>CM054152.1:47534453-47672022 GCA_028751875.1 Rapana venosa
TGTATTGCATTATTCTGGAACATTTTGGTTGGGTTGTGTTGTTTTGTGGTGGGATGTGTTGTGTTGTGGTGGGATGTGTTGTGTTGCAGTTTTGATTACAGTACTGCCTTGTTTTGTTGTATTTTTTACTGTACTATATTGCATACTGTCATGTTTACTGTTGTAGTCTTTTGTTATTATTTTACATTTTTAGTCCAGGCAAATTGTTTTATGCTACATATACTTGACTGCATTAGACTACAAAACACTATACTGCACTGCTCTGTACTACAATACACTACACTAAACTGCACTATGCTACATTACACTATACTACACTTTGCCTCACACCATACTCTGCTCTCCTCTCTTACTGTACTACACTATACAAGGATGTGTTCTGAACAATGCTGTGCTGTGCTTCAGTATAATACAGTACCAAACTGTACATCACAACATATAATGTTGATGGTAATAATAATAATTATGATAATAATAGAAGAAAAAGAATGTGCAAAATTTCTATTGCACTGAATCTTGTAAAGCAAGCAAATCAAAGCACTTGTAACATGTAAGATTATACCATACCAATACTCCACACCACACACCACACCACACCACATCAACCACACACAACACATCAACCACACCAATCACCACCACACCACACCACACACCACACGCACCACACCACACCACATCACACCACACCACATCACCACACCACACCTCACCCCACCACACACCACCACACCACACAATACCATACATCTCTGATGTCCACCAGGATGTTGGCTACAGCCAGTACACAGGTCATTTCAGTCAATGCTGACCATGTTGTGTTGCAGGGGACACGGTGTCACTGAGCGACAATGACGGCTCTTTCGACGTGTCGCGACTGTCGGGGGTCACGCACTTGATCATGATGGCTGCTGGCACGGGTTCACGCCCATGATTCGCCTCATCTACCATACTGTGGTGGAAGCAGAGGACGACTCCACTGTGTCAGTGTCTTTTCTGCCCTCCTTCCTTCCTTCCTTCCTTCCTTCCTTCCTTCCCTTTTCTGTTTTTTTTTAATCTTAGGATTTGTGGGTTTTTTGTAGAGACTTGGGAAACATGATTCTTCTTGTTCTTGTTGTTGTTTCTTCTTCTTCCTTTGTTGTTGTTGTTCTTCTTCTTCTTCTTCTTTCTTCTTTCTTCTTTTTGTTTCTTCTCCTTCTTCTTCTTTCTTTTCTTTTCTTCTTTTGTTGTTCCTTTTTTCTTCTTCTTTTTTTGTCTTCTCCTTCTTCTTCTTTCTTTCTTTCTTCTTTGTGTCTTTTTCTTCTCTTCTTTCTTCTTCTTTGTTCTTCTTCTTCTTCTTCTTCTTTCTTCTTCTCTCTTCTTCTTCTTGTTGTTCTTCATCTTCTTTTCTTCTTCTTCTTTCTTTCTTTTTCTCTTTGTTCTTCTTTCTTTCTTTTTCTCTTCTTCTTCTTTTCTTTCTTTCTTTCTCTTCTCTTCTTCTTCTTTTTTTCTTCTCTTTCTTTTTTCTTTCTTTCTTTCTTTCCTTCTTCTTTTTTCTTCTTCTTCTCCTTCGTCTTCTTTGTTTCTTTCTTTCTTCTTTGTTTCTTTTTCTTTCTTTCTTTCTTTCTTCTTCTACTTCTTTTTCTTCTTTTTCTTCTTCTTTATCATCAAACACACAGATATTGTTGTCTGTCCTATGAGCGAAAAGGTGTTGCGCTGCCGTTAAGCGCCTGACAAGTCAGGCCCAGCACATCCGACTTAGGCATGGGAAAACATGATCAACATGAACAATAAAATCATAAACAGCTACAGAGCATAAGTCCATTTGACAGCACATTAATTTTGTGCATGAAATTGTTCATGAACATTCCATAATAGACATAACTATGAGTTATGTTCATGCCTCATATAATTCTTAAAGTGGATACTATTTTCTGCTAAAAGTCCATATATATATATAGATATATATATATATAGATAGATATATAGATAGATATATAGATAGATATATATATATCGTTTCTTGATTTTTGTCAGCAGCAACAAAAAAGTGTTGTGTCACTGTCAGTCATTTAATGTTTGTTCATGGTTTCGTAGCAATTAGCAGTATATCTATAATGTGTGTGTGGTGTGTGTGTGTGTGTGTGTGTGTGCACGGGTGGGTACATGCATGTATGATAGCAGGCAGGTTCATCTACTGTTCTACAACAAGAAGGTGTGTGACATTATGTGGAGGGAAGAACTAGATGCCTTGGCCAGCAAATCTGATAGGTGAGTACCTGTGTGTGTGTGTGTGTGTGTGTACCTGTGTGCGTACATGTGTGTGTGTGTACATGTGTGTGTGTGTACATGTGTGTGTGAGCGTACATGCATGTATAATCGATGTGTTGTAGAAGTAGACTGAGAGGAGTTGAAGTGGCACTTAGGTAGGCACACTCACTGCCTGAAGACCTTTCCCTAGATCACATTACAGACTGGGAACTTACACGGCCACTCGGCTAAGCAAGCAGTGTTCACTTTCCATACACTTGTTCAAGTTTTTGACTGGTGCTCTACACTTTTGTCCCTTGAGGGCCATGAAGTCATGGGTTCAAATCTCTGATGAAGTAATACCACTGAGAGTGGTGAACTGACTTTTAAAGTGATTCAATCTGATGAAGAAAAGGTGGTAATTTTTTGGGTGTGATTTTCCAGATCAACTGTGAACACTTTCCTGTGGCTTGAATCCCTTCATTTGTATGTATGCCCAGGATGAAGAAGATGCACACTAAAGATCTGGTAACTCGTGTTGGCATATAGTAGCTTAGGAAAACGTACCCATACCCAGCATGCACCCTGCTGTACCTGGAGAGGGATGGGCTCCACCAGATTCATAACTTGTCCAAGAGACATGGCTTCCTACATTGCTCAGAGGGTGAAGGGAAAGAAGGCATGGAGGTTTGGGCAATGCCTCATGTGGCTGGCAGGAGTCCTTGCTGAGATGTGAGGGAGTGAACTGCAGTCTATTTAATTATTTATTTGATTTATTTATTTATTTTTTTTATATCAAGGATAATGGAATAAGCACTCATGTGCTTTTTTTACATTCAGTCCCCGTGTGTATGCAGTTTTGTAAATTTTGTCATCTGTTCCCACCGGCACACAATGGCCTACTCTTTCGAAAAGCGGAACAGGATTTAACCTGTGCGGAAGATGTTCTGTGTGCGTTCGCACATGGGGCCTCGGTTTATAGTCTCCTCCGAAGGACTTTGACATTCAGTTTGATTTTTTTGTCAAACTGGGAAGAAAGGGCGAGGCTGGGAATCAAACCCACAACCTCATGGTTTACTTGTTGGCAGGTGAACATCTTAACCATCTTGCCACCTTCCTTCTCCTCACTTTTTTACGTCTGTCAGTGTCACCCTGTGTCATTGCTCACAGAGGTGTCTGAAATTTCTCCTGCGTGTTTCTTTCAGGATTTTTTTTGGGCATGTTTGTTTCAAGATTTTCAGGGCATGTTTGTTTCAAGATTTTCAAGGCATGCTTGTTTCAAGATTTTCAGGCCCTTTTTTCTTCTTCAGGATTTTGGAGGTATGTTTGTTTCAGGATTTTGGGGGTATGTTTGTTTCAGGATTTTCAGGCCATCTTTCAGGATTTTTGGGGCATGCTTGTTTCAGGATTTTCAGGCCATTTTTCAGGATTTTTGGGGCATGTCTGTTTCAGGGTTGATTTTCAGGCCATGTTTGTTTCAGGATTTTCAGGTGGGCTGCGCTGATTGGCTTCTGAATAAAGTTGGAGGAAGGGGGATGGTAGTTTTTGTTAAACCAGTATTTCTACTCATTAGCATGACACTCTTAGTATGACAAAGTGTCAGAATGTATGGTTTCATTTCAAGACTGACTATTGACAGAAATCGCATCTTGGGCAAAATGTCATCTTGTGAGGAATGCCATCTTGTAAGCAATGTCATCTGTGCGAAATGTCATCTTGTTTGTGCAAAATGTCATCTTGTGCGAAATGTCATTTTGTTTGTGCAAAATGCCATCTTGTGCGAAGTGTCATCTTGTTTGTGCGAAATGTCATTTTGTTTGTGCAAAATGCCATCTTGTGCGAAGTGTCATCTTGTTTGTGCGAAATGTCATTTTGTTTGTGCGAAATGTCATTTTGTTTGTGCAAAATGCCATCTTGTTTGTGCAAAATGTCATCTTGTTTGTGCAAAATGTCATCTTGTGCAAAATGTCATTTTGTTTGTGCAAAATGCCATCTTGTGCGAAGTGTCATCTTGTTTGTGCGAAATGTCATTTTGTTTGTGCGAAATGTCATTTTGTTTGTGCAAAATGCCATCTTGTTTGTGCAAAATGTCATCTTGTTTGTGCAAAATGTCATCTTGTGTGAAATGTCATTTTGTTTGTGCAAAATGCCATCTTGTGCGAAGTGTCATCTTGTTTGTGCGAAATGTCATTTTGTTTGTGCAAAATGCCATCTTGTTTGTGCAAATGTCATCTTGTTTGTGCAAAATGTCATCTTGTTTGTGCAAAATGCCATCTTGTTTGTGCAAAATGCCATCTTGTGAGCAATGTCATCTTATTCAAAATGTCATCTTGTGAGCAATGTCATCTTGTTTGTGCAAAATGTTATCTTGTTTGTGTGAAATGTCATCTTGTGCAAAATACCATCTTGTGCGAAATACCATCTTGTGCAAAATGTCATCTTGAGCAAAATGTCACCTCAATGTCATCTTGAGCAAAATGTCACCTCAATGTCATCTTGTGCAAAATGTCATCTTGTGAGCAATGTCATCTGTGCAAAATGTCTTGTGCAAAGTGTTATCTTGTTTGTGCAAAAATTCATCTTGTGCAAAATACCATCTTGTGCAAAATACCATCTTGTGCGAAATACCATCTTGTGCAAAATGTCACCTCAATGCCATCTTGTGCAAAATGTCACCTCAATACCATCTTGCGCAAAATGTCACCTCAATGCCGTCTTGTGCAAAATGCCATCTTGCGAGCAATGCCATCATGGTGGGTGTGCCAGGTTCACGGTGACCTACATTCTGTCAGACGAGCCCTCGTGGGAAGGGCTGCAGGGTCGGGTGTGTGCCGACCACATCCGGCAGTTTGTGCCCCTCCCCACCACCACCATCGCCTCCACCACCACCACCACTGCCGCCCCCGCCCTCGCCACCACCGCCAACACCACCTCCTCCTCCACCTTGCCCAGTAACAAGCCTTCAGTGCTGGAAACCACGCCTTTAATCTCTGTGTATGTGGGGAGGGGGAAGAGGAGGGGGACAGGGGTTTGAGTGTGGGGGTGGGTGGTTGTTTTGTGTGGGGGTTGTTTTTGGGGGGTTTTTGGGGTGGGGGGGGGTTGTAATGACATAATGGGTGGCGCTGCTCTTGTGGTGATGCCCTGTCTCCAGGAGAGCATAGAAATCTGGAGAGAATCTTGGAGAGAACTTAGGAAGGGAGAGGACTGTAGGAAGGAAGAATGCTGGAGAGGATTGTAGGAAGGAAGAATGTTGGAGAGAACTGTAGGAAGGAAGAATGTTGGAGAGGATTGTAGGAAGGAAGAATGTTGGAGAGGATTGTAGGAAGGAAGAATGTTGGAGAGGACTGTAGGAATGAATATTCTACAGCAGTGTGTTGGAAACCATGAAACTAGTGTTCTGTCGTTCTTCAATGTCTATCTTTTCATTTTACTCTTTTTTTCTTTGTGGGAGGTGATGGTGTTGGAGCTGTCTCAGCTTCTGTGGCACTCCTGTCCTGTTGTTCCCAAAGCCGCTCGTTTCAATCTCTTTTTTCCCCAGCCATACCCACATTAGCTCTGTCACACACATCCTCAGGGTAAGAAATCCATGGGGATCCCATCAGTGTTAGGCCGCTGTGGGGCCACCAGTTATTGGGGCCCTGCACTGCTGCTAGGTCACTTTGGCGGTGTTCAATGGTACTTGTTCTTAGCTAACATAAGGAGGACGCCGCCTACTAGTTGTCCCCCCTACTAACCACAGTAACAGATCTGTCGTGGGGTATGGTGAAGAGGCAACGTGCTAGCTTGAATTAAACAAAGACGAAGCACTAAGCCCCCCTACTGATGACAGAAAAAGTAGCTCACTCATGGAGCCAGGCTGAGTGATACACCCACCGGGGGGGTGGTGACCTCCACAACACCCAGTGACTTTCTGCCATGAACCCCCAAGCTTTGACACAAACTGACCACAGGCACAGAGGTGCATGGGAAACTAAACTGAGGTCACCGTGACACCAGAGCAACCAGGGACCACCGAATCGGAGGCAGTTGTCATTTTTTGCATAATGATCAGTGGTGATGAGGATGATGTCGTGATGCTGCTATGGATGAAGCTCAACTGTGTGGTGCCAATCTTCCCACTGAGCTCACGGCAAACTCACTCTGGATAGGAGGCAGCCAAGTCAGAAAAATCCCTTTGACTCTTATTGGATTGGAACCCAGGTCTTCAGTTTTCAAGTGATCTTTGGAAATCATAAACATTCCATCTCTGACCTTTCGTGCCACTGCTGAGATGCAAATCAGAAACTTTAAGTGCAGTTCATCAAAGGTCCTACATTATATCTTTTCAGTTTATTCATCTGTTTTGTGCATTACAAAAAAGGAAGAGATATGATTTCTCAAATAATCGACAGATAAAATTTATTGGGAAGTGAATGAAATCAAAGTCATATGGGAAATTAAATTGAGAAAATAAAGGAAAAATAACTATGTTTTTTGGTGGTTGTTTTTTTTAATTCCTCAGCTAAAGCTGCTAGCTTCACCAGTCGTGAGACGTTTGCATGTGTGACCATTTTTGGCCGCCATGAAGGTGTCCGCATTCCAGCTTTGGGGATGATGTCTAAATATAACACCGGCATTCATACGTTTTGGGGTTTAAAAAAAAAAGATTCTTTTCTTGTCTTTGGATGTTACTGGCATGAATGGCCTACTTTTCTGAGAGGCAAAACAGGTTTTAAAGTGTGTGCAAGATGTGTGGTGTGCATTCACGCACATGGCCTCAGTTTATAGTCGTGTAACAGAGTGGAGACAGATTAGCTCCCATCTCTGCAAAACACACCTCCGAGCTTTGAAAGCATGATCAGAACAGCGCAGAATGAGGCCTATGAAAGATGTATACATTCCACATGTCACCACATGGGCAAAGGGGATGTACAGAGGAGTCAAAACCACCTCCAAGGAAAACAGTGCGCACACGTTAAATCCTGTTCCGCTTTTCGAAAGAGTAGGAACAGATGAAAAAATTTACAAAACTGCATATACACGGGGACAGGATGTAAAAAAGCACATGAGTGCTTATTGCATTAACCTCGATAAATAGATAAATAAATTTTTTTAAATGTCATCTGAGCGCTTTGATTTGTTGCTTTACAAGATTCAGCGCTATATAAATTCCATACATTATTATTATTATTAAACAGAGCCGTGCACAATTTGCTGGTGTCTCCCGCGTCTCGTCGAACATACTTGGGGGAGTGGAGTCAGCACTGATGTTAACTTCAGGGGGAAATCCCTGTGAACAGTTGCCTCAGTGGTCGCTGGATCCGGGGCTGTCATATCACAAGGGCGACTCTCTAACCACTAGGCTATCCTGTGGTGTATGCATTTGAATAGTAGAAGGAAGGGGATGGGATAGCCTTGAGCTAGAGCATTGCGCTTGTGATCTGACGGCCCAGGTTCGAGCCTCCACTGAAACACCTGTTGAAGGGGATTTTTCCCACAGAGACACACACACACTGTTATCACACAGAGAACATCCCTGGTGGTGGATCGAAGGTCTAGAGGTAACGTGCCTGTCTAGAAAGCGAAAAAGTCCGGGTCAGAAGTGTGTGGTGGTTTGAATCCCGTTTGGACCTGAAACTTTTTCCCCCATCCATGAGACCCATGAGTGGTGGTCTGGGCGCTAGTCTTTCGGATGAGACGATAAACCGAGGTCCCATGTGTTACACAAAATTATTTAACGCACGTAAAAGAACCCACGGCAACAAGAGAGTTGTCCCTGGCAAAATTCTGTAGAAAAAAGCCACTCTGATAGGGAAACAAATACAGTTGCAGACAGGAAAAAGGAAAAAAAAAAGGGTTGCGCTGCTCTTGTGGCGGCATGCTCTCCCCGGGGAGAGCAGCCCGAATTTCATGCAGAAAAATCTGTCGTGACTGAAAGTGGTATAAATAAAATAAAATAAAATACAGTAGTACACCACCAAGAAATTCTCAACGCAGTGGTTTCAATCTTTTCATTTTTAGAAGGAAAACACACTTCTTTTTTTTTTTTTAAATCTTTCCTTACAGTATCCTCAAAGTTTCTTATAATGGTCTTCACTTTGGCGTGGCCATGTGATTGTGTGGAGGAAGCTGGTAGCAAAATCTTCGGTGGTGCCCCAACGGTTAAGCAGATGACAGGCTAGGTGAAGTGAAGGTGTGTGGATGTGAGGAGTATTTGTGTAGCAGCGCTGGTGTAGTTGCTCATGTTCAGAGAAATCTTTCGCAGCGAGGTCACTTGAAGACTTGTGTTGTGGTTCTTTACAGCAGTAGGACTGATAGAATCAAGGGAAGCCTGATGCGTATCAGAAATGCTTTGCACATATGGAGGTAACATTTGCATGCCTCAGTGTGTTGTGTTGTGTGTGTGTATTGTGTGTGTGTGTGTGAGAGAGAGAGAGAGGGGGGAGGAGGGCAGAGAGAGAGAAAGAGAGAGAGAATGAATGTGTGTGTGTGTGTGTGTGTATGTATACATGCATGCGTTATGATTCACACAGCATGGTGTATGTTTTAACAGTTCGTTTATTGAAAATGTATGCCTCAAAAGTTTGTTTTCAGTTGGGGTTTTTTGTGTGTGTGTGTGCTTGCTGTTGCAGCCTGTGCTGCCATGTGACTGATATTAACAGTGACGGTCAGGTTACTGACATGACAGTGACGTCAGGTTACTGACATGATGTGTGACAGACATGACAGTGATGTCATGTTTGTGACAGACATGACAGTGATGTCATGTTTGTGACAGACATGGCAGTGATGTCATGTTTGTGGCAGACATGAAAGTGATGTCATGTTTGTGACAGACATGACAGTGATGTCATGTTTGTGACAGACATGACAGTGATGTCAGGTCTGTGACACTGACATGGGACATGACAGTGGTGGTCAGGTTTGTGACCCTGACATGACATGTAACAGACATGACAGTGATGGTCATGTTTGTGACACTGACATGACGTGTAACAAATATGACAGTTATGTCAGGTTTGTGACAGACATGACAGTGATGGTCATGTTTGTGACACTGACATTACATGTAACAGACATGACAGTGATGTCAGGTTTGTGACAGACATGACAGTGATGTCAGGTTTGTGACACTGACATGACATGTAACAGACATGACAGTGATGACGTGTAACAAACATGACAGTGATGTCAGGTTTGTGACGCTGACGTGGGACATGACAGTGATGGTCAGGTTTGTGACACTGCCATGACATGTGACAGACATGACAGTGGTGTCAGGTTTGTGACCCTGACATGACATGTAACAGACATGACAGTGATGGTCAGGTTTGTGACACTGACATGACGTGTAACAAATATGACAGTTATGTCAGGTTTGTGACAGACATGACAGTGATGGTCATGTTTGTGACACTGACATGACATGTAACAGACATGACAGTTATGTCAGGTTTGTGACAGACATGACAGTGATGTCAGGTTTGTGACACTGACATGACATGTAACAGACATGACAGTGATGACGTGTAACAAACATGACAGTGATGTCAGGTTTGTGACGCTGACGTGGGACATGACAGTGATGGTCAGGTTTGTGACACTGCCATGACATGTGACAGACATGACAGTGGTGTCAGGTTTGTGACACTGCCATAACATGTGACACTGACATGACAGTGATGGGCAGGTTTGTGACACTGACATGACAGTGATGGTCAGGTTTGTGACACGTCCATGACAGTGATGGTCAGGTTTGTGACACTGACATGACAGTGATGGTCAGGTTTGTGACACTGACATGATGGTGATGGTCAGGTTTGTGACACTGCCATAACATGTGACACTGACATGACAGTGATGGTCAGGTTTGTGACACTGCCATAACATGTGACACTGACATGACAGTGATGGTCAGGTTTGTGACACTGTGTGTGTGGTGGCTGTCTTCAGGTCAGATGAACATCTGGGCATTGTTGTCAACCCGCTGGTGTGTGTGTGTGGCCCTACACCTTATACCAATGTTGCCACGCAGTAAGTTCTGTAGACATGCATGCATGTGTGTGCGTGCATGAGGGATGGGTGTGTGTGTGTATGTGTGTGTGTGTGTATGTGTGTGTGTGTGTGTGTGTGTGTGTGTGTGTGTGTGTATACAAATTGCTGAAAGAGATGTATTGTTTGTGTGTGTGTTTGTGTGTGTACAAATTGCTGAAAGATGTGGTGTTGTTTGTGTGTGTGTGTGTACAAATTGCTGAAAGACATGTTTGTGTGTGTGTGTGTACAGATTGCTAAAAGACAGGTGTTGTCTGTTTGTGTGTGTGTGTACAGATTGCTAAAAGACACACATTGTCTCTGTGTGTGTGTGTGTGTGTGTGTGTGTGTACAGATTGCTAAAAGACACACATTGTCTGTGTGGGTGTGTACAGATTGCTAAAAGACGTGTGTTGTCTGTTTGTGTGTGTGTGTCTACAGATTGCTAAAAGACACACATTGTTGTTTGTGAGTGTGTGTACAGATTGCTAAAAGACACACATTGTCTGTTTGTGAGTGTGTGTACAGATTGCTAAAAGACACACATTGTCTGTTTGTGAGTGTGTGTACAGATTGCTAAAAGACACACATTGTCTGTTTGTGAGTGTGTGTACAGATTGCTAAAAGACACATGTTGTCTGTGTGTGTGTACAGATTGCTAAAAGACACACATTGTCTGTGTGTGTGTGCAGATTGCTAAAAGACACGCATTGTCTGTGTGTGTACAGATTGCTAAAAGACACATGTTGTGTGTGTGTGTACAGATTTGCTAAAAGACACATGTTGTCTGTGTGTGCATGTACAGATTGCTAAAAGACACGTGTTGTCTGTGTGTGTGTATACAGATTGCTAAAAGACACATGTTGTCTCTGTGTGTGTGTGTGTACAGATTGCTAAAAGACACGCATTGTCTGTTTGTGTGTGTGTGTACAGATTGCTAAAAGACACATGTTGTGTGTGTGTGTGTACAGATTGCTAAAAGACACGCGCTGTCTGTTTGTGTGTGTGTGTACAGATTGCTGAAGGAGCAAGGCCTGAGTCACAAGCACATATACCTGTTTCAGGGATGAAAGAGTCGCTCCCCTTCACACGCTCTCCGCCTCTCCCTCCCAGCTCCGAACTTGTCGATATTTGTTATTATCATCATTCGTTTTCTGTCATCGTTGTTGCCATCAGCAGTTTTCTCCGCTGATCATACCAACATAAACAAACCCTGGAGCTGGAGAGTTGACGAAAGCTGCACCCAGGGTGGCTGTTATTGACGTTGACTATTTATAGCACTGACTTTGTATTTCATGGTTTGGGTATGAACGTGTCTGTCTGGTTAAGATTTGGGTTGGGTAGGGGGGGGGGGGTTCACGAAGAAAGCGTCACTGGCAAGAAATTCTTCTTTTTTGTTTTTTCTTCTCACTTGTGTGTGTATGAAGCCATGAATGGTGGATTTTTGTTCGGAAAAGGTGACGGAAGCTTTCGTTGCTACAGGTAGTCTGTAAGTGAAGTGCACTGCATAACATCACCTCTGTTCTCCCGGCTTGAAGAAACGACACGCTGCCCACTGTACTATTTTGTCGTTTGGTAGGTTGAAGTCTGATGTAAAGTGGAGTGCTAGGTTGATGTTTGGTAGGTTGATGTCTGATGTAAAGTGGAGTGCTAGGTTGATGTCTGATATAAAGAGGAGTGCTAGGATGTTGTTTGGTAGGTTGAAGTCTGATATAAAGAGGAGTGCTAGGATGTTGTTTGGTAGGTTGAAGTCTGATATAAAGAGGAGTGCTAGGATGTTGTTTGGTAGTTTGAAGTCTGATATAAAGAGGAGTGCTAGGATGTTGTTTGGTAGGTTGAAGTCTGATATAAAGAGGAGTGCTAGGATGTTGTTTGGTAGGTTGGATTCTGATATAAAGAGGAGTGCTAGGATGTTGTTTGGTAGGTTGGATTCTGATATAAAGAGGAGTGCTAGGATGTTGTTTGGTAGGTTGGATTCTGATATAAAGAGGAGTGCTAGGATGTTGTTTGGTAGGTTGGATTCTGATATAAAGAGGAGTGCTAGGATGTTGTTTGGTAGGTTGAAGTCTGATATAAAGAGGAGTGCTAGGATGTTGTTTGGGAGGTTGGATTCTGATATAAAGAGGAGTGCTAGGATGTTGTTTGGTAGGTTGGATTCTGATATAAAGAGGAGTGCTAGGATGTTGTTTGGTAGGTTGGATTCTGATATAAAGAAGAGTGCTAGGATGTTGTTTGGTAGGTTGGATTCTGATATAAAGAGGAGTGCTAGGATGTTGTTTGGTAGGTTGAAGCCTGATATAAAGAGGAGTGCTAGGATGTTGTTTGGTAGGTTGAAGCCTGATATAAAGAGGAGTGCTAGGATGTTGTTTGGTAGGTTGAAGCCTGATATAAAGAGGAGTGCTAGGATGTTGTTTGGTAGGTTGAAGCCTGATATAAAGAGGAGTGCTAGGATGTTGTTTGGTAGGTTGAAGTCTGATATAAAGAAGAGTGCTAGAATGTTGTTTGGTAGGTTGAAGTCTGATATAAAGAGGAGTGCTAGGATGTTGTTTGGTAGGTTGAAGCCTGATATAAAGAGGAGTGCTAGGATGTTGTTTGGTAGGTTGAAGTCTGATATAAAGAGGAGTGCTAGGATGTTGTTTGGTAGGTTGAAGCCTGATATAAAGAGGAGTGCTAGAATGTTGTTTGGTAGGTTGAAGCCTGATATAAATAGGAGTGCTAGAATGTTGTTTGGTAGGTTGAAGCCTGATATAAAGAGGAGTGCTAGAATGTTGTTTGGTAGGTTGAAGCCTGATATAAAGAGGAGTGCTAGAATGTTGTTTGGTAGGTTGGATTCTGATTTATTTGTTCACCATGATGCCCCATCAGTTAGGTAGCCACATTCCACCTGCGGGAATGGTGTCTAAACACAACATCAGTGTGCATGCTTTTTTTTTGTTTGTTTAAAAACAACATTGTCAACCATTCCTGCCGGCACAATATGGCCTATTCTTCCGAAAGACACAACAAGGCTTTTTAAACACGCGCGCGCAAGATGTTCTGTATGCATTCGCGGCACAGGACCTCAGTTTACAGCCTCATCCCGAAGGACGTTGACATTCAAGTTTGATTTTTACTCATCACACTGGAAAGAATGGGCAAGGCTGGGAATGGAACCCAGAACCTGTTTGTGACTTGTCAGGCAGATGAACGTGTTAACCACCCTGCCTCCTTCCTTCTCGATGACTGGTGTAAATAAAGCTGAACACCAGGGTGTGCTGGAGGCACCGTGGTCGAGTGGTTTAGGCGGTCAACTCGTGATCCAGAGGTCGCGGGTTCGATCCCCGCTCGGCTCGGTGTTGTGTCCTTGGGAAAGACACTTTACTCCTATTTTCCTCGCTCCACCCAGGTGTACAAGTGGGTACCAGCTCTGCTGGGGAAGTATCTGGCGACAGACTAGCGTCCTGTCACAGGGGTGGTGAAAAACCATCAGTTCGCTTAACGCTACAGAAACCGGGATAAGCTCCGGCTCTATGGGCCTTCTGGCTCGAAAGAACATACTTTTTTTACTTTTACCGGGGTGTTCTGCAGTGCGGTGTGAGGACTGCACCCTTAACCTGGTGCAGCTCTAGCTGGGGTGCTGTGGAGGGAGGGAAGGGGGGAGTGCTCCAGTCCCTGCCTGCCTGCCTGCCTGCCTGCCTGCCTGCCTGCCTGACACACACACTGAGGGCTTGCCGAGTGAAGGGGCGGGATTAGTGTCAGCACCGGTCGAGTAGCATGTATGTATGTATGTACAGTCTGTACGTACAGTATGTACACTCCGCGACGCGCCGAAAGGCACCAGCGGCAGATGAAAGAAAGAAAGAAAGAAAGAAAAGACTTGGTTGAGTTTCTTGGTTTTCATACACGACATGGACAAAATTGGGAAGTGCTTTGAATGACATGGGGGTTGTTTGGTAGTTTACACGTATGCTGTTGTGTGTGTGTTATGACGTAATTAATACACAGGCATGCATACATCATATCGTGTGTTCACACACATACACGCACACACTGAACGCTGACATGCATAGTTGATCTTCTGCATGTGTATATACATGAAAAGAATTAAGGCACTGGCAGGTCTGCACTTGAAGTTAACCTGGGAGATCATGACAATCCTCACCCTTCATTCACCAGATGCTGCTGCCAAGATTCAAACCCACCACTTCATGGACCCATAGGATTGAAGTCGAACAGTCTTAACCACTCGGCTGTAGCAACCCTCAGGAGTAATGAGATGTCAACGTAGTGAGCCATAGACTGTACATACATACACACATACACATGCTACTTTATAGAGATAACACTTCACATCCTTTTTTTTCTTTGTTAAATGATAAAATTCCGATCTCTGTGTTGGGGGTGATGAGAGAGTGATCTGCCAACCTTCCTGACGCTTGCTTGCATCAGTTCTGTCCCTTTGGTTGGACCATGCCATCTGACATCAGGTCAGAGGTGAAGTCTGTCAAAGCAAGGTGTGCGCCATCACTCTTGTGTTCGCGATTTGGAATGGGAACAAAACTGTTGAAAGGCCATGTAAAACTAACAATAAAAGAAAAATTGAATCTACAGACCAATGTGAAGAAATCTAGCCCTCGTGGAAAATGAACAGCTGTTTGTGGGTAAACCTGTGAGTCAGGTAAACTCTCTGGCCTTACCCCATCCCAGGGATGTGAATATTGATGTCTGGGTCTGCATTCTGTAGTGAACCGTTAGTACACCTGCACGTGAATCAGTCATCACATAGTCGCTTGTTGCATCTTCTTACACAGTGAAGAGCAGAATGGTTAAGACAGCAGATTTCTAATCTGTGCACACAAGTTGTGGGTCAAATCTCTGTGGCACGTGGTACACGACATGTGGAGACATTTACCCTCTCCCAGATCAAGTTAATGTGCAGACTTGCCAGTGCTTTCTTCCCTTTCATGTACACACACACACATGCAGATAGGTTTGTGTGTTAAAGACCCTGTAAATCAGGCCAGTTTTCTGTGGTTTGGAAGATATACAAGAAGCCAAGGTTTGGACACCGGAGTGAGTCAGGCATCTACTTGGTATATTTTGGGTTGTTTTATTTTGGGTTTGTTTGGGGGGGTTTCAGAGATGTAGTGTGTATGCCGATGCTTGGGAAATTGGAAGACTGAATAAAAGTGTACAAAGTGTGGGAGACTGGTTGGTTGGTTTTAAAAATCAGACAGAGACATACTTTTTCTATGGTGTCCAATGCTTAAAGCGGAATTTCTTACAGTTTTCCTTTACCGGCACCATGGCATTGTAAGAAATCATTTGAGGCACAGTGGTGTTTCATTATAGAAAGAGTGATGAATAATATCTGTTGTTATACCATGAAAGATATCTGAAGTGTAACAGTTCATGTTTATGGTATATGATTCTTTCCTCATCTTTTGAATCAAAAAAAAACTTTCAGTTTTTTGGATTACTTTTTAAAATACATCTCTAACTAAGAAAGAAATTTGGTTTAAGTGATAAAAGATTTTATAGCGCTGATCTTTGCTAAAGCTTAGGCACTTATGAAAAACAAATGATGTAATATTCTTGTTGACAGAAGGATATTTTGGCACTGGTAACAGCTGCTTTATCGTCGTCTCTTTTTGGTCCATTCCTGAAGAGGAAACCTGATCTCCTTTGCTTGATAGGACAGCTTACTGCAGACGACACAACAACTGTGCACAATGGATTGGAGGATTTTTCAGAGAGTAGGGAGGATGTTCCAACACTGATGGGGGGATGTGATGGCTGTGACGGAGGAGGAGGAGGAGGGGGGGGAGATGAAAGGTGTGCTGATGCCTCCTTGTCCTTCTCTCCCTTCCTCCACTGCTGGTGTTCTTCAAGTCTGCCAACAACAGGGGTAAAGGACAGCACTGATGCTGACTGACCTGGATAGGGGGAGTGTGTGTGGTGGTGATGACAGGGGGAGTGTGTGTGTGGTGATGATAGGGGGAGTGTGTGTGTGGTGATGACAGGGGGAGTGTGTGTGGTGGTGACAGGGGAGTGTGTGTGGTGGTGACAGGGGGAGTGTGTGTGGTGGTGACAGGGGGAGTGTGTGTGGTGTGGGGGTGACAGTGGGGGTGACAGGGGGAGTGTGTGTGGTGGTGACAGGGGGAGTGTGTGTGGTGGTGACAGGGGGGGGGGGGGGGTGACAGGGGGATGTGTGTGGTGTAGGGAGTGTGTGTGTGGTGACAGGGGGAGTGTGTGTGGTGGTGAAGGGGGAGTGTGTGTGGTGGTGATAGGGGGAGTGGTGGGGTGGTGGTGACAGGGGAGTGTGTGTGGTGGTGATAGGGGGAGTGTGTGTGGTGGTGATAGGGGGAGTGTGTGTGGTGGTGATAGGGGGAGTGTGTGTGGTGGTGATAGGGGGAGTGTGTGTGGTGGTGATAGGGGGAGTGTGTGTGGTGGACAGGGAGTGTGTGGTGATGATAGGGGAGTGTGTGTGGTGGTGACAGGGGGAGTGTGTGGTGATGATAGGGGGAGTGTGTGTGGTGGTGACAGGGGGAGTGTGTGGTGGTGATAGGGGGAGTGGGTGTGGTGGTGACAGGGGGAGTGTGTGTGGTGATGCAGGGCTGAAGACATGGTGACAGGGGGAGTGTGTGTGGTGATGCAGGCTGAAGGCGTGGTGACAGGGGGAGTGTGTCATGGTGAAACAGTGAGGGTGCAGGGCTGAAGGCACCCTCAGTTGTGTTCTCCCCGGCAGGCACGTCTACAGCCAGCATGGCAGTGTGTTGTATGGCTGGCTTGTTTCCTTTGTTTTCCTTTTCTCTCTCTCTCTCCTGAATAAGTCTGTTATCTAGTCAGCTGTGAATTGTGAGTGACGACTATCATCAAACACGTCACTGAAGCACAACAATGACTGTGGATTCACGCCCTCCTTTTTTGAAAATCCACGCCTGTTTTGTTTGGGGTTTTTTTGTGTGTGGTTTTTTGTTGTTGTTTTTTTTTTTGGGGGGGGTGTTGTTGTTTAGGGGTTTCTTGTTTGTGTTTTTGTTTAGGTTTTGGTTTTTATGTTTTGGGGACCCATTGTAATACCTGGGGCTCTTTCAGTGGAAGTAGCATCCCCACCTTCTGGAAATTCTACCGATAACAGCTGGTTGATGGTACAGTCCCTGGTTTGGATAGCTCCACTGGGACTACAATACAATCGAACCAGACTGGACATGCTGTGCTAGGAATGTCCCCTTTTTATGTCACTCTCTGTTTCCGTCTCGTTCCTTCCCTTCTCTCTTGCACATTTCCTGCCTTCCCAGTCCATTTTCCTGCCTTCTTACTTTTCATACATTACATGGCATTTGTGTCTGTATTGTTTTGTTCTGACGACCAGGCAGTGGTATTGTAAACACCGGGATGGGCGCAGGGTGTCCATTCTGCAGTGGTGTTTGCGGGTGTGGCATTTTTTCTTACGTATTTTGTCTGTACATGAAATGTTAAGAATCCTTGTTTTTTGTGCTTTTTTTTTTCTCTAGCCTGGGGATGATAGATTTAAATGGCATGGCTGATGTCCCCTGTACAGCCTGGTTGTATAGGCCTTAGGGAAGCAGAGGATTTAGGTGGTTGTCCTGTCATGTCAGGTTGTGGGGTTAGTTTTCTTCAGTTTTGACAGCGTTTGAAGGGGTTAGGTGGGCGGTGTTGACTTTGAACTTGTAACAGGATTTGTTGAAATTGAGGGGGATGACATGACAGCCCTCATATGGCCTTTGTGGTTGGTGGGGGCTGCATGTATACTGGAGCAGTGTGTGTGTGTGTGTGTGGGGGGACACACTTCACAACACAGCAGCTGTGATGTGTACTGAACAAGCAGTGTGTGTGTGTGTGAAGACACACTTCACAACACAGCAGCTGTGATGTATACTGAAGGTGTGTGTGTGAAGACACACTTCACAACACAGCAGCTGTGATGTGTACTGAAGCAGTGTGTGTGTGTGTGTGTGAAGACACACTTCACAACACAGCAGCTGTGATGTATACTGAAGCAGTGTGAGTGTGGACACACTTCACAACACAGCAGCTGTGATGTGTGCTGAACAAGCAGTGTGTGAGGACACACTTCACAACACAGCATTGTTGACTGGGACAGGACAGTGCTGAAGGAACCCATGAGGACAGAGGACAGGGCTGCAGCACAGACAGAACCACTCTGTCCTGAACTTGAAGGACGACTCCTTGCCTTGGTTCACACTGCAGATCATCGGCACATGGAGGACAGCTGTCGTCCGCTGAAGCCCTCTCATAAAAAAGTCTGAAAAAAGGACCAAGCAAGAAGACTCACCCCTTTCCAAAAAAACATAGCAAACAAACAAAAACAACAAACAAATTAACAACTAAAAAAAAAAAAACCAAGGTGAAAAAAGTGAACTTGAGTATAGTGTTGGGAGAGCACCAACATAAAACTCGCTGAGAATGGCCACCAAGCTGTGCTGGATAGGGTTGTGGTGTTTGCTGGGGACAGGGTAGCTCAGTAGTCAGAGCACTCGCTTTCCCCAAGCTAAGGTGAAGCAGCGTTGAGTGTGGTTGCCTTGTGGATGGGTAACTGGTCATGTGTATTGGCTACAGTACGGTCCCCCAGTTCACCCAGCTGTAAATGGTTACCTACCCTCTTTAGGGTCAGGGAAGGTAAAGCAGCGAGGGAGAGGAGATGAGTGCTGTCCTCAACACGCTAACCCCTAGAGAAGCTGAGGTCTCTGTCATCTCATTCCCCAGCGACCGCACAGGTTATGGGAACGCGTTTATCTTTTGTTTGTTAAGATACTGACATTGGCACAGTCCGGTCACTTTTTTGTGTTTGTTAAAAGAAATGGCAGTTAAACCCGTGACCTTCATGTGACAGTGTCTCCCTCAGGACACTCTCCGCATGATTGCATTCTCAGCGACACAGAAGCGTTGCCTGTGGACCACTGTACAGTGTTGAGGGCAGGTGACAGGGCATCGACTACTGCTGTTCTCCTCTGTCATGGGGAAGACCTAGACAGGATACTCAGAAAATGTGGTCTGAAAGATACTGTGTATATGTTTGAAATGATGACTACTAGTGCTACACTTCCTTTGAATTAATCTCATTGTACATAGAAGCCATTTACCGGTTTTATTTTTACTACGCCTCTCTCCCCAATACTTGAAGCAGTCCTTTCTTCAAACAATGTGGGCAGTTTTCCCTAGTTTGTTATGAGTACTCAGTTCAGTGTTACTGGAATATTGTAGTGAATTTTGTCATTGGACTGGTAGACTGTGATATGGAGAATTTTACTCATAACTTTGACACTGTTTGCTATCATTGTACACGAATTGGACCCATTCGTAGAGACAGTTTGTCGTTGATATGTGACTGTTACACTTTGCAATGCTTGATTTTTTTGTGTACACTTACTGTGCCCTTGCAAGTGGATGGAATCAATATGCATTGGTAGCTGGTTGTACCCATAGCCTGTACTAACTAGTCATAGTAAAAGTGGATGGGAAACTTTGTTCATGCAAGCACATAGATTCTGCATAAGTAGAAAGGTTGGTTTTACAACTACTTCAGGCATTGTCTACATTGACGTGAAGATCAAGTGTACTACATACATGCCATCATCGCAATTATTTGACCAGGCGGCCAGTGGTTATCAACGAAGACAAGGAAAGAAGGCGACGCTAAAGGTGTGTGTTGTGGTGAGTGTGTGTGTGTTGTGTATGTCGATGCCTTAGAGCAACAATGGTCTATCGACAGAGCCGCCATTTTCGAAAGTTTTGAGGAACACTCATTTGAAAAGTTTCAAAGGTCAGAACAAATCAAGGACTGAACGGAAGTATTCAGTTTTTTGGAAAGGGAATGGATATTGATGACATCTTTATCCTAGCATCTTTACGTTGTACTACATATAGAAGAAAACACATAAATGCATATTTATAACTGGTGATCTGTTTTTGCCTTGAATTTTCTCACAGTCTGCATGTGAAACTTTGATGTCCACAAATTCTGGTCCTCTAAAAGCGATGCTAGGCTAGGCTAGTGCAGAAAGTGGAATTTCCTGTAGAGGCCAGGATAGCAAAAAACACTGGCAGTGAAGGTAGACCACCTTACTTGCAGAGAAAATACAGCAGGCATGGCACAAAGCTTGACCCTCTTTCCCTTATAAGATCACATTCCAGTCATCAGTTTTCAGCAGGAACAACCACACAACCTCCAGGCCCGCCAGTGTTACATAAACCCTGCCCAGCAGTCCAAGTGTATCCATTCCTAGGCAAGAAGGGTTTGCACAGCTGGATGTCCGCTGTTGCAAAGCCCTGTCCCAGATAAGTGGCATTAAAGGCTTTAGAGGAAAAGCAGGATGCTGTGCGTTAGTCCAAGTGTACCCTGTGAAATTTGCTAGGGTAATTTTGTGCAACAAAGGTTTTCTTCAAATATCTTTGAAACTAGTAAACTTTTATTTTATATTTTATACAGTAGATTCTACCAAATATGAAAAAAAATCGAAAATTGCTCATTTTTTCAGATAAACCGTTGTTGCTCTAAGGCATCAATGTGTGTGTGTGTGTTCCCTTTACTGAAAAAAAAAAAAAGGGTGAAAGGGTGGCGCAGCGCTAAGTGGCGACGCGTTCTCCCGCTCTCCCCGGGGAGAGCAGCCCGAATTTCACGGAGAGAAATCTGCCATGACTTAAAGTGGTATGAAATAAAATCTGAGCGCTTTGATTTGTTGCTTTACAAGATTCAGCGCTATATAAATTCCATACATTATTATTATTTATTATTAAAAGCACTTCTGCCCTACAGCCAGTGCAGAACAAGCCTGACTCAGCTATACAGGATATGGCTGATTCCTGTCCTTCAGACAGGAGATGGCTGATTCCTGTCCTTCAGACAGGAGATGGCTGATTCCTGTCTGCTCTGAAGGAGATGGCTGATTCCTGTCCTTCAGACAGGAGATGGCTGATTCCTGTCTGCTCTGAAGGAGATGGCTGATTCCTGTCCTTCAGACAGGAGACGGCTGATTCCTGTCATTCAGACAGGAGATGGCTGATTCCTGTCCTTCAGACAGGAGATGGCTGATTTCTGTCCTTCAGACAGGAGATGGCTGATTTCAGACAGGAGATGGCTGATCTCTGTCCTTCAGACAGGAGATGGCTGATTTCTGTCCTTCAGACAGGAGATGGTTGATCTCTGTCCTTCAGACAGGAGATGGCTGATTTCTGTCCTTCGGACAGGAGATGGTTGATCTCTGTCCTTCAGACAGGAGATGGTTGATTTCTGTCCTTCGGACAGGAGATGGCTGATCTCTGTCCTTCAGACAGGAGATGGCTGATTCCTGTCCTTCAGACAGGAGATGGCTGATTTCTGTCCTTCAGACAGGAGATGGTTGATCTCTGTCCTTCAGACAGGAGATGGCTGATTTCTGTCCTTCAGACAGGAGATGGTTGATTTCTGTCCTTCAGACAGGAGATGGCTGATTTCTGTCCTTCAGACAGGAGAGGCTGATCTGTCCTCGACAGGGATGGTTATTTCTGTCCTTCAGACAGGAGATGGTTGATTTCTGTCCTTCAGACAGGAGATGGCTGATTTCTGTCCTTCAGACAGGAGATGGTTGATTTCTGTCCTTCAGACAGGAGATGGCTGATTTCTGTCCTTCAGACAGGAGATGGTTGATTTCTGTCCTTCAGACAGGAGATGGTTGATTTCTGTCCTTCTTTTCTGTCTCAAGCCGACAGGAAAGGGTTGATTTCTCTCCCTCACACTGATGCAGGCCTTCGCTTTTGTTGAAAGGGGTTGTGGCTTCATATGTGAACAGCAACAGCCTGTAAGGTCAAGGGGCAACTGTTTCTTTGGTACTACTCTCGGGTAAGCTATTCTCTGCCATAGATCTTTTCTCTGCCGACTTTGTCAACCCATGTGATGTTTAGAATTTGCTAAACTGTTGTTAATTTATTACCCTTCATGGGATGGTCAAAGTGTTTTTTTGGACTTTGACTTTGAAACTGTTGATGGATGGAAACTTGTGAGAAACTGTTGATGGAAAAAGGGGTGTGGGTTTTCTGATCTGCCACTGTGTTGATTCCCCAGGGTGTGGTCACTTGTAGGAGGGGACAGGGTTGTTGTTGGTAGTTGATGGTGCCGGTGGCTGTGTGTGTGTGGCTGTGTGAGTCTCTGTACTCTTCCAGACCTGTACATCTCCAGTCGACAAGGCTGAAGACACCACCTCCCCCTCCCCCATGTGGCTGAAACCTCTCTCTCTCTCTCTCTCTCTCTCTCTCTCTCTCTCTCTCTCTCTGTACTCTGCTCAGCTGATGGAGTAGAGATGTGGATGAAAGGTCAGCTAGTGGGGTAGAGATGTGGAGGAAAGGTCAGCTGATGGAGTAGAGATGTGGAGGAAAGGTCAGCTGATGGAGTAGAGATGTGGAGGAAAGGTCAGCTAGTGGAGTAGAGATGTGGAGGAAAGGTCAGCTGATGGGGTAGAGATGTGGAGGAAAGGTCAGCTGATGGGGTAGAGATGTGGAGGAAAGGTCAGCTAGTGGAGTAGAGATGTGGAGGAAAGGTCAGCTAGTGGAGTAGAGATGTGGAGGAAAGGTCAGCTAGTGGGGTAGGGATGTGGAGGAAAGGTCAGCTAGTGGGTAGAGATGTGGAGGAAAGGTCAGCTAGTGGGGTAGGGATGTGGAGGAAAGGTCAGCTAGTGGGGTAGGGATGTGGAGGAAAGGTCAGCTAGTGGGGTAGAGATGTGGAGGAAAGGTCAGCTGATGGAGTAGGGATGTGGAGGAAAGGTCAGCTGATGGAGTAAGGATGTGGAAGGAAGGTCAGCTGTAAAGGCAAAGACTGGAGCCACAGTCCACAATTATTTATTAGGCCAAAGTAGATCATAATTATGATCATACAGCTGGCTGGACTGTGTATTATTTATATCATTTACATCAGCCTCTCTCTACAGTTCAACACTCACTGTTTATGTATTCCAGGAACTGTCATCTTCACAGGGGCTTTTCTTCTTTTTTCTTTTTTAAAATTTTTTTTAGATTTTAAGATGAAGTGATAAAATTTGATAACGGGTCGTTCATAGTGTTTTAAAACTGTAAAATTATTTGTATGTGTTTGCTCTTTTGTCAGTGAGGTTCAAGTGAGTAGTGAAAAGAAACTTTTAAAAAGAAACGCTTACTGTATACAATCATGTTACACATGTGTGAGGTGGTCAGACTACAGAAGACCTTGGATCAGTGGTCCAGAGGTAACACGCCTGTCTAGAAAGGTGGGAAGTCTGGGTTTGATCCCTGTTGGTGCCCGAAACTTTTCTTCCCCCATTAACTGGACCGTGAGTGGTGGACTGGGTGCTAGTCTTTCAGATGAGATGATAAACTGAGGTCCCATGCACAGCACCCTTTCAGTGCATGTAAAAGAACCCACAGCAAGAAGTTGTCCCTGGCAAAATTAAGTAGGGGAAAAAAACCCACTCTGAAAGGGAAACAAATACACATGCCAACAGAAAAAAGATAATGAGTAGCGCTGTTCTTGTGGCGATAGGCTTTCTTTCCCCCGGGGAGAGCAGCCTGAATTTCCCGCAGAGAAATCTGCCGTGGTTGAAAGTGGTACACAAATACCAGACAGAGCTGACATCGTGCAGGACTGAAGCCCACAGAACAGACGACTGCAGGCAGTGTGGAGGAAGAGGGTTCAAGCCACTACAGGCAAATACTGTCATGATCAGTATTGTGACTTCTCTCTGCGCATTCAACAACGACGAAGAAGAAGAAGAAGATTGTTATTTGATAAATGATTTCAGGAAAAGGAAGGCACACAAGAATATTGTTATTTAATCAATGATTTCAAGCATTCAGGAGAAGGAAGGCACAATGCAACTCTGCTCTGTGAAGGAGCTGATCGGCTCTGTATCACAGAAAGTCCTGCACCGTGCATTGTTTAATGAATGAATGAATGCCTGAAGTAAGCTGCAAACGTGGAACAACGAGGTAGAGATGTCATTTTCGTTAGAGGGAGGATTGCTCCTCTTGTTTCATTGTTGTTGGGGGAGGGGAGGGGTGAGCTTGTTTCATGGTTTGTTTGGGGTTTTTTTGTTTTCTGTTTTGTTTTGTTTCTTTTGTTCAGCAATCAAGTTTCATCATTTTGATCTAAAACTGAATTCTGTTTTGTAAATTCAAAATGGCAGGAGAAATTTTTGAAAGAATGTTGTTGTTGTTGTTGTCTTCAATTTAACGTCTGTTCAACTCTAAGTGAAAGAATGTAAGTTTATGGAGGTAACTTCTTTGTGTAATTCATTAACGATAGCTTTTTGTTTCTTTGTTTTAATATGGTAATATGGTTTTATATGAAAGACAATGTACTCTTTTGGTATCGGCTTTTTTTTGTGTACTCTGCATGTTTAAGAATGATATGAAAGCAATTCAGTGTACTGGAATGTCGTTTTTCTTCTGTGTAAACTGATAGCCATATAGTCAGAAATAGGTAGGTGGTTTTTTGTTTGTTTGTTGAATAGATATATATACATTAAAACAAATATTTTACTAAAAATGTATATACAACATAATGTATGATAGAAAAAAAAATCTATTTGTGGGATTTTTTATTTGCAGTGTTTAAGAACTATATATATATATATATATATATATATAATATATATATATATATATATATATATATCACTCACTTAAAAACATTGAATCTGTAGTGATAGTATTATGTCTAGAGGTATGAGTATGTCATGTGTATATACTCACATTTTGGTTTGCATTATTCGTTCTTCTACATTATCTTTATGTCATCTAAATCAATATTTTGAACTTTTTTGTAATAAAAACATAAAGGCCTCGTAATGAAGTCTTTTTATTCTTCATCATTGAATTGCTGCATGGATGACTTTTTTCTGTCTTTCTATAGATGGATAGTGTAAAAACAACGCTTGTACCTGTTGATCATGATATTTATTACTGGTTTTTTTCCTCTGTCAGTTCATCACGCTATGTTGACCATATTGTTTGTCATCAGTTTATCATACTGTTTTACCGTATTTATCATACTGTTTTTACCATTATTGTTTATCATGTTGTTTTACATATTGTTTGTCATACTGTTTTACCATATTGTTTGTCATTCTTTATCATCAGTTTATAAAGTATTTTACTATATTGTTCATCACACTGTTTTACCATATTGTTCATCACACTGTTTTACCATGTTGTTTATCATACTGTTTAACCATATTGTTTATCATATTTTTAACCATATTTTTATCATTGTTTTACCATATGGTTTGTCATGCTGTTTTACCATGTTTTTTCACCATATTTATCATACTATTTTACCATACTGTTTGACCATACTATCATGGTTTTTTAAAACCATATTTATCATACTATTTTACCATATTTATCATGCTGTTTTACCATCTTTTTTTTAAACCATATTATATTTACCATATTATATTATATTTACCATATTATCATACTGTTTTATCACATCATTTATAATGGGTTGTTTTTTTAAAAACCATAATATTGTTCATCATGCTGTTTCACCATACTGTTTGTTGCTCGTTGGTCATCTGTTGACGATGTTTGTTTACAATGAGACTCTGCAGCTCAATGGTCGGTTGTTGGCACTGTGATTGTAAATATCAACACCCAGTGAGTCCTTTCCATTACAATAAACACTGACAGACCACACACACTGCCTGCTGGCCTTTCTCTTTGTTCCTCTGAGTGTGTGTGTGTGTGCATGTGTGTCTGTGTGAGAGAGAGAGAGAGAGAGAACTCAGAACTCAGAAGTTTAATGTATCTTGGCCTTAGGCCATAATACATGGTTGGCGTAGGAGAAATTGACAATGCCACAGAGTGGGCAAAAACCGGATAACATACACAATACCAAGCTCACTTTCAGTGAAAGAAATAATGAAGACAATGCACAAATGCATAAAAATACATGTGTATCAAACACAATTCACTATTTTGATCTAAGTGAACCTTCCTTATGTCTGGAAAAAATCGATATACATGTCGTTTCTCAAAATCATAACAAAACGATAGCCGTATCTTCGTTTGTGAGAGAGAGAAACTGAGAGAGAGAGAGAGAACAACAAGAAGTAGATTGATTTCGTACACTGTCTCTCACAGGTCACTTGTGGGTGGTCCATGTAAGGCCATCATCATATCCAGCATGGCCTCATAATGTTTCATGCGTGAAATTCAGGAAAAGAAGAAAACTGCACTCAATATCATCATCATCATCATTAGCCATTACACCCAACGGTGTGTAGGGCAGCAACAAAGCGCTTCCACTCCTGCCTATTCTGGGCCAACCTAGTCACTGATCCCCAAGAGTGCTGCATGGCCTTCATCTCACTTTCTACAGTCCTCCTCCACGTTGCTTTTGGTCTTCCTTTCTTTCTCCTTCCTTCTAATGTCCACAGGTCCAGTCTTGCAGGAGTGCCTTACCACATGCACACACACACCCATGTCCCACAACACAGTCACACCATGTCGTTGTTGAGCTGGCTGCCTCGCTTCAGACATCACATTTCCTGTTGTGGGGCTGGCCCCTCTGAGCCCTGGTTCATCCCACAGTTGTCAGTGGCCACTTCAGAAGTCTATCACACACACAGTGTGGGGACTACTGTTTGGTTTATTTTATTTTTAATGTTCAGTTTCAAGGATAATGGAATAAGCATCCATGTGCTTTTTTACATCCAGTCCTTGTGTGTATGCAGTTTTATAAATTTCGTCTTCCTTCCAACCAGAACACGATGGCCTACTCTTCTAAAAATGATCTGCGTGTTTTCGCACACAGGACCTCCGTTTATAGTCTCATCCGAAGGACTTTTGGGAGGAGTAGAGTTGGCACTGATGTAAACTCCAGGGGAAAATATCCCCTTGGATGGGATTTGAACTCGGGTCAGAAGATCACAAGCGCAATGCATAATGCTGTAACCAGCCAGGCTATCCCATCCCTCTAAGTCCTGATGCATGATTGTGTGGGTTGAGCCAAGTCCTTTGACAGGCAATAACAACATGGGTACTGGCAGTTTCTGTTTAAACTTTAAAAACACATTTTTGTTATTTTATTTTGAGGATAATGGAATAAGCACTCTAGTCCCCGTGTCTATGCTGTTTTGTAATTGTCATCCATTCCAACCGGCACACAATGGCCTACTTTTCTGAAAAGCGGAACAGGTTTTTAACATGTGCGCAAGATGTTCTGTGTGAATCCGCACACGGGGCCTCGGTTTATAGTCTCATTTAAAGGCCTTTGAGGGGGAGTGGAGTTGGCACTGATGTTAACTCCAGAGGAAAAATCCTCTTGAATGAGATTTGAACCCAGGTCAGCAGATCACGAGTGCATCACTCTAACCACTAAGCTATCCCGTCCCTGGTGTGACAGTGTGGCTGATGACTGGCGGTCACCCCATCACGTCTCCATGTGGGGGACATTTCTTTCTGAAGACAACTAGAAAAATTCATGTGGTTTTAAGTGTTGATTCCTGCTAAAATGAGTGCTTATTCCATTATCCTTGATATAAAAGAATAAATAAATAAAACAGGGACTTTCCCATTCACTGACAACAGAGTTGAAAGAGGTCACGCTGCTACAAAAGAACACGGTCACTGTGTGACAAAAACGCCGTCCAGCACAGACTGTAGCAGGAAAGTGCTTTTGTCAGACCGATGCTGGCAGAACTGGATCAGAACTCAGGTGATTTCCTCATACAACACATGGCTGAATCACAGATGTCAGTTTCCCCCAACTCACAGTTGCTATCCAGCCCATCCCATCCCAGCTGGTGCTAATTCTGCAGGAACTGACCACACTTGGACAAGGTAAAAGGAAGGGGCGCGCTAAATTTAGCACTCTTGACTGAGTGATGTTGGATCTGTGCGCTGTGAAATATAAGTCACTTCAAAAGTTCAAACCAGGAAAAGTACTGACTGCCCAGTACTGGCACATGAACTAGCAACACAAATTGAGAGAATGCAACAATCTCTGCCTGTGTGCACATGGTGCAGTCCAGATTTGAACGTGCACCCTGTAACCTTGTCAGGATCAGAAATAAAAACCTGTCAACTTATGCACTGAGCTAATCCACAGAATGATGAAGAAGCACACTGCATACATACAGGTATAGACTTCAGTTATCCATCTACTCACACTGAACATCAGCACACACACAAAAGACCACCCACCATGGCATCCACCATTTATTTCCCACTCCACATTGATCATCAGAAGCTGACAGTGAACTTTCATTCACAGAAGAAAATCCATGTGAGTAAATATTCCTTATATTATGTTACGTGTGAGGGATCAGTTTTTCTCGTTGTTTTGCAGTAATGAAACTATGTGCAAGTTTTCAACCTAAAAGTCAATAGAACACTTTTTTTTGGCAACAAACTGTTCAAAATGTTTCTCGTGAGAAAGAAAACCATTTTTTGTATAACAACCATTCTTCTTTTATTTCCTAAACAAATCATTCTGAATTACTCCTGGAAGCACAGTGGTTTTTTTCTCTTCTTCACAGTTCTTCAATCATTCAGAGTAGCTATATTCTCAACAGTCATCTTTTAACTGTACAATTCAATGTACAAAATGTGTACGTTACTGTACAACACCACGAACCAACACACATACACAGAGACACCTGGTAGAAGAGATCATTGTGACAAAGTCTTCTGTCAAACATCACAACAAAATAGTGATACTTTGCCTTGTGGTTCACGAGGCCAACAGACAGCCAGGTTGAAAATGGCTCACAATGAAGACAGCTCTGAGGTCTATCAGACCTACCTTTCTCCAGACACCTGGGAATACTGGGTCTGGTATCAATCTAATATGAAAGTGAATTTTCCCCCCCTGCATTTGCTCTGAACCTAGGGCAGTTAGTCCAAACCAAGATCCCGTGTGTGACATTTATTCAGAAAATACAACAGAACTTGGGACAGTGAAAATTCTGACCCTCCACCCCACAATGAGTTGCACTGCACCAGACGTCAGTTTTTAGTCATTAACATGTTACTAACCTGCAATGCAAATGCTATTTAATACAGACTGCAAATTGGACAACTCAATAGAAAGATATTATAAATTGAAACGACAGACTGCAGGGAATGACGAACTGAGATGTTGACGCGTTTTGCATTGAAAAGGTGGTCAGAACAAGGGCTCAAGTATTTTTTTAATGTATTTCTAAAGCAAAAGTAAACAAAACTATGCCCTGATATTCCAGTACAACATAGAATAAGGCTATAGTTTTGCGAAATCTGAAAATCAACAACCTGACCCCCACCTGCCTAAAATGGCTCCTAGTGGAAAAGTGGGTCAGGTGCAGAGCGACTCATTTTGTGGTGGAGTGTCACAAATCTGCCTTTGAGAAAAATAGCAAAAACCCCAACCCTGACACACATTACGTGAGCTGGAGGAAAAACCAAAGTCAAAGCTTCGTTCCAAACTATGACAATGCACTTGCCATGGGAAGCGCAACCTGAATAAGTTTCCACTGAGAAATCTGATGATTATAAACGCAATATAACGCAATAGATTGCACAAAAATGTCTATATATTATATATATATATAATCTATCATCGACACTGACAGCATAAAACAACCATAAAAAAAGTCATCTCCTCTTTCCCAATGGCTGCTGTACCATGAAGACTTCATTCAGGCATGCTGATGACAGCAAATACAAATAGCAAAAAACCCCACACACCTCAATTCACAAAGAGCACATCCACCCAGCTAAAATAAAAACCAAACCCAAAATTAAAACAAAATTTACTACACCATAAGCACCCTCCCCCACACACACTTCCTCCCACCTCTACCTCTTCAAAAACTCTCAACAACAACACAAATTAGCACTGAAAAAGAAATCAACAAATTTGAGAACAACACATGAACTGAACTCCAAACCCACAAAGACTAAGACTTGGTGTCAAAGCAAAAAGACACAGCAACAAACATCCTTCGGATGAGACTTTAAACCGAGGCCCCGTGTGCAAACGCACGCAGAACTTCTTGCGCACACGTTAAATCCTGTTCCGCATTTCGTAGGAGTAGGCCATTGTGTGCCGGTAGGAACAGATGACAGAATTTACAAAACCGCATACACACGGGGACTGGATGTAAAAAAGCACATCAGTGCTTGTTCCATTATCCCATTATAAAAAGAATAAAATATAAAAAAATAAAATAAAAATAGAAAAATAAATAAAAATAAAAACCCACAAGAAGACGGAAAATAATAACAGAAATAAAGCATAATATACAGCCAGGGGAGAAAACAAAAAAAACGCACAATATACAGCCAGTTTTGTCCTGTAGAGGTGCTGTTAAACTTCAAGCCACATGTGCTTCCAACAGACCTGGAAGTTGCCCACGTGTTTCCCTGTTCCTTTTCTGTGCCTGTATGCAACGTGAGAGGCGTGGTTGATATCATCGGCTTGAAGTTGTCTGCAGAGGACAACAGACACTGAGCGTTGCTTCTTGCATGGTCTCTTGCATCCTCACTTACACCAAATCACATCATCATTAGGTGAGATTCTTACACGAGATGGAAAGCTGCTGCTCACAAATTTCGGATGAGACTATAAACCGAGGCCTCGTGTGCGAATGCACGCAGAACATCTTGCGCACACGTTAAATCCTGTTCCGCTTTTCGGAAGAGTAGGCCACTGTGTGCCAGTGGGAACAGATGACAGAATTTACAAAAACGCATACACACGGGACTGGATGTAAAAAAGCATATAAGTGCTTATTCCATTATCCTTGAAATAAAAGAATAAAAACAAAAAACGTTACATGGGCCAGGGCATCTCTGACAGTAGCAAGCCAGCCAGACACCCAATATACTCCCACAGGCAGTACAATATTCTCACCTTTAAAAAAAAAAAAAATCCTTCACGCACAGAGTGTAAAATGAAACTGAGCTCCTGTTTGAATTATTTAATTAATTAGAAACATTAAACAGCTTTCCCCTTGTTTCTGTTTCAGGCTGGCTGAACCGAGTTTGTGATGGTGAAAGATGACAACAGTCTGCAGGAAAGAGGCTTTCCTGGTCAATTGCATAGCTAATGAGCTGGAGCCCGAAACTGGTGACAACCATCACCACACTGTACAGGAAAGCAGTCTGTTAATTCTGCAAAAGAACTGAGCACTATGGATGTGAAATCTGTCCCCAAAGCCCTTTCCCACTCATCACAGCAGCCTTCTAGAAGTTCTGAACACTGCATTGAGCTGCTGTGCAGAAAAGGCCCACGTTTACAGCACAGCGCGCCGTCTCTCTCTCTCTCTCTCTCACACAGACCCAAACTCTTCCATCCACTTGAGGTATTTCTCGATGTCTTCCTTGGACACGCTCTTGTTGACTTTCTTCATGGCCTCCATGAAGTCCTCCATGGAGGTGGGCTGCATCAGCTCTTCCTTGGGGATGTTGCGGATCTCGTCAGGACGCAGCCCAGAGATGCGCCGCCGGAATGACATCATGGCAGCATCTCTGCAACACATCACCGCTTTGAGTTGTCTTCCAGTGACAACACACTTTCTGATCTCAGTTAAGTGCCCCCCCCAAAAAAGGACGTGACATTTCCCTAAGTGCCTGAGGGGTCTTGAGGACAGCACACTGACTGACACCTTGTGTTTGGGCCAAGTGAAACATGGAGGAGCCCATCCTCTCCAGGTCACTGATGGCATGCTGGGTATTTTGGTGTCATCTATGCCACTAGCCGTAGCTACTTCCTCCTCCTCTAAGAAATGTGGGTGGATTGTGTGCATGCGTTTTGTCCCTGGCACCTCATATGCACAGGAAAAGACTGAAGACAGATTGTCATGTTAATTACATTGATGCCTTAGAGCAACAACGGTTTATCTGAAAAAATAGGCCGTTTTCAATTTTTTCATATTTGGTAGAATCTACTGTAAACTTTCAGATGACAAAAGTATAAAATAAAAGTTTTATTAATTTCAAAGATATCTGAAGAAAACCTTTGTTGCACAAAATTACCCTAGCAAATTTCACAGGGTACACTGGACTACCACACAGCATCCCGCTTTTCCTCTAAAGCCTTTAATGCCAAATTAATGCCACTTATCTGGGACAGGGCTATGCAACAGTGGACATCCAGCTGTGCAAACCCTTCTTGCCTAGGAGTGGATACACATGGACTACTGGGCATGGTTTATGTAACACTGGCAGGCCTGGAGGTTGTGTAGTTCTTCTGCTGAAAACTGGTGGCTGGAATGTGATCTTATCTGGGAACGAGGGTCAAGCTTTGTGCCATGCCCTGTATTTTCTCTGCAAGCAAGGTGGTCTACCTTCACTGCCAGTGTTTTTGCTATCTTGGCCTTTACAGGAAATTCCACTTTCTGCACCAGCCTAGCCTAGCATCGCTTTGAGAGGACCAGACTTGGTGGACATCAAAGTGTCACATGCAGACTGCGAGAAAATTCCAGGCAAAAACAGGCCACCAGTTGTAAATATGCATTTATGCACTTTCTTCTACATGTATTACAACATAAAGATGCTATGATAAAGATCGCATCAACACCCATTCTCTTTCCAAAAACTGAATACTTCTGTTCAATCCTCGATTTGTTCTGATCTTTCAAACAAGTTTATCTCAAAACTTTAGAAAATGGCGGCTCTGTCGATAGACCATTGTTGCTCTAAGGCATGGACATGGGAAAGATCCTTTCAAATGGACACCTAAGCAGCCACCCTCAGCTGCATCCTTAGACTTCACCTGTCTGACGTCCCCACCATGATGCTATTCCACACACCCCTCCCGTTATAGCTGCATTCTTTACCAAGATTAACATTCTTTGTTTTACCTGTATAAATTGTTTACATTTCAGTTTTCCTAAGGTATCACACCAAATGTGGCCTATTCCAGATATGCCACACCACACTGCAGGATCAAACGATTCATTTTTCCAACACACATTAAGCCTCTGCTACATAGCTGATCACTTTCAGGACAGCAGTGTGCTACGTGACTCTTCCCTGTACAAGACCAGTGCAGACTGTAAGACACAAGTTCTCAAAATGCTGTAAATAAGATATAATCATACACATTTTTTAAAAGAAGTAGTTCAGTATGACTCACGTTTGAGGGAATCTTCTGCTTTTACAGCCAAGCAAAAGTCATGAATTTTTATCTTAAACTGTCACACACTGAACACATTATGAAATAATATTACATACACCATGAGAAATGTGAATACTGGGATAGAGAAAATGGCCTTATAGTGTGTCATTTCATTTTTCTTTATCACCCAGGGTTTAAAAAAAAGATTCCGAGGTAAGATTTCATAACCAAAAACTACACATGAAGTAATTCATCACACACTCAGTCATGTCTGAAGACATTACAGTTCCTTACAGATCAGGACACACTAGTTCATACAGAAGAAGTAAGCAACACTTCTACAGCTACTCTTATGCAACGTAAATATAAAAATCATGTTCCCTTGTCTAAAATGAATGAAATGACACATGAGTAACTGGATGTACTGTCATTAAAAAGGCACATCAATCGGCTGATTATTAATGACAAACTATCACTGCATACATTTTCAAACGGTCTTCTTTTAACCAACTCAAACAATGTCCACTGTACAATCTCAGTCAATCAATGAAACATGACAACAGAACAACAGAATATCACACTTATCAGCCTAACCATTCTTAATTATACTTTCCAGACTCACCCCTTATGAAGCAAACAGAGATTCCTAAAGAAAAAAACCAACAGCAATACCTACCAACATGAAATGTCTGTCTATGACAGCCACGTATTCTACAGTCACATGGAACAACAGCTACACACACCAGCTTATCCCAATACAGAAACATCTAGCTTCTCTCAGTCTACATGGGTGTGTGTGTGTATGAGGCAACAGAGATCGGCTGATGGTTATGCTGAAATACTGTTTCCTATCCTGGTGGTTCTAATTAATCAGTCAGCCATGACGTTTACTGGGTGCTCCTAACTGCCTCTGTGCCAAGAAACATCTGTTTACTGTTACTCCATACAAATGTGGCGCTCCATCACATAATGAGTCGCCCTACACCAAAGGACAATTCTTAGTTATTAACACGTTATTAACCACTAGACTGCCTTACCCCAGAAATTCTCTGGGGCTAAACGTGCACCCTATACGCCAACAACCCGGAAAATTTCCGGGGTGTCAAACCGAAGTAAACAAGCCAGCTTCCTTGACTACAGTTAAAGGGAAACAACTCCAAAATTAATGGAGGTCACTCTCCTGTTGCTTGGCAACATCCAGCTGCAAAAACCGTTTCAAAAACAATTGTTTTTTCGCTCGTATTTTGTGTTTTTATGCATGACTGCTTGGGAAGTTCTTGTTCAAAATTGCTGACACTTCTTGTTGAAGGCATAAATAACTTTACACAGCTGTAAAAGTGGCAAATAAAACTCTAGATTTACCTAACATGATGAAAACGATCGCGTATGATTCAGGAGATCGTGTATTTAAAAAACAATGAATGGGATTTGGCCTAGACATATGTTTGACATTATTGTGATGGGGGGGTACTCAGAATGACAGTGGTGATGAAGAAATCGTATTTATGGTCGATTTTTTACATTTTAAATATATTTTCGCAGTGAAATATCATGCTAACTAATTTGAGCTTGCCTCGAAGTAATCTACAAGATATATATACTGTCAATGGGTAGACTATCAGGAATATTCATGTAGTAGTTTCTGAGTAAGAGGGATATGAACATAGCAGTGGTACATAAGAATTTTATTCCCCGGCATATAGGGTGCACTTGCACTGGGCAGTTAAGAGGTTAATCTGCAATAAATAAGCTATTCAATGCAGAAAACAGGTTTGAAATCAGACAATTCTTTGGAAAGTTATTACAAACTGAAATAGCAGACTGCAGACAGTGGCAACATGAGAAACTGACAAGTTTTGCATCATGATAGGTGTTCAGAATGCTTGTATGTTTTAAAAGGGGTTTTTAAAGCAAAAGGAAACAAAATTACGCCTCGATACTCCAGTACAAGGTAGAAAAGTGGCTTTAGTTTTATAATCAATCCAAATCTCGAAATCGACAACCTGACCCCCACCTGCCCAAAGCAACTCATTTCATGGTGGAGCGTCACAATGTAGAAATATCATTTCCTTATCTTTCTACGGATATTGGGCCTGAAAGGTCAGTTGATTCTTTTAACGAAACATCTCTATTCATTTTATGGCACTGTATGTTAAAATAATGCCCGTTCACCATGTTAACCTCTTAACTGCCCAGTGCAAGTGCACCCTACATGCCGGGGAATAAAATTCTTATGTACCACTGCTATGTTCATATCCCTCTTACTCAGAAACTACTACATAAATATTCCTGATTGTCTATCCAATGACAGTATATATATCGTAGATTACTTCGAAGCAAGCTCACATTAGTTAGCATGATATTTCACTGCGAAAACATATTTAAAATGTAAAAAAATCGACAAAAATTACGCTTTCTTCATCACTACTGTCATTCTGAGTACCCCCCATCTCAATAACGTCAAACATAAGTCCAGGCCAAATCTCATTGATTGTTTTTTAAATGCACTATCTCCTGAATCATACACGATCGTTTTCATCACTGTTAGGTAAATGTACAATTTTATTTGCCACTTTTACAGCTGTGTAAAGTTATTGATGCCTTCAACAAGAAGTGTCAGCCATTTTGAACAAGAACTTCCCAAGCAGTCATGCATAAAAACACAAAATACGAGCTAAAAAAACGATCGTTTTTGCCACGGGTTTTGCAGCTGGATGTTGCCAGGCAACAGGAGAGTGATCTCCACTAATTTTGGAGTTTTTTCCCTTTAACTGTAGTCAAGGAAGCTGGCTTGTTTACTTCGGTTCGACACCCCGGAAATTTTCCGGGTTGTAGGCGTATAGAGTGCACATTTAACCCCGGAAAATTTCCGGGGTGGGGCAGTCTAGTGGTTAAAAATATTTAAAAAAAAGAATGGAGAATGTTGGCAGGAGAAGTATAGAAAAGTGAGGGTGGGGAGGAGGAGGAGGAGGAGGAGGATGGTGAGGAGGAGGAGGAGGAGGAGGAGGAGGAGGAGGAGGGAGGATGGTGAGGAGGAGGATGGTGAGGAGGAGGAGGAGGAGGAGGAGGAGGAGGAGGAGGAGGATGGTGAGGAGGAGGATGGTGAGGAGGAGGAGGAGGACTGACCGACAGACGTTGGTGATGTCAGCCCCGGAGTAACCGTCCAGCTTGGCGGCCACCTCTGTCAGGTCCACAGTGGGCTCCAGCTCCACCTCCCTCAGGTTGATGTCCAGCAATGCACGCCGCCCTTCCGCTGTCAACCAGCCACACAACAACACGTAATAGTAGTAGTAGTAGTAGTCGTAGTCGTCATCGTCGTCGTCGTCGTAGTCATAGTAGTAGTAGTAGTAGTAGTAGTAGTAGTAGTAGTAGTAGTAGTAGTAGTCGTCGTCGTCGTCATAGTAGTAGTCGTAGTCGTAGTCGTCGTCGTCGTAGTAGTAGTCGTCGTCATCGTCGTCGTCGTAGTATGTCATCGTCGTCGTCGTCGTCGTCGTCATCATCATCATCATCATGTATGCAGTTCGTATACCGCTGAAATCTTGTAAAAGCGACAAATCAAAGCGCTCACATTTTAAATCATCTACACAAATGTAATCACCCATAGATAAGATGAGCATATATCAAATCCGCGCACATGCGCGTGCGTGCACACACACACAGACACACTCATGCACACAGCATTTTTAGGCATCACACTTTTACCCCCAAATTTCATCTTTTCATATTGCATTGCATTGTATTGTTTACCACTTTCTGTCAGACTTCTCTTTGAATTTGGGCTGCTCTCTCTAAGAAGAACGTGCTGCCACAAGAGCAGTGCCACCCATCTACCAAAAAAATTCTTCCTGTCTGCATGTGCATTTGTTTCCCTGTGAGCATGGGTTTGTTTTTCTGGGTTTGTTTTTTTGTTTGTTTGGTTGGGTTGGGTTGTTTGTTGTTTGGTTGTTTTTTCTTGGGGGGGGGGGCTTTTTTAACATCCAGTCCCTGTGTGTATGCAGTTTTGTAAATTCTGTCATCTGTTCCCACCGGCACACAATGGCCTACTCTTACGAAAAGCGGAACAGCATTTAACGTGTGCACAAGATGTTCTGCGTGCGTTCACACACGGTACCTCGGTTTATTGTCTCATCCGAAGAACTTTTGGGGAGAGTAGAGTCAGCACTGATGTAATTAACTCCAGAGGAAAAATCCTCTTGAACGAGAATCGTGTGTTTCTTCTTTAATTTAATGTCCTCTCACATTCAGTGATATAAGACGACGTGTGTGTGTGTGTGTGTGTGTATGCATGTGTGTATGTGTGTATGTGTGTATGTGTGTGTATGCATGTACCTGGGTGTGTCTCCCTGGATCTCTGTGCTAAGAATACATATATCTGTTTATCACCAAGTCTGACACCATAACGAGCGTGTCAGAAAATGACTGTGTGAGGGTGTGTGTATACAAGAAACAAGCGAATCCTCTGAAGTCAAGTACAGCAGCCAGTATTGAGGAGGTATTTGAAAACAGCCATACATGCAAACTCGTCCAGTGATTGGGGGACAGGACAGCCTAGTGGTCAGAACGTTGCGCTCGCAATTTGACGACCCAGGTTCGATTCCCGTTCAAGGGGATACTTTCCCCTGGAGTTAACATCAGTGCCGACTCCACTCTCCCCAAAAGTCCTTCAGATGAGACTATAAACCGAGGCCCCATCTTTGAACGCACGCAGAACATCTTGCGCATACGTTAAATCCTGTTCCCCTTTTCGTAAGAGTAGGCCATTGTGTGCCAGTGGGAACAGATGACAGAATTCACAAATCTGCATACACACGGGGACTGGATGTAAACAAGCACACAAGTGTTTATTCCATTATCCTCGATATAAAAGAATAAAATAAATAAATAAATTCAAAAATGAGTACGCCTAGATATTCCGAGTGACTGGGAGTGTTTCGGCTGCGCAAACACTCCACAAACAAGCAGAGCAGCAGTGAAGGGGAGTGTCACCTGTAGGCAAGGGGATGTAGATGCGCTTCTCCAGACGTCGACGCAAGGCCTCGTCAATGTCCCAGGGAAAGTTGGTGGCTGCCAGCACCATCACTGTCTTGGAGGGATCTTCGTTGGTCACACCCACACCTGCCACACCAACACACACAATACACACACACACACAGACACAGACACGCAGACACAACACACACACACAGACAGACACAACAACACAACACCACACAACACAACAGACACACACACAGACAACACACACAACCACACACACAACAGACCACACACACAGACACCACACACAACACACATGCACACCACACACACAGACACAGACACACACACACACACACACGCACACACAACACACACACCCCAACACACACAGACACACACACACCACACACACACGCACAGAGAGACATAACATAATTATCACACTGTGACGACTGTGTGTGTGTGTGTGTGTGATTAAGTGTCTATGTCTGTGTGTGTGTGTGTGTCTGATTAAGTGTCTATGTCTGTGTGTGTCTGTGTGTGTCTGATTAAGTGTCTATGTCTCTGTGTGTGTCTATGTGTCTGTCTGTCTGTGAGTCTGTCGATATGTGTCTGTCTATGTAAATGTCTGTGTGTCTGTCTGTGAGTCTGTCTATGTGTGTGTGTCTGTGTAAGTGTCTATCTTTGATACGACACAAGGGCAACACCATTCTAACACTTGAACACCATGCTGCCAATGCTGTTATCATCCAAAAGTCACAGAGATGATATATCCACACATCACGGGTAGAACACCACAAAAAAAAAGGAAGAGCTTAGTTTTTAAAATCTGTAATTTCTGTTATTGAAGAATTAGTGAAACCAAGGATCTTCTTCTTCTCTTCTTCCTTTTTGTCATGTTTCTCCCAGGGGAGGTTTGACATTGATGAGCCTTCTCCATCTCTCTGTTTTGAGCTTCCTCCTTATTTATGCCCCTTTCTCTAAGATCATCTGCAATACAGGCAGCTCAGGTTTTGCTAGGTCTTCCCTTTGGTCTCTTTCCATCCACTACGAAGTTCATTGCTCTTTTTATGATGTGGTGGTCTGCTTTCCGTTGAACGTGCCCAAACCAGTGCAGTCTATTGGTACTAGCTACAGACTTCAGATCAATCACTTTGCACATTCTCCATAGTTCTTCATTCGTGATCCCGTCTTCCCATTTGATCTTTGTCATGTAGCGTAGCATTCGGTTTTCACAGCTCTTCAACAAACATTTGACGGTTTTTAGTGAAACCTAGGATATTAATTTAAAAATCTGTAATTTTTCTTATTGAAGAATTAGTGAAATCTAGGATATTAATTTTAAAAATCTGTCATTGTTGTTATTGAAGAATTAGTCAAATGTCGGATATTAAGGCACTGCAAAAATTACAAAGCCAACAGCACAGACTTCTATCACCCCGCCAGAGTGTACAACTTTTGTGTGTGTGTATGTTTGCGTGTGCGCGCATGTGTGTTTACATTTGAATTTGTCAAAAATATTAATTGTGCGCGTGTGTGTGGATGTATGTGATATTAACATATGAATATGTAAAACACATCATAATTATACTGACTGCATGCGAAAACTAGTGTTGAATTGAAGCGCTCTGATTTTTTTGTTGTTGCAAGATATAGCGCTGTATAAATTCCATGTGTTTTAATTATATTTTCATTAAAATTTATGTAATTCATAACAACACATGACAAAGCGCAATCTCAGAACACGCTCACTATGGTGCCCACATGACACCAAGAAAAGACAGATCATACGTAAACATACCCAGATGTGCACACAAGTCTAAAAAACACACCCACAGGCATCTGAATGGGACAATAAAATCAACACTAACGAAAATCTGTTTATAGCTAAAAGTTGGGTTGGTTTTGTTTTTTTCAAAAGACCAAAAAATACCAAAAAATATTCCACAGATTAGCAGGAGTGAATGGATGAATGTCATTTCTAAAAGCACGTGAAAACCTCCGCTCCCAAAGTCATGGAATAACCACAGCAGGTCTCTGAAGATTGTTACTGTTGGACATTGTGTTAGGATTGATAAGAAGTCCAATAATTCAATTTTTGTAGTATGTTAAAGTTAGTTTTTATTAAGTACCGTATCTGACACTTTTCTATTATTGTTTGCGTTCTCTTGTTTAGATTACTTTTTTCTGTCTAAAATTACTAAATGTGAATAGACGTTAAACTGAAGATATCTCCGAAGACACAAGAAAAGGAAGGGGAAGTTACAAAAATAAGCACTGGTTACAGAACAGTGTGTACAGAGAGTGTCCCAACACTGTTTTCATGAAGTCTCACGATCAGACACAGCAAATCTGTGTTTTCACCAGACCAGCTGTGGTTCTTCTACCATAGTCCCCTTTTGTGGACAACAACAACAACAACAACAACAACTAATGCTTCCATGAACTGAAAAAACTAGAAACAAAGACCACCACCACCACCACCACCACCACCAACAAATAATGCTTTCTATGAACTGAAAAAACTAGAAACAAAGACCACCACCACCACCACAGCAACACCAACAACTAATGCTTCCATAAACTGAAAAAACTAGAAACAAAGATCACCACCACCACCACCACCACCACCACCACAGCAACAACAACAACAACTAATGCTTCCATAAACTGAAAAAACTAGAAACAAAGACCACCACCACCACGACACCAACAACAACAACAACAACTAATGCTTCCATGAACTGAAAAAACTAGAAACAAAGACCACCACCACCACCACAGCAACAACAACAACTAATGCTTCCATGAACTGAAAAAACTAGAAACAAAGACCACCACCACCACAGCAACAGCAACAACAACAACAACTAATGCTTCCATGAACTGAAAAAACTAGAAACAAAGACCACCACCACCACAGCAACAACAACAACAACACCAACAACTAATGCTTCCATGAACTGAAAAAACTAGAAACAAAGACCACCACCACCACAGCAACAACAACAACAACTAATGCTTCCATGAACTGAAAAAACTAGAAACAAAGACCACCACCACCACAGCAACAACAACAACAACTAATGCTTCCATGAACTGACAAAACTAGAAACAAAGACGATGACCACCAACACCACAACAACAACAACTAATGCTTCCATGAACTGAAAAAACTAGAAACAAAGACCACCACCACCACCACCACCACCACCAACAAATAATGCTTTCTATGAACTGAAAAAACTAGAAACAAAGACCACCACCACCACCACAGCAACACCAACAACTAATGCTTCCATAAACTGAAAAAACTAGAAACAAAGATCACCACCACCACCACCACCACCACCACCACAGCAACAACAACAACAACTAATGCTTCCATGAACTGAAAAAACTAGAAACAAAGACCACCACCACCACAGCAACAACAACAACAACACCAACAACTAATGCTTCCATGAACTGAAAAAACTAGAAACAAAGACCACCACCACCACAGCAACAACAACAACAACTAATGCTTCCATGAACTGAAAAAACTAGAAACAAAGACCACCACCACCACAGCAACAACAACAACAACTAATGCTTCCATGAACTGACAAAACTAGAAACAAAGACGATGACCACCAACACCACAGCAACAACAACTAATGCTTCCATGAACTGACAAAACTTGAAACAAAGACGACGACCACCACCACCACCACCACCACCACCACCACCACAGCAGCAGCAGCAGCAGCAGCAGCAGCAACAGCAACAACAACAACTAATGCTCTTATGAACTGAAAAAACTAGAAACAAAGACCACCACCACAAGAACCAAACAACCAACCAACCAACCAAACAACCCAACCCAACCCAACCCACCAACCAACCAACCAATGCTTCCATGCAGTGAAAAAGCTGGGCAGCACCAAAGGCCAGCCCATCAACCCCTGCTACGCACCATCCATCTGGACCAGGAGCTCTGACTTGACGCGCCTACTGGCTTCATGCTCGCTGTCAGAGCCACGTTTGGAGCAGATGGAGTCAATCTCATCGATGAAGATTGTGGAGGGGGCGTAAAAATGAGCCTGGGAACATGCGAGGTTCTTCAGCATTAACACCAGCATCCTTCCACGCACATCAGTACATAATGTAGACACAGTCTACAAACAGTTTGATTAAATTGTGTCTACAAACAGTTTGATTAAATTACGCACAACATGTGTACATTGTACAAACAGGTAGCTTCTTTCAAATGAAACAGAAACACCAGAACTACAAAACAGCACAAAGGTTGATTGCTGTGCATTAAAGAATCCTGTGCTTTCTTTCCTTTTTCTTTTTTAAAATATTCGTAAACATCTGACACTACTCTTGCTGTTGTGCAATACATCAAAAGATGACTGTATCTGCATAATTATCATAATGAATTTGCAGATAAAGAATGCACAATCAATAAACACTTTACACCATAAGGTTTCCTGAGAAAATTGCAATGTATATGACAGACAACACTAAACGAACATGTCAGGGCTCTCCATTATGCATATTGTCACTCCCTTCTTAAGAGTTTTCCCTTGAAATATCCTTGAGTATCATAATCTCAAAATTCATTCGGTTCTCTTCATTTTCCCAAACAAGATTGGTGTGTGTCTCTTCTTCTTCTGCATTCCTTAGTGATTGTCTCCACTTTAGTCAAGGTCTTGTCATCTGAGCTACACAGTAATCTACATCGTCAATGCAGTATGAAAGCTCGATTTCATCATTGTAAACAAATGAAACAAACAAGAAACAAAACTTTATAACACTGGGTAAAAATAACATCTTAATGTAGCCAAAAAGAAGCCACCATCTTGCCTGCATAACATGGACAGACTTCACAATATAAGTGTAACATAAACCTATCTGATTATTTTTAAGATATTACACACTTAACTTACCACCTGCATACTAAAAATATGTATTCCTTCATTTCCATCAAAATCATTTGTCTCTCACCAACAAAAGCTGACAATGTCAAAGAAAAGCTGTACAAGTTTCACCCCTATGTTTGGGGGGAAACTGGCAGGCAGGCAGGCTAAGGGTCAGACCACAGACAACAGAGCCCTTTCCTTAATCTATGCACTTACAGACATTACGGATTATTCTTCTTTTTGTCTCCTTCATACACATTTCTCACTCACACCTCAACCAGCAAACACAAGCTTCTCCTACCTGACCCCAGTCACCGTGTCACCCACCTTTCTCCTACCTGATCCCAGTCACCGTGTCACCCACCTTTCTCCTACCTGTCCCTAGTCACCCACCTTTCTCCTACCTGATCCCAGTCACCATGTCACCCACCTTTCTCCTACCTGTCCCTAGTCACCCACCTTTCTCCTACCCGATCCCAGTCACCGTGTCACCCACCTTTCTCCTACCTGTCCCTAGTCACCCACCTTTCTCCTACCTGTCCCCAGTCACTCACCTTTCTCCTACCTGTCCCCAGTCACCGTGTCACCCACCTTTCTCCTACCTGATCCCAGTCACCATGTCACCCACCTTTCTCCTACCTGATCCCAGTCACCGTGTCACCCACCTTTCTCCTACCTGTCCCTAGTCACTCACCTTTCTCCTACCTGTCCCCAGTCACTCACCTTTCTCCTACCTGTCCCCAGTCACCCACTCACCTTTCTCCTACCTGTCTCCAGTCACCCACTCACCATCTCCCCCCCCCACCCCGGAGGGGATGCCGGGGGCCTATCAGTATAAATAGCATCCCCACATTCTGTGCTAGAAATTTCCTCTTTTCTATCCCTCTCTTTGTTTCTGCCTTGTTCCTTTGCTTCCCGTCACCTCCTCCTTCTTTGTCTATCTTCTGCCTTCTCGGTCCTCCATTCTCCTGCCCTTCTTTTTTCCCCCCCAAAAAAATAACTTAAAAGGTAACAATTCTCTCTCGCGCCAAAGTCGGATAAACAATAATAATAATAATAATGTATGGAATTTATATAGCGCTGAATCTTGTAAAGCAACAAATCAAAGCGCTTAGATGCTCTGGGCCTGACTTGTCAGGGCGCTTTAACGGTAAGCGTGACCGCATTTTCGCTCGTATGACAGACAGCAGTACTTGCTGTCTGAGCGTTGGACGACGACTCACCATCTCGAAGAGCAGACGCACGAGTTTCTCGGACTCTCCGCGGTACTTGTTGGCCAGACTGGAGGTGGAGACGTTGAAGAAGGTGGTGCCGCACTCTGTGGCCACGGCCTTGGCCAGCATCGTCTTCCCCGTGCCTGGCGGGCCCACCATCAACACACCCTGAAACACACGCACACACACATGCGCATGCACATACATGTGCGCACATACACACACAAGCTTGTTAGATTTTTTAAAAAATAAAAAAAATTATCATTATCCTTTTTTCTTTGCTATATGCCTCCTGTTTCACAGTTGTTGCATTCCTATTGTTTATCTTGTTTGTTTCATAGGAGGGGGCTAGAGATATTGTGTTTGTAATTGGGTTTTTGGCTGTTGTTGGGCGTTTCTCGCTCTTGTTTTAAGGGTTGAGCTTCTTTCTTCCAGAGGTGGGGGGTGGGTGGGTGGGTGGAGGGGGGGGGGGGGAGTTGCTTCTTGGGTTTCTTTTGAGGGCTGGGGAGGGGGTTACACACAATAAGATAGGTTTGGGTTTTTTCACGTAAAATTCAGTAGTTGAATTTTTATTTACATTTTTCATTGGAATTACTGATTTTGTTAGAAATTGTTAGCATTGCATTTTCCTGTTGTTTATTGTAGTTCAATAGATTAGTAATGTAACAGTGGTTTTTTTCCTTTAACTTTGGTTGTTGCTTTTCTATATTTTTCATTTTAAAATTTTGTTTATCATTTTGCATGCATTGATCCCCTGAAATTCCTTCTCCTGTACAATACCAACTACACCCTCCTCCCTTGACACTCGTACACCCTCCTTCTCTCCCCCCCTCCCCTCCGCTGCCCCCCCCCCTCCCCACCCCGTCTAATATCACAACTGTGAAAAGACGTTAAATGAATTTGAACACACACGCATGCACACGCACACACACACATGCACACACACACACACACGCGCATACACACACAACACACACACACAACACACACGCATACACATGCACACAAACACGCACACAACACACACACATGCACACACCCCCCCACACAAAACACACATGCACACCCACCCACACAGAGACACACACACATGCACACACGCACACAACACACACTCGCACGTGCACGCATACACACACAACACACATACGCGCACACACCCCCACACACCCACAGAGACACACAAAACACATGCACACGCGCACACACACCCACACACAACACACACAACCACACGCACGCACACACACCCACGGAGACACACAAAACACACCCACCCACAGAGACACACACACATGCACAAGCGCACACACACCCACACACACACACACAAACACACGCACACACACACCCACACCCACAGAGACACACCCACACACATGCACATGCACGCAAGCATGCACACACACATATGCACACGACGTGCACACACACACACACACACACACACACACACACACAGAGTGTCCCCATAAATGAAATGCATTAATTAAACATGAATTCACTGTTTATAATAATAATAATGTATGGAATTTATATAGCGCTGATTCTTGAAAAGCAACAAATCAACAGCGCTCATATGACTTTCTTTATTGTTGTTGTTTTTGTTTGTTTATCTACATCAACAAACGTCTTCTTTCTCTGAAAGTCAATGCACTCTGAACACGAGGGGGAATTCATTACACAAACCTGCCAGAATACATAGCAGGAAAACTTTGGGGCGAAACAGATCCCAAACAGACAGTCTGTGATGGTGAACATCGGTCTCAAACGACCTGATGTACGGGTTCAAACCTGACTAGAACACATGATCTTTTCTTCATCGTCAAATGCTCAGACAGCAACTACTGTTCTCTGTTATACGAGCAAAATTGCATCACGCTGCCGTTACGCACCTGACAAGCCAGGCCCAGCGCATCCAACTTCGGCACGGGAGAGAGAACTGATATAAAATAAGTCTTTCTGGGAAAAAAGGGCAGGAGAATGGACCAAGAAGGCAGAAAATAGACAAAGAAGGAGGTGTGACAGGAAGAAAAAAGGAACAAGGCACAAATAAAGAGAGTGATAGAAAAGGGGAAATTTCTAGCACAGAATTTCCAGAATGTGGGGATGCTATTTATACTGACAGACCCCCAGCATTCCCACCGGAACGACCTTTTCTAAACATCTGCCAGCCAACCAGCACGGACAGCTCAACATGAAGCCCACGTCCATTTTGTGCGCTGTGTATACGTGATCGACCAGGTCTCCGAACTCACAACCACCTTCTCCTCATTTCCATTTCATGCAGCAGTTTGTCTATGACACTTCTGAGAGAATAGCTTCAAACAGTCCTCTTTAGATGCATGGTCAAAAAGGCTCATGTGTTGCTTGCTGCCTTATAATAATAACAATAATGTATAGAAATTCATATAAAGTAAAACAAATCGAAGCACTTACAACATCAATCATGAAGGAGGGTGGCAGGATGGTTAAGACATTTATTTGCCTACCAACAAGTAAAACGTGAGGTTCTGGGTTCGATTCCCAGCCTTGCCCTTCCTTCCCAGTTCAATGAAAAAAAATCAAGCTGAATCTCAAAGTCCTTCAGATGAGACTATAAACCGAGGCCCTGTATGCCAACACACGCAGAACATCTTGCCCACACATTAAAAACCCACTCCACCTTTCTGAAGAGTAGAGCGCTTTGATTTGTTGCTTTACAAGATTCAGTGCTATATAAATTCCATACATTATTATTATTATTATTATTATTAGACCATTGTGTGCCGTTGGAAACGGATGACCAAAAAAACACAGACAGCCAGCAAGCACACAGGTATCGTCATGTTTAGACACCATCCTTGAAGTTGGAGTGCAGTTGCCTAAATGGTTCAGGGAAAACAGTCGCACAGCAAAACCTTCACCATGTGTGAACCTCGGAGCTCTAGCCAAGGCAAAAAAAAAATTATTTTTTTTTAATGACATCAATGCCAATGAGTAAAAGTAAAAGTACGTTCTTTCGAGCCAGAAGGCCCATAGAGCCGGAGCTTATCCCGGTTTCTGTAGCGTTAAGCGAACTGATGGTTTTTCACCACCCCTGTGACAGGACGCTAGTCTGTCGCCAGATATTTCCCCAGCAGAGCTGGTACCCACTTGTACACCTGGGTGGAGTGAGGAAAATAGGAGTAAAGTGTCTTTCCCAAGGACACAACACCGAGCCGAGCGGGGATAGAACCCGCGACCTCTGGATCATGAGTTGACTGCCTAAACCACTCGTCCACGGTGCCTCCTACAATGCCAATGATGCCTGTGTTAATTTTAATTTTTCCATGCTTAAGAAGTTTAGTTCACTGCTAAAAGCATTCTGCCTTTAGTGTTTCATTTTCTCGCAGTTAACCACATTTTCACAAAGGATTCCTCTTGTTGACCAAGGCGTAATCTCTGTTTCAAAAGCTATTTCATCAACAATTAGAGACTGTTGTTTGAAATGAGCGGAGCCCATAGTTCTGGAACGTGAAATGTATTGTGGATTAGAGTAATAATATCTCATGCGTAACATTACATGTACCTCCCATGGGGTTTCTGAAATACAATGTGCCTCAGACTCCAACTAAAATTCTGGGTCTTTGCATTATTTTCCCTTTCTCATACAAGCATTTTGTTCTCTTTATCAACATCACTTTAAAAAAAAAACACCTCCCCCTTCTCCATTATTGCTGGTTACCCTCCTACCTGCAACTGAAGCCAAAAGCAGCATCGCACAGCCCTTCCCTGATCCCAGAACAGGACAGAACAGGAGAGGTAAACGGTAAAGGTGTCCCATAACCTATAAGGTCGTAGGGGAGCGAGGCGTCAGAGACCTCACTTCTCTAGGGCCAGCTTTACCTTCCCTGACCCTAAAGAGGGCAGGTACCCATTTACAGCTGGGTGAACTGGGGGAACTGTACTGAAGCCAAGGCGTGCAAGCGATCACCCATCCAACTGGTAACCACGCTCGACGCTGCTTAACTTGGCTGGGGGAAAGTGAGTGCTCCGACCACTGAGCTATCCCGTCCCCATATAGGAGAGAGAGAGGAGGTAAACAAAGGCCATTCATTACCCTCCATGGGCGGCGTATTCCCTTGAAGATGTCGGGGACCACAAGAGGCAGCACCACAGCTTCCTCCAGCAGCTTCTTGGCCTCTGTCAGGTCCGCTATGTCATCCCTGCAGTGCACACAGTCAGAAGCCATGACAGAAACGCTGTGTACTGAAAGCAGTGGAAATGTTTCAGGGAGGAGTTGACAGACCAGCCAATGCAAAATATACACATCACAGCAACTTTTTTTTTTTACCCCCCAGCAGTCTGACAGTCGTCTTTACTACAAACTCCATCACGAAGCCTTTTATGCTGCAAAAACGTAGGGAAAGATCCAAAAACCAAACAACTGACGTGTTCCTGAATATCTTTTATATCCTTGAACATGTTTTCATTATTTGTGAATTCTGACTGGTAGTCAGACATTTTATGACCTCCACTCCAATTGTAGGCAAGTTCAAAGACTCTGTGACTGATGACATCAGGTAACAATGACCACAAGATGACTAAAAAGGTGTTTTTTTCTGAGGTAACTTAGGTCTGTTTCGTACAGAAACCTACATGAAGCCTATAATTATGACATAGCAACAGCCACAAATGCTACTCACACAAAAGTACAACCATTCCTAGTAAATGCTGATTATTATCGGCAAGATGTAGTAGCACAGCATGTACAAACTTTTAAGAACAAAACGACACCTTTCTTCTTGACAAAAAACAGGTCAGTCAGGTTAACAACTCACATCAACAAAACTGACTTTGCAATTTAAAAGATACAGGTGGTTATTCAATACAAACTGTTCAAACTTAGTTATGAACTACGGCTGATGATCTTTGCTTCCTGTTAAAATAAAACAAACACACACAAAAAGAAAAGAAAAGGCTATACTTTAAAGGCTAAAATACTATATATATTGCTAAGGCTAAAATACTATATATATTTTAAAATACTATAAAGGCTATCTGACTTTTCAAACCCTAAAAAGTTTCAGCATTTACCATCATCACATGGAATGTGTATATAATCCCAACATGTAAGCAGTTAGCCAAGACCATGAGCTGGCTCTGCCTTACCAGTGCACATTGGGGTTTTTCTGCACAATGTCTCTCTCCAGATGTTCCACCAGGTCTTTGTCATAGCCTGTTGGGTCAAACTTCTTTTCATCCCCTTCTCCCTCCTGTAAACAACAACAACGAATCATAAAAACCCCCACTGAGAATGAATAGCCACAATATCACTGATTGAAGTCATGACTATCAAAATAAAACCATTCAACATTTTAAAAAAGAAAAGCACCAAGAAAAGGAGAAAGTGAACGCCTTTAGTTCTGCAAGGCCAATCAACATTCAGTGCACTAAATGAACTCATTTATCATCTTGCGCACACATTAAATCCTGTTCCGCTTTTCGTAAGAGTAGGCCATTGTGAGCTGGTAGGAACAGATGACAGAATTCACAAATCCGCATACACATGGGGACTGGATGTAAAAAAGCACATCAAGTGCTTATTCCATTATCCTCGATATAAAAGAATAAATAGATAAATTAATATCACTGGACGATCAACAGCTGTAATAGGAATTTTCAGTTCTGGTAAACTTTTACTGTACACTGTAGGACTAGCCTCTACCATGATTAAAAACAGAAGAACTTGACACACTTAAAACACACACACACACACACATAACACACACACACAATCCCAACCTTTTTCTTTTCCTTCGCAGAACCCGGCTTGCCTCCCCTCTCTGCTCCGCTTGGGGTGCCTCCCCCACCAGGGCGGCGCTGGTTTGAGGGTGCACTGGGTCTTGCGCCCGCCCGTCCACCTCGGCTCGGCTCCGGTCGTCTCCCCTGAGGCTTCACTCCACCCCGGATATTGGGAGATGGTCTGACGCACGAAGGAACAACTGTTGGTCCCTCTATCCCCTTGTTCTTTTTTCTTTTGTGTTTTGTTATTTGGCTAGAGCTGCAAGGTTTACCCACGGTGAGATTTTGCATATACTACCATTTGCCCGCCGTTGAGGTAGCTGTATTTCCGCTTCGGGGATTATGTCTAATCATGACAATTGTGCACATGTATTTTTTTTTTAAAGTTGTCACCCATTCCTACAGTACGCCATGGCCTACTCTTCTGAAAGGTGGAATGAGTTTCAAGGAGCGCACAGGAATGTTCAGCAAGCGTGCACGCATGGGACCTCAGTTTACAGTCTCATCTGAAGGACTATGAGGGAGTGGAGTCGGTACCAATGTCGACTCCAGGGGGAAAATCCCCTTCAACAGGCATGTGGGAGAATGTTCCAGCCTGCACCATCAGAGTGCGAGCTGAATGCTCAAACTACTAGGCTATCCCATTCCTCCCATATATAATAACCCATGTCGTCAAGACGTTTTTCATTTGTTGGCTTTTGTTTCATTTAGTTGTTTTTTGGTGTGTGAGTGTGTGAGTGTGTGTGGTGTGTGTGTGTGTGTGGTTTTTGTTTTGTTTTTTGTTTTTTGGGGGGGTGTTGGGTTTTTTCAGGGGGGGGGGGGGCGTCACGAGTATTGTCACTGACAAGATTCTGTAGAAAAATACCATTTTCTGAGAGTAAGAAACAATTACACCTGCAGACAGAATTGTGTGTGTGGGTTTGTTTTTTTTTATACTTTTTATATTGTGATAATACACTTTCCCTAGAAGAAACAGCATCCAAACTTTTACACAGAGAAATCTGCCCTTACTGTAAAATACAGGCATGCAGTATATGATACAAAATGAAACATTTCTACTATGTATGTATGTTTGTCCGTTGTGTCCGATGATGACCTCCAAAACAGCAGAGGCAGCTGCTGTTTTGGAAACTGGGCAGAAATTTGATTATAGTGGAGATGCCTTGCCCACAGTACATCCCCACTCTCTCGGCCAAGTGGGCATAAGGACAGTCAGCGTTGGAGATGTTCTCCAAAGGCCAACCAGCTCCCAGGGCTGCAGCACGTAAGGACTGTGCAAGTCAAGCCTCCTAGTCAGAGAGTCATAGTCGATCACTAAAGACTAAGCTGTAAAGTGGAATTCCATGAGTGGGAAAGCCACTGGTCATACAGCCTGTCCTCACTTTGCTGTTGTTGCCCCCAGCGTCAATGGTTTAATCAAGAACTGTGATAAAGCCCAGGTGCTGACGGCTGGGGGTATTCTCCCCTATAATCCCTGGATTTAGGGCACTACAGAACACCGAACATTTCAAGTTGCGTGTGCTGGGCAAGAGGGAACCTGGAGGATCCCTTTCCTCTCCAGGTGATGGACAGTGAACTTTGATATGTTCATGTCATCCACACCACCAGCCATACCTGAGCTACTCGATACCAAAGAAGCAAGAATTTCTAGCTCATCTCTTCAGTGCCCCATCACACACACCTGTCATGCTTGTGTGTGCCTTCAATCCACACCAGTCTTGTTGCTTACAGCCCCACCAACCACAAGAGGCCATACAGATGTATGAGAGTCCTTCGGATGAGACTAGAAACTGAGGCCCCATGTGCGAACGCACGCAGGACATCTTGCGCACATGTTAATTCCTGTTCCGCTTTTCGTAAGAGTAGGCCATTGTGTGCCGGTGGGAACGGATGACGAAATTTACAAAACCGCATACACACGGGGACTAGATGTAAAAAAGCACATAAAAGCTTATTCCATTATCCTCAATATAAAAGAATAAATAAATAAATAAATACTGGGGCCCTGTGTGCCTAAAACTCCCCATGGTACTTATTTATTCTTTTATATATGTTGTATGTAAAACTGACAGCGCCATGGAAGATTTCTCTTCATTCCATCTGTTCTTAATGTGGGTCGGTGGTCTAGAGGTAACGCGCCTGTCTAGAAAGCGAAAAGTCCGGGTTCGTATCCCGTCTGGGCCCGAAACTTTCCCCCCATCCATTAGACCATGAGTGGTGGTCTGGGCGCTAGTCTTTCGGATGAGACGATAAACCGAGGTCCCGTGTGTTACAGAAAATTATGCAGCGCACGAAAAAGAACCCACGGCAACAAGAGAGTTGTCCCTGGCAAAATTCTTAGAAAAAAGCCACTCTGATAGGGAAAGAAATACAGTTGCAGCCAAAAAAAAAAAAAAAAAAAAAAGGGTGGCGCTGCTCTTGTGGCGACGTGCTCTCCCCGGGGAGAGCAGCCCGAATTTCACGCAGAGAAATCTCGTGACTTAAAGTGGTATAAATAAATAAATAAATAAATAAATAAATGTGTTACACAAAATTTATTTAGCACACGTAAAAGAACCCACGGCAACAAGAGAGTTGACCCTGTCAAAATTCTGTTTAAGAAAATGCCACTCTGGTAGGGAAACAAATGCAATCGCAGACAGAAAAAAAAAAAAAAAATGGGTGGCGCTGCTCTGTGGCGACACATTCTCCCTGGGAAGAGCAGCCCGAATTTCACGCAGACAAATCTGACATGACTTGAAAGTGGTATAAATAAATAAATATATAAATAAATAAATAGATCAGAATGTTTCCATGCACAAAGAGACAATGTCTGCACACGCTGTTCATGAGCTGCAGGATTTCTTCACATTTCAGATGTGAACAAGGTTTTGTTTCCGCAAAACGTCACCCTGCGTTCACCGAACCTGTCCACATCTTTACCTGCCTTCAGTCACAAGCGGTCAAGTTTGTGTTCAGCAGCCCTTGTCATCTTCTCACCTGTGTTCAGCAGCCCTTGTCACCTTCTCACCTGTGTTCAGCAGCCCCTGTCACCTTCTCACCTGTGTTCAGCAGCCCTTGTCACCTTCTCACCTGTGTTCAGCAGCCCTTGTCACCTTCTCACCTGTGTTCAGTAGCCCCTGTCATCTTCTCACCTGTGTTCAGCAGGTGTGGGTGGCGGCCAGACGTCGGGGTCCCTGGTGGGCTCTTCGTGGCGGGAATAGTCGTCATAGGAGTTGTAGCTGTCGTAGCTTTGGTACGACCGGGAGTTGTCCGACTTGAAACTGCTCAAGATCTTGCTGATGTCCTTGACTTGCTCAAACTCGTCGCTAATCTCCTGTTTTATCTGACGGCAGAATGGATGACCATTTCACAGTTTTTAACGACGGAAATAAAATATAACCAGGAGCAGTTACAGATATTTTCTTTGATAATAATCAGTAAGAGATATTTTCCTTGCTGATAATGTGTAAGCTATAACACCCTAAGCCCCCCCCCCCCCCCCCCCCCCCCCCAACCACCACCACTTTTTTTTTTTCCAGATAACAACCACCGCAAAACAACCCCACACAAAACTTAAAGTACAAAACAAGATAACTTGTAAAATTACCCTGCTCAAAAGCAGACTGATGCAGACTGAATCAGTGAATGCAAGCATTGAGAAAGAAGTTCCCCTCAATAAAACCACAATCAGTAGATTCTAATAGAAATCAGTTCAAAATTCAAGACAATTGTGCTGTTATGTTGTTGTTGCACCACAAAAATAAATCAACACTAAAAATTGAGCGTATTACCACACACAGAGATTAGACAAAAGTCTATTCTGAAAACAAAATTACACCAGAACTCACATCTAAATAACTATCTTTGAAGAAGGACAACAAAAATCTGCAGCACAGAATTTCCCTGCCCATGACACATAACAATGAAGAGCTCCATACATACTGATACTATAAAAACCACAACAAAATTCAGTACTGAATATGGAAACTTACCAAAACCAATCTTAATCATTTATGCCTTTACACTGTTCACATGCTAGTTGGCCATACCCTGTTTTAACCCCTTCAGTGTCCAATGATAGTTTTTGCTGTCTTCTTTCAGCCTGACACTAGAAGTGTCCTATGACTGACAAGGCCACCGTGACCATCACATCAATTTTCCTTATTTCATTTTTCCATTTCCATAAATGTTATCAAACAGGTCTGGATAGAGTGCTCATGAAAAGGAAAAAACCTGACCACAGCAAAATGAAACATTCTACAGACACCATGTCCGTTGCATAACGTTTATTTTACCATGCATAGTTCCATGGGGCTGATAAAGAAACCCAAATACCAATCAAAATTTTACACAAAACAAATATCACCCCCCCCCCCCCCCCCCCCAAAAAAAAAAAAAAAACCCAAAACAAAACAAACAAAAAACCCCAAAACACCCCAGATTCCTTCTTCTACTGGCACAAAAAAATTAAAAAATGGGGGTGTTTCTTAAAAAACAACAAAGGAACGTAACTTATAAGGTTATCGATCTATAATATTTCTTAACAAAACAGAGAGGAATGGGCTGACATCAAAAAGAAATACATGGGGGAAAAAAGACAGAAAGAAAGACAGTGAGAGGGGAAAGCCCTGCCACATCATCTTCAAAGATGGGGACACACTTGATTTACACTAAAACAGCCCTGGCATTCTCAAGGGAATAACACAACACAAACAAAAAAAACAATGAAAGATTGAAACTATATAAGCAGTTCAACATGATGATAATAACAAGAAAAGTGAACTTTACACAGAAAACAGTATGGAGTTGTAAGTATTCTGCTGAGAAGCATACCTTTTGCCACCTCTGTTTACTGCTGGGATCTCGCACAGAGATCATCAACTTCTGGATCTGCTGCAACACTCCCTGATAGTACACCTGTAGAACAGCACTAGACTGCTTTAGACAGTTCATGACTCACTTCCCCCACAACATTTTACCGGTTACACATGTATACATAATTTCAATACTGTCACACAACATACTAGTGGGCTGATGTTTCATTATAACATCACATGCCATTATATAAACAATTTAGATATGTACAATTACATTACACTACCATGGGCTCATGTTCCATTTTACATGTAACTCGAATTAATGACACAACACTTTGCACACTTGTACAATACTATTACACTAACAAAACATAACATGGAATTATTATTATGTCTGAATTTCTTAGACCCCTGCACAGTACCAAGACATGATAGTGTTACATTTTAATTTATCATATGCAATAATGCTAATATGAATATAACACAGAGGTTTGCAAGTGAATATAAAGAACAACAGCAGAGTTGGTCTTTAATAAAACTCTGTTTCAATCTGTATAGAACTTTGCACAGTTTTAATCTGAGAGTGAGATTTAAAATTTTATGAGGCGACAGCCCTGATATGGCCTCTGTGGTTCTTCTATCCTATTCCACCCTGCACAAAATATTGTAGTGGTCTGAAGTCAAGCATGACCAATGCAACCTCCATCATAATCTTTCAAATCAAATTGTCTAAGTGTAACATTACAACCTGTGATGTCTCATAGTCACCAAGGAGAGCACTTTCACGCCCCATCTTTGTGTTCTCGTAAATTTCTGTGAGTGCAGCGCTCATGATGCTGGCAAAGTGGTATGTTCCAGATCAAAACAGCTGACCGAGTGCAATCTGGACAAATTACATGCATACATGTACTAAACAATATATACTGAAATAAGCATTAATATAATTTTAATTAGCATCTATCAATAGTAACTCGCAAACTGCTAGAGCAAAACAGTAAAAAAAATATTTTGTGCGGCACTTTGCTTTAACTCTTTAGTATGTCCAGAGCCATATAGCGAGTTTCCGGTTTCTTCTAAGAACTGATGTTTTTCACATGTGACAACCTAGTTTCGGAACTCCAGCTGACTTACCCACTTTACACCAGTAGGACAAAAGGAAATCCCCGCATCACGAACATCATTGATCACAATTCAAACCCCCGACATTCCCTTAACTCTTTATCAACAATAGATAGTTGTCTCTCTAAATATCATTATCAAAGAGGCAACTGAGCGACAACACTCAATAGATCAAAGGAATGACATTCATATGTCCATCACAATTTAATTCCCATAATTTTTGTTTAGAAACATAAAGCTTACATATTGATCAATAAATAAATGATGGGTATCAAGAGGAAGAGCAAACACAAGTACAAAAAGACAATAATAATGAAAATGAACTAGACATTGTTACACATTGTTAGGGTTGATGCATCCTATATAGATGGCAAATTATTTGAACATGTACTCTCAGGAAGTGTACAGGTATCTGAAGTGATAAACGAGAGATAGCAACACTAGTTGCATAAATGATAGTAGAAATGGGCCAATAACTGAATAAGACATCAACATCATGGATCAAGCTATACGAAAATATAACAACAAAAGCAAAACATTAAGAATAATAAATCATTCAAAAATAGATTATTATGACACCCTCAACAATCTACAAAAGATATATAATATATAAATTTCTGCTCTCTACTAGAAAATACATAGCTCTATATATCTTAAGTTGCTTCCCTTCTACCTGACACTGACAGAGAAGTCAGTTCATAATTTCACAATGTGACAATGTTTTATTCCCAATTATTGGCAATTAACTCTTTAGCTATAGAGGAAAAAAATGTATATACATAGTCAGTACATGAATGATGGGTATCAAGAGCAAGAGCAGACACAAGTGCACAAAAGAAATTTGATATGTACCACTATTTACATTTTAAAGATTTTAACATCAATATTTAAATCTTGTCAACGGCCATTTCTGATTTTGTCCTTTTCTTTTGTAAGAAAGTATTTGAACCCTATAGGTTGTATTCTTTTTATGTACCCAGAAAAAGGACACAGAGCCTGGGTTACATAAAAGTGTTACAATCCCCAAATTATCATAACTACATGATTTAGCAGTCAACAGAAAAATAATTGTCTGGTTGCCAGATGCCTATCAGTATCATCCAGAGAAAACTCTGGATACTGGATTGAATAGTCTCTGCTCTGTATATCTAGTTTGTTCAGTAGTGCCTCATCCAATTTACAGAACTTACCACAACCAAAACCATATTAATTTTTAAATAGTATATCAATTATCATCAGATGAATATATACTGATGCTGATAACAGACACCACAGATCTCTATTTCTGGTCCATCAATCTGGAATGACCTCCCTCTCTCCCTTCATGAAAAGCCTACTTACAACATTTTTAAATCCAGCCTCAAGACATATCTTTTTCAAACCTAAGACTCTCCCCTCCTAATTCATCTCATATCTGTCCCTGCCTTCAACAGCCAAAATTCCCATCACCCTCCAAGTGTATAACCTCTGTGTGTGTGTGTGTGTGTGTGCATGCGTGTGTGCATTTGAATTTCTTAAAAACTGTTAATCATTGTTGGTTGCACGTGTAGGAGTGGGCTGAATGGCAGCGCTTTGATTTTGTTTTGGCAAGATAAAGCGCTATATAAATTCCAATTATTATTATCATTTTATAACTTTTAATTTGACTTTATCTCTGTCCATAACACATGGTACACTCAGCATTCTTCCTTCCTTTCTCACTAATCTCAGTCTCTGTGTCTGTTCCTGGACTTTCACTGTTTCAGTCTCAGTCTAGACACTCAGCCACTTAGTCACTTTAGTTTTATAAACTTTTTAAATTACTCATGAACTCAAACACAGTCACACACACACATGCGCTCCCAAAAACACAGTCACACACACATTTCTCCATCCCAAACATGCCTTTTTAACATTTAAAAAAATTACAATATGCACAATAGTAGTAATTTCACTCTGTCTGGATGTGTGTGTGCGTGCGTGCGTGCTTGTGTATGCATCACTATGTTTGTCACTTTGTGTGTTGTATGCTGTTGTTTATTTTAGTTTTTACTCAAAATTGCAATATGTACAAGTTAAATAATTGTGTGTGCGTGCAAGCACATGTGTGTGTATAGTGTGTGTGTGTGTGTGTCACTGTGTCATTGTGTGCATGCGCATGTGTGTGTGTGAGTGTGCAAGGGTGTATCATCTGTATGCTGTTTACTTAAAAATGTTTGCAATATTGTACTAAATAAAACTAAAAGAGCATAAAAAAGAGATGTACACCATCTTGTGACCTCTCTTAACATTCACCAATTGCTAACCTTGTACTGACACAAAAACTTGAAAAAGCTGACCAGTATATTCATTTAACTACAAGGGTGCAACATAATGAGGTTTTAATTTTGGTCTACTTATACTTGGGAAGCCAGAATGGGAACAGTACAGAGATAGTTTGCACTGCCAGCACTGAACATCTTCATTTGGACTTACATTACCATCCATTATCATGATTATGTCTGTCTGATAAAGTGATATCACTTTGTAGTGGATAGATGTTAAAACAAAGACACACACATAACCACCCAAATTGCATGCTCAATATCTGAATCTGGTTTCAATGTTTGTATCATCCTTCGCTGGCCTACCCTTCTACTGTTCTAGTTCTACAAAAGTCAAAGATGACTTTTTAAACTTTTTTTTTTTTGATGTACCACAGCACCTTTGTTTTGTCTCATTTGGACATGTGTGGGAATGGAGACTGAGCCAATGTTCTACAGGAAGTAGGGGGTGGGGTGGGGGGATGCATTTCAAACATGTAAAATCTATGTATAGCTCAGGGAGTCCCAGATGCTGGGTAAGATCCAACCAAGTTTCAGATTACTTCAGATCAGGTGTTCAGCACTCTATACTCTTGACTAGTCTTGTCTTTATTGACAAGCAAAGCCTACAATATATCATGATCTGGCCCCTTGACTCAGGCCAAGTGGGGAGTAAATTTTGTAAAATGAGACTCATAAATTTCTGAGTTAAGCTTTCACAGTTTCAGGTGCTCTAGGCCTTACACCAATTTTCTGGCCCCTTAAAACTTAGTTTCTTGTATGACAACTAACGGGAGGTGGGGGCTATGTACTAATGACAATGTAGCATTCGTGACTAAGTAACTAACGAACATTAAGTAAGTAGTACTATTGATACTTGCCCCTAACTTCGTAGCCTAGAGCTACAGTATGACTGTGCTGCTAACGCTGTAAGTTAGCCTTTAATTATTGCATGTAAAGTCCCCCACCCCCACCCCGTCCCCTTTCATTCTGGCTAGCTGATCAGTGCTTGATTATACTCATAGACTTAGTTTGAAGCTCAGAAAAGAAACTCTGTAAACGAGCGATAAGACTTGAGATCTGTGTATGAACAGAGAAAGAAATGCAGATGAGATGGTGTCGACAGCTGGTGAGAACGACTTCCAGAGTCTGGTTTTGCCGAAACTCGGCTCAGTGATTATGTAGCAGAAGTAAAGTATTACCTGAAAATCCAAGGTTTATTATGAAAATATTGAAATAGGGCTGGCAGGTCAAACAATCTCAACATTTGAAGGAAGCTGACATGATGTTTTCTAGTTTGTATCGAAATCCGTTTGTTACGAGGTCAACCATTGGTTGTTTTAGAGTCTTTCAACATTAGGAAAAGATCACTCTTTTAACCAAAGTGATCCTTCTTTGTGGGATAGAAAAGCGAAAGTTACTAAATAGCACAGAAGGTGGTGAGTGCTTGTGGGTTGGCATCATTACAATGATTGATTGCATTAATTATAAACAGGGGAGCTGCTGATCCTGGTGATTGCAATTAAAACTGTACTGTTATTTGATTTAATTTGAACACATGTTGTTTGTGTTGTACAAGACGATCAGCTCATATGTAAACAACCCTTTTTTACTTAACTCCTTTAGGAGTTGTTGGGGCACTGCATTGAAAGCTTCAGGGGTCATCTGTCTTGAGCAAGCTGATAGCGACCAAGCTGCCCCCTCACCGCCTTGTGATGCTACAGACACTCAGTATTGTTTGACTCTCTGAGGCAAACTTGTTCGACTATGACTACTTGATTTTCCCCATCTCTTGGCTGAACAGTTTTATCTGTTCATTGACTCACAAGTGTGACCCTTGTTCTCTTCCTCCCAGTGTTTTCCCTTATCCCCCCCCCCCCCCCAAAAAAAAAACCACCAACCAACAACACACACACACACACACACACACACAAACTCTCCACTTCCACAATTTCACAGGGCCAGAATTTTTACTAGCATTTTTTTTTTTAAAACACCCAAACTTTTGCCAGTACTCAGAAGACTACATGAAGAAAATCCAGCGAGTTAGATAACCACGATGTTATCATAGATTAGTCTTTTTAGGATAATAAACTGATCAATACGGAAGTCCTGTCGGGTGGGAATATAGATTGGCTTCTTGAAGCAAGCTGTATGGTCGGTGGAAAGTGACAGTGTGTGTATATGTATGTGTGTGTGTGTGTGTGTTTTCCTGGAATGGTTCTTACATAGATCAAACTTAATCCAACCTCCTAGTTCCTATGCAAAGCTTCGTGAATTTATTTGCGGAGCTCGCCATTGGAGACGCCCAAACAAGCGATCTCTTTGTCACTTTGCAACGTTTGTAGTTCAGTTGCCAGCCCCCTGGGAGGACCACTAAATGAGGAGGATTAGGCAGGTATCCCTTGAAAGTGCACCCTTTATGGATTCTGATGTCAGCCATTTTGATTAATCGGCTAGGCTCGAGAAACTGATGGTTTATGGAGGCCAATATTATTCCAGAAGTTATTCGAAGTTTTTCTTAGTAGCTCGGCTGAAGCTCAGTCATAATCATGTTTAGGCAGTGGTATGTAGTTCATAACAACAACAAAAGGGAAGATCGAACTGCCTGTAACAATAGCTCAGTCCTTTGTCTAGGCAGTGATATGTAGAACAAAGATGGTATTGCCCATAAGAATCCTCCAACAGGTAGGACTCGTTTTCGGTAAACCGAAAGTTTGCTCGCTAACCAGACCGTTGACTGATATCGCCCATGTGTATGCGCGCACACAGCAGTGAAAGAGCGCTCCCGTAACCCTGTCGCCATACACACGTCCGCGTGTACCCACGTACACGCATGTACCAATACACATATTATTATTACTGAGACAAGCCTATGATTCTTTTGAAATGCACCCAGAACTTGATATTCTCTCTCTCTCTCTCTCTCTCTCTCTCTCTCTCTCTCTCTCTCTCTCTCTGTGGTAAAATTTTGCCTATGCCGCCGTTTTTGCCCACAATGAAGATAGCCACATTCCGACGTCGGGGATGTATGCTGGGTATTGTTCATGTTTTGGAAGCCCACGGAAGGCTGACATGGAATTACATGATCTTCAGCCTGCATATTTTGACCTGCATGTCTATATACACAGGAAAGGAATTAAGGCTCTGGATGTTGGTGGCAAATCTGGGTATTGATCTTATGCTGGAAGATTGATGCAGATTTTACACCAACACATTTTACAAAATAAAATATGCGAAAGACTAATGGTATATGATCTGTAAGTATAGTAGTAGATAAAGTATCAGTCTTTTTTTTTAAAGCAGTGAGATCAAATGTAAATTGACAAGAAAAATCATTCTTTGTATAATGGTTTGGAAAGTGTGTAATGAAAAGGTGTTTTCTTTAAATCGCGTCATATGTGATTACCATTGATAATGGGATGAATTACTTTAGTTGATGTTGGTGGAAAATCTGGGTATTGATCTTCTGCAGGAAGATTGATGCAGATTTTACACCAACACATTTTACATACCAAAAATAAAAAAGGATGTGAAAGACTAATGGTATAGAATTTGGAATATAGTAGTAGATGAAATACGAGTGTTTTTTCCCATTGTAAAGTAATGAGATCAAATGTAGATTGACATGAACATTGTCATAGTTTGTATATAATGATGTGGAAAACCAAAAAACAAAAAAATAGTGAGGAAAAAATATTTCAAGTTTAGCATTAAAGTATGTATGTGTGGTTTCTTTATCTTTGTTTTGCTGCTTTTAAAAATACTGAGATCAGATATGAAATAATATTAAAACATGATAGTTTGTGTAATGGCAGGGAAAGTGTGTGGGGAGAGTTCTTTGGCCATGATTGATGTGTTAAGTTTGTTTGAAACACTTTTCAGGTTGATTTTCAGAGAGAGAGAGAGAGTGCGTGCGCGCGTGTTGTACAGAATGTGCGACTGGTTAAGTTTGTAGAAAACGTGTATTGGATCATGCGATTTTTGTCTTTAGTGTTTTTGAATTTCATGAAATAAATGCTGCTGTAGTTAGAAATGTCTTGAATTTCTTCTGTTTTGGGGCAACTTGGGTAAGAATGCTTGCATATCCTCTGTGTGTGTGTGTGTGTGTGTGTGTGTGTGTGTGTGTGTGTGTGTGTAGGGGGAGGGGTGTGTGATGTGAACATAAACTGCATTAGCAAGGAAACAAAACTGTAAACCAACACACACACACACACACATTGTGTGCCGGTGGGAACAGATGACAAAATTGACAAAACTGCATACACACGGGGAGTGGATGTAAAAAAGCACATAAGTGCTTATTCCATTATCCTCCATATAAAAGAATAACATAAATTAAAAAAAACAACAAAAACATGCACGCACGCACGCACTCACACCCACGCAACAAAACAGCTTTTGTTTCAAACACAAACATGATCGAAGAAGACTTGAGTAAAGTGAAAGAAACCCAAAACAGATGTTCATAAATTGTCATGAATGTACATCTCCCTAAATTAGATCTCTCCACTGGGACTTAAATAGAAACAAAATAATGTACAAATAGTGTGAAAAAAGAGGAAAATGGGGAAACAACACATGATGTCTTAAGTTTGAGGTCTCTCTCTCTCTCTCTCTCTCTCTCTCTCTCTCTCTAATTACGCACGCACGCACGCACACACACGCACGCACGCACCGCGCGCACGCACCCGCGCGCACACACACACACACACGCACGAAGGAAGGAAGGAAGCTGGCAGGATGGTTAAAACGTTCGCTGCCAACAAATAAACCGTGGGGTTCTGGGTTCGATTCCCAGCCTCGCCCTTTCTTCCCAGTTTGACCAAAAAAATCGAACTGAATGTCAAAGCCTTCGGATGAGACTATAAACTGAGGCTCCGTGTTCGAACGCATGCAGAACATCTTGCGCACACGTTAAATCCTGTTCCGCTTTTCGGAAGAGTAGGCCATTGTGTGCCGGTGGAAACAGATGACAGAATTTACAAAAACCCATACACACGGGGACTGGATGTAAAAAAGCACATGAGTGCCTATTCCATTATCCTCGATATAAAACAATAGATAAAACATGAATAATAAATAACGGACGTATACACACTCTAACACACACACTCACACACACACATGCACGCACACACACACACACACTTAATCGTCTGATATCACCTTTTGGTGGAAGGACGTTAAACTGAAGAACTAACACACACACACACACACAGGTCGCTTACAACGAAATCAGATACAATGAATTCCTGATAATTATAACCAAACAAAGAAGTTGATCCCGGCTAAAGTCCTTTATGGCCCAGGCCTAGCCTACATGTTATCGCGAATTCCAGATAATTATAACGAAATACAGAATCTAAGAACTGGTTTTGTTATTCTGAGCATGCCACTTGTAACAAATCAGCCGCTTATAACTGATAACAAATTGTAGGTTCAGACCCTGTGAAAAATTCAAGCTGGATAGGTTACTAGGTGCTTACGCTGGGGGCAACAGCAAAGTGAGAGGCTGTATGACCAGTGGCTTTCCCACTCATGGAATTCCACTTTACAGCTTAGGCCCCCTAGTCTTTAGCGATCGACTATGACTCTCTGACTAGGAGGCTTGACTCGCACAGTCCTTATGTGCTGCAGCCCTGGGGGGCTAGTTGGCCTTTGGAGAACATCTCCAACGCTGATGCCCACTTGGCCGAGAGAGTGGGGATGTACTGTGGGCAAGGCATCTCCACTATAATCAAATTTCTGCCCAGTTTCCGAAACAGCAGCTACCTCCTCTGCTGTTTTGGAGGTCATGTTGGACACGATGGACAAACATACATTTTCAGTTCGGGAACATAAGCCTAGTCCTAGTGCTTCTTACTGTCACTGGCTGGTGTCCGCATAGGCACATGAAACATGAGCTTCCTCAATAATCTTTATTCATAGAAATCATACGTTTACACAGTCATGTACATGCATATACAGTATGTTAGGGACTGGAAGGTCGTGGGTTCAGACACCCTCTTCTTCCTCTTTCGAGCATCTCTCCTCCCACAACAGATGCTGCTGAACCTTTGACCCCACGTGAGTGGGCTGCTCTGTTTTGACAATCACAGGCTATCGGGACAAAGCACATTAGCTTAGTGTTGTTGTTTATGAATTACCACTACAGTTACCATTACTGCGTGTTTGTAATCTACCCATGTGTAAGACAATGAAACTAGCTCAGTAGCAAGCCAAACACATCCTATAGGCCTACATACATGCACATGTGTAAACGTATGATTTGTATAGATAAAGCAACGCATTATAAATTGAGAAAGCTCTATATTTCTTTTTTGTTATCTTCTGTTAAGTTTCCGTCCTGCTGTTCCCTCGCCAGTCATTTCAATCTACCCACCACAGCCATAGCCAGATTCGTTATGTGGCATCCTCAGGGTCCGAAGTCCACAGGGAGTCCATCTATATCAGGTCGCCTTGGGGCCACCAGCCAAAGGAGCCCTGCACTGCTGCTAGGTCACTTTGATAGTATTCAGTGGTGCCTGTTCTGAGCTATTGTATGCAAGAAACCACATAAGCCCCCTACTAACGACAGTATTAGCTCAGTCATGGAGCCAGACTGAGTGAGTCGCCCATCCGAGGTGGGATTACCACAAAGTCCATCCAACAACTGTCCCCCTGTGGACCTCCAACCCAAAAGTCTTTTGACACAAACTCACCCCAGGCACAGAAGTGCATGGAGAAACCGAATCTGAGGTCACATTGAGACCAAAGCAACTGGGGCCACTGAATCAGAGGCAATTTTTTTTATATTGTATGATGATTAATGCTGATTACATAATGATGCTGTTATGGAAGTGCATTTGCTTTGAGACTACTTGACAGGGTTGTACTCTACACTTAGTATTATAATAATATCCTGGCGTCAATGGGCCTCCCCAGAGATACAGACACCTGCAGTGTTGGTCAGGTAATTTGAGCAACACTCTCAAACTAGCATCCCTAAAGTGGACGTCTTCTAATCTGCCAGTTTAACTTAAAAAACTATCAAGTCTTCCTCAGGGTTTTTCTTTGCAACCAACTCAAGGTTGTTGTTTTGTTTTTTTCCCCAGTAAGTTTGAATCAGCACATGAAACCCTCAAAGCCGCTAAGTGGTAAGTTTTCTTTGTTTCCTTTACATAAACTTCATCCTTGAATAGTAAATGTGAAAGTTAGTTTCTTGTAAGATTTTAACATGTGATAATCTACCTCTAGCAGGCCTGTCAGTCAGACCTGCATCAAAGCAAATGAAGCTCAAGTGGGTAGGTCCAAACCTTCCCAATAAGCCCACCGCACACTCACTCTGGGTAGGAGTCGGGCCAGAGTCTGAAAAATCCAGTCTGTAAACCCAGGGCGCTAACCACTGCGCCATCGCGGCTGGTAGAAAGCTCTATATCTATAAATTAATGTGCCTATGTGGGCACCAACCAGAGAGAGACCCTACAAGCCCTACTTCCCCATCTGAAAGTGTTCAGTAACCACTTCCTAATATACAGCTTCAGTTTTTCACAGGGTCTGAACATACGATTCAGTTTGTTATAACCGATATTTTGTTATAATAATATTATTATCATCCGGACTTTGTTATGACCAACACCAATATGAAATATAGCTTTTTGTGTCTTTGAGATTTTTGATGTGTATCAATCTGCCTGTCAGTATTGCAATTGCCCTTTATGGGATGATTAAAGTATTTTTGACTTGACTTTGACTTGACACATGTTATTCTCTTCATGTAAAGAAGGATTTTTGCGGGGATCAATTTCTTTGCTTCATTTTAGCTGGAATGGGTTACATCCAACTTCGTTGTAAGCTATCTCAACTGTATTCTCTTCACACTAAACTTAGCCCTGGCCACACCAGAGGGGGAGAGAGAAGGAGGGATGGAACATTTCACTCATTGTCCAACTCGCCATGTGATATCTCATGGATGTCTCAAACACACACACACACACACACAAATGGAGTTTTCCCCCCAATTTTTTTTTTATTGCTACCACATATTTCAACAACAATGACATACTTGAAGAGTCAAAACTAAACAAGAAATATCACAATAATAATTTATACAATGAACAAACAACAATGAAAAGAACAATAATAGAAGACTCAATATCTGGTACAAATTACTATGGACATCATCACAGAAAATCCTATTCTCAACAAAGAGCTCCAACTACAAATAAGAAAACAAAACAAACTAAACCAAACAATATCAGAATGCAGACACAAATGCTTTTTTTTTGTTGTTTTGTTAAAAAGAGGAAAAATCCTTTAAGTATTCAAAACTAAAAGAAGACCCAGCAAAAGAAAGATAACCAAGAAAACGAAATGGAAAAAAATCACAAAGATCACCCAGGGAAATAATAACAACTTCCAAAAACATTTTTTTAAAACCCTACACCAAAACCTGAAATAATAACTGCCAAAAACATTTGTTAAAAACCCATGCCAAAACCTCCTCCCCAAAAGTCCGTCAAAGGGACATTTACTCAACACACAATCCACATGTAAAAGCAACAGGAAAAAGGTTGATTAAAATTAAAAAAGAAGTTTGTTTGAGATTATATTACAGTCCCAGTGGAGTTTTCCGACTTAGGGGCTATGGTGGCAAGTCATCCCACTTTGGTGGCCTGAGCCATCCTAAAAGTAGTACAGTTCTTGAAGCAACCGGGCTAGGCCTGCGCACACACAAGGGTGTTGCGCCATAGCCTGTAATTATGTGCATCAAAAATAAAAAGTCACAGACCACAAAAAATAACGCGAACTGATTAATGGGAAAAAAATCAGGACCAAAGATACAAATATAAGGAGCAGATCAATGTAAGAAACCCCCCCAACCCCAACAAACTATTGAGAAGTTTGAAAAAAAATGGAAGCAATACAGATTAACAAAACAAACAACAAAGGGTTTGTACACTTCGAGCGTGCGTTAGAAAAAGCTTGATTTTACCAATTCAACATGAGTAAAACCGTGGTTGTCTTTCATGTTAGAAAGAAAAACATATGAGATTTTCTCAGTTCAAAAAGATGTATACATGTATGTAAAATTGTTACTGAATGGTATTCAAGTTTAAATACAACTGGCTTCCCACAAAGAAACCCATTTAGAATTTGTTTTGAAAACTGAAAATGAATAAGTAGTCTATGGAAATGGAAGTTCAATTATATATCAAAGTCAGGAAAAATTACAAACATTGGATTCAGGATATAAATATATCAACAAATATCAACTTCACAGCAAAAAGAACTAAGACCTTAAAAAATGAAACTTATGGAGAAAACGTAATGAGAACGTCTTCTAACCTGCCAGTTGAACTTATAAAACAATCAAGTCTTCCTCAGGGTTTTTGTTTGCTATCAACTCAAGGGTTTTTTTGTTTTGTTTTGTTCAGGAAGTTTGAATCAGCACATGAAACCCTCAAAGCCACTAGCTGGTAAGTTTTCTTTGTTTTTTTAAACATAAACTTCATCCTTGAATAGTAAATGTGAAAGTTAGTTTCTTGTAAGATTTTAACAAGTGATATCCGCCTCTAGCAGGCCTGTCAGTCAGACATGCATCAAAGCCATGTAAACTGTAGAGAATGGTCTGTTTCATATGCAGGACGTACCTTCCCTCTACTGGGAAACAACGACTTGTTTGAACTGAACTAATCTCACCTTTCAGTAAAGGTAACTTAAAACTCTCTTATGCTGAAGTTGGATGCGCTGGGCTTGACTTGTCAGGCGCTTAACGGCAGCACAACACATTTTCACTCATTCAACAGGCAACAATAGTTGCTGAGCGTTCAATGAAGAAGTAAACTGAAGCACCAACCAAAGGGGAGCAAAAGTTTGCAGGTAATGTACCTGTAAAAGGCAAATCCTGGGCTTGCATTTCATCTGAATCCAGACTATTCCCCCATCCACAAAACCATAAGTGGTGGTGAGAGTGCTGGTCTTCTGGATGAGACAAGAACCAAAGTCCTAATGGCAACATGGTGTTAACATATTTGAAAGATCACATGGCAAGAAGATTGTGGTCTTTAGCAAAATTCTATGAAAAAGTCACTCTCAAAGGGAAACAATACACATGCAAAGAGGGCAGGCTTTTGACTGAGTAGTGACATGCTCTTTTGAGGCAGAGCAGTCCACATTTTATGCAGAAAAATCTGCTGAGAGAAATGTTATAAACGAAGCCAGAGGCTAAACAAAGGACAGAAACAACCTTTGAACCTTTATGATATTGAAGTTTTATGGCATTGATTGGCGACATAAACAATTCCAGTGTCTATCTGGCACACAACATAATACCATAACTCATTTGCTTGTCTGTGAGAAAGAACACACGGTATCAAACTTTTTATTATGTGACAGCTGAACACTTGACAAATATTTAGAGGTAAACTTAATTAACCGAAGATATGTGCACAGTTTCAAATATTGCATTCACTCAATGTCTTTTTGAAAAAAAAAGAAGAAATCCTTCTCTGACATAGAAAACTCTCAAGTATGTAGTTCTTTTTTTTTTATGAGAATGCATATCTTCTTATTGCATAAACTGGAAAAAAAAACACCCCAACTTTTGAGGTAAACAAAAAAAAATGGGATTGCATATTTACTGATAAATCCTGGTTGCATTTTTCCCTGTTAAATATCACATAACATCATACAACAAGGATATGTCCTCAAATCCTCCTTTATAACTTGCATAACGCTGCTTCTTAGAAACTTTGCAAAGACTTCCAACGACATATTTTATCCTACAGCGGTTGTTTTTCATTTCCTTACCTATAGGAAGTCATTTTACAATCCAGTGCCACTTTGTAACACTCTACTCACACAACACCATAATCAATCAACACAACAAATCAGTTAACAAACAATGCCAGGTTAAAAGAACAGCACCAAAGAGAAAGGCACGCAGACATAATCCCCTTTTCGTGATCTACAAGACTGCACTGAAAAAGGCACTTGCTATAAAAGAAAGGGACAATCACAAAAGCACGGCCACTCAAACTGCTCTATTAGAAAGGCACTTGCGTAAATCACTGAAAGTAAGGCACAGTAAATGTTCTACCAAAACACTGTAATATCACAAAGCTACAGGAGACAGATCTGCCAAATAAAACGACAACAATGTCAAAGACTGCAGCGGAAGCATATCACCATAGCGACTCTTTCCCTTGCACACGTGTTCTGCCTCTTGGGTAGTGCCATATGTCAAAATCTCATGGAGTTGTTTGCTTTAAAACTCAGCTCAGTCCCTGAGACTTACGTGTGCTGTCTGCCATAAGCAGTGCATTTTTAAAAATTATTTTATTATAAATTATTAATTTTATTATAAATCATTTTATTATCAATTATTATTTTATTATAAATTATTTAAATTAAAATTATTTTTTTTTAAAATCATTCGATTGCTGCGAACACTGGATATGTAGCTGTAATTATACGCTTACAGAATACCTTCCAGCATTATTGCATAGCATATTCTTTTACCTTTTCCTGGCTTCTGTTTGTGTAAATCCTTGACTATGGATATTGACAAGTGGTGTCCTAAATATATCAAGACCACAATCATTTTTAATGAACATAAAGCTGTGAATTTAACCAACAAAAAAGAAAAACAAGAAACAAATTGTACCAGCCTGATACTTGCTGATCATTTCAAGCACTGAAACATTTCATACTTTACAAAGGAAGCAGGTTCTCAGAACTCAGATTTTGACTCATTTAGGCTAGAGGCATGTGAACATGAAAAATAAAATGAAATTAAAGAATGAATCAAATTTGTTTCATTACAGTGACAGTCAGTATTACATGAATGGGTAAATCAAGACTGTGTTACTTTTCTTTATTCTTTTTAGAATAGTTTTTACAAGAAAACTGCACTGATGTTATCATACTATAGTATTTTGGAGACTTAACACAGACTTCAAAGATCTTCGAGATCAAAACAGTACAATATAAAATTGGAGTTCAGTTTCCATAACACTCTTGCACAAGGGACATTTCATTTCTCTTTCATCACGTTTGAAACAAAAAGAAGGTTTTAGCACAGAGAAATTTACTGGAAGCACATAAGATTTTTCAAAGGAAGAGTTCTACAATAGTCAATAGCACAGTGCTGAGCACTGACAAAGAAGAAGGCAGTTTTGACAACATCTCTATAAGCACTCGCTAACAACGGCCAAACCCCCCTTAACATTTCCTGCAGAACTGTGCTATGACCATGACTACCAGTCTTTATTTATTTATTTTTTTTTATTTATTTTTTTTTTTGCTGCCTCATCTTCTGACGACCCCCCGTCCTACTGCTCCCACACCGCTCATCTCCATCTCCCAGCCACAGCCACACCCAGATTCACTGTGTCTCATCCTCAGGGTCGGAAGTCCACAGGGAGCCCATCACTATCAGGCCGCCGTGGGGCCACCAGCCAGAGGGGCCCTGCACTGCTGCTGGGTCACTTTGGTGGTGTTCAGTGGTGCCTGTTCTGAGCTAACATACGCAGGACACCACCTACTAAGCCCCTACTAACGACAGTATTAGCTCAGTCGCGGAGCCAGACTGAGTGAGTTGCCCACCCGAGGTGGCAACCACCACAACGTCCCTCCAACGACCGTTCCCCGCGAACCTCCAACCCCAAAGGCTTTGACACAAACTCACCACAGGCACAGAAGTGTATGGGCAAACCGAATCTGAGGTCACCATGAGACCAGAGAAACCGGGACCACCCAATCAGAGGCAATTTTTTTTTTTTTTTTTTAATGCATGATGATCAATGACAATGAGGATGACGTAATGATGCTGCTGTGGAAGTGCATATGCTTTGAGACTACTTGACAGGGTTGTACTCTACGCTTACTATCATAATATATCTCGGCGTCAACCGGGCCCGAGAGATACAGACACCTGCAGTGCTGGTCAGGTAATTTGAGCAACACTCTCAAACTCGCATCCGTTAAGTGGATGAAGCTCGACTGTGTGGTCCCAGTCTTCCCACTGAGCCCACAGCACACTCACTCTGGGTAGGAGCCGGCCGGAGTCCGAAAAATCCCTTTGACTCTTATGGGATTCGAACCCGCGACCTTCCAGTCCGTAACCCAAGGTGCTAACCACTGCGCCATGGCGGCTGGTGACTACCAGTCTTTATTGTCAGTCTTTATTGCCTCTTTACCAAAGCATGGTATCTGACAGGGAAAGTGAAGTTTACTCAACGTCAACGGGAATGTTCTGGATCCAGAGTGAGGGTCTTCTTGAAATTTCAGACATCCTATTTATTAACAGCTTCGTTTATGTACTACAACTCTTTTGCTCTCACTTTACGAATGCTGTCAAAGACATGTAACCAATATGAGTCTTGAGACAGTGTGTATGTTTACGCATATAATAAAAACTTAACAAAAGATTAGTTGCTAATACTTTGTTTTCATTATTATTTTTTGTTGTTGATCCTCAGCTAGAGCTACAAAGTTCACCAATAGTGAGATTTTTGCATTATATTTTCTATTCTTTTCATTTGTTTTTCAGGACATGATAAAAAATAGAAACTGAGAGTAAGAAAAAAGGTTTTTTTTTCAGTGCAAGTGAATGCCATGTCTGTATATATGACTGTAAAATGCCACAGAGTCTAAAGTACAACCATTAAGATTGGTTCTGTAAAAATCGTCTTACATGCACACAGCTATGTGCACAGGTGTGTGTGTGTGTCCTTGTCCATACGTGCATGCTCTTCTATGTTGAAGATAATGGAATAAGGATGTATGTCCTTTTAATGGAATAAGTATTATGTCCTTTTTTTCACATCTAGTGCCCCTGTGCATATAGTTTTGTAATTTTGTCATCTGTCTCCACAGGCACAAATGGGCTACTCTTCCAAAAGATGGAACAGGTTTTAACGGGTGCACAAGATGTTCTGTATGTGTTTCCACACAGGACCTCAGCTTATAGTCTCATACAAAGGAATTTCAGGAGAATAGAGTTGGCACTGGTGTTAACTCCAGGATAAAAATCCCCTTGAACAGGCTCTTGGTGGTAGCTCAAACCAAGGCCGTCAGATTGCAATGCACAACACTCTAACCACCAGGCTGTCCTATTCCCCATGAGAGAGAGAGAGAGAGAGAGAGAGAGAGAGAGAGAGAGAGAGAGAGAGAGAGAGAGAGAGAGAGAGAGAGAGAGAGAGAGAGAGAGAGCTGTATATATATATAAAGAAAAACTGTATGGCTGTTTAGATAGGGTTTTCATTTTCAGATGTGCAGCTGTTTGTTACACTGCTTTTATCATTTTTATGCATATATAAGCATACACATGTGAGTAGTAGCATGGGCTGTTGGAAAGATACAACAACTTTTAAATTATCACTGTTATCATTATTCAGTATTGCTACCATTATTACAACTGACAATGGAAGCTGACAATAAACAGTCAAAACACATTCAGTATCTGATCTCTGTGACAAAAATGCTCTATGTGGAAAGTTTTTCTATGCTTTTTTTTGTAAAAACAACAATGTCTTCTAACTGTCCTCTTGTCTCTTCAGGGTCCAGCAGCAGGGCTAGGGAGGGGATGCTTCTGCTTTGGAACTAGGTCTGTCCTGGGTCGCTTCAGATCTCTCCTGGGTCACTTCAGATCTCTCATGAGTCACTTCAGATCTCTCATGGGTCACTTCAGATCTCTCATGGATCGTTTCAGGTCTGTCCTGGGTCATTTCAGATCTGTCCTGGATTGTTTCAGCCAAGTCATCAGCTGTTTCAGGACCTCCACCCGGCATTTCAGGGCAGTCCGGAGTTGTTTCAGCTGAGTCATTAGCTGTTTCAGGCCCATCGTCAGCTGTTTCAGTTGTGCTGTGGGTCGTTTCATGATTGTCATGGGTCATTGCAGGTCTGCTGTGGGTCATTTCAGACCCGTCATGAACTGTTTCAGGTTTGCCAGGGGTTGTTTCAGCCTTGTCCTGGAAAGTTTTGGATCGACTGTGGGTGATGTCAGATCTGTCCTGGTAGGGCCTGCATCTGTCGTGGCCTGTCTGCGCTCTCTTGGCCTCCAGGCAGCGGATCAGTTTTTCCCGCAGCTTACGTTCCAGATCATCTCCACTCTTTCTGTTGATTGTGTCCTTGTAAGCCGTCTGCAACAAAACATAAAACACAGTAGATATTGTTCCCTTACTTATTCCTAAAAGGCATCCCCTCATTTGGGGATATAATTTCCTGAGTTCAGAGACGATGCCTGCAACAGAAGACTTCCCATTCAGTGACTATTAGTTCATGCCTATGAAGAGATTTGTAACAGAACATTGCATTCACAGTGGGGTGGACATTATTCCCTGTGTCCACGGATGACATCTCCAACACAATACTCTTCATTCCATGGATATTATTTCATGACTGATCATAGAAGACATCCCCATCGGAACATTCCATTTCCATATTAAAAAGATAACATTTTCTGTGTTTGAGGAAAACTCCACATTCAAAGAGTATCATTTGCTTGCTTACTCACTCACTCACTCACTGCACATTTGAACTCATTAGAGTTTAAACCAGTGTTGCATCCCTTCCACCCAGTGTGATAAGCTGAAGCTACACCTTTTTGCAAAAGTTTGAAATTTGTTTAAAGACAGTGAGCAAGGTCCAATCCAAAGGAAACCATTCACTTACTTAGACCATTTCCCCACAAGAAGTGTTTCCCACTGACCATGACCTCATATACACTGTGTTAAAACAAGGATGTTTTGTAACAAACTGAAAGTCAGACTTTACCCAGAGCTACGACAATTGTTGTTTTTTTATGGGGTAGGTAGACTAACATGTAACTTCAAACTGATTTACAAAAGTGAAGGCCATGCAACAGTCCTTTGGTGTGAAATTATGTCATGAGGCCCAGAGGATCAGGTTATTGATTTTACATGCCTTCTAGGGCAGTGTTTGTTTTAAATTCTGATTTTTCCCCCCTGTATTTTGTGATAATTAAAAAAAGAATCAACAACCACAACAAAATCAGAAGTGGACATGGAAATACTATTCAAAGATTTCAAAAGTAGATGAAATCAACTTTGTAATCCTTTTTTTTTTTGCTGCCTCATCTTCAGTGACGTCCCCCATCCTGCTGCTGTTCTCACGCCGCTCATCCCAATCTCCCCGCCACAGCCATACCCAGATTTGCTATGTCTCATCCTCAGGGTCGGAAGTCCACAGGGAGCCCATCACTATCAGGCCGCCGTGGGGCCATCAGCCAGAGGGGCCCTGCACTGCTGCTGGGTCACTTTGGTGGTGTTCAGTGGTGCCTGTTCTGAGCTAACATACGCAGGACACCACCTACTAAGCCCCCTACTAACGACAGTATTACCTCAGTCGCGGAGCCAGACTGAGTGAGTTGCCCACCCGAGGTGGCAACCACCACAACGTCCCTCCAACAACCATCCCCCACAAACCTCCAACCCCAAAGGCTTTGACACAAACTCACCACAGAAGTGTATGGGGAAACCGAATCTGAGGTCACCATGGGACCAGAGCAACTGGGACCACCGAATCAGAGGCAATTTTTTTATTGCATGATGATCAATGACAATGAGGATGACATAATGCTGCTGCTGTGGAAGTGCATGTGCTTTGAGACTACTTGACAGGGTTGTACTCTACACTTACTATCATAATATATCCCGGTGTCAACCAGGCCCGAGAGATACAGACACCTACAGAGTTGGTCAGGTAATTTGAGCAACACTCTCAAACTCGCATCCATTAAGTGGATGAAGCTCGACTGTGTGGTCCCAGACTTCCCACTGAGCCCACAGCACACTCACTCTGGGTAGGAGCCGGCCGGAGTCCAAAAATCCCTATGACTCTTATGTTAAACGAACCCGTGACCTTCCAGTCCGTAACCCAAGGCGCTAACCACTGCACCATGGCAGCTGGTTAAACTTTGTAATCCTAGATATTTTGAATGCTTTTATCATTTTGTGTAAGTAATTAGTACATTAGATTTTAGAACACTGCTAAAACCTGGCATCACAGTAGAATAGGCAGGCCTATTTTACTGTGACTCACATGAATTAAAAGATCATGCTAGAATCTGAGAAAGGCAAGAGCTTCATCTTTGTTCTGACAGCCTGGATTAAGATACGATATGAATTCCCAAACATCTACCGAAGACCATTTGCATGGCAGACGCGAGAAGGAGACTTATCTTATGAAACCTCCAGAAGAAGCCTCTCCTAGCAAAACTGAACTTTTGATGCCACAGCTGTTTGCACTGACGTGATAAGAGTCAGAAAATAAACTCTCGTCTAAATGTCTTCAAGGTGATCTGGCAAATATCTTGCGAGCATCAACTGACTGGTTAATTTCTTTTCCAGCACGCAAACAAGTTTTACAAAACTCAATAAGGAACTAGCCCACCACAACTATTTAAACAGCACCCAACTATACATCATTACACTAAAAACTGGACTTACCTCACTATCGTCACTGGAGTCAGACCCACTGTCCCTGTTGGTAGTCTCATATTCACTGTTCCCCTGCTGCTTTCTCTCCATTTTTGTCATGTCTGGGTGTTCACCACCTTCATCTTGCCTCTCTTTACGTCCTGGTCTGTACCTGCCCACTCTGCTGCCCATGTCAGCAACAGCAGAACGTGAGGCAGACGCTTCATTCTTCACACCCTTCTGTCCACCTTTCAGCTCCCGTTTTGCTGTTGGCGTGTCTGATGTCAGTTCACTGGAGTCTGCATGCACGCACAGCTGACTTTCCCTCACTTTGGGTCTGTACCTGCGGGCAACAAGCTCACTGATAATGCCAGAGGCAGTGGAAGGTCTGACTGGGATACAACTCTTGATGTGTTGTCCTCTTGTCATCTCACCCACTGCTGCCATGGACCCAACCTTGACCTTCTTCACTCTAGCCACAGTTTGATACTGGTATGCTTCCTCTGCCTCAAGTCTGCTCACGTCCAGGTTTTTGCCAGGTCTGCATTGGTGTTCTAGCATTTTCCTCTTGAGAGCCAGTCTCCTCTTTTTCTCTGGCAACCGCTCTTGCTTCATCTGGGACGTTTTCAGAGGAGGTTCCGGGTCCTGTTCTTCTTGTTTTATCTGGGACATGTTCAGTATGGGTTCACGTGCACTCTGCTGCACTTGACCACTCCTCTGCGCTGCCTTTAATGCAGGTCTGCCAGGATGAAGTCTGCCTGGCATGCCTGAACTCCTGGAGGGTTTGCCTGGTGGTGTTTTTCCAACGGCTGTTCCACTCGTTGCTTGTTTTTCCTCTCTTGTCCCAAGCTTCATCTTCAGTTTGTGCCAAAGTAGTTGTTGACAGACCTCGGACTCTCCCTCCTGTGTCTTTGGGAGAGCTCTAGGTCCTTCCATTTTATCCATGGTGTCGGGATGTCGAGGTGGCCTACTTGGTGCCCCACTCTTAATCACAGGCCTTCTGTTAGAGTCTTTTCCTGGTGTCCCTGGTTTGCCGTGTTTTTGTTCATGCAGGTTTTTCTGAGTGCACACTTCTTCCTCCATACTGTCTGGGTCATGTCCACTGGTATCAAGCCTGCTGGCTGTGCTGTGGTGTCTAGCGGGTCTGGTGGGTGTGCTGTCCTGGCTGGGTGTTTCACACACAGTTTCTTTCCTCTCCTTGATGTGGCGGGGCTGACCCATCCTCTGCTCAGGGGCGTTCTCATGTGTATGGATTTCATCTCTTCTCTCCTTTGGTGCACACCTGTCTCCTTCCTGTCTGCCCATTCTGTTGGATGACTTGGGACATTTGCCAGACATGCTGGTCTTCAGAGCTCTGTTCCTGGTCTGTCCTGATATTCTGGCGTTGTCCATGGCAGGTTCATTTGTCTGGCTCTTCCTTATCCTTTTTTCATCTGGTTCTTCCTCATCCTGCATTCTTCTAGGTCTATGATTAGCATGTCTACTTTTGCTACCAGAAGGTCCGACAGGCTTGCTCTGCAGCCTTTTCCTGTTGATTGCTGATTTCTTACCTTCTTCTGAACTGCCAGAAGACAGTGAAATCTTTTTGGACAGGACCTGAGGTTTTGCTTTGCTGGTCATTTTGACAGATATCGGTGTTTTGCCCCTCTTGTCTGCCCTTGCAGCCAGCTCAGACTTTGTTTTGGCTTCTTTGAATGTTCCTTCCATAGTGCTGAGGGCAGCTGAAGATTCAGATTGATTTTCTCGCTTCCAACCCAATGACTTGCCAGGTGACACACTAAGAGTTTTAATTTGCTGTGACTGACTCCGAGATATCTGAAGCGATGATGAGCTCGGGGAAGGATTCTTCGGCTGATGTGAAACAACACATGGATCCTCTTTCTTGGAGTGGCCTGAAGACAATGTGCTCTGCCAAGCCCTTTTCAGAATTCTGTTCTGTGAGGTTAGTGAGGAAAAATCATCAATGGTGGGTTTTTGCTGGTCATCATCTTCTGTTAGTGTGCGAGCTCCCCCTGAAGCAGCCCGTTGGTCACCTGTCTTACAGCTGTCAGAAGAACCAGCAGCTGCTGTCCTGCCCTTCCTTGGCTGACTCTCTGATGGTAAGGGCACAGAACTGATGTCCAGAATAAAGTTATCATACTCCCGAGTGATCTTTCCCATCATTTCTTCACTACTGTCTCTGGAAGCAGTTCCACCAGAGCGACACGGTTTCTGAACTTTCTCACTACAAGGCTGTTTTGAAGAGCGAGGAGTGCTCATGTCAGATGTGGAATAGGAGAGGCGTTCATGGGGGATTTTTCTGCTACGCCTTTCTGGAGTTGCTGCCAGTTTGCCTACCATCTTAGAACGGCTGGAACTCTTGGAGGGGCTGGCCTGTGCCTTGTTTTTGGCTTGAGTAGTTTGTCTTTGAACAGAAAGAGAGGCTGATGATGCCTCATTATCAGAGGAAGAGCTGGAACCCAGTCTTTGTGTTTCTCCTTTCCTTGCAGGAGGGACTTTTCCTTTTGGTTTTCTGCCTCTGTCTATGTATGTATGGTGTGGCTGAATTCCTTTATATTGTCTCAGTGATGTCTGAGTGCTGGCATCTGATGAATTGACGACCTGTTTTCCACTGAGCTGCTTTCTTTTCTTTTTGTTGTAGACATCCACATCATCATCATCCACCTTCAGCTTGTCAACTGTCTGTGTCCAGGCATTTTTAGTCTGTTTTTTCAAAGATGGATGTGTGTGGGAAAGGAAGCAGGAACACTTGTGTTGCAAAGGCTGTCCTTCCATGTAAGCTGGGGTCCAGTATTCATCTTCTGAGCTGCATGCATCGTCAGCCTGCTCTACTGCTGTACAGGACTGCCTCTTCCTAGCCACTGGCAGAGCAACAGCAGACATCTTTCCCATTTCGTTCGCTGCAGCTGCAGCTCTTCTGCTGGGATGAACATTACTCACAGCCACAGCTTGTTTCTTTTTCCGCAGCAGTCTGGTTTGAAGTGCTGGGGGAGATATTTCAGGATGCAAATAGTGCGCTCGTTTTCCGCAAGCAGGTAGCTGAGCTTCTCCCTCTGAACTGTTGGATATGCTGTGAGCAGCTTGCTGAATGCTATCCTCCTCTGAGCTGTCAGTTCTGCCAGGACCAGCTATGTCAACATCACTCTCCTCTGAGAGATTGTACATGCTGGTGCTGGCTTGTACGTCACTGAGGTTTTCATGGTCTGAATGATCAGACACGCTCTGCTGGGCTGCCATCTCCAGGTCACTTTCTTCTGAACTGACCGATATTCTGTGAGAGACTGGAAGGTTTTCTTCTTCCTCGGAACTGTCAAAAATGGTGTAAGCCGCCTCCTGATCATCCTCTCCCTCCGACTCCTCAGACACGCTGGAGTAGTTCTTCATATTCTGTAACTGCTGCTGAAGAAACTGTGAGTGACTCTTTGGAGGTGAAGCTTTAGGATCAACAGTGACATCTTTCCCCTTCACTACGCTTCCTGTGGTGTAAATCTTTGGTGACATGACTGACTCTGAATCATCATCGTCTGAACAGATGCTCTCCGCATCCTCTGCTTTGTGTGGCTGGGCAGAAGAGTCTGATTCTGAGTCTGGCAACTCGGGTCCTGGGGACTGCTCCGAGTCTTCCTCCTCGCTTGGAGCTGGGGGCATGTTGTCTACCACCACTCTCAGGTTCTGCAACTCTACCGGAGACGCCGAAGGCAGAGGGCTGCCTTTCTTCACGGAGCATTCAGAATCTGACCGGCGCTGTTGCACTGGGGAGGCAGAGCGAGAACGATGAGGGCGTTTGGCCGGAGGGGTTGTTTCCCTGTGCTTGGGGGATGGAGCAGGAGACCTGAAGGGGGATGCTGGAGCTGGGGATGTCTTCCTGGGTCTCTTTGGAAGGGGGGACGTGCTCATGGAACGTGACCGCTGTCTGCAATTAAAACAGAAAAATACTTTCTGTGATGTGAACATGTTGAAAGAAGACATATCTCAGAAAGGAAGATGTAGAACTTAAGTCAACCCACTAAAAACTTCAGTAACGAGGTTGTCATTTTGACACACAGTCTCATGGTCTCACTGTCACTGTAACTTGTTAAAAACAATTTGATAGTATGCCTTTCAAAAATTCTCAATGGCAAACTAAGCATATTCACAGAATCTTCTTCTTCTTCTTCCTTTCTTTGTCATGTTTCTCCCAGGGGAGGTTTGACATTGATGAGCCTTCTCCATCTCTCTCTGTTTTGAGCTTCCTCCTTATTTATGCCCCTTTCTCTAAGATCATCTGCAATACACGCAGCCCAGATTTTGCTAGGTCTTCCCTTTGGTCTCTTTCCATCCACTACGAAGTTCATTGCTCTTTTTGATGTGGTGGTCTGCTTTCTGTTGAATGTACCCAAACCAGCGCAGTCTATTGGTACCAGCTACAGACTTCAGATCATCAACTTTGCACATTCTCCATATTTCTTCATATTCACAGAATAATGTCCCTAAAATATTGACTTAAACAAGTAAGTGATGACACATAAATATACAGCATTTCATAACAGTGAAGGTTCTTTTGTTTGTTTTAATCATGCTTTTTTGAGAATGCAACTTGAAACTGTTTTCACACCACATCCTGACAAAGAAAAGACCAAAACGTCCATTTAAATGACAAAATGATAAGCTCACAATGAACAACTTTTCTAAACTTTCTGCAGTCACACTTTCTGATGCCTGATGCTCACTTTGACCTGTGGCGAGGTGAACCGTTGGCTGAGAAGCAGTCCCAAGAAGGGGAGTATGGTCTGGGCTGATACTGCCGACTGTAGTTCAAACTCAAAGGCGACTGCCATCTCCGTGGTGCATGTCTGTTCTGATCTGAACACAAGACATGGTTGAGAGAATCATTAAACCTTACTGTACTGCTTATAAGAAACCAGACACAGAAATCATGCTTAGCACAAAGGAGAATCAGCCCCGACTACCTGCGCTCTGCTTTGATTGCTTATCAGTGCCAGTGGACATGTAAACCTGTTCAAAGTGTAAGCTTGGTGGAAGCAGAAAAGAAAAAACCCCAAAGCAAGACAGTTTTGTGAAGGCTGCTGAGGTTAGACAAAGAAATATGAACCTTACTGCAACACAGCCATGATCATGGCCCATTGAAGTGGGCCACAATGCCATGATCATGGCCGGTCTGGCTCTACAGGTTAGTACAGAGTTAATTTGAGGGGAGGAACTTCATATCTTTATTATCTACATGAACCAAACCACCAGACACCCAGAAATGCTCTGTGGAAAATCTCCCACTCTCTTGGGTTGGGAGTGAACTCACCAGTTGCACCTCCACACTACATTCAACTAAATGTGGGCATTCTCTTGATGGGAACACAGGGCAGGGTACTGAGGGCACAGCCTCAGGCTTTGGCAAACAAAGTACGGACAACCAGTGCAATAACAAGACTAGTTCTCAGCACTGCTCTCTCAATCTGTATACATGTATATCATTCATGTTTTCTGAATAAGAGATCTATTTCAACCAACACATGGTCTCTTACACATAAAAAGAGAGTATCAGGAAATAACATAACTTTTCTATTATTTGGCAATCTTTTTTTCCCAATTTCTTAAACAAATTAACATCACTTACAAATTTCTGACATCATTATATTTTAAACAATTGATGGATGCTATAGCCGAGTGCTGAAGACTCACTCTAATCCTGTGGGTCTATGAGGTCCTGGGTTTGAATCTCGGTGGCAGCATTTTTTATGATCTCCAAGGTCAACTTCAAGTGCAGACCTGCCAGTGCCTTGATTCCCTTTGTGTATACATATACACATGAAGAAGATCAAATATACATGTTAAAGATCATGTAGTTTGATTCATGTCAGCACTTGGTGGGTTAAGGAAACACGAACATACCCAGCATGCAACCTGTACAGTGAAATGAGCTGCTCTGAAGTTGGAATGTGTCAGCTGAGGCCAGTGGGCAGACCTCCTGCAAAGTCACAAGCACTGAAGACCAGGTACTATGTATCCTGCCTGGTGAAGAGAGAGAGAGAGAGAGAGAGAGAGAGAGAGAGAGAGAGAGGAGAGAGAGAGAGAGAGAGAGCGAGCGAGAGAGAGAGAAAAAAGAGAGAGAGAGAGAGAGAGAGAGAGAGAGAGAGAGAGAGAGAGAGAGAGAGAGAGAGAGAGAGAGAGAGAGAGAGAGAGAATCCCATCTTTTCATTCTCGAGAGGAAATCTCTTTTAAAAATTTTTTTTATATATTAAAAAAAAATTCTTTTATATCGAGGATAATGGAATAAGCACTTATGTACTTTTTTACATCCAGTCCCCGTGTGTATGCGGTTTTGTACATTTTGTCATCTGTTTCCACTGGCACACAATGGCCTACTCTTCCGAAAAAGCAGAACAGGTTTTAACATGTGCGCAAGATGTTCTGCATGCATTCGAACACGGGGCCTCGGTTATAGTCTCATCCGAAGGACTTTGACATTCAGTTCGATTTTTTTGGGTCAAACTGGGAAGAAAGGGCGAGGCTGGGAATCGAACCCACAACCTCACGGTTTACTTGTTGGCAGGCGAATATCTTAACCATCCTGCCACCTTCCTCTCTTGCAAAGATACACATCCCCATCACTTTGAAAATTAATTGAAAACATTTCAAAATTCCACCTAAAAAATAGCCAATCTGACCAGCCTATCTTGATTCCTTGTTACAAGCCTCTACTGGCTCTGTCTCTCTTTTCTTTCAGCTCATCAGCTGAAGTTTAAAAAAAAAATCCCACAAAAAACAACCCTCCCAAAACCTTACTCCTCCCTGTAAAAAAACAAACAAGTAAACAATGGCTTACACACACGCGCAAACACATGCATGTGCATGCCAAAGCGCACAAATCCAACACAACTCAGTCAAGGGTCCAGGGTCCAGCGCTAAAATGAGCACTCTTTCCTTTTACCAAGGACCAAAACAGACCTGGCGCAGAAGTGTTGACAAGAAACGAAGGCAGCCGGAATGACATGGGCCGAGCTGAGAAGATCTCCCAAAACCGAGTTCGTTGGAGGGGTGTTGTTGCAGCCCTATGTTCCCCAAGGAACCAAGAGGCATAAGTCAAGTAAGTCAAGTCCTTTTACCAAGTGTGGTCAGTTCCTGCTATAATTAGCACCAGCTGGCTCCAGCTGGGCTGAGATGGGATGGAATGGATAGCAGTAAAAGTGGGGAAAACTGACTGCTGTGTGTGTGCGCACATACGCATGAACATGCACACACACAAGGTAAACTTTTTGGTTTCACTCCTTGTTGTGAGCAGACGTGGGGGAGAGGAAAGCCTGGCGTGCTGGTTACAGTAAGATACTGCTGACAGCTTGAACAAAGTCTCTTGCTCCCTGCTATCTACACACCGCCTGCGAGTTTTCCAGGACTCGGAAGGCATACAGAAAACTTGACAACAAAAATTCACAAAGAGTTTATTTCTCAACGTTCTCATGAGGTAGGTGATATATGTGTTGGTCCTAAGGCACTGCACCTGCCCAGAAAGGCAGGAGGTCTAATACTGTTGGAAGCCAACTTTTCAGCCCACCCAAAGATCACACGCAGTGGTCAGGAGTCAAGTCCTTCGGAGGAGACTATAAACCGAGGCTCCGATGTTCGAACGCATGCACATCTTGCGCACACGTTAAATCCTGTTCCGCTTTTCGGAAGAGTAGCCATGTGTGCCGGTGGAAACAGATGACAGAATTTACAAAACCGCATACACACGGGAACTGGATGTAAAAAAGCGCATGAGTGCTATTCCATTATCCTCGATATAAAAGAATAAATAAATAAATAAATAGGATCCTAGTTTCTTCAGATGAGATGATCAACTGAGGTCTTGTGGTCAATACCAAAGTAAAACAATCCTATGGAAACAAGCACCTACCTCGTCAACATTTCATGCACAAAAATCTATGAACACAGGAAAATACACATGCAGACAGGAGAAGAAAAAAAAAAAGGGCGGGTTAGTATGGAGAGTGCCCTGCTGTTGCCGTGCTCTTTCTCAGGGAAACGCAGCCTGAATTTAATGTGGCAAACTCTGCAATTACTGTGCACAAGGCACTGTACAATAAAGTACACATTGTACTATCATCAGCATTATCTGTATTGTGATAACTGTTCCAACTTACAATTGTGATTATTATTGCTGTTGTTGTTGTTGTTGTACGGATTCCATTGCTGCTGGTATCTCCTCTGATTTCCATACATGTTCCGAACATTCTGAAAACAAAAGGAGAATCAGTCCTCATATTTTGTGCCACATTTATTTCAAGTAGTAGTAGTTAGTAGTAGTATAGTGGTGTAAGTAGTAGTAGTAGTAACAGAAGCAGTAGTAATAGTAGTAATAGTGGTAGTAGAAGTAGTAGTAGAAGAAGTAGTAGTAACAGAAGCAGTAGTAAAAGTAGTAGAAGTAGTTGTAGTAGCAGAAGCAGAAGCAGTCACAGCAGTAGAAGCAGCAGTGTTAAAAGTATTCTTCTTATCAACATTTGCATCACAGCCTTACTGGCCAAGAATCATTTTAAAGCTGAAAACAGGACAGAAAGCAAGACAGGAAAACTGGACTCATACATGCACCTCAAACACTCTCTCTTAGCATGGGCTCACCACATACTACAGTTTCTTTTTGACAGAGAATGAAAACATAAACCAAATGAAAAGCCATACTCAATAATACTCAAAACACATACAAAAGCAATGCACAACAAAAGCAATACAAGAAAAAAAAATTACACACACAAGGCTCAAGTATGGATGTAGGAAAAATCTCAACAGCCAAATCAACGGTGGATTAACAAAAAACAAACCAACCATGCGCACGTCCAGCAAGCACCAATGTTTGATTCTTCAGCTATCTGAAGTTGGTCACCTTGTGGACTGGTGTTGTCTCCTATGTGTGTGTGTGTGTGTGTGTGTGTGTGTATGGGCGCACACGCGTGTGTGTTAACATTTGAATTTGTAAAAACTAATTGTGGGCGTGCGCGAGTGTGTGTGTTTACATTTGAATTTATAAAAACTATTAATTGTGCATGTGTGTGTTTACATTTGAATTTGTAAAAATCTATTCATTGTAACTGGCTGCATGTGAAAGACTAGGATGAATGAAAGCGCTTTTATTTGTTTTTTGCAAGATATAGTGCTGTATATATTCCATGTATTATTATTATTATCTCACTCCCTAATGGCCGATTTTTACTATGCATACCTCAAAAATTCATAACTAAAAAGATGCTCAACACAAGTATATGACATTTTCAGGGTTTAATTGTTGACATGTAGGTGGGAGGTCAAAGTCAAAAGCCAGCTGCTAGATTTTCATGCAAAAATTGACGTCACTGAGCTAGAAAATAGTCTGAAGGTCAAATCCTGTGATTGCAGTGGATTGTAGGGAGTGAGTTAAGTTTCTCCTCACCTGCGAGAGCACTGCAGAATCTTTTTTGGGGGGTTTGTTCCTCAGTTAGGCCACCAAGGTTAATGCATGCCACTGTTTACCCACCATTAAGGTTGCCACATTCTGACTTCAGGTATGATATCTAAATATAATGCTTGTGTGCACGTGTATTTTATAAAAAAAATTTGTCATCTGTTCCTACCGGCACACAATGACCTACTCTTCTGTAAGGTGAAATGGGTTTTACCATGTGCGAAGATGTTCTGTATGTGCTCACACACAGGACCTCAGTTTACAGTCTCATGCAAAAGGGCTTTAGGGGGAAATAAGTGTGAAATGGGTGTCTAGGCAGAGGTTCAAACCTGTGCTGATAGACCATGAGTGCAATGCTCTAACCACTAGGCTATCCTGCCCCCTGGAAGCATGAATGAATTTTAATGTCTATGTCCCAGTTGGTTCAATTTCTTAACAAGCACACCCTTAAAAAAAAGTCTGACTGTATGTCGCAAGCATTCTGGACATGGTGTGTATGTTCCTTGGCTTGAGCTCCAAGCTTCACCAATGGCGATTGTTCACTCATCATTAAGATAGCTTCATTCTGATTTGAGGGATGATACAGCCAATGTGGATGTGATTCTGTAAATTTCGTCATCCGTTCCTACTGGCACAAATGACCCACTCTTTCAAAAGGCAGAACGGGTTTTAACATAAGCACAAGATGTTCTGCACGCATTTGCATGAGACCTCAGTTGTTTTAAAAAAAAAGTTTTTTGGCTGCCTCATCTTCTGTGATGTTCTTGTCCCGCTGTTCCCACGCTGCTCATTTCAACCTCTCCACCCCAAGCCATACCCAGATTCATTAAGTCACATCCTCAGGGTCGGAATCCTCAGTTCATAGTCTCATCCAAAGGACTTTTCAGGGGGGTGGAGTCAGCAGCACTGATGCTAACACCAGGGCTCAAACCTGGGCCAACAGATAGCTGAGAGCAACGCTCTAGCCACCAGGCTATCCTGTTTTCCATACTGAACATCATGAAAATGTCATAGGTGAGGGAGCAGCTGAACATGCACAGCCTCTCTTTTACTATCAACATCGTGCATGGAATAAAAAGACATGTTCATAATTCACTGACCGTAAACTGGTTGAATCCCATTTCACTGGCCAAGACAAGGACAAGGAGTACACACACACACACACACACACACACACACACACACACACACACACACACACACACACACACACACACACACACACACACACACTCTCTCTCTCTCTCTCTCTGACACAATTTCATAAAACTTCATTATTTCATTTTTTGTCAAATATCACTGGGAGTGAAGAGTCCTTACATCAAACACACACGCACACATATACACATCCAAATACCTGATTTGTAGAAGTTCAAACAATTCACAGATGAATGAATCAGTAGAATGATTATTGCAAGCATTCTCATGTTTACAACAACAACAACTAAAAACCACAGAATACTTACCAAAAGCATGAAAGAAGAAACAGAAAACAACACACAAAAGAGAGAGTGACAGAAATTGCAGCAGAGAAAAAGAGGAAGTCAGAAAAGAGAAAGGAAGAGAAAGTGAATTTACAGCACTCAAGTTGCCAGAAGACAGAGATAGTGTCTTGTACTGAAAAGGCCCACAACCTCCTAACACAGCACACACTCAACCTGACATGAAAATATTGTATCATTCCAAGAATAATGTTGTACACTGAAACATGAAAATATAGAATAATTCCTAGAATAATGTTGTATTCTGACACATGAAAATATAGAACCATTACAAGTACAATTCTGTATACTGAAACAGGAAGATATAGATTTTTTACAGGTGTAATGTACAGTAAACTGAAACATGAAAGTATAGAATCATTACAAGTATAATGTATTCTGGAACATGATACCTTCAAATCCAGCCTCAACACACACTTATTTCCTACCTGAGACTTTCCCCCCAAATATCTGTCCCTAATTTTCAACAGCATCTTTCACCTTCTAAGTGTTGTTCCGAGTGTGTGTGTGTGTGTGCGTGCGCGTGTGTGTGCGTGCATGCGTGCATACGTGCGCACGCATGGTTTTGAAATCTGTTGTTAATTATGTTTAAGGAGAGTTGCATGCCTGTAAATGATTGAGTGCAAGCGCTTCGATTTGTTTTTTTTTTTACAAGATTCAGCGCTATATAAATTCCATATATTATTATTATTATTATTAGAGCAACAACTGTCTATTGACAGAGCCGCCATTTTCTAAAGTTTTGAGATTCACTCATTTAAAAAGTTTGAAAGGTCAGAACAAATCCAGGATTGAATGGAAGTATTCAGTTTTTGGAAAGGGAATGGGTATTGATGTGATCTTTACCATAGCATCTTTATGTTGTAATACATGTAGAAGAAAGCACATAAATGCATATTTACAACTGGTGGCCTGTTTTTGCCCAGAATTTTCTCATAGTCTGCATGTGAAACTTTTGATGTCCACTAAGTCTGGTCCTCTCAAAGCGAATCTAGGCTAGGCTAGTGCAGAAAGTGGAATTTCTTATTAAAGCCAGGATAGTAAAAACACTGGCAGTAAAAGTAGACCACTTTGCTTGCAGAGAAAATACAGGGCATGGCACAAAACTTGACCCTCTTTCCCAGATAAGTTCACATTCCAGCCATCAGTTTTCAGCAGAAGAACCACACAACCTCCAGACCTGCCAGTGTTACATAAACCCTGCCCAGCAGTCCAAGTGTATCCACTCCTAGGCAAGAAGGTTTGCACAGCTGGATGTCCACTGTTGCATAGCCCTGTCCCAGATAACTGGCATTAACTTGGCACTAAGGGCTTTAGAGGAAAAGCGGGATGCTGTTCACTAGTCCAGTGTACCCTGTGAAATTTACTAGGGTAATTTTGTGCAACAAAGATTTTCTTCAAATATCTTTGAAATTAATAAAACTATTATTTTATACTTTTGTCATCTGAAAGTTCACAGTAAATTCTACCAAATATGAAAAAATCGAAAAATGCAAATTTTTTCAGATAAACCGTTGTTGCTCTAAGGCATTGATATAGAACCATTACAGGTATAATATTGTACAGTGACAATTTCTCTGTTATCAAAAATCTTGTTTTTCAAAATACTGTTAGTTTGAAAGGCTCCAGCTACAAATCAGCTTCAACCAAATACAAACAAACAAAAAATAACTTACATTCATGCTGTTCCACGTAGGCCTTTTATAAAAGCCAATCCTGTCAACATCAAAAGCGCACGCACGCACACACACACACACACACACAGAGTGAACACCAATACCTACTCCACTCCCCCACCAAAAGTCCTTCAAATAAGACTATAAACCAAAATCACATGTTCAAACGCACACAGAACATTTTGAGCACACATTAAAATCCATTCCACCTTTTGGAAGAGTAGGCCACTGCATGCTGGTAGGAATGGATAACAATTTTTTAAAGCATGTACACAGGTGTCATGTTTAGACATGATATCCGAAGTTGGAATGCGGACCTAAATCAAGCACAAAAATTGTAGCATTTGCAAAAATCTCACCATGGAGGAACCTTGCAGCCATGGAACAACAACAACAACAACAACAAGTCAGTCACATCATGTGGCCCAGACCAGGTAATGCACCTGTCTAGAAAGTGAAAAGTTTGGGTCGGAAATGTGTGGTGGTTCAAATCCCCTTTGGACCCGAAACTTTCCCCCATCCATTAGACCATGAGTGGTCTGGGTGCTAGTCTTTCGGATGAGACAATAAACCGAGGTCCCGTGTGTTACACATAGTTATTTAGTACACGTAAAAGAACCCACGGCAACAAGAGAGTTGCTCCTGGCAAAATTCTGTAGAAAAAGCCACTCTGATAGGAAAACAAATACAGTTGCAGACAGGTCAAGAAGGAAAAAAAAGGGTGGTGCTGCTCTTGTGGCGACGCGCTCTCCCCAGGGAGAGCAGCCGAAATTTCTCGCAGAGAAATCTGCTGTGACTTAAATTGGTATAAATAAATAAAATAAATAAATAAAAGTATTGTTGGTTACTGATGTCAGCAACGCACTAAGGCCTGTGTTGAAATGTTGTTCTGCTTTGGAATATTATGTTGTGATGGGTTTCAGCCGTTACAAGCTCTTAGCATAACAACCTATGCATTAAAGAAGGGAAAATCCTCTGAAGCCCAAGTATGGCAGCCTATAGGGTGAGGTACTTAAAAACAGCCATACATACAAACTTACCCGGTGTGAACTCAACGATCGCACAGTGATTCCCTGGTGTGATGGGTGAGATAGACAGCTTTTTTCTGGTGACCCCCAGCATGTTAAGCTGAAGAACACCCGACAGTAACAAGATGCCACTATCCAGCAACCACATAAACATAATTATAGCTTTCAACATACATTACACCAGAAATATCATCCCATAATGATCTATCCTAACTTGACTTTGCTCAATACTCATGGTAAACGCACACACACACACACACACAAAGCAGAATCAACAAGAAACAAAGCCACCCACCTGTTTCTGTTGTTGTTGTTGTCAAATTCCACCTCTGTGGATTTCTGGCATTGAAATTTGGATGAACCGTCCACCCCCCTCTCTTGTAGTTGTGGTACCTGCCTTGTGACTGGGTCATGTAGGGGGTGTTGTTTGTTCTTCCATACTGATATTGGGGTGTGTACTGAGGCAGTCTTCTCTGGTAATATGAACCTCCCCCTGGAGATGTGGAGCGGTGCCTCGGTGATTCCGACATTGTACCGAGAATAGCTGTTTTTTTCAGTTGGTGTGTAACTTCTGGGACGGTAGGACTTTTCTTCCACGCTGGAGTGACTCTGAGATCTGTTTCTTTTTGATGAATGTGAGCTGGTTTGATAATACTTGTTTTGGTTGCTATAGGTTGCTGATCTGTATTTTGGTTCTTTACTGTAACTATCTGATGTGTAGTAAGATTTCTCCTTGTGGCTGGAGTGTTTGCTAGGCTTGGACTTATTGGAGGATTTTGATCTTTTATGATGATGCTTTGATTTTTTGCTATGACTGGATGATCTGTCCTTGGATTTCCCTTTGGCATGTGAATGCTTTCCTGATTTATATTTGCTTCTGGACTTGTGGTCTGAAGAGCTAGATTTCTTCTTTGAAGTAGATCTGCTATAGGAAGATTTTGATGATCTATCATATGAGGATCTGTCACGGGATGATCTGTCTCCAGATCGTGAGTGTCCAGAAGATCTAGATCTGCTCCGTGTGCAAGATCTGTGATGGGACTTTTTGTGTTTTTTCTTTGTGGCAGATGAACGATGATCAGAAGAATTGCGTCCGCCTGATTCAGATCTGTGGCGTGACAGTGACTCGTGATGTGACCGAGTGTGCTTTCTCTCAGACTTGTGATGCTTCTCCTGTGAATCTCTGTCTGACCCTGACCTATGTCGAGATGAACTGCACCTTTTTCCAGAATCAGAGGATGCATGCCGCTTCTTGTCTCCATGTCTGTTGGATCTGCCTTTGGCTGGTGATGATGACCGATGGTGGGATCGACTCCTGCTGGATGTGAAAGACCTGCGATCAGAGCGTCTTTCAGACTTAGACTTGGCTGAGGATTCTGCTCCCTGGTGGGATTGACTCCATCGGGATCTATGATCAGACGATCCTTTTCCTTTGTGGGAAGAAGAATGTTTCCCCCCAGAATCTGCTCTGTGTGATGACTCTGACCTGTGTCTTCTGTCAGAAGTACCTGACTTGCTCCTGTGGACTTCATCCTCCTCACTGCTGGAGCTGCTGTCTGAGGAGTGTGAGGTGTGGGAAGACTGGCTCTCTCTTTGGGAGTCGTGTGTTGACGACCGTTCTTGAAGCCAAGTGCGCCTTCCCTGGGAGGGTGATCGGCTTCTTGGTGATCGTGGCCTGTGTGGCTTTCCACCAGGGGACTGGGGACAGGACAGTGTTTTGCTTGACTGTGATCTGAAAATATGTCCACAAAACCTTCATGGCATGTAGACAATGAATCTACACGACTGAAAAACTGAGAAAAGGGTGATTATTACATCGTTGTCAAAAACCCCTCATCCAACTATCAATGCAATCACTGATTACTCCCCCCTTTAGATCACAGGTCTGCACAGTTTGGAGTCTCCCTGCAAACAAATGTAAAAAACAACAACAACAAACAACAGCTTTCATTGCAAAAGCTGACTAGGACATACAATTACAACTTGTTCATACCATCAAAAATTTACCACAATCAATCTGTCTGTAAACAAAGAAACAAAAGGCACAATGTCACTTACCAGAACCAACCCTATCCCCCCACCCTGAAAAAAGGAGACAAGAAGTACAACAGCACTTACCAAGATCACATTGTCACAACACCAAAAAACAAACAAACAAGGTATACGGGAACACATCCACATGTGAGTTTTTATAGTGACTCCCCCCAGTCACACATAAGAGTCACACACACATAGAGATCTCTCCAAACTGCTCACTCAGAGCCCTGACAGCAAGCCCAGTTGTTCAGTGGGGCTGTGGTGTTGCAGTGATCACTAGCTCTTCGTGATGTACAGATCTGAACTTGCTGCTTCTTCCTGTGCCTCACAGACACTGCCCTCCTTCACACAGCAAAATGCTCTTCTCACTGACACAGCCTTCTTTCAACAGCGATGTTTTCTGCGCGTCGCACGCTCCTGTCTTGAAGACAGACTGGGATGTATCATGGTGTCAGGGTAGCGGGTTTCCTGAAGAATGCTCATTTTGCAATATTCCCTTTGGTTCAGCTCATTAACTAACACATGTACCGGGCTTTTCTTTGAAACATCACATGCTCCTCAGACTTTTTCTCTGGTGGTGTCAGATACAGGGGATGTCATCCACCACGTAACTTGCCACAACTGGGAATGAGCCTTCTTTCGTGCTAGAGAAATTTCACATTAAATAAACAACAACAAAAAACAAGCTTAGCATGAATATCAAATGAATGATAAAAAAAAAGAAATGCCCTGTAAATAAAAATATCAGCAGTCATTTTTGATACAATTCTTTGAAATTTACCCATGAATACAAGAACAAGAACTGTGGAATCAAAAGCCTATGGGTACAATTCATATTTTCACAAAAGGATAGGATCTCCCTTAACTACATTCTGTTCCGATGGACACCAAATCCATCTTGTCAATCCATCAATACTTCACCTTCTTTGCAACAAAACAAAATTACACTGCCAAACCAAACATTAGAAAGATTTCCCCTGAAAATCTAAACATATTTTTCTAACCTGAGAATAATAAGATTGTGGGAGAAAGTTTAAAACTTGTCTTTCACTTATAAACTAACCAATTACATCGACAGCAGTGACGCACATTTTTCAGAACTGTGAAATCTACCTATCAAATTTCTTACACACTGCCCTTCAGTTCTTCTTCCATTTGTCTGTTTGTGGTGAGTTTGTGTCAAGAGTCTGAAGGGTTGCATTACTGGCCCTGAGACTGCGAGTAACTGAACGCTGAAGTAGTCCATGTGGAATGAGAGGTGTAGCAGTGCTGCAACATTACGGATCACTGCCTCTCCACATTCTCTCTTGCCCCTCCCCCAGTGTCCTCACACCATGCTTGTGGCAGGAGCACCACTAAACTGCTCGCAACAAATCTACCCTATATAATAACTCCCCAGATTTGAATTGAAGACTAGAATCTAAACACGTTAACTATGAATTCATCAGAATGGTTCAAAAAGAGAAAGCTTTTCTGGCTGGTAGAAACCTCTACTCCCTGGACTGAAGTTTTAAAACCTTGCTGTTTCTTTTCACCAGACAGAATGTTTTTTGAAAAGGACATCAGTTTTTGCCCCCTCCCCCCACCCCCCAAAAAAAGAAAAAAAGATTGCATTATTGCAAAGGAAGGAAGGGGGAAAAAAAGAAGAGAAAAAGTCAAGAAGAAGAAGAATAAACAAAAGACGCAAAATAAACATGAAACCATCATTTTTCTTTGCATCTTCCTGTCTAACTTTCTTTTCGTTCCTTGCCTGGACAGACAGAGCTTCAAGGATCGATCCCTATGGTGAGATTTTGTGCATGCAACTGTTTCTGCCCCCCATCAGGCAGCCACATTACAACTTCAGGGATGATGTCTCAACACAACACCAGTGAGTATGTATCTTTAAAATTTGTTTCATCCTTTCCTACCTACTAAAAGGCAGAACGGATTTTAACGCATGCACAAGATTTTCTGTGTTCACACACAGGACCCTGGTTTATAGTCTCATCCACAGGATTTTTGGGGGAGTGCAACTGGTACTGAAGTTAACACCAGGGGAAAAAAAAAAACCCTTGAAAGGGTGCCTTGGTGGTAGAAATGTATATTTTTTCATTAAAACAAAAGACAAAACATCTGTTGATACCATATGGTATTACTCTAATTTGACAACTGCCAACACAAGTCTTAACCATTGTTTGTGTTCATTTTCTATAAACATGTCCTTCTTGTCCCCAGACCTTGCATCTTGTAGAAAATGGTTATGTGTAGACATGTGCCAAAGACATCAATCACAATGCACTGTCAATGCTAGATTCACACGCAAATAAATCCCCTCACATCACATCTTCCTCTTCTTTGGATGAAAAACACCCAGGGCATAAGGTGATGTCTTTTGCAATGCACTTCATACAGCTGATGGAATCAACCTCTTCTGATCCGTCTGAATATTCTGATCCTCTCTCAATACACAATCACAGAGAGGCCAGTGACCAAAGTCTTTGTAAGACACATATGTAGAGGAAAAGGCCGATATGTTGTCGTCCCAGGTGTACTGAATGCTGAAGACTGCAGGGAGACATATCTTCATTCCGTCTATCAGGTATTCGTGGGCAGAAACTGGGTACAGCAGGTCAGATCAATCTCCGTCAGTATACAAGCTTCCAAGCTTCATCATGTGAAGAGTTCTCAGAACTCCGTGATGATTACTGGACTATTCAGGTGTTTCTGTAGATATATCTATAAATACAAATTGAAAAGGATGCAAGGAAACCACATCAGAAGTGCAGCATTTGGCATGATGCTAAAAAGTCAAGTGTTTTACTTAATGCACCATCACATTTTAAACACATATGCAGAGGCACCAATGATTTTTATATTTCTTTTGACACATTTTCTGTGTGTGTGTGTGTGTGTGTGTGTGTGTGTGTGTGTGTGTGTGTGTGTGAGAGAGAGAGAGGAGAGGAGAAGAGAGAGAGAGAGAGAGAGAGAGAGAGAGAGAGAGAGAGAGAGAGAGAGAGAGATGTAGGCGTTCAGATGAGTGTGTCTGCATGTGCATGCACATGACAGTGTGTATATATTACAAAATATAAAATGAAGCATCTGCACATCTCTTTTGAGTATAAAGACCCACCTAGGCAAAATACAAATGATTAAAAAAAATCAACATAAAAAACCCAAAGAAAATACACACAAGAATGTAAAGTATAAGGCTGGAAGTTAATGCTGAAAGAGATCAGCTTCCAGTTTTCTACAAAAATCATGATCAGCTACAAAAATTACTGTTTAAACACTACAATACTAAATAACCAATGGCCACTGAATACCACTATAAAAACAATGTTTAATTTAAAAAAAAAAGAGTAGTTAATATCCTTCAAATAGATATGGTAACCATTTGCATAGCAAATGTTAAATGTATATTGAACACTATTTTCTTTTTTTTTTTTAAAAAGCTACTCACTATTCTGTAAGATAAAAACTGACCTGACTTCAGCAAAAAACTCAGTTGACAGGGTTTCTGTAACTCCTGCTAGCTCCTTTACTGTGTTCAAGTCAGTTTGTGGTAGGGGTATATCTTCGAATATAGCCTCCTTGCCTGCCAGTGATGCAACAGTCTCATTCATTTTTTTCCACACTCCTTCGTTCTGTGCTTCTTCTCCTTCTTTCTGTAGTGTTTCTTTGTCCTGTACTTCTCCTCCTGTCCATATTTCACCATCCTTCCATGGTTCTCCTCCCTTCCACGCTCCTTCCACAGACTCCTGCACTGTGCTGTTGTTCCTGCAACAACCAGCACTTCTGTAACTGGTGATGTACATAAATTAATTACAGAGATAAAGGGGGAAGATTACAGTGAAATAAACAACAGACAAAACAATACAATAACAGCGGGATAATTTGTAAACACACAAAACCCATCTCTGTACACATGTAGATGGCATAAAGACCAGTGTGTGTGTTTGTTTGTCTGTTTGTCTGCCTGCCTGCCTGCCTGCCTGTCCACCTCTCTATGCGTAGCTTCGATCTTGCCACAGGCTGCATACAAACTGACATTTCTCCCTCAGTTTCATTCTAAGCTATCATAGTATTACACTGTATACTGTCCACTTTGTAAGACAACAAAACAGAAAGACTTGGTGAGGGTGAGCGAGTGATAAACAGACCTATGGAGAGAGAGAGAGAGAGAGAGAGAGAGAGAGAGAGAGAGAGAGAGAGAGAGAGAGAGAGAGAGAGAGAGACAGAGAACAGACTAACAGACACACACACAAACAGCAGCAGAGAGGGATAAATAAAGACAAAAATAGAAGAGACAGAGGCAGGCATTCACAGAGATGTAAAGGAAAGAAGAGAGAACTTGTGTAAAACTTATAATTCAATGCTGAAAAATAATCAAATATTTTGGGGCAAACAGCAGAATGCTGAAAAGATATCAGAGCCTCTGAAGAATGTGTGTGTGTGTGTGTGTGTGTGTGTGTTTTAGTATATATATGTTAGTGTGCATGCATGCATGCATTTGTACATGCACACGTGTGTGTGTCCGCGCACCCAAACACCTTTTCTTTTCAAAACAAAATGCCTTTTTTTTCCCAAGCAGACAAAGAGGAAAGAACACACTGCTCATCATAGCAAAAAGCACCCTCAGTGTTTTTCATCAGTCATCAATTTCAACACACTAAAGCCAGCGGAGAGCCAGAAATCAGACTATGATATGAAGGAATACTTCTACAGCAGGCTGACTATGAACCGACACAAGACAGTCTCAAAAAACAGCTGCAGCTCTATTAACTCTATCATGTAACCAATATCATATTATCGCAGTTATATAACCAATATCATATTATCACAGTTATACAACCAATATCATATTATCACAGTTACACTACACACATGGAAAGGATTTGAGCAGGATTATAGAAATAATCAATGTCAACAATATGAGAAAACATCAAGCATAAGAAAACAGTCTCTGAAAAAGACTGTGGAAATTACTCATGCCACATGATTATTTGAAGTAGAACACAGAAAAAGACTGCAAAAGAGATTCTGGAATTTACCAATATGACAATCTGTAATGTACCAAGCACAGGAGAAAATACTGAAAAATGCTTTGCATATACCAAATAAACAATGTCACAGTACTTCTATTATAATTATAATAAATCTGGCATAAAAAATTACTTGTAAAATACTGGTAATCACTCTGATATATTGTCAGTAGTACGCTAAAGCGCAGACCAAAAAAAAAAAATCTCAAATGAAATGCTGGACATAAATAACCAACACTGCGCTACCACTATGACATAAAGCACAGAGACAGGTTTCATGATAGGTTCTCAAAGTGACCAAAGTCACACCATCAATGTTACAGTAATGGAAGAAAACACATTTCAAAACATATTCTGGAAATGTTGCGCTTTAAGAAGTACATCACAGAAAGAACTAATTAAAAAAAATTCTTTGCCCGAAGTCACAATGCAGCTGCCTTAATTGTGGGCAAATGGCCGCATATGCACAATTCTCACTAGTGGTGAACCTCAGAGCTCTAGCCAAGGAGCAAAACTCTTTTTTAAAGAAGATATTCTCAAAATAACTTGCATCATACTATTACTATTACAACCAGCACAGAAAATGTATTTCATATGAGATTCTGAAAATAATAGAAACTTTACTATCAAGAAGACACCAAGTAAAAAAACAAACAAACAAACAAAAACAAAAAAATATTGAAGTATTAAACATCACATCACCAGTATAACAGTACCAAGCACAGACAAAAAGTGATTTTACACGAGATTTTGGACACATCAAATGACCAGAGCTGCACTATCAGCAGTACATCAAACAAACATAGCAAAAAAAAGATTTCAAAGACATACCAAGCTTTTCAAAGTGGACAAAAAGCATCACAGAATCATAATAACCGCACACTGTCAACGGTCAGAGGTAAACCTACTTGGTGTTAGTTGGGGTACTATCAGAGTGGGACTCACTGTCACGTAAAGCCCTCACTGCTGCAGCCTCCGTATGCACATGGTCGGACACCCCATCTTGTCCAGCATCGGGGGCCAGGCCTGTTGATGGTGACCGACTTTCTGCTTCCTTCTCCATGTCTCCTGGCATTGAAACAACCAGTGCCTCCTATCTGTACATAATTATGGAGACCTGTAATAATTATCCATGTAAAATGGTGCCATTCTTATCAATGCAATATGGTAATTTTAAATACATTAATGGCAGCATTCCATGATTAATGCAATATGGTAATTTTAAATTCGTTAATGGCAGCATTCCATGATTTTTTATTTAGTTTTGATCTCTTACTGTCAGTTTTTTTGTGTTTTTTGTTTTACAAGAATCAAGATGGTGGAACTGTTTGCAGCACATTCCAGATGTACACCACTACCTCTCTGGAATCCCACTTAGTTTAGTAGAATATTTTCCCCAAAGGTGGAATGCGGATACCTTAATGGTGGGGAAAAAAACGGTCACATACACAAAAGTCTCACAACTGGTGAATCTCATCGACTGCACAACACAGCACACTAGTGAAATCCTATGTTGACATGAACTGCGGGATCTTTAATCAACGTGCATAATTGATCGTCTGCATACAAAACAATGTATGTATTCATAAGAGGCAGCAAAAAATTGGCAGGCCTGTACACAAGTTGACCTGGAAGACAAAGTGAAACACACACACACACACACTTTAGACATGAAATATCCCAAGAGAACCTTATATAAAAAATGTCTATTTTATAAAGAGGATGGTAAACTCTTTCTCAACCATTGCTGTGTACAATATTTAAAGCAAAAAGTAAATGAGTTACATAGACTGTTACTTGACACTTGCTCTCAAGTGAAAAGAAGTTTTCCTGCAGTGGTGGTTGTGTTTCTTGTACCTAAATGCTTCAGACTCATCACATGTCCTTTATCAAGCCGTGTTAGAGAGATGAATCATTAGGAAGTTTTATCAACTTGTTTGTCCTTCACCTGAAGTGACACTTTTGTCAGGAACAGATCAAATACGGAGGGAGGAAGGGGGAAATCCAAACTGAAAGTGAAAATCTGAAGCCCCTTTGGCCTTGTGAGGTTTAGGGGCAAACATATTCTTTAACAGTATCTTGAGGCCTCTTGTGCAGATAACAAATTGTCTATTCAGTGTCTGCACACCCTCCCAAAGTATGAGGGGAGGGGATGGGGGTGGTCCAAGGTACCAAGTAGCCTCTTCTTCTTATACATACCCTTCTTGCTCAGAAGATGCTTTAGGAAATTATCATCTTGTTTTCACTTCAAAGATGGTTTTCTCTGCATTTTGTCCAATGGTTATTTTCTCTTTAAAATTGTAATGTTTGAATTGGAAGTCAAGATTTCTTAAAAATATTTCTTGAAGAGTTTCTTTCAAGTCTTGTAATGTTCCCCTACAGTTGTCAGGGATGACTATTAACTATTAATGCTGAATATCAATGTTCTTTTTGTCTGGTGCTCAGTGATCTATTTCACAGCAGAAAATTGTCATCACACTCACCACCTTTCTGGTATGGAGAACTGACCTTTCGTTATTTGGCAAAAAGCACAATATTCTATGACTATGAGTGTCAAGTATGTTCATTGGGCACCAGACTGAAAGAACACATTACCAACAGACTCTCTCTTAAAACCCAAAGAGAATGTACCAAAATATCCACGAAATGTACAAAATCCTTAATCAGCCTACCATCTTTGCTCATTCTGTGGTATAAGACTCGCACATCCCACTCCATTATCAGCTGGAATGTATTGGTTACATTCACACTCTGTCATTGTGATCCCATATAATCCCAGCCATCCAATCTGCTTTTAACCACTAGACTGCCTTACCCCGGAAATTTTCCGGGGCTAAACGTGCACCCTATATGCCAACAACCCGGAAAATTTCCTGGGTGTCGAACCGAAGTAAACAAGCCTGCTTCGTTGACTACAGTTAAAGGGAAAGAACTCCAAAATTAATGGAGGTCACTCTCCTGTTGCTTGGCAACATCCAGCTGCAAAAACCGTAGCAAAAACGATTGTTTTTTAGCTCGTATTTTGTGTTTTTATGCATGACTGCTTGGGAAGTTTGTGTTCAAAATGGCTGACACTTCTTGTTGAAAGCATAAATAACTTTACACAGCTGTAAAAGTGGCAAATAAAACTGTAGATTTACCTAACAGTGATGAAAACGATCATGTATGATTCAGCTGATCGTGCATTAAAAAAAAAGAATGAGATTTGGCCTAGACTTATGTTTGACGTTATTGAGATTGGGGGTACTCAAAATGACAGTGGTGCTAAAGAAATCGTATTTTTGGTCGATTTTTTTACATTTTAAATATATTTTCGCAGTGAAATATCATGCTAACTAATTTGAGCTTGCCTCGAAGTAATCTACGATATATATACTGTCATTGGGCAGACTATCAGGAATATTCATGTAGTAGTTTCTGAGTAAGAGGGATATGAACATAGCAGTGGTACATAAGAATTTTATTCCCCGGCATATAGGGTGCACTTGCACTGGGCAGTTAAGAGGTTAAAGCCCACTTAACTTCTTCCTTTCCCCATAAATGTTGTGGTGAATGTTACATTGTTAGTTGCTTGCTTGAGTGGCAGCTGGAAATGTGCAGTTGTGAACATTCTGGAGCTCGCTTCTGGACCCATTCTATGTAATGTAGTTTCATCTGAATTTCTGTTGGTCTTTGATTTTCCTTCTGATTTGTTTGTTGTTCTCCTTATCCATTTTCTGTTTTTTTTAAAAGTGTTTTTGTGTGTGTAAACTTTTGTTCTTGCAGCCACTTTTTCTGTGATATACCAGCACTGTGGTTCCCACACTGCTCATTCCAGTCTCACAAACACCAGCAACTTTCAGACTCTCTATGTCATATCAGGGAGAGACCGTTTCAGAGAACTCAAGTCTCAAGTGTTAGGCCACTACAGTGAAAGCCACCAATCAGAAGACCTCCACACTGCGGTGCTCAGTGGTGCACGTTCTGATCTAAATATCACAGGACATTACTGACTAAGCCCCCTCTAAGGGCAATATTAGGTTAGCTAACTGCAGAGCTGTACTGAATAAGGTGCCCGCTCACTGACTCAGTCAGTATGGTGACCATCTCAACATCCCTACATTAACCATATTCCATTTATCTTCAGATCACAAAGCTATATATATATATATATATATATATATATAATATATATATATATATATATATATATACTTACAGATCAAAGGCTATATTATATATAATTACAGATCCCAAAGGCTATACAATTACATTAATCTTCAAATCACAAAGACTTTGTAATCTTCAGATCAAATAGGCTAAACAATTACATTAATCTTCAGATCACAAAGGCTTTACATTCACTCACCAGTCTTTTGGATGAGATGATAAACTGAAGTTCCGTGTGTAGCATGCATTTAATGCACGTAAAAGAACCCATGGCAACAAGAGAGTTGTTCCTGGCAACATTCTGTAGAAAAAAGCCACTCTGATAGGGAAACAAAAATACACATGCACACAGGAAACAACAACAACAAAAAAAGGGTGGTCCTGCTCTTGTTGGTGACATGCTCTCCCAGGGAAGAGCAGCCTGGTTTCATGCAGAGAACTATTTATTTATTTATTTATTCTTTTATATCGAGGATAATGGAATAAGCACTTATGTGCTTTTTTACATCCAGTCCCCGTGTGCATGTGGCAATGGCCTACTCTTTCGAAAAGCGGAACAGGATTTAACGCGTGCGCAAGATGTATGCTGTGACAAAGTGGTATACAATACAATACATAATATTACTTCTCTAGAACTATGCTTCTTATCATAACTCCAGAGTCAATCAGGCCTGACAGATACAGACCCACAGTGTTGGTCAAGTGATTTTTGTGAACTTCCTAAAAATAACATCTGTAATGCGCTGCCGTGGCGTAGTTGTAAGTGCATTGGCTTACTGGCTGAAAGGTTGTGGGTTTAATTCCTACAAGAGTCAGGTGGTTGTTTTTTTCACTCTGGCCAGCTGCTGCCCAGAGAAAGTTTGTTGTAGGCTCAATGGTATGACTGTAACTACATAGTACAGCCCTGTCAAGTACTGGTGTACTCTCAAAGCAAGTACACTTACATAGCAGTATCAAAATATCCACGAAATGTACAAAATCCTTAATCAGCCTACCATCTTTGCTCATGTTGTGATTTAAGACTCTACCATCTTTGCTCATTTTGTGATTTAAGACTCGCACATCCCACTCCATTATCAGCTGGAATGTATTGGTTACATTCAAACTCTGTCATTGTGATCCCATATAATCCCAGCAGGTGGACAAAAAACTCGAACAATCTTAGGTTCAATTCCACCCCAACACTATCTCCCTTTCTCTTATATATCCCTAAGGGCGGGGACTGATTGTAAAAAAGCACATGGGTGCTTATTCATTATCCTTGAAATAAAAGAATTTGTCATTGTCATTGAATCATCCTAATCACTGCTGACCATCATAAAAAAACTGCGGGCCTCTGCTTTGGTGGTCCCGTATACTCTGATCTCATGGTGATCAGTTTTGGTTTCCCAAAGGCCCTTACACTTTTGTGCTTGTGGTGTGGTTTGCGACAAAGCCTTTATAAGGCTGGAGGTTTGCACTTAAATCACTGGAGGTTGTTGCTGGAGGAATGTTGTGGTTTTTATCTTATCTTTATTTTATTTTTTATATTGAGGATAATGGAATAAACACGTATGTGCTTTTTTTTTTACATCCAGTCCCCATGTGTATGCGGTTTTGTAAATTCTGTCATCTGTTCTCACCGGCACACAATGGCCTACTCTTACGAAAAGCGGAACAGGATTTAACATGTGCGCAAGATGTTCTGTGTGCATTCACACTTGGGCCTCGGTTTATAGTCTCATCCGAAGGACATTTGGGGAGTGTAGAGCTGGCACTGATGTTAACTCCAGGGGAAAATATCCCCTTGAACAGGAACCTCACTCAGTCTGGCACCACGACAAAGCTACTAGTACTATTGTTGGTAAGGGTTTTAGTAGATACTGGTGTCTTGTGCATGTTGGCTCATAACAGGCACTACTGAACACAACCAATGTGATTTAGCAGCAGAGCAAGGCCCCTCTGGCTGGTGGCCTGACATTGATAATCTCCCTGTGCATTTCTGACCCTGAGGATTTTATTTTTTACTTTAATTTTATTTTATACCACTTTAAGTCACGAGATTTCTCTGCGTGAAATTCGGGCTGCTCTCCATGGGGAGAGCGCGTCGCCACAAGAGCAGCGCCACCTTTTTTTTTTTTTTTTTTGGTCTGCGACTGTATTTGTTTCCCTATCAGAGTGGCTTTTTTCTAAGAATTTTGCCAGGGACAACTCTCTTGTTGCTGTGGGTTCTTTTACGTGCGCTGAAAATTTTGTGTAACACACGGGACCTCGGTTTATCGTCTCATCCGAAAGACTAGCGCCCAGACCGCCACTCATGGTCTAATGGATGGGGGAAAAGTTTCGGGCCCAAACGGGATACGAACCACGCACACACCCGACCCCGGACTTTTTGCATTCTAGACAGGCGCGTTACCTCTAGACCACCCTCTAGACCACCGATGCCACATGATGAAACTGGGTATGGCTGGGGTGGAGAGATTAATTGTGTGAAATGGGTACAGCAGGGCAAGTGTATCACAGAAGATAAGGCTGAAGAAAATTCTCACCTCAAAGTGATGATGCTTGACTGTGTGGTCCCAGTATTCTCATCTAGCCCATTGGAAACTCACTGAGTCATTCTGGAAGCCAGAGTAAAAAGCAAAACAAAAACAAAACAAACAAACCTCAAAACAATGTATGACTCCAAAATCTTATGAGATTCTCACAACCTTCTAGCTAGGAATCTAACACACTCACCCATGCAGGGCAAAGGAATGACTTTTTGTGGGTAATTCCTGTTAATAACTGAGCAAGAAAACGTAGAATTAGACATGGGTGGGTCCTAGCCATTGATTATTTTTTTTGATAATCATGATGAAGAAATGCTGTTTGATTTTTTTAAAAAGAACAAAATTGTTTCAACCCACAACAATAGCAATAAAACAATGAAGCACCCACAGTCTAGCATAAAATGATGTTCTAGGCTTATTGTTTTTTTCCACCTTAAGTCTTTACCTGGGACTATTCAGACCTAATTTTGTTTCTCACTTTACAGACCTGAATACAAACAAAACAAAACAAGACAAGAATACACAAAATAATAATCAAAAAGTCAACCGCATTGCACGGAATCAGTGAAGGAATACCGCTAGGCTAACTAGGCTAGGCCTATCATCCCCAGAGATCCACCCTGTCTCCCCTTGCTCCTCAAGTTGCAGACCAGTGTGATAAGCTACGCCTAGGCCCTACATCTCTGAACGGGACTGGTGCTTTCAAAGAACCGCATCCTGGAAACAAGACTACGCGTAAACAGATCTACCATGATTATCAAGCTCAGCATCGAAAACTTAAATAACTAATTTGTTAGTTTACCAAACTGGATGGAAACCACGGAAGACTGTAGAAACAATTCTAGACGATAAGTAGAGCATGCAGGATGAACATCTGGAAGGTTTTTCACTGTAAGCCTATCTTAGGCGTGCCTGACGTTGTCGTTTGCTGTCGTTTGCTGCAGGCGTGCAGCTGTTTTGCTTGGTGCCATCTCGCGTGAACACGCTCTTTCTCGCCAATCTTTGCTGTCTGCTAGGCCCTAGGCCTGATCGATGGAGAGAAGACGTTTTGTTGATCTATAATTGTCTCATCCTTGACAAGCTCGCGGCATGCATAATAAAACCACGAGATCGAATGACAGTGAACAAAGCATGAACAGCCCCCACCCCGTCCTTATTCCCTCATTTTTTCCCCGTACGTATAGTGGTTATCAAAACATGCCTTTAATATTCATCTGTAAGAACGTCTTGTTGTTCCGTTGGTGTGTGTTTTTCACTGGGCTCTCTCTCTCTCCACACACATTGCACTTTCCCTTTGAACACACACACACACACACACACACTTCCGATGAGAATATAAGCTGAGGTCCTGTGTTCGAACTTGTGCAAAACATCTCGTGCATACCTGTTCTGCTTTTCGGACGAGTAGGCCATTGTGTGCCTGTGGGAAGGATGACAAAATTTACAAAATCGCATACAACAGGAACTGGATGTAAAAAAAAAAAGAAAAGCACATGAATGCTTATTTCATTACCTTCGAAATAAAAGAATAAATAATTTTTCTTTTAGAAAACCCACTCACTTGAAAGGGAGAGAAAGACTGTGTGTGTGTGTGTGTGTGTGTGTGTGTGCGCGCGCGCACACACACACACACACACACCCACACACACACAGAGTTTTTCTCTCTAAATGAGTGCTTATTCAGTATCCTTGAAATAAAAGAATTTGATTTGATTTGATTTGACTTCTTCTTTGAACACTCAGACAGGAACTATTGTCTGTTATATGAATGAAAATGTGTTGGGCTGCCATAAAGCACCTGACAAGTCAGGCCCAGCATATCCAACTTCGGCATCAGAGAGAATTGTTATCCATTAAGTTTTTTTTCTGGAAGAAAGGCAAGAGAATGGACCAGGAAGGCAGAAAGTTGACAAGAAGGAGGTAACAGGAAGAAAAGGCACAAGGCGAAAACAAAGAGAGGGATAGAAAAAAGGAAATTCCTAGCACAGATTTTGCAGAATGTGGGGATGGTATTTATACTGAAAGCCCCTGGCATGTCCATGGGCCTTGACTCTCTCTCTCTCTTTCATGGGATGATTACAGGGTTTTTGATTGACTTGACTCTCTTCATGGGATGATTACAGGGTTTTTGATTGACTTGACTCTCTTCATGGGATGATTACAGTGTTTTTGATTGATTTGACTCTCTCTCTCTTCATGGGATGATTACAGGGTTTTTGATTGACTTGACTCTCTCTCTCTTCATGGGATGATTACAGTGTTTTTGATTGACTTGACTCTCTTCATGGGATGATTTCAGTGTTTTTGATTGACTTGATTCTCTCTTCATGGGATGATTTCAGTGTTTTTGATTGAATTGACTCTCCCTCTCTCTCTCCCCGAGTTGAAATTGAATTGTTCAAGATTACGTTGGAATATGCTAGTGAGTACCCATTACAATTAAAGCAAGACATGCATTTTGACTGATGTATGACAGGAACAACCCCCCCCCCCCCCGAAAAAAACCCAAACAAAACAATCCAAAACAAACAAAAAACAACAGCAACAACACAAACAAACCCTAAAAAACAAAACAAAAACAAAACACACCCCCCCCCAAAATCAACAACAAAACAGCCAACAAAAAACCAAACAAAACCAAAATAAAAAAACAGTAAAAAAACCCCAAGCAACCAAACAAGCAACCCCCCCAAAAAAAAACCCCCCAACAACAACAAAAACAAAAAACCACAAAAATCCCAGCAAGAATACCTTGTGAGATTCCTCTGGCAAAGTGTACGGCAGGGAAGGGGTGGGGATGTTCATACGAATGACTTAAAACTTCAAAAACCCTACACTCTTCAATGCAGCTGTTCGATGTCTGTGGCATGCAGACCTCCAAAACTTCAGATTCTGAAGACCCACGCCACCACTGAGATACCAATTCAAGGGAATTTTCATTTTTTTCCTTCAGAGATAAACATCCGTACTGACTCCACTTCCCCAAAAGTCCTTCGAATGAGACTATAAACCGAGGCTCTAAGCGCAATTGCACGAAAATACCTTGTGTACATGTTAAAACCCATTTTGTCTTCCAGAAAAATAGGTGACTCATGCCAGTAATAATGAATAAACCCCCCCAACCCACAACAAAAACCAAAACATACAGTTGTGGTTACCTAAATGGTGGGCAAAAATGGCTGCTTATGCAAACACCTCAACACTGGTGAACCTGGGAGCTCTAGCTGAGAAACAAAACAATATCTCAAATATGATGCTCCAACCTCTGGCTCTTGGCTACTCTAGCCCCACCTCGATCCCCCTTCTGGTGGATCTAAAATAAAGCTGAATGTGAGTTAGGCAATGAGGTATATTCACAAACAACCCAAAACATAGAACATATATACTCTTATGGTTCTAGGTGAAATAATATGGGATGGAGCTGATAGATGGTGGGAATGACAGTAACTCTGCAGAGAAGTATTACTCTGCCATTTCATTATGCTCAACAATATTTTTATCATTACAGCTATGATTTCATTGTGTTCTGGTGAAGATGTAACTGGTATAAATGTGGGATAATTTGATGAAGTACATCACAGTTGATTTTATTTTGTATGCCAAATTGCTTCTTAGTTTGGTTGAATACACTCACACAGTGCTGCTTTTCCCAAACAACTGTTTTCATCAACTTGACTTTTATTAATTAAGAGGGTTTAAAGTTAAACGTAGGTTTCACAAAATTTTATTTATTTATTTATTTTATTCTTTTATATCGAGGATAATGGAATAAGCACTTATGTGCTTTTTTACATCCAGTCCCCGTGTGTTTGCAGTTTTGTAAATTCTGTCATCTGTTCCCACCGGCACACAATGGCCTACTCTTACGAAAAGCGGAACAGGATTTAACATGTGCGCAAGATGTTCTGCGTGTGTTCGCACACGGGACCTCGGTTTATAGTCTCATTCGAAGGACAAAATAAAATATTGGATAACATAAGATTACCTTGAGGCATTAGACAGCAATAATCTTCACTTTTATAGGTTTATGTTACCAAAGAAAACTGACTGCAGCTTAGGCTTCTATAGATTTTTTGTGTGCCTTTGATATTTTAATGACAGTTCCCCTCCCTTTTGGTTCATATTCATGAATTTGACTTTTAAAAAAAAATTGGGGGGTGTGGGGGGGGATGTGCAATGGTTCGAATATACCCTGAAGAAAATTCTTTTTGCTAGTTAAATACATTTTGAATGAACTAAACATCAAGATCTACTCAAACTCAACTCAAGTGTCTCCATCACCACTGTCGTTGGCAGGAAGGATCTCCATGCAATGCCAGCAGAGTTTGCAATCTCTCGCTGTCTCTGCTAAGTTCTACTGTAGATTTCTATGGTATATTTCTACTGGAAGCCAAATCATGACATGGCATTCACATTGAATGTCATTCACATGTATTCTGCTTTAGTGAAGTAGTATAAATAACATACTGCCTCCATACAGAGTCTGTTGAATGAATACCTCACAGCAAAGGGGGAAAAAAAGCTTTAAAAAAAGCTAAAAAAAGATACAGACCTGCAAAAAGTGCCTGACAATATCTATGTCAATAAAATAATTTCAAGTTTATGTTCAAGTTTTCCATCCTCTTGACTGTATTAGTGTAAGAGTGTGAGGAGTAGACAACACTTAAATTTATGTGAAATTCACACATGCATGCATGCACAACCCCACACATGCATGCATGCATGTGCACACACACACACATTTCTATACTTTTAGCTGCAGGATGCTGAAGTGAGGAATCAACGACAATATGGCGGTACATTGATGATGTCTCTTTCAAGTTCTAATACTTCTGCTAAACTAAAAGCCTATACTAAAGAAAATACCATTATCCTCAAATCAAGCATCATGTTTTAAAGTGTAGCTCTCCACAGGACAGAGACTGACAGACAGAAGTATTGTAACAGAAAGAACATAACTGTACTATCAAGTACTTCCTTTCTTTCTCATTCACATAGCAATTTTACAGAACAAAAGTTAAAACATAGTCGTTATCCGGTCAATTAACTACAGGTTTTATTCAAACTTGAAAACACAACAAGTAACATATCAACACGAGCAAATTCAAACAAAACTAATCTGTATCAAACCTGTGGACTAACAAACAGAAACAGTCGCATGAATCTTCAAAACTCAATCAGCAGGTATTCAACATATTAACTGATAATGATATAATATATATATATATATATATATATATATATATATATATATATATATATATATATAATTGCGTAGAGGTTTTTTCCCCCTCCCAAGTAGTAGAAATCTGTTATTTATCTTGCATATAAAATCTACTCAACTTCAGTGAACTATTCCAAGCTACACATCTAAATTTGCAGCAAACCTATTATACATATATATCAATATATGCGCTTTTTATTTAAAAAAAACCAAAAATCTGTCATAAGCTAAAGGCAGCCAAATTCAACCTTTACGGGACACTTTCAGTTTTGGAAGAAAAAACCCAGGCAAATGGATACCAGAACTTTAAGATAGGAAGCCTGAGGAGAGAAAACCCAAGGCATACCATGCAGCCTACAGCTCCACCCCTCCCTTTAAAAACATTTTTTTTTAAAAATCCTTCTTTCAAACTGGTGATAAAGACTCTGAAACGGAATCATTAGACAGTGAAAGTGATTGCCATAAGCTGTAGTTTTATTTGCAGTGAAATGAATGTTCTGTTCCTCCTCTTTTTTTCTTCTTCCAGTAATTAGCCACAATAAAACAAACAAATCCTGCAATTATAGAATAAATAGAAAAACGACCTGTTGAAGCTTAATCATGTAAGTTGATTTGTTTGTGTTTTACAAAAAAACAGCAACAACCCAGCTGAATCATTTTTGTAGTCATAACAACTTCATATGGCTGAAAGATTTTGCATTTGCTGACCTAGTAGGTGTGTTGGTTTGTATTATTACATTATTTGGAACTACTGTAGAGATCAATGTAAACATTTGGTTAGCAGTCAGCTATTTCCTTCAGCTTCTGAAAAAGTTGGTTTTATATGTGGGTTATACTATATGAAAAATTAGGTTCTCATTCAAGTTGGGTTTTTTTTTAAGTTTAAAAAAAGGAAAGAAAGAAAAAAAACCCAACCCAACAAGACTCTGAGATAAACCATCTCATGTTAGGGGTAGCAGAAAAAGTATGGCAAGTATGACGAATATTAAGATCTGCTGTAAAAGCATGTAACATATGGCATTTCTCAAAAGAACAATGTAAAAAAGAGAAAGAAAAAAAGAAATAAAAACCACCCACCCCCAAACCGAAGAAACAAAATTAAATCACAATGGACATAGTGTACAAGCGTAGTTTATCAGCATAATTACCACATGCCTACACATTTGAGCTGATGAATTTGGTTTAATCAAATTGACAAGCTTTGTTCAGAATTGGACTCATTACACACATTACATACACCTGTGACTGTGAACAATTCAACATTGTAGTCCTAACACCAACAGTAAACAATCCTGTGCCATGCCTCCCTAAAATCATGTTAACTTCACTTAAAATTTGACTGTATTTACTTAACAAGAAAAGTGGATGAGGGGAAAATAGGAGGATGTATATATACATTTTGTTTGTTACTGTTCATACAACATCCTCGACAATTTCAACTACCAATATTCAACACCACAACAACCAATTCTAGTTTTAAAACAAACAACAACAAAAAACCAAGCACACATCAACATCAACATTTATAACCAAACAGACCACATTCCCAGAATGCAACATCAGGGCTACCACTCTGGAAGTTTGAAATATATTTAAAACAAATGAATTATAGATACAGAAATGAATTCATGAATAAATAGATTTATAAGCAAATACATAGGGCCTTCAGGCAGCCACCCTCCCCACCCCTCTTAAGGTCTAGTATTCTGCAGTGTTTCTGTTTCCTGCAGACATGTGGGTAACCAACTCCTCTTGAAAACCGGACCAACTGAAATAGCACAAGCTTGGTACATTTTCTGGCGACAGACTAGCGTCCTGTCACAGGGGTGGTGAAAAACCATCAGTTCGCTTAACGCTACAGAAACCGGGATAAGCTCCGGCTCTATGGGCCTTCTGGCTGAAAGAACATACTTTTTGGTACATTTTAAGGTCAGGGTATTTTAGTTGAGGACAACTTGAAGTATCTTTCCCTGTTCTGGGTTTAACATAAAGAAAAACCAAAACCCTTGAAATTTCAGTCTCCAAAATGTATAAATACTAAACAGAAGCAAGCTTCAGTTACTTTGACAAGAACATAGCCAGCATGCAATATAATGCATAATACTCAGATTCCTAATCCAAGAGATGGACACTATAGCAAAGTGGTTAAGCCTGTTTGACTTCAATCCTGTGAGTCTATGAAATAATGGTTCAAATCTTGGCATCAGTGTCTGGTGAATTAAGGGTGGGGATTTTTATGACATCCTAGGTCACCTTCAAGTGCAGACCTGCCAGTACCTTAATTCCTTTCATGTATTATATACACATGCTGAAAAGCAAATGTGCACTTTAAGATCCTGTGACTCATGTCAGCATTCAGTGGGTTATGGAAACACAAACCTAGCATGCAACCTGTATGATTAAATGGGCTGCTCTGAAGTTGGAATATGTTGGCTAGAGCCAGTAGGCAGACCTGCAACAAAGTTACAAGCACAGGCTAAGACCAAGCACTAAACACCCCATCCATCAAGGGAACAGAGGAGAGAGAGAGAGAGAGAGAGAGAGAGAGAGAGAGAGAGAGAGAGAGAGAGAGAGAGAGAGAGAGAGAGAGAGAGAGAGAGAGAGAGAGAGAGAGAGAGAGAGAGAATCTAAGTGCAGGTATGTATATAATACACACACATGGGTCAACACATTGGCATATTTTGTGATCAACTGATTCCACATGTACAAGCATGATAATCTGATGTAACAATCAAACACAATAACTTACTTGCCCATCTAGTTAACTATATATATATTTGAATGTATGGGTTACAACACACACACACACCGCCTTTTCCCCTCTCTTCCCCTTTATTCTTTCTGTGTACATGACCGAACCAGATGGACTTGGGATCTGATGGTCTGGGTTCTAGCCCAGGTTCAAGCTACCACAGAGACGCCCGTTCAAAGGGATTTTCCCTCTGGAGTCAACATCAGTGCCAACTCCACTACCCCGAAAGTCCTTTGGATGAGATGATAAACCGAAATCCCAAGTGCGAACACACCCTGAACATCTTGCACACATGTTAAAACATCTTCCGCATTTTGGAAGAGTAGGCAATTGTGTGCTGTGGGAATGGGTGACAGAATTTACAAAACTGCATGCACACTGTGACTGGATCTGATTAAAGCACATGCATGCTTATTCCGTTTCCAGAGGACAGGGACTACTATGTTTCCTTGAAGGGAAATAGGCTTAGTCCATGACCCAGCAGCTTTGCAGGACTTGTTTTGGTTGGTGGCCTTATGGCAGCTGAATAATGACAGTCTTGTGGACTGATGGTGCTTGGTAGTGAACAAGCTTGGATGAGGTTATTTATGTGCTGTGAGATTGAGAAGTTATAAGAGAAGTGGCATAAAAACATCCACAAAACAAGCAAGAAAAAAGAGAAATCTAATAAGAGATCTACTGAAAAAAAAAAAAAGGAGACAGAGGAAGTAGAAGAAAAAAAAAAGTGAATTTATAACTCTCCTCTCATAAAAGAAAGAAATGATAACACAACCTCCATTAATATGGAATTTGGCACACCCAAAATAGTTGCATTATGGGGGAGGGGGGTTACTTTATCTGAATCAGTTTTTAACATCCCCCCCCCCCCCTGCCAGATTTTATAATAAAATGACGTAAAAATAAAACAAAAAAAAATGATTAAATTACAATTGACTACCACATACAGAATACTATTTGCAATACTAACTCAGAATCACAACATTAAAGTATCAACTATCATTTATAATACAATATTAATACAATAAATATGTTCCACTGATCACACACACTATATATATGGTTTATATTTTATATATATATATATATATATATATATATAATATATATATATATATATATATATAATATAAACATTGACCAAGTTGGTGAGTATGTGACACACACACATTCCCATACATTTCATGACACTGAAAAAATTGATTGGAGCCAACAGGTACTGACTACATTTGATGGTCAAGAAAAATGATGAAAATATGCCCAAGTTATGATTTATGTGGCAAATTAAAAACAGCCATTGTTCTACAGCTAGAACAATATAAATTTCATAATAATGGCACAATGTCTAGATTTCTCCCTCTCTCAGACACTGTCACCCCTCAATTACCATAACTAGTAAAGAAAAAAAATCTGACTTAAACAATAGCATACAAAAACATAACATAAAAGAAAAATAAGTCTACAAAGTGGCAGCCTTTACACCTAGCTGACTGACACAACATATTGTCCTTCGGATGAGACTATAAACCGATGCCCCGTGTGCGAACGCATGCACAACATCTTGCGCACACGTTAAATCCTGTTCCGCTGTTCGAAAGAGTAGGCCATTGTGTGCCGGTGGGAACAGATGACAAAATTTAAAAACCGCATACACACACATTAAAAAAAAAAGCGCTTTGATTTGTAGCTTTACAAGATTCAGCGCTATATAAATTCCATACATTATTATTATTATTAACATATTCTCAATGAAAAGCAAATTTCATCAATTTTGCAAGATAGAGAGCTTTCTTATTAACAGTGCATGCATCCATACACATTTTGTTGCAAAATAACAAGAGATTACTGATCAATACATGATCATGTGTGTATAGTGTATGTGAAGTGACCCTAGTTGCTTCCCTTCATAATAATAATAATAATAATGAATGGAACTTATGTTATATAGCGCTATATCTTGCAAAGACAAAATCAAAGCGCATGCATGCAACCTAATCTTACACAGTCATGCAATCAATGATAAATAATCAATAGTTTAAACAAACAGATATTTACAAACCATTGTACTGTGGGACCGTATGATTTTATAGACAGGTCTAGTATGCACCATCTGCTCGAGTCTACTTCTGTGTATAATTTACATAATTCACCTTGCAGCAACATGCCTACAGGTATTTTAACAAACTCTTCAGTAAAAGGTGACCTCATCTACTGTCACTGAGCACTAGCTGTTTGTTTCCATTCTGTTCATACCTGTAGATGGAAGATAGATACATCTGTCTGTCTATCTTAGTATACATACACATTTGCCAAATCATGTGAGATATATATATTATATTATATACACACCTTCCAGAAGTCAACATAAGAAGAGCAAATTCAGCCATCGGCCTCATCAGATCATGAGAAAAATTAGACTCAACAATTTATTTTATAACTTGCTGATCTTGTACAGTGCCACTAAATGAATGTAGCGGGAGTGTGGGGGGTGGGGGTGGGGTGGGAGGGTGTGCTTTTCAATATTTCTAAAGCAGTCAACTTTACCAAGCACGATCATCGGATCAATCAATCAGTCATTCAATCATTGTTTAAGTTAAATCATATAAATATAAAACAATACTTTTGTTTCATTATCCAATATTTCAGACCTTGAATAACATTAATGAACAACACAGTTTCAAGTACTCTAAAATAAAAACCAAGCTGGCTTCTCATCATCAGAGATTTTCTGAACAAAAAACACATCAACAGACATCATTAACTGACAAGAAATTGAGATGAGACCAGATGGTGATGTTCAATGCTGAACAACAGAAGCATTTCAATTTTCATTTCTTCATTTTAAGTTTCAGGTCTGTGTCATACATAACATTCAAGACCAAAAGGGTGGCCTTAGGCCTGAACTAGGTAATTCACAATTGGTGTGTTTTCTTCTTCAACACCTTCACTGTTATGCACACAAGTAAACAATGGGTACACAAACATGGGGGGCTCCCTTTTCAGCAAAAATGCTTTCATTATTGTTTTTTGTTAATACTAATTTAAGTATCATTCATCAATGCCAAACCACTTCAATAAAAACAAGTTTTGTATCTTAATTAAAGTTAATTTGCACAAGTTATGATAATCCAGGATTGTGATTTGCCCTGAAATGCAAATTTATACTTCAAATTCAATATGCATAGCTGGTATTTCTGCAAAATGGAATGTAATACGAATGAAATGTATTCAAATCAAGTGTATTTTTAAGCCAATGTGATACTGCCATTTCAAGCAATGCATCTTTCATGATAGAAGAAGTCAGCAAAGGCCAGTGGTGTGGCTGAACACACCCAGCATACATCTGTTACCAGGAGATGGATGAATTAGAACTACCAGGTTTAACCTACAGGTCCACTACAGTACATCCTACACGCTGTCTACAACATTCTGTGCAGTGGCCCAACTCCTCAGCAGGTCAATTCTGGAGAATCAGTCGGATTCACTGTTCCCCTGTTTAGTGTATGCCAGCTGCATAGCATCTATCTATCATGTAAACATCAATGACTGCAACTCATCAACTCATGCCCCTGTGTGTGTATTTCACTTAGTAAAGAAATAGTTCCCCCACTTAAGTTCTTGAGAAAAATGTTACCTCCATTGTTGGAGGAACTGTTTCCTCCCATGCTGGGTTCAGAATCTGATTCAGTGATTGTTGCTGCATCTAAAACTTCACAATCCTCTCATAAGTTTAATTCACACTTCCAAGATGGGAACCTTCAAACTTTCAATCAAAGATAAGTGCAAATGAGACTACTCAAACCACTCACTGTTATAACTTAACTAAGGTCAAGTTGGGCATCTTTTTTTCTTTAATTTTTTTTTATTTATTAAACTCATTACATAAGTTTTATTAGATATATCTTTCAGTCCTGTAAGAAGGGTGTTGTTCACATGTAGTCAATATTTCTACACTGCAGGCTCACACAAGCACAGTACTTAAGTTGTTTATTACAGTTCCACGTACAATAGTGTTAAAAATCAAGTTCAACATACAGAAGGGGATGGGGGAGGGGGAATGCTTTACAACTTTGCTGGTTTTTCTCAAATATTTTACTGACACTTGACTGGTATGTTATGCCAAAAATCATGAAAAATATTTGAGTGTTTCACAATCCAAAATAGGCAAAGGTATGACTTTTGGCTGGTAAACCTTTCTATTCAGGACTGGCAGCAGCTTTTTAATTTGTTCCCTAGTATAGATCATAGCACTTTAATTTTAACTGTTAGTTTTAAGAGAGCTAGCTACACTAGCTTGATGTTAAGTTGCCTGCCTATTTTTAGTTTGAAACAAAAAGAATAATTTCCAGATTGTCTTGTTTATCATGCATTCTGTCCTAACTTCATTATACTGAATGAATACCAGATCATATACTCGTTATAGATTCAATTTCAAAGCTGCAACTTTAATTGTACTGTTTAGTCAATTCTTAAGTTGTAAAGGTCCCAGCCTTCAAGTTCCATAATAATAACAACAACAACAACTATAATAATAATAAAATCAACTACTGTAAGTGTAACATATTTTTGCTGCTGCATGGAATGTACAGCTTGTGTTAGTTTCTTTTTTAAGAAAACATGTAATATTTTTCCACTGTATCATGAAAATTTATCAATATTATATCAGGCTTATCAGTATATCACTATATGATTTTCATCACTTCAGTTATTCATTGTAAATACTAAAACAGGCTAGCTGGTGCAGAGCATTAAACACACTTTTTTACTAGCTTAGAAAAAAAGGGAAAAAAGTGGCTAGAGGATGAACAGTCGATTTTGAAGGGAAAAACCTCTTATTCTTAATAACTTACTTAGTTTATCTCCTGTGAAACACTCGGTGATACCACCTCTGATTAAGAAAAAAAAAAGCTTTATAATCACAAAATGTGCAAAAACAGAAGGAAGCACACTAATAACAAACCTCCAAGCAACATGAACAAACTTGAAACAAAAAAATCAAACATTTTCCAAAACAATGAACAGGTGAAGGGTTAAGTACTCTGTGTGTATGCATGTGTGTGTGGTGTATAAACAGGTGAAAAGTGTGTTACTAAGTGTTACTCTGTGTGTGTGTGTTGAATGTGTCGTGTTATTTTTCTAATTTATATTAAAAAAGGTCTTATATTTGGGGAACCGTTTCTTTAAATGAGTGAATCAGTAAGTACTATAATTTACAAAGTCTAGCTCTTGCATTCTCTGATCTGTCTCTAAAAAAATATTAAAGATCTGCAGAATGTGCTTAAATAAAATAAACACTATGGATATAAAGATCTTAACAGATCTATCTATTCACTGTATTAGTGTACAAGTTTGTATTACTATAAGATTGAGTATCAGTAAATGACTGAGAGTCTGCTAAATGATTGGGAGTCTGCTAACAAAATTCATTCCAGTACCACCAACGTTTTCTGTCCATCTGAGAGGCAGTGGTCTATGCCATGCTTCAAGTCATACTCATAACGTAGGAAAGCAAACAGCAGATCAGTCAGCAGAAAAATCTGTGCTGTGGAGAACAGCAGTGTGATGGCAAAATAGAAGTTGGCATTAGCTGATGCTGCGTAGATCCACAGATGCCACAGAATGGGGGCGACAACAGCCACCACCATGTACATGACCGACACTACCAGCACATTGCGAAGATATCCGAACACATGCTTCCACAGGGGCAGCAGTGACAGACACAAGGCTGTATCTGCATAACTGGGGTAGGACTTAAAGATGGACACCACAAACATAACAATATACAACTGAAACAGAGGACGCTCACAAAGCTTCACAGCAAGTGGAATGGAATAGATGAATGCATTGATCTGAAAAACACACACAAAGAAAAGGCGAAAATGTTCAAACATTTCTGTAAAAAAGTACCAGAACACTCCTACATTGGGGGTTAGGTCTGGGACACCTAAGATAAAGCCGTAAGTAGCTCGAAGAAAGGACCAAGATCCCTCCAAAGAGAAAGAGGCTCCCAACAAGGATCCAAGGCAGACCATAAACACCAGAACTGTTCGGGTGTAGCTGTGCACAGCAGTCCTGTTGGTGAATGAAGACGGTTTGGGGTTTGCCAGCAGGAAGAGATGTGTTGCCATGGGGATAATGAAGATGATTGGGTATACAGACTGGTAAGCTGCAACTGCCAGAGACAGACAACTGAGAAGAGCGTTGCCTCTGAGCGTGTACATCCAGCACATTAGTACCGCCAGGTTAGTGAAGAGAGCAGTGGAGTGAGCCAAACATGTGGCGATACTGTAGGGTCCGAAAAAATGGATCGCTGTAACCGTCATGGGAACAGTGATGATGGATTTCGCTCTCAAAAGGAGACTCTTTGCATTTGGAGGGCAAGTCGATAGTTCGTTCTGCTGCCTCTTGTACTCATATCTCGTGAATTCACTCGCAATTTCATTTAGCAGAAAGCCAATGACAATGTCGACGACGATGAAAATAGTTTTGGACCCTCCAGGAATGTGTTCTACTAGCCGCAGGAACATCAAGAGAATCGGGGTTTCGTGGAAAATATCACCTGTGTATGGGGAAATGGCTTGTTTTTGCAGAGCTATTCCTTCCAGAACTCGCTCCCACGAGGTCAGTGGAGTGACAACCTCTTTTCTTGCACTTAGCCATGCAGGAATTCCTGTATAGAACAGCAGAATTCGAAGAACAGTGCCCACTATTGCGAACAACACAACAACCACGCTCGCCATGTTGGACTCGGAAGTGTAGGTAGAAGGTTAGACAACTCCTAGCCGAATAGGCCTATTAGAGGCCTAGTGATTGCTTCCCTTACATTTATTTAAAACCTGTGGCTGCTTTGGTCTGATGTTTGGAATTTTGGAAGTTTGTGATTAACGCTGATTGATTGACTAATTCTTAAACAACTTTTCAATGAAGGACAATATTGCAGGCATGCGAATTCTTTCCTTTAACAGATTTAGGTTTAGTGGGTTAAGTGCGACTGATTAAAAAAAAAAGTTTGGCAGGACCTTACAATTGACATAGTCCTGCTTCTTATGAGGATGGACTCTGTTCTGGATATAATAATAATAATAATATTTGGAATTTATAGAGCGCTATATGTTCACGTCACAATTGATACAAGATTAGTTGAAGGTTTTCAAGACAGAAACACACACACACACACACACACACAGAACCAAAGTACTCTTAATGTTCATCGGTTGAGTTATGCTGTTAGAAGAAAACTTGAGGACATGTATAAAACATTTTGGATCTACCAAAAGAGAGAGTTTGCAAAACTAACATTTTATGATTTTGCTACCAAAGAATACAGACTGGAATCATATTTAATAAACTATGAAAACAAAACCCATAAGAAGACATATTGTAAATTTCGCACAATCTGTCACAATTTAATGATAGAGAAAGGGAGGGACCAAAATATATCCAGAGAGGACAGAAAATATAGATACTGTAACAAAATAGAAGATGAATTTCATTTACTCGATGAATGTATTTTATATGATGAACTCAGAAATAATTTGTTATTAAAAATCAAAGCCAAAGACAAAGAAGGCAAAAATGTGTACATAAATTAAGTGACATAATCACAGTTGATATATATCAAGCAGATATCATCAGATATGTGTATGAGTGTTTTGAAAAAAGAGAAAAAGAGAAGTAGAATGCAACATGTTTTTAGTGTACATCACTTTTAGCCAAAATAGCTAATTATAATTGATGTTTTTGTTGTGTCAAATAAGTCTTAAGTCTTATGACTTAAATGGCAATAAAATATTCTGAATCTGAATCTGAATCTCTCTCTCTCTCCTCTCCTCTCTCTCTCTCTCTCTCTCTCTCTCTCTCTCTCTCTCTCTCTCACACACACACACACACACACACACACACACACACACACACAACACACACACACACACACACAACACACACACACACACAACACACACACCACACACGCATGTATGAAGTATGCTGAAACTCATTGTAAAAGAATAGTTTCTCAGAAACCCCCCCCAAGTATTGGACAGAATTAGGCATAAATGAAGTATCAGAATCCAAGGACTTGCACAAAGTTTGGAAGAAAGTTAGTGAAATAAAAAATGGATTTCAACTTCCAACATATCCAATCAAATTTGAAAATAATACATTTTCAAGCATAATTGAAAAAGCAGAAGCCTTCGTTACAATGTTTTCAGATAATAGTTCATCATTAAAATTACAATCAAATATCGAATTAGAAAAAGCAAACAAATAAAAAAAATTGCCAGCATATAACGCTGATTATTTAAATGCCCCCATTCAATATGATGAATTTAGATTCATTTACACATAACAAGGCGGCTGTTGGTCCTGATGGAATATCTTTTCAAATGCTGGCCCATATGCCTATAAAATAGAAAGGCTACTCTTCATTTTTCCAGAACTGTTGGATAAATGGCACTCTTCCTAAAATCTTGAGGCAGTCGATTGTAGTCCAAGTCCTGAAGAAAGGTAAGCTGCGGTCATCGATAGATAACTACAGGCCAATTGCTCTTACTACTCATGTGGGTAAAGCAATGGAAAAAATTACACATCGGCGTATGTTTCACTTTTGTGAAAAGAATAATGTGATTCCAAAAAATCAGGCTGGTTTTCGAAAGGGAAGATGTACTTCTGATCACTTAGTTAAACAAACCCATCAAATTAAAAAGCAATTTTCCAAAAGAAAAAGTGTGTTAGCCACATTCTTTGATGTGAAGAAAGCCTAGGGTAGAGTTTGTCATAATCAATTGCTGCATAAATTAAAATACATTAGTATTAATGGCATATCATATAAATATCTGCAAAATTTCTTATCAGATAGATCAATTTGCACTAAATTAGGTTCAGTGTACTCATCCTTGAAAGCTACCGACTTGGGTATACCACAGGGATCAGTACTTGGCCCTATCTTGTTTTCTATTCTTGTACATGATCTCCCTAGTTCTTTGTCAACTAATACTCAAGTTGTTCAGTATGCATATTATATTGCTATTTGGATAAATACGTCAGTTAGGAAAAACACGAAAAAGAGAGTGATCAATTATGTTGAAAAAATATTTCAGGAAGAATTAGATGTAGTTATATGAAAGAAAATAGATTAGAATTATCGGCAGAAAAAAACGTGTCTTTTAAAAAAAAAAAGGGTGACAACCCATCAAAATGACCAATCCTGAAATTAGAAGGAAGGGTGTTTCAATACAAACAAGATGTCAAATTCCTAGGAGTATTTTTAACTAGAAAGTTGAATTGGAAGATGCACATCAACCAACTGATAACTGAAGCTAGGAAAAGACAATTAATTTTCTAAAGATAATAAGTTCTCACACATGGAGTCAAAACACTACAACTCTGATACATCTGGCTCTGTCCTTAGTAAGTTCAAAATTAATATACGGACAAGAAGTTTATTTTTCTGCTGCAGATTATCTCCTTAAAAAGTTACAAAGTCTAGACAGTAATGCAGTAAAGTTAGCACTTGGTGTTCCAGCTCATGCAAACACAGCTAATACTTATAAAGAAGCTCACTTACTATCTCTTTCTGATCAGCGAAAACTGGCAGTATCAAAATACGTGGTTGGTGGTCTCTCTATTCCAAATTCAGTAAAAGAGGTAATATTTATAAATCAAGACACTGATTTTCCAAAACGAGCAGGCAATATTTCATTTCTGCATCCCCCCCAAAATTATACAGACACATTTATGAAAGAAAAGGACACCAATATATCAAGAAATCCAATTTTACCGGTTGTTCCTCAATTTCCTCCTTGGGAACATATTTCAGGTAAATTTGACATCGACTACACGGAAATAAAGAAAAATGAAGATCAAAATATTCTCACCGTTGATGTAAAAAGTCACTTAGAAAGTAATTATTCTAATCACTTAAAAGTGTATACTGACGGATTTGTATTTAGAAACAGGCAAAAGTGGTGCTGCATATGTGATTCGGACTTTAAAAGTTCAAAAATCATTTCATTTAGGAGAGCATTTTTTTCTATTTTAACTTCTGAATTATTTGCAATCCTTATGGCTTTGAATTTTGTGTCTGATACTTCTGTTGATGATTGCCAAGTTCTGTTTTGCGTTGACTCAAAAGCAGTATTAATGGCACACACACACACACACACACACACACACACAGCCATCTCTGCAAAGGAAATGGCATGGTAAAATAAGGAATGATATTGTATTTGAGATTAAATTCCTGATGCATTCTATTGCAAGGAGAGGCACAACATAACTTTTTGCTGGATCCCCTCACATTGTGGAATTTATTCGAATGAGCTGGTTGATTCTTTGGCAAACAAGGTGCCTCTGAATACAGTACTAAGTGCTTGCTTCTAGTCTCGCATTGTCGTGTTATGAAATTCATTCTAAGTTAATGAAATGCATGCATTCAAAGGTTATTTTAAAAACAACAACAACAACAACAACAACATTATCAGCAGTTTCCTTGCTCAAGGAAATTAAAAATTTGTGGTCTCAGTCACAACACTAATATATCCAGCACTGGTACACGGCCTTTCAACTCATGCAGTTCTAGTCTCAGACACAACACTGATATATCCAGCACTGGTACACAGCCTTTCAACTCATGCAGTTGTGGTCTCATTGACATTTCAGTCAGTATACCTCCAGCCTCAGTCACAAATCAAGTCTATCTAGTATGCATGGTATTTAACTTTCCACATTTCTAAGCTCAACAATAGCACCAGACATGTCTGACATGAATGGCATTTTCGACTGATGCAGTTCTAGTTTCATCCCAGACCCAACAAATAAACCAATAGATATATTTAAAATATGCTGCGTTTCAGCTGGTGACGTTCTAATCACATTCACAACACTAGATGTACATACATAGATAGAATTTCAGTTTTTCAGGACATTTTAAATCTCAATCACAACACTATTTACATCTAATATGGGTAGCATTTCATTTGTTGCAGTTCCAGTCTCATTGGTAAAAAGAACATGACATTTCTTTTATATGCAGTAGTTCACCAATAGGTCTAACATGATCGTATTTCAGTTAATGCAGCTGCAATCTCCTTCACAACACTAGATATAAATCTAGCATGCTCAGCATTTCAGTTGATGCAGCTACAATCTTATTCACATCAATGTATTATCTGAATAGCTTTTCAATTCACGCAGTTCTAAATCTCAAGCAAAACACAAGATGCCAGTGCATCTGAACAATTAATCATAAAAGCTTAATATGTATAGCTTGACAATGACAATGACAAATTCTTTTATATCGAGGATAATAAATAAGCATCCATGTGCTTTTTTACATTCAGTCCTCGCCCTTAGGGATACATCATATGATAATAAAGTAAACCCAATACCCATACACTCACACAGTAAATGAAAAAACCCACACATACAAAAACTACAAAAAATCAAATGAAAGAAAAAAGACAAAAACAAAAAACAACAACAGAACAAACAAAACAAAAACCACACAGACACACAAACACAAAGACCAAACGGCAAAGAAACCAAAAGCAGAATAAAATCAAGAAGTGTGTGTGATTGTGTGTTTGTGTGTGTGGGGTGGGTGGGTGGGTGAGGTGGGTGGGTGGGTTGGTTGATAACCAGATATACCCCACAATAAACTCCACAATATATGGGAGGATCAACCATAAACGTCAACAAATTCATTGTACTATTTTATAGGGAAAGCAACAGCAATAGTAAATTTCACAAAACAAATGATATGAGCAGACTTTAAGAGATTATGTGAAAGAGAGAGAGAGAGAGAGAGAGAGAGAGAGAGAGAGAGAGAGAGAGAGAGAGAGAGAGAGAGAGTGTCCCACTATCTGACATGTATTCATAATTAAAACAGGTAAAAAGAAACATTGTAAAACTGTTTGTCTTCAAAAGGAAAGAACAGAATGAAAAAAACAAAACAGTTTTGATAAGAAGAGAAAAGAAAAACTCCTATGTCCATCAAATCAATTAACATGTGACAATGTTTCCTTAGAAAAGAAAAGATAAACTCCTTTATCCATCACATCAATTAACATGTGACAATGTTTCCTTAGAAAAGAAAAGATAAACTCCTTTATCCATCAAATCAATTAACATGTGACAATGTTTCCTTAGAAAAGAAAAGATCAACTCCTTTATCCATCCAATCAATTAACATGTGACAATGTTTCCTTAGAAAAGAAAAGATCAACTCCTTTATCCATCCAATCAATTAACATGTGAGAATGTTTCCTTAGAAAAGAAAAGATCAACTCCTTTATCCATCCAATCAATTAACATGTGAGAATGTTTCCTTAGAAAAGAAAAGATCAACTCCTTTATCCATCCAATCAATTAACATGTGACAATGTTTCCTTAGAAAAGAAAAGATAAACTCCTTTATCCATCCAATCAATTAACATGTGACAATGTTTCCTTAGGGGCACAGAAGCAAAATAAGGAAATCATTCAAGCCAACAAAATGATTAATTAGACCTCCCCCCTAAAAATCCCAATAAAAACAAATAAACAAAACACCCTAAATACTCCCCAAAACAATAGCAGAAACAAAAGTAAAACTAATAATAACAAAATGTCAAAATTGGGGGGGGGGGGGGGGGGGGGGGGGGGGGATGAGGGGGGAGGAGCGGAGTGGGCACTGATGTTAACTCCAGGGAGAATATCCCCTGAACGGAATTCGAACCTGGGTCAGCAGATCGCGAGCACTATGCGCAACGTTCTAACCACCAGGGTATTCCGCCCCCCAAAAAAACCCCCAACCCCGCATATACACGGGGACTAGATGTAACAAAGGACGTAAGTGCTTATTCCAGGATCCTCGATATCAAAGAATATTAAAAAAACAAACTACCCTCCACACACAGAAGAACATTTGTACAGTTTGAGCTGTTTAACTTCACTGTCACCCATTTCCACTTGGTCAAATGAAAGAAATATTGACAAGAAAGCTGAAGACATCGCACATTGCTTGCACCAAATCTTGCGGGAACTGCTCCCCCTCAGCAATGTTGCTGTCTTCCCTCAGCAGTTCCTCAGGGCAGACCATGTGATGCTGCTGGCGCCAGACATCACTCACGGACTTCATGGCTTTAGGAACGTGATGGCCATCAGTCAGCAGTGCCACAGTAGTTGACCGCTTGACTGCTTTTGACAACGGAACGCGCAGCTCAGATTTCAAAGGTTGCCCGCCTGCCAACACCACAAGCAGCTTGCTCCTCTTCATGATGCAGTACAGACTGTCAAGACACAAGGTGCCAGGCAAGCAGTCTTCATTCATATCACTTACTCTCAGGCCAAACACCTTCTCGAAGATGGCAGTAAGAACTGAGGCCTTGGAGTCTGCAGACTGTTCATGTAAAAGCATAATGTCCCATTCATCATTTCCATATTTTTGGTCTATGCTTTCAGCGTCTTCGGAGCTACTGATTTCATCCTGGTTGTTGCTGTAAGCATCAGCAAAGGCAGCTGAAAAGTGAGAACTTGCATTCTCCAAAGCACTCCTCAGAAGAGCTGCTTTTCCTGCCATCATGTAGACTTTCTGAATATACTGGGGCTCCTCAAACTGGTCCATCACTGAACGCTGTGCAGTCAGGTTCAGCATCTCAATAAAAGTCAAGGCCTTCTCATACAGTCCAAGGTTAACGTAGTTTTCAATTCGCATTTTAAGATAACCGGGAGAGTTTGCTTCTTCAGGGGAAATGTTTGATATCTCATCCAGCAGAGCCATTGACTGGTGAGTGTCGTTGATTAGACTGAATAGTCTGGCTTTTTCAGACAGCTTCTCTGTGGTCCGACGATCAGATTCCTCAGCAGCCCCCAGCAGCACAGGGAAGGCATGCCAGACATGCTGAATGTAATGCTGAAGCCCAGGAAGTTTGTTGCACAGTCTGGAACACAGACGTAATGCTGTATTTAGCTTGGATTCCCCTTCTTCGTTCAGTCTCTGTTTCTCCACGCTGTCAACAGCCGTTAAACTGAGTTTTTTCAGAATCAAACCCGCTTGCTCATATGCATTGATCTTATCAAAGGGTCCCACATCTTTGAGCATCTGAATGGTGTCCAGCAATTGTAAGGCTTGGCTGTATTCACCGAGGGCTTGGTGCATGAGTGCAAGATCATACAAAGCACGTGTGTTTTGTCCTTGACTTATTTCAACAGCTTTCTGAAATGCAGCAATTGCTTGTTGAACAAAATCATCTGTGCGACTAAACTGTTCAGCTTGTATGGATGGGGACTTAACTATTTTTCGGAGGTGACTTATTTCTTGTTGTGAAGCAGGTTTTGTGTCAGTGTTGCAGGTGGCATGATGAAAGACAGGCACGTTCCTGTCAGGTGTTTGTTTGTCCTGTGGCAGTATTACTGACTCAGTTAGTTTGTTGTTGGTATCCAGTGAAAGTTGAGAGAAGTCCAGCAGCAACTGAGCTGATCCAGGATCATCATCAGTATTTCTCATCTGCTCTCCATGGCTTTGACTGGATGTTTTGACATCCACAATGTCTTCATATGCTGCTGTGTTCTGGGCACATGCACCATGTGTGTTTGAGTCGTCTTCAGCTGTTCTGTCTACAGAGACTGTGTCCTGTTCTGGTAAGAACTCCGTATTCAGGTTCCTTCTTTCGCTGTCATTTCTCTGACTTCTGGCGGTACACAGCTGACTGTAGTTTCCAAATTGGATCGTTGATCTGTTGGTCACAGGGTTATACTGCTGTCCTCTGGTATTCTGCCTGCCAATTTGTTGATAATTGATCAAGCCTGGTCCTCTTTGGCTTGCATCACACCTCCAGTTTTTTTGACTGCTTCTGCTAAACTCCATGAATCCTCTTCCTGCCCCAGTTTCATCCTCTCCTCTTCTTTCCCATGACTTTGCTCCTGAAGCTGCTCTTTCATGTCCACCCCGCTCATTTCTGTCACTGGCTCTGAAGTGACGGCTTCTGCTTCTTGCCCCTCCTTTCCCCCTGCCCCTCCCTTTACCTCTCTCAGACATCTTTGCCCTTCTGGCCAGAACTTTGAGGGTCAAACCCAGCTGGTGATATTCTGCTGATGTTGGTCTTAGCTCTACTGCTTTCTGTAGGAGCTGCAGAGATCTATCAAGGCGGTTCTCAAATCTGAAAATTCGTCCGCATTTCCAAAGCACTGAGCAGTCATTTGAGTCAAGCTCCAGGGCTTTTTCGCATGCTTCCAGAGGTCTGAGATTAGCCTTGCATTCAAGGTCTTTTTGCAGTTGGGTTCCTCTCGTTCTGCTTTGTAGTAAAAAGGCAATTTCAGAGTAACATTTGGCTTTGAGGTTTGTGCACTGACAACCGTCTATAACCTCCTGAAGGGTGTTCAGAATAGCCAAGCATGTCTGCTGTTCTTTGGCATCACAAGGACTGGAGCATGGTGCATGTGAAGTCCCGCCTCTGAGTCATGGCTAGTCCAAATTTCCATACCCAGATTTCAGGGTCATGGGCTTCTGCTATGACTTCAGTATACAGTGTTGTTGCTTTGGAGAGAAATCGACCCCCAATACAAACATAACTAAAGGCTAGTTCTGCTTTGGCTCTGACAGTCAGATAAGTGAAATCACTATCCTTTTTCAGGTTCTCCAGAACTTTCGCCTGCTCTTTGGCCTGGTCACGTTGGCCTGTATGCCACAATATCGCAGCCCTGTTTGCCAGGGACACCAGGTTTCGTTCTTCACCAGACTGAGTCAAGGCCTTTTCAATGTGACCAAGTGCCTCTCTTGGTTTCTTCAACAAAAAATGAAAATAACCCATCAAATTCTGAGATCTCGCCATTTCTAGTGGGGTGCGGAGACCAGCCTTAAAATCCTCACTCAAAGAATTCAGCTTGTTTTGACAGGTGGCCTGACTGAGCTGCTCCACACCTTCCAGCTGAAAGGAATGAGGGAAGGTCACCAGAGTCTTGTGGAAGTCTTTCCAGTCCTTTATGAGGGTATCCTCCAGGTAGGTGCTTGAGCTGTCCTCTTCACCTGGGGAAAACATTACAACTTATCAGTCACAGAACATGATTTTTATTTCAAGAGCTAACCCAAGTTTGTATCGAAGAATATTTCACTGTCAACATTTTCATGTCAAAGACGTTTACAAACTCATTTTAAATAAACATACAATAAGAGAATGCAAATATGGTTACAAAGACTGAATGATCATGAGTAATGGCAATTGAAAAATATAGACAACAGCAATGCAATTGCAAATCTAGAAACCTGATAAAATAGAAAAGTCAGTGGCCAGCTCAGCATCCAGTGATGCTAACAGGTGAACAGGTGATTGAGGAAACTGTTTTTCCTGTGAATGCACATCTCCATCAGTTGTTAAGCAGCGCCGGAAGAGTATCCTATCCATATCCTGAGTTATGCAGCAAAATCTGCTTCTGCACATATGGTAACTAGACATCCTCAAGTAATTGTTTGAGCACTTTTCTGACAGAATGTTGACAGCATCCATTTGCGTGAATTTTCTGGGAATTTGGTTAATCAATCAGTGAAGAAAAAGGAGTTGCCTGTTGTTAATGAATACATTTCAATTAATATAAATAATAGTTAATTAATTAGAATATGGTTAATCAGCGAGGCAATCGTCCTAGCTGTGGGCAGGGGTTAAGTTTCCATGCACAACCCTCTGCCATCAGATCAGAGATGCATCAGGAAGGGGAGTGTACAGACCAGTTTACATCAGACAACAGTCTAGAGGCCAGTTTTTACAGATGATGAGGAGTCAAAATGGCAAACTTTAGGATACTCTTCCGGCGCTGCTTAACAACTGATGGAGATGTGCATTCACAGGAAAAACAGTTTCCTCAATCACCTGTTCCCCTGTTAGCATCACTGGATGCTGTGCCGGCCACTGACATCAACAGGATCATTCTCCTGCATTGGTCCAGGTCTTTGCTGGCCCTGCTCTTTGCTGGCCCTGCTGACTTCATGAATTCCTATGCCACTGGATTCAGTGATGTTGTCAACGAGAGAGGCTGGTGGTCTGGCTTTTTTCATGTCACTTCAATCTTGCCTTGAATGAGAGTCGTTATTAGGTCAGTCTCTTGGTTTTGTAGCGCGTGGCCCACATAAATTCATTTTCTTTCAATTGTTTCTTTAAGGATAAAAGTTTTGTAGCTATTCCTAATTCGCTTAGCAAGCTTGTATTTGTTCTTTTATCTGTCCAACTGACAATGAGAAGCCTTCTGAAAATCACATCTCAGCTGCTTCGATTCTTTTGTCATCTTTTTTGTGTGTGTCCAGGATTAACAGCCATATAGCCAGACAGCCAGACAGGTCATTTCAATATTTCCAAATTGAGATGGTAAAGAATGCTGCAATCTTTCCGGATGTTGTTTAGTTGGATCATTCTACTTCTAGATGTGTCTATTTTTGTTTTTCTATCTTTGGTAAAAGATCCATCATTTGTTGCTTTATTCTTTTATATCGTGGATAAAGGAATAAGCACTTGTGTGCTTTTTTTTACATCCAGTCCCCGTGTGTATGCAGTTTTGTCAATTTTGTCATCTGTTCCCACCGGCACGCAATGGCCTACTCTTACGAAAAGCGGAACAGGATTTAATGTGTGCGCAAGATGTTCTGCATGCGTTCGCACACGGGGCCTCGGTTTATAGTCTCATCCGAAGGACTTTTGGGGATAGTGTAGTCTGCACTGATGTTAACTCCAGGGAAAAATATCCCCTTGAACGGGAATCGGACCCGGGTTGTCAGATTGCGAGCGCAATGTTCTAACCAGTAGGCTATCCCGTACCCCTCAACACTGTTGTCTGATGTGACTGAACCGTGACACCTTAAGCCTTTGACAGTTTTTTCATGAAGTTTTTTTTAGTCTTTATTTCGTGCTCTATTTAGCAACTGATTCTGGCAACATGCAGCACTTTTGTCCTTTTGGCATTGAGCTTGAGACGGGCTCTTGTTCTGTTGCATCTAGTCTGTGTAGAGTTCTCTTCACAAATAGTGATGTAGTCGACTGTAGTGGTGTATCATCAGCAAAGGGCACAAAACTTTAATTTCTTGCATTTCTAATCTTAAGACCCATGTCTTCAATATCAGACTCTCTCATTACATGTTCTGCAGATGATGTTGAAAAGATGAGGTGAGAGGATGCATCCTCGTCCGACTCCTCTCCAGATATTGAAAAATTCACAATTTTGATTGTCCCATCTCATAGTCCTCTTTTGGCCTTCATACTCTTATATAATGTAAGTGAACTGTTATTTCGGTACTCTTCAATCAGTTGATTGAGATATGCTGAATGGTGGTACTACACCACAGCATACCACACCACAGCTCAACACACCACACCACACCCCACCCCACCAAACCCCACCACGCTCTACTCCACTCCACTCCACTCTGCTCTGCTCAGCTCTACCCTACCATACTGTACTCTGCTGTGCGCTTTCATTTGGAAATCAGGCTTTTAGCGTGAATCAAAGTGGCAACTTTATGGAGCAATGTTGGCACTCCATGAAGTGTTGCGCACCCACACCCAAAACAAGCTCTTATGTAGAGTCACAGTTGCAAACTTTACAGTTTTTTCAGCACTGAATGAACCCATTGAGATGCGCGTGCCTGTGTGTGTGTGTGTGTGTGTGTGTGTGTGCGCGCGCGCGCACGCACACACACACACACACACCCACACGCACACACACACACACGCACACACACACACACACACACACACACAAACGCACGCACGCCGTACACACAGAGTCGAGCTTGCTATCTGTAGAATATTTTTCCAGGCTCCATAATCTTCTCTACACAAATAGTCTCTCAGCTAAACTGTCATGTCAGGACTGGTGAGCTTTGTGTGTATGCAGTCGTGTCTTAACAGTGACCACATTCCAACTTGGTGAATGGTGTATTTATAAATCTGGACTGGCCGAGACTGTCGCACAGGGAACAGTACAAGGAGAGAGACGAAGAGGCAGACAGAGAAAACGATGGGAAGACCACATGAGAGAGTGGACTGGCCTTGAGTGGAACGACTTGCTACCGAAAGTTGAAACCCGCGAGGAGTCGAGGAAGCTGGTTGCAAAAGCTTCATTGTGTGCCCCAGCGGTCCACTCGACTACGGGATAGGTGAAGGTGAAGGATCTAAGTATGACAACAGTGTAGCCTACATGTTTTGTCATTAATGATCACCCACACACGCACTATAGTTGAATTTACTTTGACACATGGAATACATGTATAGCCTACATGTGTGGAAGACTGTGTATGATTATATTCACATGCTGAACCTCTGTTCAAAGCCTCCTCCAAACTGGACTGAGATTGGTGTCTGCACCAGTACTGACCTCAAAGACAGTCTCTTCCAACCTCTGGTGGCCGACAAGAATCGAACTCATGATCTTTGGATGAAGTGTCAGACGTTCTCCCCACTGAGCCCATCAAGCTTTGTGGGAAACAAGTGGCTGTGTAAGCCACTTTTGTAAGCTTTGTGCATCCAGGACAATTTGTCGCCACTGGAGTCAGAATAGACTCCTGTGCATGTGTGTGTGTGTGTGTGTGTGTGTGGGCGCGCGCGCGCGCGTGTGCGTGCGTGCGTGTGTGTGTGTATGTGTGTGTGTGTGTGTGTGTTAGCGTTTTTTAGAAGGACAACATCAATGTTCATGTCTTTCGTTTGTAAGGACTGTAGTTGTTTCATGTCTCTGTTTTGTAGCACTGGAAGATGGTAATAAAAAACCGGTAACCCGGCGCGATATTTAGTGCACTAAGTTCCTGGCAGGAAGGCCACAGGTTCGAATCCCGTAAATATGACAGCGGTTTTATTATATATATATATATATATATATATATATATATATATATATATATTTACGGTTTCCGGCCGGAACCAACACCGAGTGAGTTTCCCATGGGCTCATTGGGAGAGGCCTGGATCACACACTCAAGAGTCCTCCACGTTACAGATGTAATTTGAAGAGAGTCGCTCAAATTGCTTGACTAGCACTACAGGTGTGGGTATCTCTCGGTTTGGGTTGATGCAGGGACATCCAGTGTCACGAAGCGTGGAGTGCAGCCTTGTCAAGTAGCCCCAATGCTGGTGCACTCCCACAGCATCCTCATCACCATCACATCACCATCACAACCAGGGCTTCTCATGCAGGCAAGATAACTGTCTCATATCTATGACTTTGTATGAGGAGAGAAATGATTGTAAGAGTGAATGTGAGAGTATGGTAAGATTGAACGGGAGATAACTGCACTGGAATCGGGCTTGGTTTGAGCCAGTGGGCCAAAGTGACTGAACACTGAGTGAGGTGGAAACCTCCTCATGGACACAATCAGTTAGCACTGTATTAAAAAAAAGCAAAAGCAAAATGCCGTTTATGTTATTGTGGCCCCCTCCTTTCCCCATTCACAATGGGCGAAAGTGTTTCGCAATAATTTATCTGAATCTGAAGATAATTCTATCAACCATGACATGGAACCCATGCCACGGAGATCATTTGGGCTGTAGTAGTAATCCTACATTTTTCTTAGTTATGATATGTGTTTTGTGCCCATTCCTCTTTCCACTGTCCCCTTGTGAATGGGCTTAAAAAGCTTATCACAATAAAATATTATCATTGTCATTGTCTCATATTTAGCGGCCCTTGTTGCTATGGTTTTCAAGTGACACGAGTTTTCTGTTTCCCACACAAACTGTGACAGTGGACAGTCCATGTCGGAGCCTTAGGGAGTGGAGATTCATGGGTGAAGGTGAAGGTCGCTGGCGATGAAGGCTTTGAGACAGCCGGACAACAATGTCATGGAAAATAAGGCAGAAAAAAGAAGAAGGAGGAAACTTTCTGGACACAAGTTATCCTGTCCTGTAGGAATAGAGAAGGAAAAGGGAGGAGAGGGCAGCTGCACTTCTAAAGACTTTGTGAGGAAGAGAGGTGGTGGTGGTAGGGGCAAGTCTTTTTATCTCCTCTTTACCCCCTTACCACCCCCTTCCCAACACACACATACGCATATGGCATGTATATGTACTCTCTATCTCTCTGTGAATGTAGATTTTGGTGTATTTAACTTGCGTTTTCTTATTGTCCAGTGAACAGGCTGTGGCTTAATGCAAAATCCTTTAGGGACACACACATCACTACACAAGCAAGCGAGGCCCTGTGCTCGGGCACACACACACAGAGTAACTCAGTCAGATTGAACCTGACAGAGCACTGTCACACCGATTGACACGCTGATTGTTAAGCCAGTCATCCCCGATTGTCCCCACAATCATTACTTAATTTTCGGTATACCACCCACCGACCTACATGGGAGGTAAGGAATTGCAATAATGAAGGGATCATCTGGTTTGACCCACATCAGCCCAAATCTGAGCTAGTCAGGACTTGGCTGTGCAGACATCCCGCGGCCCACCCTTCAAGCTGAGTCACACAAACCGAAAGCAGGAGTCTCTCTTTCTACGAACAGCTATGAGCCAGTAAGTGGCTGACGTCAGCTCCCCAAAGAAAAGTGGGCCACAGGGTATATGCATGCACAACACAAGCTGAGTCACACAAACCGAAAGCAAGAATAATAATAATAATAATAATGTATGGAATTTATATAGCGCTGAATCTTGTAAAGCAACAAATCAAAGCGCTCAGATTTTATTTCATACCACTTTAAGTCACGGCAGATTTCTCTCCGTGAAATTCGGGCTGCTCTCCCCGGGGAGAGCGGGAGGTCGCCACTTAGCGCTGCGCCACCCTTTCACCCTTTTTTTGTTTTTTTTGGTTTTTTTTTGCTGCAGCTGAATTTGTTTCCCTATCAGAGTGGCTTTTTTCTAAGAATTTTGCCAGGGACAACTCTCTTGTTGCCGTGGGTTTTTTTACGCGCGCTAAATAATACGTGTAACACACGGGACCTCGGTTTATCGTCTCATCCGAAAGACTAGCGCCCAGACCACCACTCATGGTCTAATGGATGGGGGAAAAGTTTCCGGTCCAAACGGGGTACGAACCGCCGCACACTTCAGACCCGGACTTTTCGCTTTCTAGACAGGCGCGTTACCTCTAGACCACCGATCCACCACAGAGCCTCTATTTCTATGAACAGCCAGAACAGCCTTGAGCCAATAAGTGGCTGATGTCAGTTCTCCAATCAATGTGGGTCCAAAGAAAAGTGGGCGGAAGGTGTGGAAACTACTGTTATCCTTGCTTCCATTTGAGGTCTGTTCTCTCAGTGATATTCACACTACTGTAGTATGTACATGATATACACAACACAATTCATGACGTGAATTAAAACCCAAATGGCTTTTGATCATTTTGAATAGATTCCTATAGGGTACATCAATAGTGAAATGAATATAATAATAATGATAATAATAATAATAATAATAATAATAATGTATGGAATTTATATACCGCTCATTCTTGTAAAGCAACAAATCAAAGCGCTCAGATCACTTTTTTTTTTGGGCGTGTGTATGTGGGTTTTTAAAATTTTGTCATCTGTTCCCACCGGCACACAATGGCCTACCCTTTCAAACAGCGGAACAGGATTTAACGTGTGCCAAGATGTTCTGCATGCGTTCGCACACGGGGTCTTGGTTTATAGTCTCATCCCAAGGACTTTGACATTCAGTTCGATTTTTTTGTCAAACTGGGAAGAAAGGGCGAGGCTGGGAATCGAACCCAGAACCTCACGGTTTACTTGTTGGCAGGCAAACATCTTAACCATCCTGCCACCTTCCTTCACATATAGACATTGATAACTTCACACACACACACACCAGTTTGTGGCAGGACCAAGGCTGCAAGCTGCAATACTTATTTATTTATTTATCTATTCATTCATTCATTCATTCATTCAATAATCGGTTCTAGGCTTCGACAAAAGGCTTTAGTGCCCAGTATATATCACAAACTAACATACCAAGAAAACCAAACTCTTTGAATTTCTCCTACAAAAACATCTAGATGCTCCAGTCATTTCAACTCCTGTACAATCTCCTGAGGGAACACCCACACTGACTAGGCTTACATCCTATCTACAGACGCTACATGACAACAAGAATCAATGAAAAATCGTCAAAAAACTCACAATAATCGGATGCCGCTGCCATGGCGCTGACTGATTTAGAGACAGACGAATTATGATAGCACTTTGCAGGAACAGGCCTGGGCAAGCCTGATCTGGGTAAAGCTGTCGAACCCTAGCAGCGATGGCTGCACCCCGGCTGCCTTATATATCCCCTGGTCCCGTGGATGCACCAATGAAGATCTTGCAACCTGCAGGACCCAAGTGCAAATCACAGCCCAGCAATGCAGGCTGGCTGCTTGTTAGTGCACTCTGTGTGTGTGTGTGTGTGTGTGAGCAAGGCTGCTTACGTCAAGCTTAGGTGGGACTATTTTGGCCACAGGTCTGTGTACCGTTTACCCTGAAGGTGGGAAGTGGTCTACTTTCGGTTCAGATGACACTTGAAATTGAAGTCTATCATGGGCAGGTGGGGGGTGGGGGGGGGTACTTTCGGTTACAATGAGACATGCACATTTGAAAATTGAATGAGTCTATCATGGGCAGGTGGGGGGTGGGGGGGGGGGGGGGTAGCCTAATGGCGAGAGCATTGCGCTGGGATCTGAAGCCCCGATCCAGCCGACATGCATGCACTCGTTTTGGGGGATTTTACCCCAGAGTTTTCCCCAAGTCCTTCACAGATAAGACGGAGAAGACTATAAACCCAGGCCCTGTGTGCAAACACACAGCAGAACATCTGGGAAACATGTTTAAAACCCCGTTCTGCTTTTAGGAAGAGCAGGCCATTTCGTGCCAGTAGAAACAGATGACAAACTTTTAAAAAAAAGAGCCCACAAATGCACATGCACACAGACACCACCCCTGAGGTCGGAATGCGGATACCTTAATGGGGGGTAAAAACGGTTGCAAACACAACATCTCACTTAATGGCGGACTTCGGAGCTCTAAGCCAAGGACGGGAAAAAGCCAACACCATAGTTCACACTTTGTGAAAGAATTACACGTCGTGTCCTGTTAGGCATGGGTGTGAACACTAAAAAGTGCACGCACACCGCTGTCGTGTTAAGTCATCCATCTCCGAAGCCAGGATGTGCCTACCTTCAAATGGAACAGCACTTATGTGTGTGTGTGTTCAAAAATCTTACTCACCATAAACCCTCAATTTTCCCAGCCAAGGAATAGAAAAATGACTGTCAGGCGAAGAGAGAGAGAGAGAGAGAGAGAGAGAGAGAGAGAGAGAGAGAGAGAGAGAGAGAGAGAGAGAGAGAGAGAAGTAAATGAACGAACGACCGAATTTTATTTGACAAAAAGCTACAAGCCCATCAGTCAAAGGGGGCAATTGTAAACGACATATTAGCATACGAATGGATATGATATGAAAAGGACAGGAGTAATAATGGGAAGTCCAGGTAAATGCCAACGGATATATTCAGTTATTGCCTATACAATATTTTTGATACATCGTCTGCTTACGTTTATCGAGAGAGAGAGAGAGAGAGAGAGAGAGAGAGAGAGAGAGAGGGGGGGGGGTGGGGGTGGGGTGGTGGTGGTGGAGAGGTTTGGAAGGGGCAGGGGGAGTGAAAAGCCCCAAGGAACAATGGTGTAGATCTATATATGAAAGGCAACTGGCAATGCGGCAACACTGGTTTAGTCTGGTTTGTCTGCTTTCACTTTCGATGTTTCTGATAATGTGTGTGTGTGTGTGTGTGTGTGTGTGTGTAAAAGTGAACAGGAAGGCCTTTATCAAAGAATACAGTGTGCCACGGACTAAACTACAAAGTTCTTGTCTGCTCTGGACTTTCGTTCCAAGTAAATCATTTTCACGGCTTCACGAGAAAGAAGTACAACAAGATAATACAATGAAGGTGGCAGGTAGGTTAGGACGTTCACCTGCCTCACAAGTCAACCCTGAGGTTCTGGGCTCGATTCCCAGCCTCGCCCTTTCTTCCCTGTTTGACAGGAAAATCAAGCCGAACGTCAAGCCTTTTGGAGGAGACTCAAAACCAGTAGTATCCGAGTGCTTACAGACTTGTACCTGTCAAAAGAACCCACAACAGTTGAAAACCAGGGGGAAAAAAAGCAGGGAGGAACCTTTCAACTACCCTGTCAAAACTGACAGATTCAATTCCCAAATGAATCCCCGAAGTCGGAATGCGGCTACCTTAAAACGTTTTTTATGAGGGGGGCGGGGGAGGAGGCGGCTGCATCTGCAAAAATATCACCATTCATAAACAAACCTAAGAGATGTAGCCGAGAAACGCAAAAACATCCACCACCAGCCCCCCCCCCCCCTCCGCCCCCCCCACCCCCTCCCCCCCCCCCAACAAAAGCCAACCCCAGCCAACCAACCAACCAACCAGCCAACCAACCAACCAACCAACCAAACAACGAAACAAACAAACCCCAAAACAAAACAAAACAACAACAACAACAAACCAACACAACAACCAAACAACAAAGCCAATAACACAAAAAAGGCAACCCCAACCCCGAAACAACCTAGTTCTACTTCAGCGAATTTTCTTCAGATGAGAACTTTTGAATGGCATTGACAACCTCAGCGGCCATCAGGATTCTGGTTTCGTTTTTCTATCGAATCTGTCTGCTGCCTGCAACAGGGGGATGGTACAGCCCGATAACCACAAAAGAATCCTACAGCTCTCTCTCTCTCTCTCTCTCTCTCTCTCTCTCGCCCTTCCCTCCCTTTCCACTGAGAAGTCAACCACACGAAGAGTGTGAAGAGTTGTCCTTTCCTTATTATAAAAAATGGTGGACACTGGCTTTTTCCAGGCACTGTCAAATCTGACTGGTACTGAAGCAGAGCTAATGGTTGCTGTGCATGCATGCTGTCAGGAAACAGGACAATCAGTCACTTCCACCCCCCCCCCCAACCCCAATTTTTTGGGGACTGTGGTGGTCAAAACGATCAAGTGTATTAGATAATAGATTGATTCACACATGCACAATCCTGTCAACCCCTCCCCCCTCCCCGCCCCAATGGGTTGGATGCCAAACTTACAGGTTTCTTAATACTTAGCTTGTTTTTAACTTTAGAGATAGGGTAAAAGCCGAGTCAAGCTCAACCACTTACTGTTTATCCAAAACCAGGCAACTTTTGGTCCAATTCGGCTTCGCCTCATCAGACCAAAAACTTGCATAGTTTTATATAAAAACTAAGCAGTTTACCTTGACTCGCTTTTACCCTATCTCTCTACTAAAACTGAAAGTAATACTAATTTATTTTTGACTTAGCATATGACCTCACACAAAATGCCACACCTTCAGGACACCTCTAAAAAATTGGAGACTAGAGGGGATACTGGTACACAGAAAAAAAGAGTTGAAGAGGGAGAAAGAAATGGGTAGGAGACACACACCTCACCCGCTGCTTGAATGACACAAGCC
>CM054152.1:47672522-47677522 GCA_028751875.1 Rapana venosa
AAACCTTAACTTGGCTGGGGGAAAGCGAGTGCTCTGAGTGCTCGAGTGCTTCAGTTTTTCGTTCTTCAGAGCTCCCAGGTTCACCAATGGTGAGATTTTTGCATGCGACTGCCTCCCCCCCCCACACACACATACACACCATGTAGGTAGCCGCATTCCAACTTTGAGGATGGTGTCTAAACACGACACCTGTGTGCATGGAGGTGGGTTGTTTTTTATATCATCCTTTCCTACCGGTACACAATGACTTACTTTTCCGAAAGGCGGAACGGGTTTTTAACCCGCAAGACATTCTGAAGGAAGAAAGGAAGGACAGCAAGCAATTCTATCAAAAGTAGCCTGCAGTAAAGAAACAATTGACGTTTGTTGAAGAGCTGTGAAAACCGAATGCTACGCTACATGACAAAGATCAAATGGGAAGACAGGATCACGAATGAAGAACTATGGAAAATGTGCAAAGTTGATGATCTGAAGTCTGTGTAGCTAGTACCAATAGACTGCACTGGTTTGGGCACGTTCAACGGAAAGCAGACCACCACATCATAAAAAGAGCAACGAACTTCGTAGTGGATGGCAAGAGACCAAAGGGAAGACCTAGCAAAACCTGGGCTGCCTGTATTGCAGATGATCTTAGAGAAAGGGGGATAAATAAGGAGGAAGCTCAAAACAGAGAGAGATGGAGAAGGCTCATCAATGTCAAACCTCCCTTGGGAGAAACATGACAAAAAAGGAAGAAGAAGAAGAAGTAAAGAAACAGTTGGGTTGTGACTTTTTTCTGATCATGGTTACGCTGGCTTCCTCACCCCTCTCCCTCGGCTCATGCATGCTCTGCTTCTATTGAATGTCAGTTAGCAGCATCCCTTCCCCCATCCCCCATAACACACCAAAGTAGCTGTAAACATTTACTCTGGAGGCGTGGCAGGGGCGCTGCATGCTGGGTATATTCAGTCATCAATCTGCGGATCGGTGGTCTAGAGGTAACGCACTTTCCTAAGTGTGTGATGGTTCGATCCCCGTTTGTGCCCAAACCTGTTCCCTCCGTCCACTAGACCGTGAGAGGTGGTCTGGGTGCTAGTTTTTAGGATGAGACGAGAAACCGAGGTCCCGTGTGCAAAACACATTAACTGGTGTGCACCTAAAAAGGAAAAGTAGAAAATAGCCATTCTGATAGGAAACCAAATACATAAATATACAGACAGGAAAAGAAAAGAAAAATGGGTGACGCTGCTCTTGTGGTGATCGCCCCCCCCCCCCCCCCCCCCCCCGCCCCCCCCCCTCCGTCGGGGGGGAGAGCAGCCCGAATTTCACACAGAGAAATGTGCGGTGACTTAAAGTGGTATACAATCCAATCCAATCCAATCCTATCCAATCCAATCCAATCCATGCCACCGGCAATGGCTGGCCTGATCATGAGGGAAAGATGGATGGAGTCTTGATGTGTACACCAGAGATTACCAGCACCTTCGCACAAAGAATGCCAGTTTACTGTATCCTTCTGTTCCCGATTCTTGGTTAGAGCTTTGATGGTCACAAATAGCGCGATTTTCTATGCAGGTAGCCACATTCCGACTTCGGGGATAATGTCTAAACACCACATCAGTGTGCATACTTTATAGATCTCTAAAAATAATTTTTATCATCCGTTCTTACCAGCGCAAAGGGCCTACTCTTCCAAAAAGGCAGAACGGGTTGAACGTGCGTGCAAGACGTTGTTGGTGCGTTCCACACATAGGGCCTCGGTTTATAATCTCATCGGAAGGACTTTTGGGGGCAGTGGGGTCAGTACTGATGTTAACTCCAGAGGGAAATACCGCTTGAACAGGCGTCTGGGTGGGTGGTTGAACCCTGGGATCAATCCATGACCGTCAAAATCACGAGTGCAACACAGTAACAAGACTATTACCCTTCCCTGCCCTCCCCCTCCCCCCCCCCCCCATTGTGTCGTTTAAACTGAAGAGAGGAAATGGAAAGGGACCAGTGCCAGCTCCATGGGAAAAAATCCCCTTAAAGGGACACCTCAGTGCAGAGTCTAACCCAGCCTTCAGCCATCTTCACCTCACCAGACCCCGCCCCCACCCCTGTTTACAACCCAGCCCCCACCCTGTTTAGAACCCAGCCCTTCACCTTGTTTACAACCTCGCCCCCACCCCTGTTTACAATCTATCATTGCCCCCACCCCTGTTTACAACACCGCCCCGCCTCCTTCCCCTGTTTACAACCCCGCCCATGTCCTTGTTTACAATCCATCCCCAACCCTGTTTACAACTCCGCCCCCACACCTGTTTACTACCCAGCCCCCACACCTGTTTACTACCCAGCCCCCACACCTGTTTACTACCCAGCCCCCACACCTGTTTACTACCCAGCCCCCACACCTGTTTACTACCCAGCTCCCACACCTGTTTACTACCCAGCCCCCACACCTGTTTACTACCCAGCCCCACCCCTGTTTACATCCAGCCCCACCCTCACCCCTGTTTACAACCCCGCCCCGCCACCACCCCTGTTTACAACACCTCCCTGCTCCCACCCCTGTTTACAACCCATCCCCACCCCTGTTTACAACCCCCTGCCCCCCCGTTACACCCCTCCACCCCTGTTTACAACCATCCCCCCCTCCCCACCCCTGTTTACAACCCATCCCCGCCCCCACCCCTGTTTACAACCCATCCCCGCCCCCACCCCTGTTTACAACCCATTCCCGCCCACACCCCTGTTTAATAATAACAAATAATAAATGGAACTTATATAGAGCTGTGTCTTGCAAGGACAAATCAAAGCGCATGCATTCAACCTAATCTTACAGTCATGCAATCACTGATAAATAATCACTAGTTTAAACAAACAGATGTTACAAACATAGTGGTCTGCAGACAAAATCTTTTAAATAAAATGTCAATAGTCAAATTTTTTCAAAAGCACACACACACTCACACAGGTCGTATACTTTAGCAGGGTGATAGGACATTGGTTAGTGAAGGTGGGGTAGTTCTGATATGAAACAGGAGGTGGGAAATCTTAGGTTTGAAATAAATATGTCTTGAGGCTGGATTTAAAAGTGTCATAACTAGGTTTTTGGCGAAGAGTGATAGGGAGCTCATTCCAGGTCGATGGACCCGAAATAGAGAAAGAGCGGCGGCCAACGGTGGATTGGTTGATTCTAGGTATTCGGAAGCACGAGGTATCTGCAGCAGAGCGGAGTGAACGTGAAGGAGTGTACAGGTTAAGACATTCACAGAGGTAGGAGGGTGCAGTTTGTGGAGACATTTGTAACAGAGGGTACTGATCTTATGATTTACTATCTGTGACACAGGCAGCCAGTAGAGAGATCGCAAGAGAGGGGCAATGTGCTCAGATGTTTTCTTTCTGAGAACTAGTCGAGCTGTGGAGTTTGTATAGGTTGAAGGGAGTGGATAGATGATGCTGGCAGACCCGACAAATGAGAATTGCAATAGTCCAGACGTGGAAGAATGAGAGAAGTGACAAGTTTGGCTGTTGCATCGGGGTACAGGTACTTTCGAATTGCACGAATACACCGTAATTGATAGTAGCACGACTGATAGGTCTGGGTGATTAATTTTTGCATAGAGTGTGTCTTGTCAATAATAACACCTAGATACTTCACAGCAATGGATAGAGGGACTGATGTATTGCCAAGTTCTATTGAAGCTGTTGTAATGGAAGAGAGTTTGTGTTTGGTCCCTTCGAGCATGGCTTCCATTTTATCTGCATTTAGCTGTAATTTGTTTACCTGATAGATGCTGAAAACCAAAGCCCTGGCAATTCAGCAAGTGCTATGCTTCTGCTTGATGACGCCATCAGCGCGGATATTCACTGTCAAGAAAGCATCTTTACCATAGACAACAAAAAAAGCATCTTTACCATAGACAACAAAGAAAGCATCTTTACCATAGACAACAAAGAAAGCATCTTTACCATAGACAACAAAGAAAGCATCTTTACCATAGACAACAAAGAAAGGACTGTGAGCTTGCTAGTGCAGGAACACATTTTCCTCACCATTATGGCGTGCCACCGTTATTACTTCCCTTAGTGGTGTGAAACCAAAGACCTCACATATACCGGAAATGACGTCAGGAGGCCTCTTACAGACTGACAAGATGTCAACAGGAAGTCACAGTGTCAAGGGAGTTCATCCTCAAGGATGTTTTGATGAGCTAGCTGAGTGGAGAGGTCGAATAATTATGACACTTGAAGAGATAACTGCTCCTTGCAAAGCGTGACTGTACTGAAGAATAACGCCTTTCAACGTAAGATGTTCCCACCGATGGATGTATCATGTAATTGTAAATCTGTCAAGGATCTACTTATTTTGGTGAAATACTTTATTTATAAGTCATAGTGGCAGGGGCTGCAGAAAGCAGTAGAGAGGAAGGTAACAGGTGGGTGTGTGCGTGTGTGTGTGTGTGTGTGTGTGTGTGTGCACGCGCGTGTGCGCGCGCGCGTGCGTGGGCGTGAGAGTGGGTGTTCCTGTGTATGCGTTCATTAAGTAAAATCTTGATCACTACTTTTCTTGGTTAGACATCTTCAGCTTTTCTGTGGTCCTTTGGTCACTTTACAAAAAAAAATGAAGGGAAACCAAAGAGGACACTCATAGGGGGAAAGGATATGCATGACATAGACGAGCAGTCAGGAAACTACAAAGACAACAAAGAAGAGGATATTCCAGCGCCTGCTAACTGTGTATACTGATCAGGAAAGGAGGGAGGAGACAGGGATGGGACGTTAGCCAGGTGGTTGAACAAAGTGACTGGTGGTCTGGTCCTGGTAGTCCTCAGACCTCCAGTGACAGGTTCGGATGTGGTTTTTGCATGTGGTTCTGATGTGGTTTTTGCATGTGGTTCTGATGTGGGTTTTGCATGTGGTTCTGATGTGGTTTTTGCATGTGGTTCTGATGTGGTGTTTGCATGCGATTCGGATGTGGTTTTTGCATGTGGGTTTTGCATGTGGTTCTGATGTGGTTTTTGCATGTGGTTAGG
>CM054152.1:47682522-47712522 GCA_028751875.1 Rapana venosa
TCTAGACCACCGATCCACTATATAATACAATAAACAATAACATAACCACCCCCAACAAACAACAACAACAGCAACAACAACAACAACAACAACAACAACAACAACAACAACAACAACAACAACAACAACAACAACAACAAACCACCCCACAGATCTATCTTCTACTCATAAAAAAGAAGGCGTGTATAGCCAGTGACCCGGATCAATTAAACATACCCAGCATGCAACCTGTGATCTGAGGAAGGATGGACTCTGCCATGCTCAGCTTGTTTCAGAGACACTGAAGGATTCAGAACAAGTTCCTCCCTCCCCTCCCCTATAACCACTTCTCCACAACTTAAGCGAGAACATCTTGCCCCACACGTCAAATCCTGTTCCGCTTTTCGTAAGAGTAGGCCATCGTGTGCCGGTGGGAATGGATGACAACATTTACCAAACCGCACACATACACACGGGGGCCTGGATGTAAAAAAAAAAAAGCAAAGCACATATTAAGTGCTTATTCCATTATCCTCGATATAAAAGAAATAAACTAAATGAATAATAATAACTCAAAGCGAAAAGTCCAGTCAGACCAAGTGCCACCCACTCGGATTGTGCCTCCCAGGGCCAGATGCTCGGCAGCACCTGGCAGCAGTGTCCCGAAGGATGGTGCTGCAGTAAAACCCCCGGGGACAGGCGTGGCCCGGGTAGCAGGTCCGTAGCTCGTAACCGCCTCCCTTCTGGGTCAGCAAGGGCTGGCCCACCCGACATCCTCCCCTGAAGTAGCGGTCAGTGTGGGAGGCTGCAACAGGGAGGGGTCAGACAAGGGCGAGGCGTTCGTGCACTGAAGGCGTGGTAATAATAATAATAATAATAATAAATGGAACTTATATAGCGCTATATCTTGCAAAGACAAATCAAAGCGCATGCATTCAACCTAATCTTACACAGTCATGCAGTCAATGATAAATAATCAAAAGTTTAAACAAACAGATATTTACAAACATGGTGCGATGCAGACAAAATCTATGAAATAAAATTTCGATAGTCAAATGTTTTTTCAAAAGCACACATACACTCGCACAGGCCGTATACTTTAGCAGGGTGATAGAACATGGGTTAGATATGAAACAGGAGGGGGGAAGTCTTAGGTTTGAAATAAATGTGTCTTGAGGCTGGATTTAAAAGTGTCACAACTAGGTTTCTGGCGAAGAGAGAGAGGAAGTCGTGAGGCAGAAGACACCACTAACACCGACAGCAACTTGGGTGTTGATACATTATTGTTCTCTTCAAGCACAGCCACAAAACCTTTCCATGGCGAATGCAGTGTTGTTCCTTCGGACGAGACTGTAAACCGAGGTCCCGTGTGCGAACGAACGCATGCAGAACATCTTGCGCACACGTTAAATCCTGTTCCGCTTTTCGAAAGAGTAGGCCATTGTATGTGTCGGTGGGAACCGATGACAACATTGAGAAAACTGCATACACACGGGGACTAGATGTAAAAAAGCACATGAGTGCTTATTCTATTATCCTCAAAAAAAAAAAAATCTGAGCGCTTTGATTTGTTGCTTTACAAGATTCAGCGCTATATAAATTCCATACATTATTATTAATATTATTATTATTATTATTATTGACAAGGGTTCAATAATATATTTTTTTAGTGGCGACGCAATCTCCCACGGGAGAGCAGCCCGACCTTCACGCAGATAAACCTGCCGTGACTTAAAGTGGTATACAATACAATACGACACAATACAATACATTATACAATACAATAAAGAAACAGTATTAACGTTTGCATGTCATTATGTTCTGATTTATCGTATCTAGACAGAAAACAAATACAGCCGGCATTTACAGGGCAAAACTACAATGGAGGCTGGGGGTGGGGACTTTTCAGACAGATGAATGAATATTAAATGCATGACTGTATATGGGGACATGATAGCTCCGTGGTCAGAGCACTCATTCTCCCCAAGCTAAAGTTAAGCAGCGTGGAGCGTGGTTGTCTCATGGATAGGTGACCGTTCGTGGGACTCGGCTTCAGTACAGTCCCTCAGTTCACCCAGCTGTAAATGGGTACCTGCCCTCTTAAAGGTCAGGGAAGGTAAAGCAGCGAGGGAGAGGAGATGGGCGCCGCCCTCAATATGCTGGCCCCTAGAGAAGTTGAAGTCTCTGGCACCTTGTTTCTCAACTATTACCTAGGTTAAGGGAACACCTTTACATTTTTATAATTTTAAGAGCAAAGGACTTATTGCATTGTATACATTATGAACATTTATGTTCTAAGCAAAAAAGTAAATCTCACTAAAACAAAAAGCACTCACACAATTGGATGCTATATAAACGCTCACAATCCATACTCATATCTAAGATGACATAATTATTTGTTTGTAATTTAGAAAGAAAGAAAGCAAACATTTTATACGTGTTGACGATTATTTTCTGTTATAACTTTTCTATACAATTTAAAAAAAAACGGATTTCGATTTCTCTCTGATTATAGACAGAGTCAGACAGGCAGACAGACAAATACATACAGACAAACAATGAGACACAGAAAAGGGCAAACTAACCGACAGGCAGACAGACAGACAGACAGGCAGACAGGCAGACGGGCAGACTTACGGACACAGACAGATGTCAGGGAGCAGGAGTGGGCAGAGGAACAGCTTTGGGCCACACGGCACACACTGCCCCCTCTACATACCTGTACAGTGATCAACAATACAGGATGTTACGTGTGTCTGTGTCTGTGTGTGTCTGTGTGTGTCTGTGCGCGCGTGCGTAAACGCGCACTAGGTAATCACATAGATTATCTTCGTATCACATCAATGTCGTGGTCACTGTCATCAATATGATCACAGTTATACTTGTTATCCTTATCCTTGTCACAGATATTGCCACCATAATGATATTTAAATGTCGGTTAAGCTGATAAGCTCACACAGCAGCTAAGTGTCGCAGTGCAACGCAATTACATGGCATGGAAACCACGGCATTGATCTTCATAATGTAAAGACAATCACGAAACTCTTTACTGTCCAGATTTGTTAGGACATTCCAGCCTTTCTTGTGCCAAGTCTCTGTCACACACACTGTCAGCCAAGGTAAAACTGCAGGAGATCACGAAGAGTTGCTAAATCATGTGAAGCAGTTGCTAAGATTTCCATGTGTAGTGTGTCCTAGATTCGCTTCCCTTTCTGCAAACTGGCGAGTTTGACACAATCCTCTTTTAACATGTTTATTTATGTCTTTCTGTTTGACAAACCAGTACACACATTCTGCATCAGTGTCTTATTTGCCTGCGTATTGGATCACAATGTCATCAGACTTGCATGTCACAAAATCTTTACCATCTAAATGATGGAGGATAGTTTTTCTGAAGTGTTTATTTCTGTGGCTGTCTCTCAGTCTTTTTTTGTGAAAAATCTGTCAGTCAGAGTAGCAACGTATCGTGTGACAATCCGTGTGTCAAATCCACCAACAACATCATCATTCATCATTTGATAGTCCACCTCATGCTGTACAATGAACACATCAGTACCGCAGTCAGACACACCTGGGGACTAATATCACTTAGAGTGAACAGACGTTAAATTGAAGACAACAACATACCTGGGGGTTCCATATCAATCGATGATGGTAACACAACTGATGTTTTCTTGCTGGTATGGTGTGTGTGTACAGTTGGAATGTCTATTTCATGTGTATCTGCACATACTGCACTTGACTGTTCTACACCACTGTCAGGCAGACACGAGGCACTGAAGGCACAGTCACTGTCACACAACACCTGCCTGCTTCTCTCTATGTTTACTGGAACGCTCCTGATTGCAGTGAATTTGGTAGGAAGTTTTTTCCCTGTAGTACTGCACTGAACACAGCGCACAAATCCAACACCACTCAGTCAAGAGTGCTAAATTTAGCATACCCCTTCCTTTTACCTAGTCCAAGTGTGGTCAGTTCCTGCAATAGTCAGCACCAGCTGGGCTGGACTGGGATGGAATGGATAGCAGCTGAGAGCAGTTGAAAGTGGGTGGTAACTGACAGCTGTGGCTTTGGTGTTGGGATTGACTGTAGCATCTGCCATATTTGTGGACACTGCTGTGTCAACTGGCTTCAGTGGCCAGACAAAAACCACATTGTCCCCCTCCCCTGCCACCTTCCAGCTGGAGACTGCGTTGTCAGTCAGCAGGGCGCTTACGGTTTTCTCCACAGTCGCTGGAAGTCCAGTAACTGGCATTTTGAGACTGAGTTATACAAGTTTTTCCGCAGCTCTGATAAAAGTACCCCCTGTTGCTCGCATCACGTGGCAGAGAGAGAGAGAGAGAGAGAGAGAGAGAGAGAGAGAGAGAGAGAGAGAGAGAGTTTGCAAAATAATTTTGTTCCTGAGAGCATGTCTGTTGCACACTTATGCCTGCTTTCCTGCACAGATCTCGTCCCGCTCGCGCGCGCACACGGATGTGTGTGTGTGTGTGTGTGTGTGTGTGTGTGTGCGCACGCGCGCGCGCGGTGTGTGTGTTTGGTATGAGCGTGTATGCGTATTTTTATGTATGTATGTATGGAAGAGGTAGAGGCGGAGGAGGAGGGGAGTGCCAGTGTGGGAGAAAGCAGAGGTGTGTTGTTGACACAGCACATGGCCCTCACTGACCTTGGTCCAGCAGAGCGGGTCTTTAGGAGCCACAGCCCAGCCTGCAGTCCTGTGAGGGAGAGCCAGGCACAGCAGCACCGTCACTGAGGCCTGCAACATCCCAGTGACATCTTCTGTCAACATCTTCAGCCTTTCTTGTCACTACCTGTAGTCTTCTTCAGGTCCACTCGGGAAATTGTCTGTTTAAGGGATTTGGTTTTATCATTTACCTGTTACCCATTCCATACTCTGGCTGACCGTTGGGACATCATTGAAGATTTTGCAACCAGCTTCCTCCACTCCTCACGGTTCTCAGCTTTCCGAGGTATGGTCGTTCCGCTCAAGGCCAGCAGTCCACTCTCTGATGCTGTCTTCCCATCGTTTTCTCTGTCTGCCTCTTCGTCTCCCTCCTTGTACTGTTCACTGTAGAACAGTCTTGGCCATTCCATATCCCTACCACTTCAGTTTACGTTATTTTACTGAAGTAAGGATCTTTTCATATGGCCCCATGGCGTTTTCAGTACTGGAATTCATTTCCTCGTTGGTTTTGTGAAAACCAGACTTGAGTTTCCCGTTTCTTTCAGTGTAAACAGCATTTCCTGTATTCAGTTCCCTGTGCCCCTGTCCACGCCGATTGTAGGCTTTGACAAAGGGTCAGTGACCCCAGGCCTCAACTGATGATGGTCAGTCTGGTGTTTGTTGTGTCTTTCCTGTCTTTAGTGTCTGCACAGGATTTTCCCAAAGTATATCATTACAAATACTTGGATACTAGGATCATGCCTTGGGAAAAGTCTTTGGTAACTGTCTTTGTGTCAACAGCTGTTGATTCACACACACACACGCACACACGCACGCACACATATCTGTCTATCTATCTATCTATCTATCTATCTATCTATCTATCTATCTATCTATCTATCTATCCACGAAAAGAAAAAAAATCACCACAAAAGGAACTCCATTTCGTCAAAATGGTACTCATATAAAAAACAAACTGGAAAGCATACACAATCCTAAATGCTCATTCAGTCCATCAGCAGTATTGTTCCTAACCAACACGGACAGCACAACGGTCATAACAGATCACTATCAAGATGCTTCAGGACAAGAGAACAGAGCCAAACAAGCAGGAAGAAGCACCGAGGGGAGGCAGGCTCAATGGCAGGCCCTGCACTGACAAAGCAGTCCTGGAACATCAGCGTGTTAAGTCACTGTATAATAATAATAATAATAATAATAATAATAATAATAATAAATGGAATTTATATAGCGCTAGACCTTGCAGAGCCCCTGTGAAAGTGAATGGAACTGACCTGCGCCAGACAGACGTTCACATACCTTGGCAGCATCATCAAACCAGAGGGCGGCACAAAAGAAGACATCCACAACAGACTGGGCAAGGCCAGGAACCTGTTTAGGGAGATGAACAATATCTGGAGATCAACTCAGTACAGCACCAACACCAAGCTGAAGCTATACCAGAGCTGTGTTGTGTCTACGCTCCTGTACGGTTCTGAGTGCTGGAGGATGACGGAAGTGGATCTTACCAAACTTCGATCCTTCCACACCATATGCCTGCGAAGAATTCTCCGGGTCTTTTGGCCAGAGAAGATCTCCAATGAAGACCTACTAAAGGAGATGCAGGCAAGAAGACATGGGAACCATCATCACCAGAAGACGGTGGAAGTGGATTGGGCACATCCTCCGAAGAGACCCACAGTCAATCGCAAGAACAGCATTGCACTGGACCCCAGAAGGAAGGAGAAAGAAAGGAAGACCAAAAGCAACGTGGAGAAGAACTGTAGAAAGTGAGATGAAGGCCATGCAGCACTCTTGGGGATCAGTGACTAGGTTGGCCCAGAATAGGCAGGAGTGGAAGCGCTTTGTTGCTGCCCTACACACCGCTGGGTGTAATGGCTAATGATGATGATGATACCTTGCAGAGACAAATCAAAGTGCTTGCACTCAACTCATTCTTAGGCAGTCATACAACCAGTAACAATGAACAGTTCCATCAAGTCCAAATGTGCATTTGGCTGTTGAAGACAGAGAAAAGCTATGAGATGAAGCAGGAGAGAAAAATCTTAGGTTTGAAATAAATATGTCTTGAGATTGGATTTAAAAGTGTCACAAGAAGGCTTTCGGCGGAGAGAGAGAGAGGAGAGAAGAGAGAGAGAGAGAGAGAGATGAGAGAGAGAGAGAGAGAGAGAGAGGTCATTCCAGATCGATGGACCAGAAATAGAGAAAGAGCGACGGCCGATGGTGGATTGGTTGAATCTAGGTATTCGTAAGGACAAGGTATCTGCAGCAGAGCGGAGAGAACGAGAAGGAGTGTACAGGTGAAGACATTCACAGAGGTAGGCGGTTTTGAGGAGACATTTGTAACAGAGGGTACTGATCTTTTAATTTACTCTCTGTGGCACAGGCAGCCAGTGGAGAGATTGCAAGAGAGGGGTAATAAGCTCAGACTTTTTTCTTTCTGAGGATTAGTCGAGCTGCAGAGTTTTGTATACATTGAAGGGATTGGATAGATGATGCTTTCAGATCAGCTCGACAGAGAATGGAAATAGTCCAGACGTGAGAGAATGAGAGAGGTAACAAGTATAGCGGGCAGGGACAGGGCCTCTGGCAGATAGCGACCTCAGAGCCAAGGGGGAAACAAACCAAACCAAAGAGACTGGTACTCACAGCACACAGCAGCTTCTGCATCCTCAAGTCAGCCAAGTCGGCAGAACGGGTCTGAAGAACAAGCAGGTGAAGCCGATTTCTGCAGGAAACAATGATTCTCTCCCTGTGACCACCTGGAGCAGACTGTCCTGATATGCCTTATGTAGAGAGCCAGAGGCCGGAGGCGGAGAGGGGGGGGGAGAGGGGGGGGGGGGGGGGGGGGGGGGGGGGGGGGAGGGTAGGAGGGGTGGGGGGGGTGGGGGGGGAGGAAAAATCAACAGTATCGGCAACATCATAGTGGAAATAATATTGGAAAGGGAAGAAGAAGGTGGGGTAAGAAGCGAACAGGTGAGTGCAGTGGATAGAAAATAATGACCACGACCATCTGTTTCCAAGATTGTTCAAATATGGCATCATGTTGTGTAGCTAGCGCAGGGTTGTGACCAGAGGAGCATTTTGATTGGAGGAAGACTTGATGCATGGCTTTATGTCAGCCACTGTCACAAACTGAACACGTGAGAAATGGTCAACACCGCTGTGGGCTGTCTACATGTGTACATGATATGTTTACATCACGCACCTCTGATCTATGGTTTCTGCCAGGGCGGACTGTACATGTATACTCATTTCTTGTTCATGCATAGGCTGGTTTGCTGTTGGTGTGGACCTAGAGGGCAATAAGCTTTGTCAGTGACTGATACAAACTAGGTGACCTCTGCAGTTATTATCGTTATTGTACAATGTTGTGTTGAGATTGTCTTCAAGCTCTTAGACAAGCTCTTAGCATAACTTCACTCTCCTTGAAATGATTAAAGTCATCTGAAGTCAGATTATGGCTGCCTGTGCATCCGGGTAATTAGAGCGATCATATATACACATTACTTATCCAGCGTGAATGTTCAATCTCAATCATTCTCAAGTGTGAGTATGGAGTCAGAGTACATATTCCGGATTACTCCCCTTGGGTGTTAAGCTGGAGAACACGCAATAACAACAACAACAACAATAACAACAACATTATCTAACACTGATACAGTTTTATGTTAATTCCATACACTCAGATCAGTCAAAGTCATGTTCCTTGTCTTCATTAATGATGGTAGGGGTCTGTGACTTAATAATAACAAATGGAACTTATATAGGGCTATATCTTGCAAAGGCAAATCAAGGTGCATGCATTCAACCTAATCTTACAGTCAAACAATCAATGGTTTAAACAAAGAGATATTACAAACATGTCACGCTGCAGACCAACATCTATGAAACAAAATGTCATAGTCAAATGAATTTCAAAAGCAGGCATACGCACACACACAGGTCGTATACTTTAGCAGGGTGATAGGACATGGGTTGGTGAAGGTGGGATTGTTCTGATAAGAAACAGGAAGGGACAAATCTTAGGTTTTAAATAAATATGTCTTGAGGATGGATTTAAAAGTGTTATAACTAGGCTTCTGGTGAAGAGAGAGAGGGAGCTCATTCCAGGTCGGTGGACCTGAAATAGAGATAGAGCAGCAGCCAAGGGTGGATCGGTTGAATCTAGGTATTTGTAGGCACAAGGTATCTGCAGCAGAGCGGAGGGAATGTGAAGGAGTGTACAGGTGAAGACATTCACAGAGGTAGGCGGGTGTAGTTTTGTGGAGACATTTGTAACAGAGGGTACTGATCTTATAATTTACTCTCTGTGGCACAGGCAGCCAGTGGAGAGATCGCAAGAGAGGGGTAATGTTCTCAGAATTTTTTCTTTCTGAGAACTAGTCGAGCTGTGGAGTTTTGTATACGTTGAATGGAGTGGATAGATGATGCTGGTAGACCAGACAAAAGAGAATTGCAATTGTCCAGACATGAAAGAATGAGAGAAGTGACAAGTTTGGATGTTGCATCAGTGGACAGGTACTTTTGAATTGCACGAATACACCATAATTGATAGTAGCATGACTGACAGGTCTGGGTGATTAACTCATTGAGGTTGTGCCGAAGCTTAAGCTTGGGCACTCCTCTCCTTTACTGTGACGTGCCAAAGCTTAAGAATTGGCAGACTTACGAATTTTAAAAAACACACAAAGTGATGGTTAACTCAAGGCAAAGTACTCTGGCATGTAAGGCAATCATTTTTCTAAACACAGTTGCTTTCCTTGACCATAAGCTTGCCTAGTTTTTGTCTGTTGGCCAATTCTGTTTGACATGTCAACAAGTGATATCTTTGGGATTTCAGGTACTCCAATGTTATGATTCTTTAAAAAAAAATCTGTTGTACAAAAAGTGACATCACATGGATTTAGCCAGCTTCAAGGAACTTTACTTTGGTGAAAAATCATCACATTGCTTGAAGGGGACTAGTTGATGAATAGTTCAAGCCATTTAAGATACCAGCCCTAGTTTTCAAAACTTTTTATTTTTCAGCATTCAGTGACATATTTTGAAACTTTGTAAAAAATAAAAACAGTCATCTTTAAAAAAACTGTGAAACAATCTCAAAAGAAAACATTATAAACTTTTCAATGATATATACTGAGTATGTCATTATTATGTTGGGTAAGTCTGCTGAATTTTTCAAATATAGCCAAAATCACCTGTCACCACAAAATTGGGGGATCCATTTCACTGCTGACTCCAATGAGTTATTTTATTTTTGCATGGAGAGTGTGTTGTCGATAATATCATCTAGATACTTCACAGCAGTGGATAGAGGGACTGATGTATTGCCGAGTTCTATTGAAGCTGTTGTAATTGAAGAGAGTTTGTGTTTGGTCCCTTCAAACATGGCTTAGGTTTTATCTGCATTTAGCTGTAATTTGTTCTGTGTCATCCAGTTTTGAATATCTTCAAAGCAGTGGGCCATATTTGTCAGGAGAGAAAGATTTTCAGGAGTAACACTGCTTTGAATCTGAGAGTCATCTGTGTAAAAAAGATGGTTGGTTTGATGATGGTTTATTATATGATAGTGGGTCAGTGTAAAGAGTGAAAAGAACAGGGCCTAGAACTGATCCCTGTGGGACTCCGCATTCCAGTGTGGCAGGCATTGATTGAATCTTGTTTACTCAACTGTCTGGAATCGGTCAGTAAGGTATGAATTAAACCAGGTGAGGGCTGTGCCAGTAACACCGATCGTTTTTTGAAGACAGGAGAGAAGAATTGTGTGGTCTATAGTGTCAAAGGCTGCCAATAAGTCAAGTAGAGTGAGAAAGGAGATTGTCCCTGAGTCAGAAGCGAGTAGAAGCGTGTTTAAAGTGTGTACTAGGGTGGTTTCAGTGCTGTGGTTGATGCGATAGGCAGACTGAAACTCAGGAAGAAGATTGTTGGAGAGAAGGTGGTTGTTGAGCTGTTTGAGAACTACTTTCTCAAGGACTTAAGAAATAAAAGCTAGATTGGAAACAGGTCTATAATTCTTCAGAATGATAGGGTCAAGGTCATGCTTTTGGAGTAGAGCTGTGACTATAGCAGTTTTGAGGGCAGCTGTTATCAGACTGTTTAATTTGGCAATACACAACTCATGAACATCTCCAACAATTATTCAGTTAATGCACAGCAAGTGCCTGCGTGCCTGTGTGTTGTGATACGAGAGACAGTTTTACTTACAATACTTTTATGCATAACATTTGAGTTACTGTCGAACTTAATTTTTCAATCATTATTTTTGTGTAAGTTTAAAGTTATCTAGTAAAAAACCAACATACATAGACATACAGTTGGATGTCACACCTACCAATTTAGTCAGCAAAATAATGCCGCACTTAATGTCTATACATGTGGAGACCAAAAGTACAATGATCACTCGTCTTGTCAGCCTTTTTTAAAGTACAGAACCGGCAGGTAATGTCGCTTTGAGCCGAACGTTGGCCACCACTTGGCTCGAGTTTTATTACCTTAAATGTGTTTCATGGCAACTCAAGTCCAAACGAAACACCAAATCTTTGGCAGACCACGTTGGCTCTCGAAATTTGACTTCAGCTTCAAACGGGATACCCTAGTGGTTAGAACACTGCGCTCGCAATCTGACGACCCGGGTTCGATTCCCGTTCAAGGGGATATTTTCCCCTGGAGTTAACATCAGTGCAGACCTCACTCTCCCCAAAAGTCCTTCGGATGAGACTATAAACCGAGGCCCCGTTTTGCGAACGCACGCAGAACATCTTGCGCACAAAATCCTGTTCCGCTTTTCGTAAGAGAAGGCCATTGTGTGCGGGTGGGAACAGATGACAATTTACAAAACCGCATACACACGGGGACCGGATGTAAAAAAAACCACGTAAGTGCTTATTCCATTATCCTCGATATAAAAGAATGAAATAAAAAAAACAAAAAAAAAAAAACCCTCCTGCCCACCAGTGTACGTTGCTGTTTGTGCAGAGCTTAGTCGTAGTGTATATGTTACGTTCCATCATGAAAACGACCTTCTCCTTAACTAATTTTACCAGATGAAACTTGTCTTGCCGTGGGTACTTTTACGTATAATACATACGACACGTGAAAACTGTCTTATCAGAAAGACTTAGCACCCGGAGCATCCACTCATGATGTAGTGGACTGGACAAAAGTGCAGCTTCAGAAGGGAATTGATCCCCCGACTCTTGCTTTCTAAGCGGGTGTGCTACCACTAAACCACCGTTATATGATTATGTGTGATGGTGGTAAGGCAACATGACAGGGCAGTGCTATGTCTATAACACAGCCGCCAAGGATGAAATTCTGACGTGCAGAGTGACAGCTAGCCAGTTTGCATACATAAAACTTACCATTATAATGACCAATATTAGCGTGGGAAACAATGAATCTGTGCCTCCCCAACTGACCTTAGCTACCCCTCCCTGTACCTACACCAACCCCTAGCTACCTTTTCCTGCTACCCCTCCCCCCTGCATACCCTACCAAGCTACCCCCTCCCCCCTGTACTCCCCTCCCAAGCTATCCCTCCCCCCTGTACTCCCTCCCAAACTACCCACCTCCCCAAGCTACCCCTCCTCCCTGTACTCCCCTCCCAAGCTACCCCTCCCCCCTGGAATCCCCTCCCAAACTATCCACCTCCCCCCTGCATTCCTCTCCCCCCTGGATTCCCTCCCAAGCTAGCCCTCTACCCCCCCCCCTCTCCCAAGCTAGCCCTCTGCCCCCCCCCCCCCCCATGCTACCCCTCCTCCCTGTACCCCCTCCCCCCAAACCCTGGATTTCCCCCCTATTTTCCTCTCCTCCCCACCATGTTACCCCTCCCTTCTCTATTTCCCTCCCCCCAGCTACCCCTTCCCAAAATAAAAAAGAAAAAAACCCACAAACATGGGAAGATAGACAACACATCTCCTCCAAACTTCAGAGGATTAGAAGTTAGGGGTGATCATCATAAAGATCACAAATTCCTATTGCTCACAGCTAAGTTGCTGCATGTAGAGTTTTACAACATTTTATTCAAACTAGCAGTTTCAAACTGTAAAGGTGTCTTTTCCTATATTACTTCGGAAATAGCAAAAATGCTTATTTTAAATACTCACTTTCACCCTGTCCTCGTTTCAGACAGGTAAACAGTAGAGTATACAATTATATATAAAAATTGATGCTTTATTTCCATCAGATACAAACTTTTATCTGGACTTCTGAGCAATGTAAAACAATAAAAAGGAATGTAACTGTTTGTGATAGCCTATGAATGGGAGGTAATATTGCCATCAGATACAATGAAGGCTTTACTTCGCACATATAATGTGTCCAAAACGCTAAATACAGTTGGTTTATATGCAGCATAACTTAACACACGAAAAATAACTTACACCTTGAAGAGACTTTAGGAGGATTAGGAGGTCTTCATCTTAAATTGAAGTGGAAGTTGTTACAGTTATTGAAACTAAGTGAGGTGACAGTCAAAATATGACATTTATGGTCAGTAGGGCTTTAAACACCACGAAAATTAATGAAATAATATAATCTGTAAATTATATTGCGCTTTATCTTGTAAGAACATATCAAAGCGCTTGTATTCGACCTATTCTTATACATACAACCAAATCACAAATAGTTTTTACAAATTGAAATTACACACACACACACACACACACACACCAACCACACACACACATACACAAAACACACACAACCACACTTTGCCCGGTGAGGGAAATTTTTGGGTGTTGAAGGGAGGACAGATACGAGATGAAACAGAAAAGGAAATCTTAGATTGAAAAAAAATGTCGGAGGAGTTAAAAGGCCATGAAAATTTTTAGGGATTCAGTGAAGAGAGAAAGAAGGACATCCAGATCAAAAGACACACACACACAACACACACACACACACACACACACACACACACACACACACACACACACACACACACACACACACACACACACAGGCATGCACGAACACAACCCCCACCAACACACACACACACACCACACACACAAACAACACACACACACACACTACACAAAACACTTTTAACACATTTTCAAACGCACGGCCCTTTTACACACGAACTTATTGGAGCGCAAAGAGTACATGATATGATATTTAGAAACGTTATGTTTATATGCAGATACGGTGAGAGAGAGAGAGAGAGAGAGGAGAGAGAGAGAGAGAGAGAGAGAGAGAGAGAGAGAGAGAGAGAGAGAGAGAGAGAGAGAGAGAAACACAGAGATATAAAGGAGTTAGAATGATTTTTCCCCCTGTTCAATAATGAAATGTATGGACTGTTTGAATCTAAGCAGCCCTCCACCTTTCATTTTATTGTCTAGGTCATATAGCACCAGTTCGCTGCTCAAAATCCTCTTTTTACAATCAAATCCCAAGGTTTTCTTCTTCTTCATCATCGAACGCTCAGACAGCAACTACTGTTGTTAGTCAAATGAGCGAAAATGCGACAAATCAGGCCCGGTGCATCCGACTTTGGCATGGGAGAGATTTTTTTTTTATTGTATAAGTCTTTCTGGAAAAAGGCCGGAGAATGGACCAAAAAGGCAGAAAAGAAGACAAGAAGGAGGTGACAAGAAGAAAAGGAACAAGACCGAAACAAAGAGAGGGATAGAAAAAAAGGGAATTCCTAGTACAGAGTTTCCAGAAGGTGGAGATGCTATTTATACTGACAGCCCCTCCCCGCATCCCCACGGAGTAAATCTAAAGGTTTTAAGCCCCACTGATCACAAAAGTCAAATTAGACATATCACCTTATAAATGCTAAAATGTCATATTAAATCCATCCCCTAAGTCTGAATGTTCCTATAACCTTAATGGTGGGTAAATGGCCGAATACAGAACATCTCTCCATTGGTGAACCTGGGAGCTCTAGCAGAAAAAAACCACGCAATTATATACGATTAAAACAAGGTTAAAACCAGCTCTTCTGTCTTACTGCCCAGCCAATCATAAGGGTCAAACAAAGATGGTGACTGCGTTGTAGGAGACCCCCATTAATGACACGTAGAAATGAGATAAAACCTGAAAACACACACCCAAAAAACAAATCCCCAAAATAAAAACAAAAGCATAAAATGTGTTCCTAATAAAGACTGACATGTTAACCATGTTAACTAATATCATCTTCCTCTTAGACTGTGTCTTTAATGATAACAACAACAACAACAATAATAATAATAATAATAATATATGGAATTTATATAGCGCTTCATCTTGAAGACGTTCATTTTCAGTGTCTCAAAAACGTTCATTGTGTCCAGAGTATCTTATTTACGCTGTCACTTTTGCGACATTTTAGGAAACAAATCCCCCACTCCCCACCCCTATAATAAGAATAAATGTTAACAAACAAACCTGAAATGAAATTAGCAGGCCACCACAAAGGCAGTGCGACCAAATTGTTTTTCTTTTATTTAGTTTGCACCTGCATGTGTAACTGTTTTGCTGCAAGTGACCACTGTCTTCAAGCTGTGAATTATTGTACTGCATATGAACCTTGTTTACCTGTGTTTAGATTGACAAACACAACGTGTGTGCTATTTCAAGTCAGTATTACTTCTCCTTCACAGGAATCTTAAACAATTACATCCCTTTTTTGTTTTTGAAGTTGCTTCATAGTCCAGATCAAAGCCCCCATCTGATGGAAATGAAGCAACAATTTTTTTACGACAATGTACAAATTGCTGTTTACCTGTCTAAAACAAGGGATGGGTGAAGTTGAATTATTGTAATTATGACTTTTTTAAAATTTGTAAAATGATATAAAAAAGACACCTTCGAAGTTTGGAGTTGTTACTTTGATAATATATCATAAAAATTAGGATGCCATAACTTAAATTGTGAGTTAGGATTCTGTGATCTCCACGGGGATCACCCCTAACTTCTAATCCTCCGAAGTTTGGAGGAGATGTGTTGTCTATCTTCCCATGTTTGTGTCTTTTTTTCTAATTTTTTAAGTGAGGGGTAGCTTGGGGAGAGAGAGGATGAGGAGAAAGAGAAGGAGGTTTCTGGAAGGAGGGTGGTATGGGGTGATAGGAGGGAGAATAGAAGGGATAGGGGCAGGTGGGGGGGGTGAGGGGATAGGGGCAGTGGGGGAGGGTATGGAAGGGGATAGGGGGGGGTGGGAGGAGAATAGAGGGGATAGGGCAGGGGGGGGGGGAAGTTGAGGGGATAGGGACAGTGTAGGGGGAGAATGAGGGAAGGTTAGACTGGGGGGGTAGGGAAACTGGGAGAATAGGGGTGGTGGTTGCAGGGGTGAGTGGGGAAGGTAGCTATTACAGGGCTGGTTCATGTCTTACAGGGAAAATCAGTTCTCATTATCTTTGTGCCTGTCAGTGTGGTTTTTTTCCTTATAATAGTGGCATTTTCTACAACTTTATTCAAGCTGTGAATGTTCGTGTGTTTAGAGTTGCAAACAGCTATGTGTGCGTGATAAAGTTTTGATTTTCTTTTATCTTATAGGTGTTTAAGTAAGGGGAGGGAGGAGAGGATAGAATAGGGGATGGAGGGGAGGTAAGTGTAATTTTGGGTGAAAGAAGAGTTAGAACAGAGAGAGGAGGTAAATTTGTTTGGGTTTTTAAATGTATTTATTCTTTTATATCAAGGATAATGGAATAAGTACTCATGTGGTATTTTACGTCCAGTCCCCGTGTGTATGCGGTTTTGTACATTTTGTCATCTGTTCCCACCAGCACACAGTGACCTACTCTTTCAAAAAGTGGAACAGGATTTAACATGTACGCAGGATGTTCTGCATGCATTCGCACATGTGACCTCGGCTTATAGTCTCCTCCGAAGGACATTTGGGGAGAGTGGAGTCTGCACTGATGTTAACTCCAGAGGAAAAATCCCCTTGACAGGATGCGAACCCGGGTCATCAAATTGCGAGTGCAATATTCTAACCATTAGGTCAGGGGAGGGAGGGGATAGGTCAGGGAGGATGAATGGTAGGTTTTAGGAAGGGAGGAGGTGAAAAGATATGGGGACGAGAGGGGTAGGTTAGAGAGAAGGAGGTAGGTTAGGGGGAGGAAGGATAGGTATTGGGGTAGTTTAGGTGGAAGGAAGAGGGGATAGAGTAGGGGAGGGAAGGGCAGGGGTAGTTTAGGGAAAGGTTTACATTTGTCATGGTCTATGATACGTTGGCCGTATATCTTTAAGTATCAAATGAAGTGGGAAACAGATAGTCAATACAGTGTTTCCCATGCTAGTATTGTAGAGAAGGGTCCAAAGTATGTATGCCAAAAGGCACGCTGTCACTCTCATTTGCAGGTTTTGCCCAATATCCTTGCATTAACGGCTGGACCACTAGCAGGCTCCTGTCAATTAAAACTGCCGCGTGTTGGCGCTGAGCATCAGTTTACTAAGTACTGCCATCAGTGTTTGATCAGCAGGGCTAAGTGTACCCGTCCTCCCGTGCTAAATAAACCCCTAACTATGGTTGTCAAAGTTCAGACTGGTGTGGGTGGAAATTGAATCCCCCCTCCCTCGCAACCTTTATCACTGAAACACTGATAACTTATGAACTTGAACAGTGCTAGTTAGTTCCTTTTTCTCAATAAAACTGGCCACATATATAAACTGTGGAGACACTTCAAAACCACGTAGCTATGGGCGCATACCAGTAGCATCTAAACTGCTGTAATAACAACTAAAATGAAGGCAGTACCTCCTAACAAACCTTAGAATGCTATGATCTGAAAACTGAAACCCAATCTGGATTGACAGTTTGAACGTGATATTTGAACAGCCTTTGAGATGGGTAAGTAAAGTAAGTAAGTAAGTGAATGAGTGAGTGAGTGAGTGAGCGAATAAAGTAATAAGTATATTTTGTGCGCAAAATCTCTTGTATGAAAGCGCCAAGCACTTACAAATAAATACAGAAAGGTTATATAGACTACCGAACACAACGGCATATACATAGAGGCAGCCACACTCAACACACTTTCACCCTAGCTTGGTCTCCTCACTGGCTACCCTTCATCATTCACAAGCCTCCCATATGAAACATCACCCACATTACAACCTGGCTTACCCACACGTGCACGCATGAACCCACGCACGCACGCCCGTGCACACCCACGCACGCACGCACGCACGCACGCACACACACGCACGCGCGCACGCACACACACACACACACACATATACACACACAGGGGGAGCAATCTGACGACCCGGGTTCGATTCCCGTTCAGGGGGATATTTTCCCCTGGAGTTAACATCTCCCCAAAAGTCCTTTGGATGAGACTATAAACCGAGGTCCCGTGTGCGAACGCACGCAGAACGCCTTGCGCACACGTTAAAACTTGTTCCGCCTTTCGGAAGAGTAGGCCATTGTGTACCGGTGGGAACGGATGACAAAATTTACAAAACATGCATGTACATGGGGACCTGGCTGTAAGAAAAAGCATACACGCGCGCACGCGTATGTGTGTGTATGTGTGTGCGCGCACGCATGTTCTCACATGCACATGCGTGCATTTACACGTCTATATCTCCATGTGCCCATCATGTGTATGTGTGTTGAGTGTGTGTGTGTGTGTGTGTGTGTGTGTGTGTGTGTGTGTGTGTGTGTGTGTGTGTGTGTGTGTGTGTGTGTGTGTGTCTGTGTGTGTACACATGGGTGTATGTCTGTGTGGATGATGCGTAAACAATATTTTGTTTCAGCTGGCTGTATCATTTTTATGATAAATCATATGAATATGTAACACACACACACACACACACACACACACCACACACACACACACACACACACACACACACACACACACCGGGAACAGATGACAAAATTGACAAAACATGATACATGGTCCTGGAGTCAGAAAAAACACAGGAGTGTTTGTTTCATTGTCTTCGAAATGAAAGAAAAAAGAGAAAAAAAAGAAAGACAAAAATCTGAAAGGTTTGAATAATATATGTTGAATTTTAACATGTCAATTCGCCTGACTATTGCAACTATTTGCATTGTAGTGCACTTTTTCTTTGTCCTCCTCCTCTTTTTCCTCCTCTTCCTCCTCTTCGTCGTCCTCCTCCTCTTTTTCCTTCTCCTCCTCTTTTCCCTCCTCCTCTTTTTCCTCCCCCTCCTCTCCTCCTCTTTTTTCCTCCTCCTCCTCCTCCTCTTTTCCTCCTCCTCCTCCTCTTTTTCCTCCTCCTCCTCCTCTTTGTCCTCCTCCACCTCCTCCTCCTCTTGTCTTCCTCCCCATCTTTGTCATCCTCCTCTTTTTCCTCCTCCTCCTCCTCTTTGTCTTCATCCTCATCTTTGTCCTCCTCCTCTTTTTCCTCCTCCTCCTCCTCTTTGTCTTCATCCTCCATCTTTGTCCTCCTCCTCATCTTTGTCCTCCTCCTCCTCATCTTGTCCATCCTCATCTTGTCCTCCTCATCTTTGTCCTCCTCATCTTTGTCTCTTCCTCATCTTTGTCCTCCTCTCTTTGTTCTCCTCATTTGTCCTCCTCCTCCTCTTGTCCTCCTCATCTTTGTCCTCCTCCTCCTCCTCTTGTCCCTCCTCTTTGTCCTCCTCCTCCTCTTTGTCCTCCTCCTCCTCTTGTCCTCCCCTCCTCCTCTTTGTCCTCCTCCTCCTCTTGCTGCTTCTGTATATCCTCTCTGCAGATTGAGGAGGAATGGGAGGGTAGCACCTCTATCTCTCTGTTTTTGTCTCCTCTTGTCTGTCTGTCTGTCTGTCTGTCTGTCTGTCTGTTTCTGTCTGTCTGTCTGCCTGCCTGTCTGCCTGCCTGCCTACCTGCCTTTCTGTCTGCCTGCCTGTCTGTCTGTCTGCCTCCCTGCCTGTCTGTCTGCCAGCCTGCCCGCCTGCCTGTCTGTCTGTCTGTCTGTCTCTACCTCTCTCTTTCATCTCCCTCTTTCTATCTCCTAGTCCTTCGGATGAGACTATAAAACGAGGCCCCGTGTTCCAACGCATGCAGAACATCTTGCGCACACGTTAAATCCTGTTCCGCTTTTCGAAAGAGTAGGCCATTGTGTGGTGGTGGGAACAGATGACAAAATTTACAAAACCGCATACACACGGGGACTGGAGGTAAAAAATTCCATTATCCTCGATTTAAAAGAATAAAAATTTAAAAAACAAAAAAACAAAACAAAATATCTCCTCTCTCGTGTTTTGAGCAAGAAGAGGGTGGGGTGGTTATTGCTGTTACCATCACTGTAATGTTTGCTGCAGTTACATGTTTTCTTTGATGTCTTGAATTATGTCGTGTTTTGCTCATGATGATTCTTGGTGTTGCTGATAATTATTGTACATAATGACGTTAGTGTGATGACAGGGACATCTATGGAGTATGATTGGGGTAAAATGTGTCTTTATTTATGCCTGTGCAAAACAGGTCATATGTATAGCACACACACACACACACACAACCCCACACACACACACACACACACACACACACACACACACACACACAACACACACACACACACATAAATTGAAAAAGATTGTAGGCCTTCCTAGAGAAATACATGAATAATAAATAACATATTAATAATAATAATGATAATAATGATAATAATAAATAATAATAATAATAATAATAATAATGTATGGAATTTATATAGCGCTGAATCTTGTAAAGCAACAAATCAAAGCGCTCACACACACACACACACACGCACACACACACACACACACACACATATATATATATATATATATATATATATATATATATATATATATATATATATATATATATATATATGTTAATCTGTTATTTATTATTCATGTATTTCTCTAACTACAGTCTTTTAAAAAAATTATTACCTTATCCATTGACTTGAAATGAACTGACTTCGAAAAATGTTGATTCCCCCCTCTCTCTCTCCGTGCGTGTGTGTGTGTGTGTGTGTGTGTGTGTGTGTGTGTGTGTGTGTGTGTGTGTGTGTGCATGATGCCTGAACTTTATTTTTTGTTTAAGCTGGCTGTGTCATGTTTATGATAATTCATATGAATGTGTAACACACACATACACACATACACACACATACACACACACACACACACACACACACACACACACAGACACACACACACACACACACACACACACACACACACACACACTCGTCTAATATCACTAAGTAAACAGACGTAAAATTGAAGACACACACACACACACACACACACACACACACATACACACACACACACACACACACACACACACACACACACAACACACACACACACACACACACACACACACACTACAATACACGGATATTAAAAACTGTGTATGCGGAGGCAAAGTCCTGATAAATGTGAATCTACTTTTCTTGTCTTTTTGCAAAAATGTTGTGTTTTTTCTTCCCCCTAGAGCTTCGAGGTTCACCAATGGGGCATTTTGCACATGCCACCGTTTTTAGGGGGACGGGATAGCTCAGTGGTCGGAGCACTCGCTTTCCCCCAGCCAAGTTAAGCAGCGTCGAGCGTGGTTACCAGTTGGATGGGTGACCGTTTGCGCGCCTTGGCTTCAGTACAGTTCCCCCAGTTCACTCAGCTGTAAATGGGTACCTGCCCTCCTTAGGGTCAGGGAAGGTAAAGCAGCGAGGGAGAGGAGATGGGCGCCGCCCTCAATATGCTGGCCCCTAGAGAAGTGAGGTCTCTGACGCCTCGCTCCCCTACGACCTTATAGGTTATGGGACTCCTTTACCTTTTCCTTACCGTATTTACCCACTGCTTAGGTAGCCGCATTCCGACTTTGGGGATGGTGTCTAAACACGACACCCATGTGCTTGCGTTTTAAAAAAAACAACTCCTGTTATCATTCATTCCTACCGGCACGAAATGCCCCACTCTTCTGAGAGTTGGAACAGGTTTTTAACGTGTGCGCAATATGTTCTACTTGTGTTTGTGTTGGTATCCAGGGCCTTGGTTTATTGTCTAAACCGAAGGATTTCAGGGGGGGGGGGGGGGGGGGGGGGAGATGGAGTCAGTACTGATGTTAACTCCAGCCTAAAAATGCCCTAACACAGGAGTCTGTGTAGAAAGTAGCTCACTCGATCCAGGACCTTCGGATCACGGATACAATGCTTTAACCACAAGGCTCTCCCCACCCTACCCCACCCCACCCCACCCCGTTAATCTGTTTAAAATGTCTCCTCAGGTCAGATGACTCACAGACCCCAGCATCCTGCATAGCTGAGACCTGTGGTGGGCGGGCGTTTCCGGACACGAGGACCACAGACACGTTCAGTGAGTCTGTAGTCTAGTGCACGTGCAGTCATTCATTAGCGGCCTACACCGGTGGGATGGGAACAATTATTAACGGTAGAGAATGCTTTACATGTAGAGTCTTCGTGAAACATTTATCACCTCTCTCTCTTGGTGTAGCTTTTACGCAGTTAAGATCTGATGTGCTTTCTATCAATCATAATAATGTCAACAGATATAGTGAATCTGCACAAGACAAAAGCTGTCCTTTCTGTGTGACCAAAACAGAAAATGAATGTCAGAAATTTCTTACAAAATCAAAACGCACGCCTCAATCCAGACTGCTGAAAGAAACAAATGAAAATTACAGACAATCTCTTCAGATATGATTTTCACGCTATTAACAGACGAAAGAAAAGAATTTTGTAACTGTGCTGTTGTTTGTAGGCTACTCCTTGTTTCCATTATAAGTCATTGTAGCTGCTTGATGTGCCGTTCTTTTGATTATCTTATATTCATTGACTTTGTGTTTCGCTTTCAAGGTTTATCGACTTATTGTTTTGTTTAATTTGGATGATGTACTTGGTGTGATGCCACCAGGAGAGCTGGCTTAGATGGAAAATGTGATGATCTCTTTTGCATCTCATTTCCTTCACTTGCCTTTTTGCCTTGCTCACTGTATGTAGTGTGGTCAAAGGCCAAAGTACATTAAACCTGTTCAGAGTTCAGAACTCTCTCTCTCGGGACTGGATGTAAAAGTAATAAAAACACATTGGTTGCTTATCCATTATCCTCAAAATAAAAGAATTTGATCAAATCAAATTTGATTTGATTTTTTTTTTGGGGGGGGGGGGGGGGGGGGGATGGAGTCAGTACTGATGTTAACTCCAGCCTAAAAATGCCCTAAAACAGGAGTCTGTGTAGTAAATGGCTCACTCCATCCAGGACCGTCAGATCACGACACGGACACAACGCTTTAACCACAAGGCTCTCCCCACCCCACCCCGTTAATCTGTTTGAAATGTCTCCTCAGTTCAGATGAATCACAGACTACAGCATCCTGCATAGCTGAGACCTGAGGTGGGCGCTTTGATTTGATCTCTCTCTCTCTCTCTCTCTCTCTCTCTCTCTCTCTCTCTCTCTCTCTCTCTCTCTCTCTCTCTCCTCATCTGAGTGACCTGTGCACCGGCTCTTGTTTGTGTAGCGATGCTAACTTCCACACAAAGGGCAACTACACAGGCTGGTTCCCCGTGCAGAGGTCGGGGTACTGTCAGTAAAATACATACCCCGCCTTCTCGAAATTCTGTGCTAGGAATTCCCTCTTTTCCATCCCTCTCTATTTCTGCCTTGTTCCTTTTTCTTCCTTTCACCTCCTCCTCCTCATCTATGTTCTGCCTTTTTTTTGGTCGATTCTCCTGGCTTTTTTCCAGGGACTCGGGGGGATGGCGGTTCTCTCCCATGCAGAAGTCACATAATAATAAATAATAATATATGGAATTTATATAGCGCTGAATCTTGTAAAGCAACAAATCGAAGCGCTCAGATGATTTTGAAATAATTTTTTTTATGCGTGTGTATGCGGTTTTTAAAATTTTGTCATCTGTTCCCACCGGCACACTATGGCCTACTCTTTCGAATAGCGGAACAGGATTTAACGTGTACGCAAGATGCTCTGCATGCGTTCGCACACGGGGCCTCGGTTTATAGTCTCATCCAAAGGATGCGCTGGGCCTGACTTGTCGGGCGCTTAACGGCAGTGCAACGCAGTTAGTTTGGCTCGTGTGACAGATAATAGTTGCTGCCTGAGCGTTCGACGAGAAGATAAAAACTGCTGGTCATCACCTACATGAAGCTGCCCGGGAAATATATATATATATATATATATATATATATATATATATATATATATATATATATATATATATATATATATATATATATATATAATATATCTCTCTCTATATATATAAAAAGAAAGAGACAGACAGGCAGGCAGACAGACAAACAGAGAGTTTATTCATTTATCTATTAAAAAAAAATTCATTCATTCAAGTATCTTTTATTTCGAGGATAATGGAACAAGTGCTCACGTGCTTTTATACATCCTTTTCTCGTGTGGAGCGAACGATTTTAGAAATTTTGCAATCCGTTCTCACCAGCACAAATGGCCTACTCTTCCGAAAGACGGAACGAGTTTTTTACGATCGGGCAATACGTTCTAAATGCCCTCACACACGAAAACTAGGTTTTTAGTCTCCCACGAAGGATTTTCGGGGGAGTGGAGTCGGCACTGATGTTAACTCCTGGGGGCAAAATCCCCTTGAACGGGAATCTCGGTGGTGACTTGAACCTGGGATCGAACTCTCGCCATCAAATCGCGAGCACAACGCCTAACGCTTTAACCACCAGGCTAACCCCCCCCCCCCCCCCCCCCCCCCCCGAACCCTCTTTCCCAGAGACTGAAGGAGCCGAGGAAGATCTGGACCTATCTATGGATAGATAACTGGTGGTATTATGGAAGGAAGGTGGCAGGATGGTTAAGTCGTTTGCCTGCCAACAAGTAAACCGTGAGGTTCTGGGGTCGATTCCAGCATCGCCCTTTCTTCCCAGTTTGACTAAAAAATCGAACTGAATGTCAAAGTCCTTCGGATGAGACTATAAACCGAGGCCCCGTGTGCGAACGAATGCAGAACATCTCGCGCACACGTTAAATCCTGTTCCGCTTTTCGGAAGAGTAGACCATGATGTGCCGGTGGGAACAGATGACAAAATTTAGAAAACCGCATACACACGGGGACAGGATGTAAAAAACAAAAACAACAACAAAACAATAAACAAAGAAAAACATGAGTGCTTATTCCATTATCCTCGATATAAAAAAAAAGTCATCTGAACGCTTTGATTTGTTGCTTTACAAGATTCAGCGCTATATAAATTCCATACATTATTATTATTATTATTATTATTATTATTATTATTATTATTATTTCACTACCCGTTTTGGGCTTGTTCCTGGTGAAATGTCACGGTTTTCATACAGACTTCTTCTGTCATTGCATTCGTTTGTTGAAAATGTTTCCAGCAGACTGACCTCAGTAGAAGCTCTAAACTTTGTTGCTGCTCAAAATGATGCACTGTACAATTTTATTATGATGCTTTTTTTTTTCGATTAAAACACCTTTGAAACAAGAACTTCGTGTTGGGTTGATTGATTAATTGTTGTTACACTACATCCACCTTTGATTTAAAAAAAAAAAAAAAAAAAGGGCCTCTATCATCATATCCACCAGTCATTGCATAGGCCTAGGAAGGGCGTTTCTGTAACACAACGTATGATCTTCCGCTTTGTGATCATTCACAGCGCTGAGAGGAAGAAACTTCGTCAACAGACTGTTGTTGCACATCAGAGGTACACAGCAGGAAGAAACGTTCTCACGGTCTAACTGACGACATGACTGCCAGCAGCCACATTTTCCCAAGGCACAAAACTCCTTCCTTCCTTCCTTATAATTATATATCTCTCTCTCTCTCTCTCTCTCTCTCTCTCTGTGTCTGTCTCTCTCACCTTGACTGACTCTTTGTTTAGGCTTTCGTCATTCCGGACACTACCATCTCTCTCTCCAACCATAAAGAAAGAAGAAGACCCCCCAAAAAGAAAGATGTTTCATCCAATCAAAAGGGCGGAAATACCAGGTCATGTCGTAATTTATGCAGCGGGGCGTGACGTAGGCGTTATGACTGGCTGGGAAAAGTGACACTCCTCCGATCTTACTTCCTCCCTTCGTCACATCACAACAACATCCCCCCTCCTTCATCCCCCCTCCTTCAACCTCTCCTACACACTATGGTGTGTCAAAGCTACTCCGTCTCCCTCCCTCCCTAAACTATTCCCCTTCCAACCACCTCATATGAATATATATATATTCATCTTTGCAGAGAGGTAGTGGTCAGAGCAGAAGGCAAGCAGACAGACAGACCAGTGTGAGCGGAGCTGTTGTACATAGGCTATAATAGTCCAGTGTCTTGTTGCAGTGTAGCCTACATCACACAGAGCCTACAGTCAGTGTCTTGTCTCTTCTTCATGTGTGACTGACTTGACGAACACACACACACACACACACACACACACAGTATACACACACACACATATACACACACACAGCCGTCACTTCATTTCCTCGTTGGAACTTCACTCACTTCACCATGAAGCTGCTATGGTGTGCTGTAAGTTACAACTTTTGTTTGTTATTGGTGGTGTTGTGGGGTGTGTGTGTGTGTGTGTGTGTGTGTGTGTGTGTGTGTGTGTGTGTGTGTGTGCGGCGCGCGCGCGCGCACGTGCCCATGCCCGATAAAATTTTTGATACAAGTTTTTTTTAAATAAATAATGATATTGATAAAGAGAAGGAGCTGTGAACTTTGCATGAAACAAACAGCACCATGAAACTTCTTTTGAATCAGTGTTCAATGTCAGTTTTTTTTTTTCTATACAAGGTTTCGACAATGTGCGAAGAGTTCCTTATACGCTACGCTACATCTGCAGTGGAAATTAGAAGAAAGGAAAGCAGGTTTTACCCACTGCTCTACACGGGAATGTATATGTATTAGATATTCATATAATATGAATGGACATATAATAATAATAATAATAATAATAATAATAATACATACATACATACATACATACATACATACATACATACATACAGACACATCGTACATATACAACACGCAGAACATCTTGCACACACGTTAAAACTTGTTCCACTTTTCGGAAGAGTAGGCCATTGTGTGCCGATGGGAACGGATGACAAAATTTTCACAACTGCATACACACGGGGACTGGATAAAAAAAAGTACATGAGCGCTTATTCCATTATCCTCGAAAGAAAAGAAAAAAAGAATAAACATATACACAACTGTATGTGATAGATATTCATATATATGTGATAGATATTAGTATATATATACACTACATATATACACACTATATATATATATATATATATATATATATATATATATATATATATATATATATATATATATATATTATTCATATACATTTTTTACCACTATTATTTTCATATAGTTTTCTACTCTTTCTATTTTTCATCTTTTGCTGGCAGCGGTGGTAGGTCACCAAAATATCTATTTATTCTTAGGGCGGCAATAGACACTTCTAAATTATGGAGGGTGTCTTGCTGTTACATACCACAGAGGATGAGTAAGGTTTTAAACACTACCGGGACCTTTGAGGAATGCTCAACCAGTAGCCGAAACTCGAGTTATGTCGGGCAAAAGGCATGGTCCTTACTCAAGTATTCTCCAAATGCTGCCTTCAAAGTTTTATCCTGTAGTGAACATTTTCCTTTTATTTTCGAACCTTGTACAAACATAATTTTTTTGTTGGGAAAGAACTTGTAACTAGTTACTTGCACTTGTTTCCTCACTATATTTTCTTATATATATATATGTGTGTGTGTGCATGCGTGGTTCGTGTGACTATGTTTCGTCATTCACCTAGAAATAGAACTAAATTATGTCTTGGTTTTCTGTGTAATTCGAAACCGTCAGAGCAGTATGTCATTGCCATATATTTGTCATTTGAAAGGTTCCTAATGCAGTCCCCTGAATAAGCAATGCGTTTGGTGTGTGTGTACGCGCGCTGGAGAACCTTCGGATGCCTGATGGGTTCTTAATGTTACTGTTTGTTCATTTACGTGCATAACTCTCTCTCTCTCTCTGAGTTAATTGACTGATCTTCATTCTTTATGGTTGTAATATCAGATATTTGCTTTGTGAGTGTGTGACTGCAAACATACGTCCCAGCCAGTGTGTTTGAATGTGTGTGTGCGTGCATACACAATTTCATGTGTGTGTGTGCATGAGTGCACACATGCACCTATGCGCGAGTTCTCGGATGCACCTAACCATTGCATGCATGATCTTACATGCACAAACGCTTGCATTTGCAGGTCTATGTGTCCAGGTGCGCATTACGTGAGAGAGAGAGAGAGAGAGAGAGAGAGAGAGAGAGAGAGAGAGAGAGCTTGTGTGTATGTGCGTGCGTACATAGTGCGTGCACGCCTCAGTACTTGTATATAGCACCTGTGTGTACGTGCTTGCGTCAAAAGTCACAAGTCAAATTCTTATTTTTTAGATGGTACATTGAATAAGCAATGCATTTGGCTTGTGTGTGTGTGTTAGCAGTGTGTGTGCGTGTGTGTGTGTGTGTGTTAGCAGTGTGTGTGTGTTTGTGTTAGCAGTGTGTGCTGTGTGTTAGTGTTAGCAGTGTGTGTGTGTGTGTGTTAGCAGTGTGTGTGTGTGTGAGCAGGTGTGTGTGTTAGCAGTGTGTGTGTTAGTGGTGTGTGTGTGTGTGAGCAGTGTGTGTGTTAGCAGTGTGTGTGTTAGCAGTGTGTGTGTGTGTGCGCGTGTTAGCAGTGTGTATGTGTGTTAGCAGTGTGTGTGTGTGTTAGCAGTGTGTGTGTGTTAGCAGTGTGTGTATGTTAGCAGTTTGTGTGTTAGCAGAGTGTGTGTGTGCCTGCGCGCGCGCGCGCACCGTGCGTGCATGCGTGTATGTGTGTGTGTGTGTATGCGCGCGCGCGCGCGTGCACGCGTACGCGCACACATGCTGGCTGGAGTTGGTTAAACGTGGCGCGAATGGACGAGTCCTTGTCAGCGAGAGCATAGGGAGGCAGGGCAGGGGAAGGAGGGGAGGGGAGGGGAGGGAGGGGGAGGGGGAGGGGGAGGGAGATAGCTGACAGCAGAAGGGATGTATGTGACCCCTACACATCTATCACCTGACTGCCCAGACCACATCACCAACAAACAGTACAGGCAACGTGACTCGGGGGTGGGGGGGGGGGGGGTGGGGGGGGGGGGGGGGGGGGAATGGGGGAGGTGGTTTGGAGGGAAGGGGGGAGGGGGTGAGGGAAGGGGGGAGGTGTTGTGACGGAAAAACGCGGCTGTCAGTTTGTGTACGTCGTGCTGTTTCGCAACCAGCTCCACTGCTTGGAAAACTATGCAGGAAAAAAATATACACTGATTTTTGCCAAACTGACAATGCAGAGGACTGATCACATCGTTGTAAATTAGTATTAAAACAAAAAGCAACATTAAGACACCCCCCTCACCCCTTAAATTCTCTCCTCCACCCCCACAACCCACAAATCCAAAACAAAAAGAAAAGGAAGACATCCTGATAGTCTTTAAAAACGTCATAGGGCCGGGGATAACTTAGTGGTCAGAGCACTGTGCTCGTTATTGACGGCGTGGGATGAGGCCCAGGTTCGAACCCCCACAAAGGGAATGTTCCCCTGGAGTTAATAACACCAGTACTTACTCCACTCCCCACAAAGTCCATCCGATGAGACTGTAAATCAAAGGCCGTGTGGGAACGTGCGCTGAACATCTTGCGCGCGCACTCGTTAAAACCCGTTCTGCCTTTTGTAAGAGTAGGCTTTTTGTGCCGGTTAAGAATTGATTATATATATATATATATATATATATATATATATATATATATATATATATATATATATATATATATATATATATAAAATTATAGAATATTTATAGAATTTCAGAAATTATAGAATATATAGAATTGATTTTATATATATATATTATATATATATATATATATATATATATATATATATATATATATATATATATAAAATCAATTCTTAACCGGCACGAAAAGCCTACTCTTCCAAAAGGCATATATATATATATATAGATATAGATATATACATATATTTATTTATACACCATTTCCCAGGTCAACTTCAAGTGCAGACCTTCCAATGCCTTAATCCCCTTTCGTAAATATAGACATGCAGAAAAAAAAACACCCATCTTAAAGATCCCGTAATTCGTGACGCATTCGGTGGTTTACGGAAACACTAACATACTTAACATACATCCCTGAAGTCGGAATGCAGCTACCTTCATGATAGGCAAAAAAACAACAACCCCAAACCAGTCGCATACGCAAAATCTCACCATTGGTGAATCTCGGAGCTGTAACTGAGAAACGAAGACAAAATTCAAGCTGTAAGTCATTCCTCTTACCAGCCCCCTAGCCAGCCATCGAGGTTAAACCAGATGGTCACTGCCTTGTGAGCCTTTCTGTCCCTGTACCAGGGGT
>CM054152.1:47722522-47725022 GCA_028751875.1 Rapana venosa
AGGTAAGGTATCGCACACATTTAGGTAAAATAGTGTCATGTTTCTGCTATTAACAGGGGCAGTCAACTGTCGTGCACATAAAGGTGCAGACAGTGTCAGGTTTCTGCTGTGAACAGAGGACAGGCTAGCCATCGTGGGCTTGCAGAGACAGTATCATCAGTTGTCCGCTGGGCTGCCTGTATTGCAGATGATCTGAGAGAAAGGGGCATAAATAAGAAGGAAGCTCTAAACAGAGAGAGATGGAGGAGAAGGCTCATCAATGTCAAACCTCCCCTGGGAGAAACATGACAAAAAAAGGAAAAAGAAGAAGAACAGGGGGCTGAAAATTCGTGGTCAGCGTGGCACTGGTCAGCTGACGCCCCTCTCAGGCTGGTGGGGCTCTCTGTTGTTTCCCTCCCCAGGGTCACCAGTACTGAGGTGTTCAGCATAAACGAACCGGTTTTTTGCCCACCATGAAGGTAGCCGCATTCCTTCTTCATGAATGGTGTCTAAACACGACACTAATTTGCATGCTTCTTTTTTTATATATAAATATCTATTTTTTTAATCATCATCCGTTCTTACCGGTACTAATGGCCTACTCTTCCGAAAAGACGGATCATGTTTTAACGTGCGTGCAAGATGTTCTGCGTGCGTTCGTACAAGGGACACCGGCTTATAGTCTCATCTGATGGACTTTCCGAGGAGAGCGGAGTCAGTCAGAACTGATGTGAAGTTCAGGGGGGTGGGAGGGGGGGGGGGGGAATCGCCTTAAACTGATGAGTGGCATGAATGGAGGAGGATTGTGGTGATGATGATGATGATGATGATGATGATGATGATGATGATGATGGGTGACACTGATGAAGGATGGTGTGTGATATACAAAACTCACACATGCAATGCTAATTTTATGACCACACATAGTTACATTCAACCTTACATTGCACACACACATTGTAATTGCCCTTCATGGGATGATTAAAGTGGTTTTGACTTGACTTGACTTGACACACCCACACACTTCACACACACTTTTACACACACACACACTTTTCACACACACCACAACACACACACACAACACACACACACACACACACACACACACACACACACACACACACACACACACATACACACACACACACACACACAACACACACACAACACACACACACACACACACACACACACACACACAACACACACCGTATTTCTGACGGATAGCCTAGTGGTTAGAACATTGCGCCTCCAATCTGACGACCCGGGTTCGATTCCCGTTCAAGGGGATCTTTTCCCCTGGAGTTAACTTCAGTGCAGACTCCACTCTCCCCAAAAGTCCTTCGGATGAGACTATAAACCAAGGCCCCGTGTGCGAACGCACGCAGAACATCTTGCACACACGTTAAATCCTGTTCCGCTTTTCGTAAGAGTAGGCCATTATGTACCGGTGGGAACAGATGACAGAATTTACAACAACAACAAAACCTGCATACACACGGGGGAGTGGATGTAAAAAGGCACATAAGTGCTTATTCCATTATCCTCGATTTATTTATTTATTTATTTATACCACTTTTTAGTCACGAGATTTCTCTGCGTGAAATTCTGGCTGCTCTCCCCGGGGAGAGCGCGTCGCCACAAGAGCAGCGCCACCCTTTTTTTTTTTAAATCTGTATTTTTTCCCCTATCAGAGTGTTTTTTTCTAAGAATTTTGCCAGGGACAACTCCCTTGTTGCCGTGGGTTCTTTTACGCGCGCTGAATAATTTTGTGCAACACACGGGACCGGTTTATCATCTCATCCGAAAGACTAGCGCCCAGACCACCACGGTCTAATGGATGGGGGAAAAGTTTCCGGCCCAAACGGGATTTGAACCACCGCACACTTCCGACCCGGACTTTTCGCTTTCTAGACAGGCGCGTTACCTCTAGACCACCGATATAAAAGAATCAATAAATGAATAAATAAAAGAATAAATAAATAAATAAATAAATAAATAAACAGATGGACGTCTCTCCTTTCCCCTGACAGTGCCAGAAAGGAGGAACGGCACATGCCCGGTGCCAGAGAGCGGTGAACAGAACTTCTGTGTGGACGAGTGCCTGACTGATGCCGACTGTCGCGCGCCCTACAAGTGCTGCCAGAAATCCCTGTCCTGTGCCCGCAAATACTGCACCCCCCCTGACCCCTGCTCTCTCAAGGTCAGCTGTTGGCGCAGTACTATTGTTGTTGTTGTTGTTGTTGTTTCGTTGGGCGTTCTCCAGCTTTATGCCTCTGGGGGTGGGTGGGTGGGGGTCATCCAAGATTAGGATCGTAATGAATATGTCAGGGTTATTAGGATCGTAACGAATATGACAGGGTTATTAGGATCGTAACGAATATGTCAGGGTTATTAGGATCGTAATGAATATGTCAGGGTTATTAGGATCGTAACGAATATGTCGGGGTTATTAGGATCGTAATGAATATGTCAGGATTGTTAGGATCGTCATGAATATATCAGAATTATTAGGGTC
>CM054152.1:47730022-47732522 GCA_028751875.1 Rapana venosa
TCACGCTCACCCCAGCCAACAGATGGAACGAAGCCCCGTTTCTGGCCAACCCCTACAGCCAGCTCCCCGCGGTCAGGGGCGACAACAGAGGCTTCCCCCAGCAGCAGGCCTGCCCTCCCTTGCTGTATCCCGTCAACTGGGACGTGGACTGTCACGCGCGGAACCAGTGCCTCCTCGGGAACCCCTTGTCCTGCCCGCCCACCAAAAGCTGCTGCCCATCCTACTACTGCGGCTTCATCTGCCGCTCGCCTTACGGCCTGTAGTGTGTGCAAGTCTGACTGAGAGAGGGAGGCATGGTGCCAGACAAGGGCCATGCAAGTTATCGTTTTTCGCGCGATGACATCGTTTCTGTCGTAGGTAGTCTTCAGGGATTTGTTATGTTATGCAGTTGTACAGAGGTGAATATATATATATATATATATATATATATATATATATATATATATATATATATATATATATATATATATATATATAAGCAAAAAGAAAAGACGAACAAAAAAATGTGGAAGATAAGAGGAGGTAAAGAGGAGGAAGCCGAACGGTTTGGTGAACGCTGTATGCGATTACATTGTTTTCACATAGTCTGATGATTTTTTTCCCCAGCGTTTTATGAAGAAAATGTATTACTTTTATTCACATTTTAAAAAAAATTGCGTTTTTCAGCAGCGTTTGATGAACACAGTAATTATGCGATTAAACGTTATTCAGACATAAGTAATTGTCAGAGTGTTTTGGAATGAAGATTAAATTGAGGAATGTGCGATCTCACTCTGTATCATATCGTTATGTACACGTCGTCGATTTGCCTCGCACATGTTGTCACATGTATGCAGCATGTAAGCACACACACATTGTGACACACACACACACACACACACACACACACACACACACACACACACACACACACACACACACACATTGTGAACACACACACACACACATTGTGACACACGCGCGCACACACACACACACACACACACACACTGTGACACACACACACTCTGACACACACACACACACACACACACACACACACACACACACACACACACACACACACACACACACACACACTGTCTCTCACACACACACACTGCCTCTCTCTCTCTCTCACACACACACACACACACACACACACACACACACACACACACACACACACACACACACACACAGAGGAAAGAGAAGGTGGAAGTATGGTAAAGATATTTGCCTGCCAACAAGTCAACCGTGAGGTTGTGGGTTCGATTCCCAGCCTCGCCCTTTCTTCCCAGTTTGACCAAAAAATCGAACTGAATGTCAAAGTCCTCCAATGACTCCTAAAGGAGTCAAGTACAGTAAACGTCAAGTCACAGGAGAAGGATGGGACACAGGGAAATCCTGCTCCCCCCCCCCCCCCCACCCCACCCCTCTTGAATCATCTATTCAACCTTCTGGAATCCATAATAAAACAACAGTTAATGAATCCTCTTGCTTTTCGAAATGTTTAAACATGAAAAAATAACCCATGAATATTAAACAAATCAGCATGAATGAATGAATGAATGAATGAATAATAATAATAATTATTGTCATTGGAGGACTTTGACATTCAGATCGAGTCATTGGAGGACTTTGACATTCAGTTCGATTTTTTGGTCAAACTGGGAAGAAAGGGCGAGGCTGGGAATCGAACCCACAACCTCACGGTTGACTTGTTATTGTGAAAGAAGGTGGCAGTATGGTTAAGATGTTTGCCTGCCAACAAGTAAACCGTGAGGTTCTGGGTTCGATTCCCAGCCTCGCCCTTTCTTTCCAGTTTGACAAAAAAATCGAACTGAATGTCAAAGTCCTTCGGATGAGACTATAAACCGAGGCCCCGTGTGCGAACGCATGCAGAACATCTTGTGCACACGTTAAATCCTGTTCCGCTGTTCGAAAGAGTAGGCCATTGTGTGCCGGTGGGAACAGATGACAAAATTTACAAAACTGCATACACACGAATTTTTAAAAAAGTCATCTGAGCGCTTTGATTTGTTGCTTTACAAGATTCAGCACTATATAAATTCCATACATTAATAATAATAATAATAATAATAATGTATGGAATTTATGTAGCGCTGAATCTTGTAAAGCAACAAATCAAAGCGCTCAGATTTTTTTCTCTCGAGGATAATGAAATAAGCACTCATGTGCTTTTTTCTTTGTACATCCAGTCCCCGTGTGTATGCGGTTTTATAAATCTTATCATCTGTTCGCACCGGCACACAATGGCCTACTCTTTCGAAAAGCGGAACAGGATTTAACGTGTGCGCAAGATGTTCTGCATGCGTTCGCACACGGGGCCTCGGTTTATAGTCTCATCCGAAGGACTTTGACATTCAGTTCGATTTTTTTTGGGGGGGTCAAACTGGGAAGAAAGGGCGAGACTGGGAATCGAACCCAGAACCTCACGGTTTACTTGTTGGCAGGCGAACGTCTTAACCATCCTGCCACCGTCCTTCCTAAATAAATA
>CM054152.1:47735022-47760022 GCA_028751875.1 Rapana venosa
GTAATTTGCCATCAATCCAGGGTGTGTTGGCCTTGTCAGTGTATAGCCATGCCGAGTTCATCAATGCTACATCTGTTACATATACATCTACATGGGAAGGAAGGTGGCAGGATGGTCAAGACGTTTGCCTGCCAACAAGTAAGCCGTGAGGTTCTGGGTTCGATTCCCAGCCTCGCCCTTTCTTCCCAGTTTGACACAAAAAAATCGAACTGAATGTCAAAGTCCTTCGGATGAGACTATAAACCGAGGCCCCGTGTGCGAACGCATGCAGAACATCTTGCGTACACGTTAAATCTTGTTCCGCTTTTCGAAAGAGTAGGCCATTGTGTGCTGGTGGGAACAGATGACAAAATTTACAAAACTGCATACACACGGGGACTGGATGTAAAAAAAAAGCACCTGAGTATAAAAAAAAAATCATGTTAACTGAGCGCTTTGATTTGTTGCTTTACAAGATTCAGTGCTACATAAATTCTATACATTATTATTATTGTTGTTGTTATTATTATTATTATTATTATTATTATTATTATTATTATTATTATCAGTGCTACATATGTTGTCTTTTGTACGCTTGTGTTTGGTAGTTCTTCAGTTTAACGTCCTTTCACTAAATAGTGATACCAACAACTTGTGTTTGGTAGTAGTTCTTCAGTTTAACGTCCTTCCACTAAATAGTGATATCAACAACTTGTGTTTGGTAGTAGTTCTTCAGTTTAACGTCCTTCCACTAAATAGTGATATCAACAACTTGTGTTTGGTAGTAGTTCTTCAGTTTAACGTCCTTCCACTAAATAGTGATATCAACAACTTGTGTTTGGTAGTAGTTCTTCAGTTTAACGTCCTTCCACTAAATAGTGATATCAACAACTTGTGTTTGGTAGTAGTTCTTCAGTTTAACGTCCTTTCACTAAATAGTGATATTAACAACTTGTGTTTGGTAGTAGTTCTTCAGTTTAACGTCCTTCCACTAAATAGTGATATTAACAACTTGTGTTTGGTAGTAGTTCTTCAGTTTAACGTCCCTCCACTAAATAGTGATATCAACAACTTGCGTTTGGTAGTAGTTCTTCAGTTTAACGTCCTTCCACTAAATAGTGATATCAACAACTTGCGTTTGGTAGTAGTTCTTCAGTTTAACGTCCTTCCACTAAATAGTGATATTAACAATTTGTGTGTGACTCTTCCTCTTGATGCCCCTCATTCCTGTCTTGATATGTGTGCTTTTTGTTTCTCTATCGCTCAACAGAGTTAGACTGGAATAAACGGTTGTGTGAATTGAATTGTGTGCATATGCTTTTTGGACGTTTTTTTTAAAAATTTATATCACTGTGAGTTAGCTGTTGGATTCTTACACTTTGTTGAGGGAAGTCTCTCTCTCACTGTTTCTGTCTCTCTCGCTGTGTGTGAATGTGTGTGTGTGTGTGTGTGTGTGTGTGTGTGTGTGGTGTGTGTGTGTGTGTGTGTGTGTGTTGTGTGTGTGTGTTTTGTGTGTGTGTGTGTGTGTGTGTGTGGGGTGAGAAAGAGAGAGAGAAAAGGGGTTTTATTTTTTTTATTTCTTTTTTAGCATTCAACGACTTACTTTAAGGCAAAACACAGAAAAATGAAAATATTTATTGACTCATACTGTTGTAATTCCTTAAAGTACTTGAAACAAACTTTCCTTTGATATAATACGTTTGATTTTTTTAGAGAGTGATACACATATTCTTGATATGGCCAAAATAGCATATCCCAGTTTTTGTCGATAATGATATGAAATAAACCGTGACTCCATTGAGTCAAGATGTTATCTCAATGGTTTTTTTTTTTTTTTGCTTTTTTTTTTTTACAACTGGTAACCCCTCAGTTGATTGTTTTGTCAACTCATCTTTTCTTTCGTTCATACTTAGTGTTTGCATTTGTGGTAAGTTCTGATTTGAGGACGGGATAGCTCAGAGGTCAGAGCACTCGCTTTCCCCCAGCTAAGGTTAAGCAGTATCGAGCGTGGTTACCAGTTCGATGGGTGACCGTTTACACGCCTTGGCTTCAGTACCGTCCCCCTGTTCACCCAGCTGTAAATGGGTACCTGCTTCTTTAGGGTTAGAGAAGGTAAAGCAGCAAGGGAGAGGAGATGGGCGCCGCCCTCACTATGCTGGCCCCTGGAGAAGTTGACGTCTCTGACGCCTCGCTCCCCTACAACCACACAGGTTATGGGAACACCCTTATCTTTGAGGCTTTCTGTGTGGTGTGTGTGTGTGTGTGTGTGTGTGTGTGTGTGTGTGTGTGTGTGTGTGTGTGTGTGTGTGTGTGTGTGTGTGTGTGTGTGTGTGTGTATGTGTGTGTGTGTGTGTGTGTTGTTTGTTTGTTTGGTTGGTTGGTTATCTGTTTGCTCTTGTCTATGTATGGTACTCTCGCCCCTCTTTCCTCTCTGCTTGTTTGAGTTTGATATAACTTTCTTTATCTTAAGTCAGTCATCTGGACCAGCAAAGAGTGGCCTAAACAGTGGACCCAATCCATCATAGTTCCACTTCAAAGAAGGGAGACCTGAAGAAGTGCCAAAATTACAGAACAATCAGTCTGATAAGCCATCCAAGCAAAGTTATGCTACGCATTGCCTTGAACAGACTGAAACCACAAGCAGAAGAAATCCTATCAGAAGAACAGGCAGGATTCAGACCAGGTCGAAGCACTGTCGAGCAGATCTTCAACATCAGAATGCTCATAGAGAAGCATCTCCAACATCAACTACAGATCTACAACAACTTCATTGACTTCAAGAAGGCCTTCGACCGAGTGTGGCAAGAAGCTCTGTGGCAAGTCATGAGAGACTATAGCTTCGACGAGGACCTGATTCAAGTCATCCAGGCGCTGTATGACAGCTCCCACAGTGCAGTACTCATGGGTGGAGAAATCGGGGAGTTCTTCCGGACTTCAGTTGGAGTTCGACAAGGCTGCCCGCTGTCCCCCGTTCTTTTCAACGTGTTCCTGGAGAACATCATGCAGGAGGCCCTCCTTGACTTCAAGACCACAATCACAATAGGAGGAAGGCCAGTCTGCAATCTTCGATTCGCAGACGATATTGATCTCATGGGCCGCAGTGAAGAAGAACTCCAGGATCTCACCACCAGACTGGAAACATCAGCCAATGCCCACGGTATGGAGATCAGCACGGAAAAGAGCAAGATCCTAGTGAACAGTACTAAACCAACCACTCCCACCAGCATCAAGATGAGTGGCGAGACACTAGAGGAGGTAGAAACTTTCAAGTACCTTGGAGCAGTCATCACCAAAGAAGGTACGAGCACACAAGAGGTGAAGATCAGACTTGCTGTGGCACTCTCCTCCATGACTAAGCTGGCGAAAGTGTGGAGAAACCACAACATCAGAACCCACACTAAGGTCAGACTCTACAAGGCACTCGTCACATCCATTGCCTTGTACAGCTGTGAAGCATGGACACTTACTGCCGATCTAGAACGTCGAATTCAAGCCTTTGAGATGAAGTGCCTCAGGCGGATCCTGAACATCACCTACAGAGACCGTAAAACCAATGACTACGTCTGGCAGCAGATCGAGGCACTGGCTGGCAAACAAGAACCATTGCTAGATACAGTCAAACGGAGGAAACTGAAATGGTTTGGCCACACAACAAGGCATAACAGCCTGTCAAAGACAGTCCTGCAGGGAATGGTGGAAGGAGCAAGGAGGCAGGGACGACCACGCAAAAGCTGGATATCCAACATCAAGGAGTGGACCGGCCTCACTGTACCAAACCTCCTGAGAGCAGCCCAGGACAGAACCATTTGGCGGTCCACTTGCAGCGTCCGTGCGGGTACCCCAACGGTCGTCCCGACCAAGGGATGAGTGAGTGAGTGAGTGAGTCATCTTAATGAAGATGAATGATTTGGAAAAGGTCGTTGTGTGTTTCTTCCAGTTGCCCTTTTTTATGCACGCAGGTTTGTTAACCTTCGAGAAGTCTCCATAAAATAATAGATATGAATAGAATGCTGTGTGTTGCAAAGATTTCTTTTTCAGCAGATGACCATTGAGCCCGATACATATGATAGGTTGCAGAAATTATGCACGTGCAAGCTTGCATGCAGCTCGGCGCGCGTGCGCACAAAATCTAATACGCGCACACGCACGCTCGCATGCACGCGCAGATACGCGCGCGCGCGCGCGTTCACACACACATAGCCACCAATCACACACACAACACCACACACACACCACATACCACTACCCATACTCGCCAACCACAACAACACCACGTTGAACAACAACAAACAAAACACACGCGCATTATAATTATGTTTGCTGCAGAATTGTCGGTATACAAAGGCATTCTCAACACCGATTGTGACATTTCCATTTGGCTTGCCCTGTGAATATGCTTTTCTTTTCCTATAAGTCTTCAACCCCATTCTTGGCTACACGCATTCACACACACACACACACACACACACACACACACACACACACACACACACACACACACACACACACACACACACCACCACACACACACCACCACGACCACTCTCACTCTCGTACTCTACTCACCTCTCTCTCTTATTTCCTTTTTATTTGTTGGGGGGGGGGGTGCTTTGTTCTGTTGTTTGGTTCCTTGTTTGTTCTGTTGTTTGCTTTTGGGGGTTTTGTGGTTTTGAGTGTGTGTGTGTTGTATGTTTATTAATGATAAAGTATGAATATGAAAGAACGGGTGATATTGTAACCTGATATAATTGTGTGATTTTTTTTCTCTCATTTTCTTGCAATCCAAATCTAAGTGAGTACAAATGTGTGCGCGTGTATGTACTTGTGTATGTGTATGAATGTGTGTGTGTTGTGTTGTGTTGTGTTGGGTGGGATGGGGTTGTGTTGTGTTGTGTTATATTGCGTTGCGTTGCTTGCGCGCGGCGCGCGCGCGCGCGCGCGCGTGTGTGTGTTGTGTGTATACTGTAGCGCCGTGTATGTGTGTACGAGTTATGCAGTGTATTTTTCTTGTTGGGGGGGGGGGGGGTCCATTTTTCTTTGAGATTTTTTTTGTTTTTGGTCGCGCGCGCGCGAGTGTGTGTGTGTTGTCTGTGTTTTTTCTTTCTTTTTTCTCTGTTTCTATTTTTCTTATGGATTTAGTTTTATTATTATTAGTTATGGTAATGATGTAGTTAGATATTATTGATCAAGTTGTTTTTTGTTCCTTGTTAGATGGCTTGATGAAAATAAGCAAATGCATTGCTTATTCAATGTACCATCTGGAAATACAAATTTGACTTGACTTGACTTTACACACACACACACACACACACACACACACCACACACCACACACACACACACCACAACACACACACACACAACACACACACACACACACACACACACACACACAGGGGGGAGGGAAGGAGGGAGGGAGGAGATCACGACTGTATACTTACAGGGGTTGGGTGGTGGTTGTGGTTTTAAAGACTACATGAGTCACAACTAGGACAGGACTTTATCAGTGCCAAGGCCCATCTGAGTTATTTATGACAAATGAGTTTGAACCATATGAAAACAAGATAGTAAATAAGCTGTAGCTTGATGCCTTTCCCCTGCTGTATTGATGTTTACTTATGTTGTGTGAATATTGAATAAACCGTGTTTAAACCCCAAAAAAGATAATACACACATGCACAGATTACACAACCATGCATAAAAATGATGGTTGATCTGATGACGGTTAAGAACAGGGCCCAGAACTGATCCCTGCGGAACTCCACATTCCAGTCTGGCAGGTACTGACTGAATCTTGTTTACTGCGACTGTCTGGAATCGCTCGGTAAGGTATGAACTAAACCAGGTAACACCAAACGTTTTTTGAAGACGGGAGAGAAGAATAGAGTGGTCAATAGTGTCGAAGGCTGCCGATAAGTCAAGTAGAGTAAGAAGGGAGATTTTCCCTGAGTCTGAAGCGAGTAGAAGCGTGTTTGTACTAGGGTGGTTTCAGTGCTGTGGTTGACGCAATAGGCAGACTGAAACCCAGGAAGGTGACTGTTGGAGAGAAGGTGGTGGTTGAGCTGTTTCAGAAAGTTGGGGTCAAGGTCATGCTTTTTGAGTAGAGGTGTGACTATAGCAGTTTTTAGAGCTGAAGGAACATTTCCAGAGACAAGAGATAAGTTTACTATTTTCGTGATAGTGGGTATAAGTTGTGGCAGGCACTGTGCGAAAAGAGAAGCAGGTATGGGGTCAAGATCACATGATTTTATTGTCATTCCTTTCAGAATTATCTCGATTTCTTTCTCACTTGCTGGATGAAAGGAAAAGAGAGGAGTGCCAGAGAATTGGGGATCAGAAGTTGCAGGCTGGAAAGGAGTCTGATCCAAACAGGAGAAAATGTTGCGGACTTTGTCAGAGAAGAATGCAGAAAATATAGAAGGAAGGGGGTGGCAGAAAGAAACAGCTGGATGCAGTGTGTCTTTGTAGATGATGGTAATGCCACCTCCATGGGAGAGTCCGGGGAAAGAAAGAGTTTTGTAGCCAGGTGGAGTCAGCTGTTTTATCTTTGGTTCGTGGCCTAGTGGTTTAAGCCAAGTTTCTGTAAGAAAAGTTAGATGTGTTCAGAAATAAAATCAGAAATGAAGTCAGCTTTGCCATCAGGGCAGACAGATTGCGCGTTTAGTAGACACATATGGAGAAGGTTTGAGGAAGGCAGAGAGGTTGGAGAAGACAGTGGTGAGTGACTATGACTATCTGAGGAACAGGATGAGAGTGATGGTAGAGATGTGTACAGTGGAAGAACAGACAGCTTGGATGGTGAGTCAGGTGTGGAAGAAGGTGAAAGAACTGGATCAGTCAGGCAATTTAGAATCTCATGCAGATCATGACACACGATAGGGATAGAAGCAATGTAGTCAGAGTCACACACAAATGTTGAAACAGGTGGAGGACCAGAAAGCGAGGCAGTGTTGTGGCTGGTGACAGTTGTTGCGGTAGTGACGTCAGAAGTGAGAGGGGAGGTAGATGTCGGGGAAGCACGCTGCAGTCGATGACGTATGCCCGCACGTGTTCCTCTTCTGGTTTTGCGGCGGTGAATTCCAAGGTTTACAATGTACTCTATGAGTCCATTTTGCATGTGGTGAAAACCACGTGAGGTAAAGTCTGTTACAGTTAGAGTCATTGCAGTGAAGTGACGAACACAGGGCAGTGGTGGAGGGGGTGGTTTTGGATCGTGAATCACGTGCAAATCTTCACGCTGCGGCAGGGTCAGGGTATGAAGGGTGGCAGAGACTAGCACAATCCGGTAAACACGAATCATCAGTCAATGAAATTTTGAAAACAGATATCAAATGAATAAAATTTTAAATTGAAATATTTCAAAAGTCAAATTATGCCAAAGAAAACTGTTCTAACCGCTGGATTCCGGGTGTTGTAACAAAAACAAAGATGTAACAATTTCCAGGAAGGAGTGGGAGAAACACACAATCACACACACAAAACACAGAGACAGGCATCATGCAGCCACCAGGCACAATAGGTGAACACAATATCCTTCCCTGTCTCTTCCTTTCTCTGTCTCTCCCTCTCTGTCTCTCCCTCACTGTCTCTCCCTCTCTGTCTCTCCCTCACTGTCTCTCCCTCTCTGTCTCTCCCTTTCCCTCACTGTCTCTCCCTCTCTGTCTCTCCCTTTCCCCTCTGTCTCTCTCTCTCTCTGTCTCTCCCTCCTGTCTCTCCCTCTCTGTCTCCTCCTTTCCCTCTCTGTCTCTCCCTGACCCTCTCTGCCTCTGACACTGGTCTCAGAAACCTTCATTCTCACCAAAGTCTAGCTAGCGTAAACTTAGGACTGGATTAGCTAATCATGCATACATAGTTAATCCCGATAGTGCTATGGCACAGAGAGAGAGAGAGAGAGAGAGAGAGAGAGAGAGAGAGAGAGAGAGAGAGAGAGAGAGAGACAGAGAGAGAGAGAGTGAGAGAGAGAAAGAGAGAGAGAGTGAGAGAGAGAAAGAGAGAGAGAGAACACGCGCGCGTGCACACACACATACACACATTCACTCACACGCACGCCACGTACGCGCGCTCGCGCGTGCGCGCGCGCGCGCACACACGTACGCACGCTTAATATCACCATAGTGAAAAGACGTAAAATGTAAAGAACATACACACACAACACAACAACACACACACACATACACACACTCCTACACAAACACAGACACAGACACACACACACACACACACACACAACACAAACACACACACATACACATACACACACGCACACACACACACACAACACACTTCGGATGAGACTATAAACCGAGGTACCGTGTGCGAACGCACCCAGAACATCTTGCGCACACGTTAAAACCTGTTACGCTTTTCGTAAGAGTAGGCTATTGTGTGCCGGTGGGAACAGATGACAGAATATACAAAACCGTATACACACGGGGACTGGATGTAAAAGAGCACGTAAGTGCTTATTCCATTATCCTCGATATAAAAGAATAAAAATAAAAACACCCCCCCCCCACACACCACACACAACCTACCTCTAACAACACACACACGACCACACACACACACACACACACACACACAACACACACAGCTACATACACACACACAATCACACACAACACCCACCCACACACACACACACACTCCCCCCCTACACACACACACCACACTACACACACACACCCACACACACCACACCCCCCCCCCCCCTCCACACACACACAACACACTCCTACACACACCCCACCCACACACACACACACACACCCCACACCACCCCCCCCCCCCCCACCCCCCCCCCCCCCACACCCACCCCCCCACACCACCCCCCCCCCCCCCCCCCCCCCCCCCCCCCCCCCCCACCCCCCCCCCCCCCACCACCACACACAACACACACACAAACGCAATCACCGACCGATTTACCTGAGAGGGCTTAAGGCCGAAGGAACGATCAAGCGAAACTCGCGGAGTGGCAGTGTCAGACTGCATTAGCTTAGCCTAGTGCTTGGGCAGCTATAGCTTTTGTCAGTGTGCAGTAGCCTAGTGTGGCGATCACAGCGCTGCCCGAGTGTGTCAATGCTTCAAGTGCTGTGTGGTTATTCACCTTGATTCGCTCTTTCGTTTCTGAGGTGAGTTCTGTTTTGATTTGGTTCGTCTGAAAAGATGGAGGGCAAGGGGGAAAAGAGCGATTGTGTATTTTTTATTTTATTTTATTTTTTTAGAGAGATGAATTCGAGATGAATAGGTAAACTTGGAAGAGCAGGTAACTAGATGGAAAATAAGTGATGACAAAAACATGGATAAGACCAAATTTTTTAAAATGATGAATGGATAAATGAATGAATGAGTAAAGAACCAAAGAAAAAATTGCACACTTTCATGAGATGGCAATGGTTATAGTGTGTGGGTGGGTGGTTGTGCGCGCGCGCGCGTGTGCGTGTGTGTGCGTGTTCTTCCCTGACCCTCTCCCATCAACGACAATAATATTTTTAGTTTTGCTGTAAGCTCCAAGCACTGTTTTTGAAGGTAAAGCCCACATTTAAACCTGTAACAGCAGTAGGCCCTAGCAGCAGCAGTAGAACTACTAGTAGTAGTAGTAGAAGTAGTAGTAGTAGTAGTAGTAGTGGTAGTAGTAGTAGTGGTAGAAGTAGTAGTAGTGCTCAGGGTAGTAGTAGTAGAAGTAGTAGTAGTAGTAGTAGTAGTAGTGGTAGTAGTAGTGGTAGTAGTAGTAGCAGTAGTAGTAGAAGTAGTGCAGAACATCTTCCGCACACGTTAAAACCCGTTCCACTTTTCGGAAGAGTAGGCCATTGTGTGGCTGTTGGGAACGGATGACAAAATTGACAAAATCTGCATACACACGGGGGACTGGATTGGAAAAATAAAAGCACACGAGTATTTATTCCATTACCTTCGAAATAACAGAATAAATGAACGAATGAAATGAATATTTCGGGTTAATGTTTGATAAAATATGTATATGTTATTTATCTATTTTTTGTGGGTACCTTTCTTTCGCCATCACCGGCCACAAACAAAAGTACAAATCCTTGTCGTGGAGCTCGACAGCCAGGCGTTGTTGCAATAGAACTGATGGTCTCTAGCACTCTCATAATAATAATAATAATAATAATAATAATGATATATGGAATTTATATAGCTCTCATCATCACTGGACACTGCACTGCCCTGTTTTTATTTATTTATTCATTTATTTATTTTATTCTTTTATATCGAGGATAATGGGAATAAGCACTTATGTGTATTTTTACATCCAGTCCCCGTGTGTATGCGGATTTGTGAATTCTGTCATCTGTTCCCACCGGCACACAATGGCCTACTCTTACGAAAAGCGGAACAGGATTTAACGTGTGCGCAAGTTGTTCGCGTGCGTTCGGACACGGGCCCGGTTTTGGCAGCAGCCCTCCCCTCCCCCCCCCCCCCTCCCCCCCTCTTCAATAACCAGGGTTTCCCACCGAATATCCGGGGGTTTTCCGGACCCGACAATCGCTGACATCAGCTGAGGATCTTTACCGTGCCCATTCTTCTTTTTCTTCTTCTGTGATAATTGAATCCCAGCGGAGCGTCCCTTCAGGAACTCTTTATCATCAACCAACAATACTACCACCACCAAACTTTTGAGATACTTCCTTTTCTTGACCACAGCTCATTCAGCAGCTATTGTCGTTGTCATATCTTTTCAACCCAAAGTATACACACCAAGAATTCCTACATTTTATTTTATTTATTTTTATTATTTTTATTATTCCCCGCCAATAATTTGGCCGGCAGGGCGCACCTCAATGACACTGGCCAGGGAAAAAAGTAGACAAAAATTTTTCCCCATAATTTACCATTTACCACCATCCGCTGCCGAGATAATTCAACCCCCGACTTCGTAGCGCAGGAAAGAAACCAAGGCTCAGTCCACTAGCCACAGGTCCCTGTGATTAATCATTATTCCTTGTTCGACCCCTTTGGGTCCGTTTTTTCCGGGCGCTAACCTGTCATCTGCGGGCCGTCTTCAGAGTGTGGGGTGACGGGGTGTCGGATAATGAGGGTATGGGGGGACGAGGGTGACGTGAGATGACACAGCCGCAGTTTAACCCGGCAGGTTTATTAGGTTGTGCATTCCTCTGTAATCAGGATAGTGTTTTGGTGGGGGGGAAAGGGGTGGGAGGGGGGGGGGGGGGGGGGGTAGGGGGGGGTGGTTTGGTCTTTTATTTGACATATGCCTTTCTTTTTGCTTTGCTGTTGGGTTCAGAGCATTGGTTTAAACGCGGTATATTTTGCCCTTTCCGAGTCACTGGGGCCCAAACCGGCCATTAAGAGGGATTTTTTGGCGGTGTACAATGCCATTTCCGGTCCTGCCAGCCTTGCCATTAAGAAGTATTCTGGCATGGGCCAGAGGTTTTCAGTATTAGGGTGAAAAAAAAAGAGCCAAGGCCCCACATTGTACAGATGGTGTCATGCCCTTTAAAAATTGTGTCGAAATTATCTTAGCCATGTATAAAATATGCTCGTAGCACAACGGAGTTTATCTTCCATGCGGAAAAAATTCCCCTGAAGTCAATTTGGTGCCCTGAGGGGGCTTTTCAACCCCCCTAAACTTCTCCCCAGGCAAGCGCGGGGGCAGTGGGCCCCGGGCGGAGCGGGGGGCGTGCCCTGGGGACCCCAGGCGCAGCGGGAAACACCCCCAAAAACCCCAAGAAGAAAACCCCCCCCCCCAAAAAAAAAACAACCCCCACCCCCCCCAAAACACACAAACTCCGCCCCCCCCCACCCCCCCAACCAATCCGACCCCCCCCCCCCCCCACACCAATACACACACCATTCCGCACACATCACACCACACCCTTACCCCACATTCCCCACATCACACCACACCCCACATCACAAACCCACCACATTACCCCACATCCCCCAAAACATTTACCCCCACCCACTGCCCCCCAACCCCACATCCACACCACATTACCCCACTCCACCACATTACCCCACACACCCCATCCCCACATCACCCAAATACCCCACACCCCACCCAAAACCCCCCCCCACACCCTCACACCCATTACCCCCCACATCACACCATTACCCCACACCCCCCCCCACAACCCCACATCCCCACCCTAAACCCCACACCACCCCCCCACCACAACCACAAACCCCCACACACCACATTAAACCCAATCCACCACAAAACCCCACAACAAAACCCCCACATTTTACCCCTTACCCCCCCACCACCACATTACCCCACATCAACCACAAACCACCCCCATCACAAACCCAACCCCACACAACCACAACCCCACTCCAACCCATTCCCCACATAACCACATTTACCCCAATCACCCCCCACACACAACCAATAACTACACCCCTTCCCCACATCAAAAACAAAACATTTTCCCCAATCACAAACCCACAAACATACCCCAACCCAAAACCACACCCCCCCCACAACCCCACTCCCCACATTCCCCACATCCCAACCACTTCCCCCCACATACCCACATTACCAACCCCAAATCACACCCATTAAACCCCCCACAATACACCCAATTACCCCAAAACCCACACCACAAAAACACCACTTACCCCCACATCACACCCAAACCACTTACCCCACATCAAACCACACCATACCCCAAACAACACCATTAAAAAACCCCTCCCCACACCAAATTACCCCCACCCCCAACCCCCCCAAACATTACCCCCCCATTTAAAAAAACCCAACTCCCCCAAATTTCCCAAATCAACACCCACATTCCCCACATCAAAAACCCCAAAACCACTTACCCCACAAAAACCCCAAACCACCCCCATTCCCCAAACCACCACACCAAAACCCCCACATAAACCCAAAAAACCCCAATCACACCCCAAAAAATTCCCCCCATCACACCCCCCAACCACATTACCCCCACATCACAAACCCCACCACAAATTTTCCCCACATCACACCACAACCCAAAAATTCCCACTCCCCCCCACACCAAATAAAACCCCACATCCCCATTACCCAATCACCCCAAAAATTTCCCCACATCAATTACCCCCACACCCCCCCCCACACATTTTCCCCAACTTCCCCCCCACATCACAACCCAACACCCCTTTTACCCCAATCACACCCACACCAATTTCCCCCCCCAACCCACCCTTTCCCCCACCACACCCAAAAACCCCCACTTTTACACCACCCACATTTCCCCCCTCACCCAAACACATTACCCCAACCACCACACCCTTACCCCCAACAAAACACACCCAAACCCAAATTACCCCACCACACCCCCAAACCACATTCCCACAAACCCCCCCATTACCCCACATCCCCCAAACCCCCCAAAACCCCATTACCCCCAACCCACACACAAACCCCCCCATACAACCCCCCACCCCCAAATTTCCCCACACAAACCCCCACCCCAACCCCACACAACCCCCCCCCCATTACCCCACAACCCCCACCAATTACCCCACACACCCAACCACACCCCCCACCCCCCACACCCCCAACCCCCAACATTACCCACCCCCACCAACCCCACATCACACCCCACCCATTTCCCCCCACCCCACCACCCACATTACCCCACTTTACACCACACCCCACCAACCACTTTACCCCCAACATTACCACACACCCCACAAACCCATCACACCAATTACCCCACACACATTACCCCACACCACACCCCCCACATCACCCACACCACATTACCCCACAAACCCCATTACCCCCAAAACCCATCACCCACACCCAAACATACCACATCACCCCAACCCATTTACCCCCCACCACATCACCCCACACCACACCACACCACATCACCCACACCACATTCCCCCCCCACCCCCCCATTACCCCCACCACACACACCACACCACACAAAAATCACCCCACACCACATCAACAAAAATACCCCCAACCCATCAACCCCCAAACAACCCACACCACCAACCCCCCAACCAACCACCAAATCAAAAAAAAATCCCCAACCCACCACCCCAACACCCCTACCCCCAAACCCCAAAACAACCCTCAACACCCCAAAAAAAAAAATACCCCAACCAACCACCCCCAACCAAAAACCCCACACATCCCCCCACAAATACCCCACAACCCCATTACCGCCCGCACTCCCCAATACACCAAAACACACCATGTGGAAAAACCACCCCAAACCAATCTCAGTTAAAATCAAACATAAAGAATCACCCAAACCAAAACCAACAAATAATAATAACCCCACCCCCAACCCTCAAACAATGTCTATCAAAAATAAAAAACTACCAACCAACCCAAAAAATCATTCTAAAAAAAACCAAAAATCAATCAATCGCATAAATTAAAAAATAAATAAAAATCCACCCAAACCAACAAACCAACCAACCAATCAACCAACCAAACAACAACCCAAACAACAACCAACACCAACAAATTTTTTTCCACGCATACACACAAAAAAAGAGAGAGGTTTGGGGGTCCTTCAACCATTTTTATCGATCCCCGGCATTTTTGGTGGTTGCGGGATTGACTTTTAAAACCAACAACCACCCACCAAATAAAACACACCTTGGTAATCTAGGGAAAAAGCTTCACGCCGTTTTAAAAAACCCCCCCCACCCCGCCCCAAAAACTCAACCACAAAACCACACCAACCACACGCAAACCACCACCACAGCACACACCAAAACCACAAGCCTCCCAACCACAACAGTTACCCGGGTTTTCTTCCCCTCTCACTTACTCGTCGATTCCAGTGAGTTTGTCGTCTCAGTTATTATCGTCAGTTACCAGTAGTTTGTCTTTTCCATCTTCAGTCAGTTTACCTTAGTGTCAAATTAATCAACATACGGTTCCAGTCATTATTACTAGTAGTATTACTCATTATATCAGTCAGTTACCGGGGGCAACTCAGCATCTCAGTTTTTGTGTCGCAGTTTTCCATCGCAGTTTACCGTCTTCAGTTGGGGGCGACTCAGTTTCTTTTTATTTCTTATGTTTTGGTATTAAGTTCCCCGTTCCAATTAGTTATAGGGTTAAGTGGGGGGGGGGGGGGGGGGAGATGTAGATTTATTACAGTCCAAATTTTTTGGGGAGGAGTTGTTCTATATTTAACATTTCATCATTACTAGTTTGTGGGCACAGTTATGTCAATGTTACTGTCAGTACAGCGTAGTTTTAATAAAGGTAGGTGTTTTAAAGGTGTTTTGCATATATTTATGGGAGGTTGGAACCCCCAACCGAACGAGGGGTGTAAACTAACGCACCGCAAAAAAGGGGGGGAGAGGAGAGAGAGAGGAGAGGAGAGAGAGGGGGGGGGAGAGAGGAAGAAGAGAGAGGGGAGAGAGAGAGAGAAAGAGAGAGAGAAGGGAAGAAGAAGAAAGGGGGAAAAAAGAAAAAGGGGAGCGGGGGGGAAACGGGGAAGGGGGGGGGAAAAAAGGGGGGGGGAAAGGGGGGGGGGGGGGGGGGGGAGGGGAGGGGGAAGGGAAGAGGGGGGGGGAAAGAGGGGGGAGAGAGGGGGGAAAAAGGAGAAAGAGAGAGAGGGGAAGAGGAGAGGAAGGGGATTTTTGGTTTTTTTTTTGACCCGGAGAGTTGGGTTGAGGGAGGTTTGGGGGGGGTGGGGGGGGTGGGGGGTGGGGTGGGGGGTGTGGGTGTGGGTTTTTTGGGGGATGTGTGTGTGGGTGTGTGTGCGTTGTGGTGTGGGTGGTTTTGGCGTGATGTGGTGTGTGTGGTGTGGTGTGTGTGGTGGTTTGCGAGTTTTTTGCCCAAAAATGGGTTGGATTGTTGAGGGACCGTTTGTAAATTTGTTTGTTTAAAAATTTAAAAAAAAAAAAAAAAAAAAATGGGGGAAAAAAAAAAACAAAAAAATAAAAAATAAAAAAAAAAAAAAAAAAAAACAAAAAAAAAAAAAAACTATTATTATTATAATATTCTCTTTTTTTTCTCTTTTTTTTTTTCGAATCGATATTTCCATTTTTAAAAAAAAACCCCTTTTTTTTATCCAAAATTTTCTTTTTTTTCTTCCCCATTATTTTTTTCGGGGGGGGAAGGGAAAACAGGTTTTATTTGGGGGAAAAATTTTTCCGGGGGGGGGGCCCCCCCTTTTAAAAAGGCGGGGAGCCTTGGCCAAAGGCTTGCGTAGGACAAAACCCTATTGTGGTTGGGGGGCGGGGGGGCAGGGTTTTGGTAAAACCCTACTTTGGTTTATTCACTTTTTTAATTTTTAAAATTTTAATTGTCCGGTTTTCCCGCGGAAACGGGGCCCCCCCGGGGGGGGGGGGGGGGGGGGGGGGGGGGCGAAACTGAGTTTTATCAAATGGTTTTTTTACGAATTTTTCCCGGAACAATTTCCTTTTTTGCCCGGGGTTTTTTTAAACTTTTCCCAAATTTTTTTTACCACGGGCCGGTTTTCTCTGAAAGATTTACGGGGTCGCCCCCTCGTTTAAGGAGGGGAAAAAGGGGAAGGGATTTAAAAACCCGCACACTTCCCACCGGGGAAAATTTTTGTTTTTAGACAGGGCGTTATCTCAACCGGGTTTGATTCGGTCAAAAGGGGGCTGGTGGTATGGAAGGCCAAAAAAACCCCAAACCAACGCTCTTCCTTCTTTAGAAGGGGACCCCATTTGCCGTTTTTAGAAAGCGCGTCTGGGGGTTTATGCAAACGGTGCAAAAATGACTCCCCCAAAGGGAGAAATAGAAAGTGTGTATGAATGAAAAACTTGTCGACCCACATTATCATATGACCAGCACATTACCCATCGCTTTTTTAAACAATCAGTTACTCGGTCAGTCAGTCAGTTACTCAGTCAGTCTGTCAGTCAGTTACTCAGTCAGTCAGTCAGTCAGTTACTCAGTCAGTTTCAGTCAGTCAGTTACTCGGTCAGTCTGTCAGTTACTCGGTCAGTTGTCAGGTACTCCGGTTCAGTCAGTTCAGTTACTCGGTCAGTCAGTCAAGTTACGCGGTCAGTCAGTCAGCTACTGTAGTCAGTCTGTTATCGGTTCAGCAGTCAGTACTCGGTCAGTCAGTCTGTTATCGGTCAGTCAGTTACTCAGTCGTTCAGTCGTTACTTAGTCAGTCAGTCGGAGCTCTACATAACAACAAAAAATGAGCAGGGTGAAATTGTGAAAAAGACTTCACACTAGCCATGTTGGAAGGAAAGATCCCACAAGAGCTGGATTCACATATACACGTGGTTCAGCAACTGATGCTGTCAATGTGGTGGTGCGGGGGTCTACATTCAGTTACTAATGGATAATGGCAGGTCTGAAGCAATTCCAACAGGCCTGCATTGTACTAACTACAAGGCTTGAAGTAGAAGCCTGATCCATGAAGCAAAGGTCTCACAGCAGAGTGGACAACAACACCCAAGTCGTCTTCCTTGAACGACGCACTCTCTGTGCTGCAGTCCTATAATGCCGGGACAACTGAAAGATCTGGAGAAGGCACTGCACAGCCTTAACGCCTTACGCATAGAGCTCCAGTGGATCCCTCCCACTGCGGCATTAAAGGAAATGAACAAGCAGGACAAGATGGCCAAAATAGGGCAATGAGAGGAAATGAGAACAAATCCTGTCTAACTAATGGAGATGAAAAACATCAAAATCACTCTTCAGATCACCACTCAAACCAGACCCTTATCAACCAGTTTCACGACAAGCACAGGGGTCATTTTCAGGACTACGCACAGGGCACAACAGGGCTGAATAAACCACCTCCACAGAAATTGAAATGGCACCATTGCTATGTGCCCTGTGGAGAAGAAGAGAGGATTACGGCCCAATCTACAAGAACTGCAGGACTTCAGACGCTAGGTGGATGTGTGGCCTGAGCCCACGCCTCTGGAGCAGAAACTGGCAGGCAACTGCTGAATTCTCAGAAGGTTCTGGTCTCACAACATAACCCAGGCACGCAAAGAAGAAGAAGGAAGAGCTCTACAGACGGATCAGAACAAGACTGAACACCAACCTAATAATAATAATAATAATTATAATAAAATAATGTATGGATGATAATGATAATAATAAAATAATAATAATCAATGGAACTTAAATAGCGCCGTTATCTTGCAAAGACAAAACAAAGCGCATGCATTCAACCTTAATCTTACACAGTCATGCAATCAATGATATAATATTCCAATAGTTTTTTAACAACAGATATTACAAACTGGTGCCGCTACCGACAAAATTATGAAATAAAATTTCAAGAGTCAAATGTTTTTTCAACAAGCGCGCGGCGCACCACACCACACACACACACACACCCACACCACACCACACCAACACACACACACACGCGCACCTCACAGGTCGTATACTTTAGCAGGGTGATAGGACATGGGTTAGTGAAGGTGGGATAGTTCTTGATATGAAAACAGGAAGGGGGAAATCTTAAGTTGAAAATAAAATATGTCTTGAGGCTGGATTTAAAAGTGGCGTAACTAGGTTTCTGGCGAAAGAGAGAGAGGGAATCATTCCGGTCGATGGACCCAGAAATAGAGAAAGAGCGGCGGCCACCGGGTGGATTGGTGATCGAGGTATCGTAGGCACAAGGTATCTGCAGCAGAGCGAGGGAACGTGAAGGAGTGCTACAGGTAAAGAACATTCACAGATGGTAGGGGGGGTGCAGTTTTGGGAGACATTTGTAAGAGGGTTACTGATCTTATGCATGTAAGGTCAGTCAGAGAAGTTCTCTTTGTTACTGCTACTGGTATCCATGTAACCAGTACAACTGTAGCATGTGGGAGGAACCCCCATAGAAAAAAACAAATACTTTATGGAGATTGGAGAGGAGATTGGCAGCCACCAAGGAATATCCTAAGCCCACAGAAAAAACATGAAAGACAAAGCAAAGCCAAAATGATACCGAGATCGGTCGAGGTCCGGGGTTACACTCGACGCGCTTTCCATTGATTCTACACCAGGGTGGAAGTGACCAGTCAGTACTGGAGATTAAAACTTACTTAAGCTCCCAAGAGGAACAAAATATCACCAATTGGTACATGGAACGTCCGATACACTCTACCTGTGCGGAAAAATCAAAGAACTAGAGTATGAGCTTAGCCGCTATAAATGGGGACACATTATAGGACTAGGAGAAGTGAGATGGACGGATTTGTGAGACATTGACTGAAGATGGCACAAGATCTGGTTACAGTGGCCAAGTGAAACTTCACCATCATGGAGTGGCATTTATTGGCAGAAAGGACTGTAGTGGGGTGCATTATCCAGCTGTACACACGGCTCCAGGCAGGATTATCAGCATCGGGTGTCGGCCAAGCCCAAGAACATTCACCATCATAAAAATTCTTATGCACCATCATCTGAGCCATGCAGATGAATAAGTAGGAAGAATTTTAGAGATTTGAAAAGACCATTTGAAAAAAATACCAAGAAGGACATCATTCATCATCCAAGGGGATTTTAACGCCAAAGTAGGTCTGACTCTTTTTTTTTACAACCATGGGCCGGAACAGTTGGTCAGTTTTGGGATCTGGGGGAGACAATGACAGGGACTACGTCTGCTGGAGTTTTGCCTGCCAACCACAGGACTATTTACCATTGCATAACCCTCTATCCCCACAAGCAGTCAAGGAGGACAACCTGCATGCGACAAACGGCAAGATCCATAAACCAAATAGATTTTATCTAAACACCACGGCGCTTCAAATCCTGCATCACAGAGCCAGAACTAGAACTACCAGGAGTGAAAATAGGCATCGATCACGACCTTGCTGCTGCTGAATTCAAATGAACTGAAGAAAATCAAACAGACATGCACCAGTATCAAATTTGACGTGTTAGACAAACTTGAAAGATCCAGATGTCGAGGGGATCTTCCAATCTAAGCTGGCGGACGTTTTTGCGGCATTAATCCCTCCTGGACCAATGACATCAATGACCCTCACAACAACTTTAAGGGAGGCAGTCGAGAAACAGAAGAGGAGGTAACGGTCGTCAGAGAAATAAACTCAGCCATGGATACCATGGACATCTTGGACCTCTGAGATACAAGAAGAGCATGATAAACCAACCAGGTTCTTCAACCCTAAGAATACCAGGAGGCCAAACATTCTCGTGAAGAAGTCAATGTAAGGCCAGAGACGATGCGTTTGTTCTTTTTTTCTTTGTTTTGGATTCAATGATTCAATGTGATGAGATCGAAAAAAGCTGAAGTGTGCAACAGTCAAAAGGCAATACGAACACCTGAAGAACTCACAAAACCACTTCAAACCAATCATCAGTCATTGAAGACAGCTCCGGAAACCTCCTTCACAGGAAAGCTCAGCTGCATTGAACGGTGGTCATGAGATTGTCAAGAACTGTACGACTACACAATACAACCTGGACAAGAGCATAAATGAAGAGGAAAGCAGCCAGCAAAACATCAAGAGCCCCGCGGCCTATTAACTATACTGAGGGAAGGGTAAAGAAGAAGTGGAAGAAGCCAATTCCGCAGGCTTCAGTAGGAAAGGTCCCCAGATCAGACAATCTATACCAGCAGAGCTGCATCAAGCATGGTGGCGAAACAGTCTCACATTGTTACCGCTATCTGTCAGAAGATTTTGGGAGGACAAAACAGTGGCTAACAGAATGGAACAATCAATCATCATACCCTGCCCAAGAAGGGAATTTACGCCAATGGCCAAAAACTAGTAGACCATTCAGCCTCATTCAGCCACGGCAGCAGATCATGCTCAAAGTTATTTTGAATCGACTCATAGAAGGAGGCAGAAGAACACTTGCAGAGGAACAAGCTGGGTTCAGGGCAGCCAGTTGAGACAATCGAACAGATATTTAACCTGCACATCCTGATGGAAAAAAACATCTTCAACATACAGAGAGACATGTTCCACAACTTCATCGATTCAAGAAGGCTTTCGACAGATTATGGCACGAAGCGCCTGTGGCAGGTCCTCAGATTGTTTGGCATTGAAGAAGGACTAGTGCAACCATTCAAGCACTATACAAACACCGCATGGCAGTTGCAGTCCTTCTGAACAAATCAGTCGGAGACACTCAACCACAGTTGGGTCCGACAAGATTGCCTGTTATCTCCCAGTCTGTTTTAATCTGTTCTTGGAAATCATTATGTGAGAGGCCTTCAAGGACTTCCATTCTACCATCTCCCATTGGCGGCGACCTCAACAACTTACGGTTTGCCGATGAACATTGGACCTCATGGGCGGAATTAGTAAACTCAGAGCATGCAAGATCTTCACGACCAGAATTGTGAACAGAGCTGGAGCATATGGGATGGAGGTTGAGCTCAGAGTAAAGTATAGTACTGTGAACAGCACCAGCAACGCACTGCTAAAATTTACATGAACGGCCAACAATGGAGGAGGTAGCGTCTTTTAAATACCTTGGCGCTACACTCACAAAGGACGGGCGATCGACGACTGAATTCAAAGTCAGGGACTAGCCATAGGGAACATCCTTCCATGACAAAACTCACCACATATGGAAAAGGTAAGAGATAAGTTTCCCAAATCAAACTAAAGGCTCTACAAAGCCTTAATTCAGGACGATCTGCTGTACGGAAGTGAAACCTGGACATTGACTGCTCTGAAAACAGCAAAGCGAATCCAGTTCATTCGAAACACAAAATGGCCATAGAAGATATGGGCTTATCCTGGGAGAGAACGAAAGGACCAATGAATTTGTTTCAAGAGTCAAATAACACGGCTGGAGGTCCACGGAAACCCCCCTTTCCCATCGTCAAAAGAAAAAGCTGAATGGTTCGGCCACGTAACCCCCCAAACACTTCCCCAAAACAGTCTGGGGGGAACACTCGAAGGGGGCAGAAGGGGGGAAAGCAGAACAAGATGGTGGACAACATCAGAGAATGGACCGGTGAATGACTCGGCACTATGCTCAGAGCGAGGACCGAGATGGTGGAGGAGGCTTACCACGCATCTCTTTCGGTCCCCCCCACGACCCCAAAGGTCAGGGTCTGAGATATGTGATGATCTTTATTTACTCTCTGTGCCGGGCAGCAGTGGAGGATGAAAAGAGGGGGGGTAGTGTGCTCAGTTTTTTTCTTTTGAGAACTAGTCGAGCTGCAGAGTTTTGTATACGTTGAAGGGAGTGGTAGATGATGCTGGCAGACCAGACAAAAGAGAATTGCAATGCCCCAGACGTGAAAAAATTTGAGAGAAATGACAAGTTTGGCTATTGCATCTGTGGGACAGGTACTTTCGAATTGCACAAATACCCCTTTTAATTGTTAGTAGCACGACTGACGGGGGTCTGGGTGATTAATTTTTCCCATAGAGGTGTGTTGTCGATAACAACGCCTAGATACTTACAGCAGGGGAAGTGGGACGATGTATTGCCGAGTTCTTTTGAAGCTGTTGTAAGGGAAAGAGATTTTGTGTTTGTTCCCTACGAGCATTGCTTCGGTTTTATCTGCATTTGCTTTTAGTTTGTTCTGTGTCATCCAGTTTTGAATATCTTCAAGCAGTGGGCCATATTTTTTCAGGAGAGAAGGAGATTTTCAGGGAACTTGCTTTGAATCTGAGAGTCATCTGCGTAAAGATGATGGTTGATTTGTGGCGGTTGATTATATGTGACAGTGGGGCAGTGTAAAGAGTGAAAGAACAGGGCCTAGAACTGATCCTGGGGGGACTCTGCATTCCAGTTTGGCAGGTATTGATTGAATCTTGTTTCTGCAACTGTCTGGAATGGTCAGTAAGGTATGAATTAAACCCGGTGAGGGCTGTGCCAGTAAAACCCAACGTTTTTTTGAAGACGGGAGAAGAATTGAGTGGTCTATAGTATCGAGGCTGAGATAAGTCGGTAGATTGAGAAGGGAGATTTTCCTGAGTCAGAGCGAGTAGAACGTGTTTAAGGTGTGTTACTGGGTGGTTTCAGTGCTGTGGTTGGCGCGATAGGCAGACTGAAACTCAGGAAGAAGATTGTTGGAGAGAAGGTGGTTGTTGAGCGTTTGAGAACTACTTTTTCAAGGACTTTAGAAATAAAAGGTAAATTGGAAACAGGTCTATAATTCTTCAGAATGTTAGGGTCAAGGTCGTGTTTTTTGAGTAGAGGTGTGACTCTAGCAGTTTTGAGAGTTGATGGAACATTTCCTGAAACAAGAGATGAGTTCACTATTTTCGTGATAGTGGGTATAAGTTGTGGTAGGCACTGTGTGAAAAGATAAGCAGTATTGGATGATATCACATGATTTTATAGTCATTTCTTTCAGAATTGTCATGATTTCTTTCTCACTTGTCGGATGAAAGAAAAGGAGAGGAGTGCCAGAGAATTGGGGATCAGGAAGTGCAGGCTGGAAAGGAGTTGATCCAGTTTGGGCCCAAGGGATGGACTTTTTCAGAAAAGAATGCAAAAATATAGAAGGAAAGTTCAGGTTTGGGTTTTGGGGTGGGAAAACAGAGGGCTTGGCCTTTTTCACAGATCCCAAAAAGATAGATGTGAGGGAAAAAGAGATTCCTAGTGGGATGGGAGGGCCCCTCGATAAATATCCTTAAGGGAGCCCAAACCCCCATTTTTGGAAACCCCCAACACCGGCAGCTGCATGTTGGAACATGGTTTATCGTTGTCTTGGGCGACCCAGCGAAACTAGCACCCGCACCGGCCATGCATGGCCGGGCTGGCGAACAGTCCCCTGCCTCCCAGCCGCACCCCCCGCCCCTCCCCTCCTGCAAACCGAGGGTTTCCGCCGCTCCCCCTGCCCCCTCCCCCCCCCCCCCCCCCCACCTCCCCCCCCCCAAAAAAAGCCAGTGAACAGAAGAAAAAACCAAACAAGCAACACAAAAACACAAAAAGAAACCCCCCCACACACTTAGTATTACGCTCCCCCCCACCACACACACACACACACCACACACACACACACCACACACACAACACACACAACACACACACTACAACCACCACCACCACCGAAACCACCATCAATTTATTTCCAACCCCGCTAAAAAGTAAACGCTGAAAACAGGAGTGTGATGATAAATAAAAAAATGAAGTAGGATGTCAGGGAGTGTTGGCGGGAGTGACACTGTCCTGTTACCGTGCTACTTCAAGCTGTTATCACGACGGTCGAGGGCTCACTTATCAGTTGCCGCATTGTTGCACGGGGTGAACAGAGGACTGCTTTTAGCCCTGCTGTGTCTGACTCCTCTGTCTTCTTCTTGTTCTTGTTGTCCTTACCTGGGCCTCGCTCTCTGTCTGTCTGTCTGTCTGTCTGTCTGTCTGCCTTTGTGGGAACAGGTAAAGGTGACGTTCTCTTTCGATGATTTTTCTGTGGACTCTATATTTTTCACCTTCTTGTTGTTGTTGTTGGTGGTGGTGGTGACGGTGGTGGTAATAATAATAATAATAATAATAATAATAATAATAGTAATGTATGGAATCTATATAGCGTTGAATCTTGTAAAGCAACAAATCAAAGCGCTCAGAGGTATTGTTGTTGTTGTTGTTGCTGGTGATGGTAGGAGTGGTGGTATGTTGTGAGTGGTTTTGAGGGCAGTGTTGTAAAGTCTCTGTGAAAAAAAAGAACACGTGCAATGAGAAGAGAGGGCTATGTTGGAACTAGTCAGTTGTAGGGGGTGTGTGTGTGTGTTGTGTGTTGTGTGTGTGTGTGTGTTTTTGTGTGTGTTGTTTATGTGTATGTGTGTGTTGTGTGTGTGTGTGTGTGTGTGTGTGTATGTGTGTGTTGTGTGTTGTGTGTGTGTGAGTGAGTTGTAGGTGTGTGTGGGATGGTGCTGAGATTTTCCATAATTATAAAATCCGAACTGCTACTAAAGGAGATCAGACACACTGATAAAAAACAACAAAAAATAAACAAAACAAAAAAAACCCAAAGAAAAGGAAAAAAGAAAAAGAAAGAAAGGGTGGTGGGGTGAGAGGAGGAGGAGAGACAGCACAGCAGCAAGCAGTAGACAACAGAAGAGAAGAAGAAATAGAAGATAGAAGAGTGAGGAGGAGGAATTATTTTCTTCTTCTTCTTCTTCTTCTTCTTATTTTTATTATTATTATT
>CM054152.1:47772522-47810022 GCA_028751875.1 Rapana venosa
AAATCTGCGTGGGCAGGAAGCCAGCGCCGGCAACTTCAGCCAGCAGGGTTGTTACAGCTAAACTAGCTGATTACATAAAGCCTGGCGCCCAGGGAAGAAGCCAAGCTGTGCCCAGCCAGGGACTCACCCTGAAGGCTTTTTTTGGGGGGGGGGGGGGGGGGGGGGGGGGGGGGGGGGGGGGCTGAGAGATTATGGATAATCATGATCTCCCTAATCCCGGGATTATGCTCTGTTACCCAGCACGTGGGTAATCAGGCTTGGCCTTTGTTTAGGTGCGACATACAAAGCTACACACCAAAGTTTAAAATCAGCTCAGCGTGAACGATGTGAAATGGTTTGGAGCAAAGATATCTTTGTCGCTAGAAGGTAAGTAGGCAGGAAAAGCAGAGCATACCAAACAATCAATCCATTGATATATCAATTAATGATCTAACAATCAATGAACGGGAGGGGGGGGAGATAGCCTAGTGGTAGAACATTGCGCTCACAATCTGACGACCTGGGTTCGATTCCCGCTCAAAGGGATATTTTCCCTGGAGTTAACATTAGTGCAGACTCTACTCCCCCCAAAAGTCCTTGGATGAGACTATAAACCGAGGCCCCGTGTGCGAACGCACGCAGAACATCTTGCGCATATGTTAAATCATGTTCCGCTCTTCGTAAGAGTAGGCCATTGTGTGCTGGTGGGAACAGATGACAGAATCTACAAAACCGCATACACACGGGGACTGGATGTAAAAAAGCACATGAGTGCTTATTCCATTATCCTCATCGGATGGCTGCCTTCTGACCTGAATACACATTATTGGCCGTGTGCAAGATAAGATCTTCAGTGTTTATAATTTTAAGTATGCCTCATCTTCAGTGTTTTTCATTTTAAGTATGCCTCATCTTCAGTGTTTTTCATTTTAAGTATGCCTCATCTTCAGTGTTTTAAATTTTAACCATCTGAAGCACAAAAAGCATGTCTGTTGTTCCGTTGTTCTTTCACGTCTCTATCCTGCCTAACAATTATACATCTCTTTCTATTTCATAATGATTTCATTCTGTTGAGGAGGAGGAGGATCAGAAGTGCTTTGCTTGTGTAGCTTGTAATGGCAAGAGTGTAAAAAGTGCAGAGGAGAGCAACGCAGACACCACCAGGGAAGCTGCAGTTAGCATCGTCATGAATGGTCATCATGCAGAACATCTTGCGCACATGTTAAATCCTGTTCCGCTTTTCATAAGAGTAGGCCATTGTGTGCCTGTGGGAACAGATGACAGAATTTACAAACCGCATACACACGGGAACTGGATGAAAAAAAAGCACATGAATGCTTATTCCATTATCCTCGATATAAAAGAATAAATAAAAAAAATAAATAAATGGTCAACAAGTTGAAGAAGCAGACTCCTTCACATATCTTGGCTCCACACTGACAGAAAGTGGCCGGTCTTCAGTTGAAGCGAAAATCAGACTAGTAAACCCTTGCAAATCTCAGCCATAGCAAAGTTGAGCAGGACTTGGAAAAGCTGAGGTCAGCTTCCCTTGTCTAGGGCACTCGTCTTTTCCACCCTGCTGTATGCACGTCAAAGCTGGACCCTGACTGCAGAACTGGACAAAAATTCAAGCCTCTGAAATGGATTTATTCAGAACGTTTTTACGCATCTCCTGGCAGGGTCGCAGAACCAACCAGTCAGTGTGGCAAGAGGCGATAGTCACGAATGTTGGGCCACAGGAACAAATCCCTTGTGGCTGTTGTAAAGCGGAGGAAGCTGGCGTGGTTTGGTCTCGTCATCCGTCATGTGCTCAAGCATGCGTGTGTGATGTTATTGCATGGATGCTCCATGCTGTGTGTACTTATACATGTTCCCGCACATGCACGTGTGAAATTCTTGTGTGTGCAGCATGTTGGTTGTATGTGGTTTATGTGTGCCTGTACGCCAGCGAGTACATGCATGCACGCGTGGTTGTGGTGTTTATATTTATTTATATTTCATTCTTTTATATCGAGGATAATGGAATAAGTACTTATGTGCTTTTTTACATTCAGTCCCCGTGTGTATGCGGTTTTGTCAATTCTGTCATCTGTTCCCACCGGCACACAATGACCTACTCTTACGAACAGCGGAATAGGATTTAACGTGTGCGCAAGATGTTCTGCGTGCGTTCGCACACGGGGCCTCGGTTTATAGTCTCATCCGAAGGACTTTTGGGGAGAGTGGAGTCGGCACTGACGTTAACTCCAGGGGAAAATATCCCCTTGAACGGGAATCGAACCCGGGTCGTCAGATTGCAAGCGCAATGTTCTAACCACTAGGCTATCCCGTCCCCCTCTGTGTGTGTGTGAAAGATCAATAGTCAGAATACGACTCAATGACATGGTTGGGGGGAGGAAAAGAGGAATGAACCCATGACCTCTTAGTGTCTACATGGGTACGTTACCACCAGTGACCACACGTCCACCAGCAGAAAGGAGGACAAATAACGATGGAAAAAAAAAGTCTTAAAAGCCATGTTGTCAGCTGCTGCACTTATTTCTGCATGCACATGATCATCACCAGGGGGCAACCAGGTGGTGGTGGGGAGCAATGGGATGGGTGGGGTGAGAGAGAGAGAGAGAGAGAAGAGAGAGAGAGAGAGAGAGAGACACACACACACACACAGTCCTTCGGATGAGACTATAAACCGAGGCCCCATATTCGAACACATGCAGAACATCTTGCGCGCACATTAAATCCTGTTCCGCTTTTCGGAAGAGTAGGCCATTGTGTGCCGGTGGAAACGGATGACAAAATTCACCAAACCGCATACACACGGGGACTGGATGTAAAAAAGCACACGAGTGCTTATTCCATCATCCTCGATATAAAAGAATAAATAATACAAATAAACACATACAGATATAGACAAACACAGACAAGAGACAAAGTGAGTCCTTTCTTTACAAAGACCCACATGTATAAAAAACAAAAACACCCCCAAAAACGAAGAGAATGGGACAGCCTGGTGGTATTACTGGTAAGAGCATTGCGCTTGAGATCTGTTTTACCCATGGTTCAAGCCACCACAGAGACCACTGTTCAAGGAACTTTTCCCCTGGAGTCAACATTACTTCCGTCTCCGCTCCTTTGAAAGTCCTTCAGATAAAAATATAAACTGAAGTCCATATTATGCAAGCGCATGTAGAACATCTTGTGCACATGTTAAAACCTGTTCTGGCTTTTAGAAGAGTAGGCCATTGTGTGCTAGTGGGAATGGATGACAATTTTCGCAAGCACATAAGGACTGGAGGAAAAAAAGCGCAAGTGCTTACTCGTTTTCTTTGAACTAAAGAATTTGAACAAATTCTCACTGACTGACACTATAAAAAATGAGCGAGAGAAGTGAAGGGTCAAAAAAACAAAAAAAACAGAGATAGATGAGGAGAAATTTCTATTGGATTTTGAAAAGGGTGATGCAATTTATACTGAAAAAGTCCCCAGCACCCAACACATCTGGCAACCAAGCACACGCAAATGTCAAAAGCCCACAAAAACCTGACAAAAATTAAAACAGTTTACTGAAAAAAGTTTTTGCAGGGCAATGCAATCCTTCACCACAAATCTACTGTAGTGTATTGGACAAATCACAGACACTCTCTGTTCATATTATAGATGAGAGGAACACAGAGGGAAACCAACACAACACACACTCACAGGTATCGCTGAAAACAACTGCTATTTGTTCTTCAACACATTTTCCTATAGCAATCTTTCCTGGTGGGAACAGATGACAAAATTTACAAAACCGCATACACACAGGGACTGCATGTAAAAAAAAACAGCACATGAGTGCTTATTCCATTATCCTTGATAAATAAAAAAAAAGAAGTCATCTGAGCGCTTTGATTTGTTGCTTTACAAGATTCAGCGCTATATAACTTCCATACATTATTTATTATTATTATTAAACTTCCTAAGACTTTGGATCCATGCAGCAACTGTTGCAAGAAGTCTTCCCCATAAATCATTTATTTAAAAAAAAGTCAGCTTACTTTACCATGATACCACCCACACCAAAAAAAATTCAAAAACAAAAAAAAAATTACAAAAGTTAAAGGTAAAAAATAAAATAAAATAAAAATGAACCGAAATTTGAAAAACCAAACCTGAAGACAAGGCCATGGTCTTATCAACAATAACACAGACAATACATCTATTCCCCAAAATAATACTAAAGAAAAACCCAACCAAACATCACTAGCCAGTAAAAAACAAAAACAAAAAGCAGCTGGTAGAAAAGCTAAAAAACAAAATGAAATGCTCACACCATGACACAGGCCCTACAGGAAAACAAAGAAGTCTTTGGAAAGCTCTTACTACAAACCACATCTCTCATAGGGGCTCAGTAAGTAAATCTAATTACTAAAAATATAATACTGATAGTGAAAAGCACACACACACACGAAAAGTAATAAAGGTGAAAAAGTCTCCCATATAATGTATATGAGAAACTTAAAATGTTTAATATACAAATATCTTACACACACATCTATACACATACACTCTCTCTTACCTACTTATAAATCTATCAGTCATGCATTTATAATCCATCATTCATGTTGTTTACTGCCTGACTGACAACAACGGCCATAAAATCAAAGCTCACACTACATCAACAAATAACAATAAATCTAAAAAGCAGTCAAAGAGAAACAAAGCATTTACACAGCGCAAATTCAAAACAACATTTTTTAGAGTGCTTTCTTCTTCTTCTTCCTTTTTGTCATGTTTCTCCCAGGGGAGGTTTGACACTGATGATCCTTTATATAACCAAAAAGGGGCTCATGCACATACACAACACACACACATAACATTGTTGGCTACCTGAAATAAACAAGTCAGCCATAATCTATGTCTAACAGGTAAAAGAAATGACTCTAACAGGGAGAGGGCAGGAGGTGAGGGGAACTAAGGTATGAAATTGTAGAAAACAATAGTTATGTCTTCAGTTGGCTTTCACCCACAGAAAGGGAAGCCAGTTCAAAGTTCACAAAACATATCTTACCTTAATATCAATCTAAATCCTTTAATTTTGAGGATAATGAATAAACGCCAGTGTGCTTTTTTTAAAATCCAGTCCCCAAGTACATGTGATTTTGTAAATTTCATCATCTGTCCTACCGTAACACAATGGCCTACTCTTCTGAAAGGTGGAATATAGGTTTTAACATGTGCTGAAGATGTTCTGCATGTGTTCGCACACGGGGACCTTGGTTTATAGTCTCATCCATATGATTTTGAGAGAGGATATAAAGTAAAAAGAACCTAAGATTTGAAACTGTTTGGAAAGGATTTTTGTTGCTTGTTTTGGATTGATCTGATCATCCTGGGAAGAGCAAGGTAGCATGATGAAACATGCAAATTTACCTCAAATATACAAATTATAAACATGTGTAAAAACTGACTTCACCTTCATTGAACAAAAAGTGTCCTCCCTGCGTTTACATCAGGCACCCTTGTAAGGGGTCAAAACCAACAAACTTAAATGTAACAAAAGTATGACACAGACACCATCTCTATGCATGTGCAAACAAACACAGACTCCATGCCCAAATATAAATTTCATCACTAACAAAACTAATTTTAGTTATATAATGTATAATGTTAATTTTTTTTTTATCTTAATGAGAACACATACACACACAAACACACGCATGCATGCACACACACACAAGATTTTTGAATTATTTGAATTGTATGGTTTAATATTTTTTGGGGTTTTTTGTTTTGTTTTTAATTCCATATATGCATATGTTATTGTCTTTTCTTGTTTGATTTGTATAGTTTACTATAGATTAGGTTTTTTATTCTATGTCTGCATATAATCTTTTTTTCTCGCTTTTTTTTTCTTTAGATAGATGGCTTGATGAAAAAAAAAGCAAATGCACTGCTTATTCAATGTACCATCTGAAAATAAAAGTTTGACTTTGACTTTGACACACATGTACAACTACACAGTTTACGCACAGACACATGTATACATTCTGTAACACACACACAAATTGTACAACTACCCAGAGTTTACACACAAATACATTCTGTCACACACACACATACACACAACCATCAGAAAGCAAATACATAATACAGAGAAAAAAAAATAAAAAAGATTGCCAAGATGATGGAGCAATGACAAGATCACTTTCGACAGCTGCTGAAAAAGATGGCAGACAGTGACTCACAATATCAGTGTCAGGAAGTGCAAGATATGTGTGATGATAGTTTGCTCAATGTTCACATAATAACACCCCCCCCCCCCCCCCCCCAAACAAAGAAAAAACAAACAATGAAAACAACAAAAATTAAAAGAGACCAAATGAAAAGCCAAAATTTATAAATCCTCCTAGAATAGCACACACACACACACATGCACACGTCACACTCGCAGACAATGAGACACATTCAAATCACTCTCAAGTTCATGACAAATTTGAAAGCTTAAGAAACCTATCCCATTTCATATAAAGTATTCTGTTAAAAAAAAATTCAATAGTTATTACTACTTCTGACAATTTCCAAAATATGACACAGAATTATAAAACTTGAACAACTTAGCTGATGGCATTTTATTGCCATACAAAGATACACTGCATCACTATCATCATAAAAACACATGTATGTATGTATACACAAAAACTCGTCACAATCTTCATACAAACACGTACACACAAATTATTGAATACAATAAGTAAATAATTTCATGAGTAGGCACTCTCTTTAAAACAAAGCAGCAATTCAGACTGACTTCATAGTTATAATCCACACATGTACGCAAATTGCAATATGCACACTACAAACAGCCAAACAAAGTTAAAAACAAACCCAGAAATTAATTAAATTTGCCAAGAATTTCGTCTGTGGACACAGGTGTTGAGCTACCAAAACTACAGTAAAACATTTTCCTCCTGTGAGGAAAGTGAGACAATCAACACTCCTGACCTTTTCTTTCATTCTCGTTATTCCTCAGCTAAAACTCCATGGTTCTTTAATCATGAGCTATTTGTACACACATGTAATATTTTCCAACTATTGAGGTCACTACATTCTAAGTTCAATAATGATTCCTAAACATGATACTCCAGTAAATGTGTTTTCATTTTCTCACCCATTCTTGCATCCGTGTTCACAAGGTGTAATGGGATAGATCTACCAAGTGTGCATGATATGTGAATCTCAAGTTCCAATATCCTCTTATGACTGGAAGGGTAGAGGAGTGTATTATAAATATTGGCTCCAAAGAGGAACTCTCTTCCACTCTGAAGACAGCAAATGACATCTGAATACCCATCCAGTCTCTAGACATGAGTGATTTTAAAGGTCAAAATCTGATCAAGAACCTGAATCAAAGCTCCTGACAAAGACATTCATTACACACCAAGGGTCACAAATTTTCTTCTTTTTTTCAAATGGCAGTCTTATAAAACAAACAAAAAATGTCATGAAAACATACACTGACTGTAAGGAATATCTTTTTTGTCATTCACAAGTGAGTCTTATGGAACAATACCTTTTCACCAAGTTACACCCTGATGATGACAAATTATCTTCCCATTCAAGTGGCAGTCTTGTAAAATAATGACATTTCACTCAATGAATAATACATCTTTCACAACTGGACTATTTTCTTCATTGTGTCAGGATGTGTGCTTCACTAAAGTCAAAAGTAACAGGAAAGAACAGATTGGCGAGAAACAAGTAATGCATTACTGGCAAACAATGTGGCTGATGTGGCTATTATATGGCATCTTTTTGACAGCAATTTTCCTGTATTGCTAAAGACTTTGAACAGTTTTACACTGTCCCCTCTTTTACACAGGTATACATGTAGTGATATACCTTTGCTTTTCTGTAACAAACTAACGAAAAATGTCAAGACCTATGACTAGCTTTTAATGATTAGGTTTTTTGGTTTTCTCATGAACAGAAAACTATATCGACCTGCTTTTGCAATTTTGATTCTGTTAATTAAGCAAATAATGACAAAAATGCGTATGCAACTTTTATAACACTTGAGAACACATTTCATTGCAGTTTGCAAAATGAGCAGTGTTGAGCACCCACCACCATCCCCCTCCGAAACGAACTGAACAGAAAAAAGGATTTTTCAACTCCATGAAGTTGTAGTGTGCATGCAGTCATGTAGCAACACAGGCACCTTACAGAACTCTCTCATGAATACATACATGTATACACGAGCAGATAGATGTCAGTAAGCCATGTATAGCAAGCAGCCACATTTTTGTTATCTTAGTTATAGTAATGGAGTGGTTTTTTGGAATAATCAATTTCCAAGTTTTTGTGAACACAATTTAATAAATTCTTCATTTAAAAAACCCAAATAAACCCATCTCCCCACCACTGCAAAGGTAATCTTAAGTTTACAAGCTGTCAGAAATATTTTGCATAGTCTGACCAGAAAAACCAGCGACACAGGAACAGGGGTTTTGCACAGCAGACTTCTGGCTAAAACTGAAAAGGGATAGGTTCTATCTCACTGCCCTATTTATGTTTGCGCAGCCTGTGATTTTTCTGGCCCCTACAAGCCCAAGTTTTCTTATACACTACAAACTGTTCAAACTTGAGTGCACTATGGACTAATGGAGTCCATAGGAAGATGGGAGAGTTCTGAGTATCACCCATATATATATAGGAACCAACTTTTGAGAATCCAATAACCGGCCGGTGGATTTGGGACAGGGCATGCCCCCTCCTGAAAGAGCAGGGGTCAGGGGTCACAGCCCCCTGAAGATGAAACAATTTATATGGTTAACACTTTTCTTCCCACGGCACTCGCGCTGTACTCATGGTTTCAAAGAGACCATAAAACAGGGGACATGTCCTGAACATTACTAACTTAAAGCGCATGCGCACTCAGTCATTACCTCCCTTGGACACTGTTGTATGCTTCTCCTTGTTTGTTTTGTCTACATATTCATATATATGCTTTTGAATCCGCAAAATAAACATAAAAAATCGTAGTTTTTCAGTCAGCATAACAATGTAGCAAGGCAGGTAAAACTGGAGCTGCTACATCCAAATTGTGGTGGTTAACAACTCTGGACTCTTCTCACGAGCAGTAATCACTGTAACGTCATTTCATCAGTTATGCGAATTTATAAAATCTCAGCACAAGGCATAACTTTTGCCTTGTTGAGACTGACCAATGTATCCGAAATCCCTCTGGTATATGAGAACAAACTATTGATCGACAAGCTTTTCTTCAACATCTTGGTGATCGGCATTGGAAACTAGCATGAGTGTTAACACCATACTTATTTCATGGTGTTTTTTTTCGTGTTAATTAATGATTGACTTTGTTGGGTTTTTTTTTTCGGATTTCAGAAACTGTAAGATTTTCTTATACACTGCAAAACCAGGATTGCAGCTATAACCTGAAAAATAGTGGGATAAAAGGAATGGTTGGCAGCTAATGAGCTATGCACCCACTCTACAGACATGCATGCATTTTCCTTGCTGCTGTTCAAATTACTTGCCCAACTCTTCAGGTTTCTGCATCTGATGTGGGGACGGGGAAGGCAGCATAATGTACTGTACAGCCCAGTCAGTCAGTGACAGCTTCAAACCGACTTCAACCTCCACAGCGCCAACATTATCATCTTCACCCTCATCATCTATGTCTCAAATAAATTCTGTCACTTTCCATGTTACATAAGAAACCCAGTTTTGTTTCCTTCCCTCTCTCATCCATGTGGCGTGTTTGAGTCAGGTTCTTCAGAGTCTGCCAGTTTGGGAGGGGGCTGCCTGTTGTCAAAGGAATATTGTGACAATCAGCGAATCACTGTTCCAGAGTGGATATTTCACTCAGTCTGACCTGGCAGCGTAGTTGTGTTCTTAGTAAGGGACTTAACAGGTGATTCCTGTGTATGGTGGCTCACTCTAAGTACCACTGAGCATCAGCAGCCATGCAGGATCCCTTTTGGTGTGTGGCTTGAAGATGGCCAAGAACTCATAGGCTCCTGGCTTTGGAAGGGAGAAAGGAAAGGGGGGAGCAGGAGTGACAAAAACAGCATGGGTATGGCAGTGTGTGGTCAGGCTGCAACAAACAGCATAGGGGTAGGAAGTAAGGACATTATTTACGGGTAAGACAAAAACTTTTGAAAAAAAAGAAGAAAAAAAGCAGTCAACTTAGGACTCAATAAGGTTCTTTAGTCTTGGTTACAAATCTAATGTAATCATGAATAAATGATGCATGACATGGGGTTACACAAAGGCAGTTTTCCACGAGGACCTGTAGTCGTCTCATCTGTCCACAGTGCTGGAGTAGTACATGACTCCTAGGGAGGTACTGGTGAACCAGCTGGCGCACACCCACCACAGGATGAATGACATCAGTCCCCGGTACCACTCTGGGGTAAACACGGCTCTCAAGTCCCCCAGGGTTACCGCGAAATGGGCAGCTGTTTCCAGAATGGAGGCTGCGGTGCCGTTGCTGGCCATGGTTGTGGCAGCGCCCCTGCTGGATGCCTTCTGATAGCCTGAAAACACGTCTGCAACCGAGTCACCCAACACCGCGCTCCACGAGTAGTTGCCCATGGTTTTGAGGAGGAAGGTGAGGAAGAGGAGGAGGAGGATGGGGGCCAGGTACTGGATGGCCACCATGCACAGGTAGTAGAACACGCGGGCCACCATCTTCTGCAGCTCCAGGCTGCTGATCTTGCCCGACTCCTTCTTCATGTGCTCCACCTTCTCATGGGCCATGTTGAGGTGCGACTGCATGAACAGGGGCATGAAGAGGAGGCGGAGATGCAGGTTCCCACCACGATGATCAGCCTGAAGGCATCAAACTGGTTGTGGAAGAAGTACTTGTTGCCCCAGAAGATGCCTCCCCCGCACAGGAAATCACGACCTACTGGCTTGACCCACAGCAGGATGATCACCACCGGCAGCACGTAGTTGATGTGAAGCAGCGCCTGCAACACAACAATTTGGTTTTGGTTTTGGTGGGTTTTTTTCTTTCTTTTTTTATTCCTCGGCTAGAGTTCTGCAGTCTAGCCATGTTGAAATCTTTTGGTATGCAACTGTTAACCCACCATTAAGGTAGAACTTTGCATTCTGATTTCGGGAATGATGTCTAATAGTAATACAACGCCAGTGTGGATGCTTTTTCAAATTTTCTCATTCAGTCCTACTAGTATGCAAAGGCCTATTCAGTATTCTTCCAAAAGGCCAAAACAGATTTTTAATGTGTGCACAAGGTGTTCTGCATGTGTTTTGCACATGGGACCTCAATTATGGTCTAATCTGAAGGACCTTCCTGGCAGTGGAGTTGGCAGTATACCACTATATGGTAACTGATGTTAACTCCAGGGGTAAAAATCCTCTTTAAAGAGCAGTTTGGTGGTGGCTTTAGCATGGGTTGTCAGATTATTCATAACTAAACAATTGTCTGATGGTTAGAGCATTGAGCTCAATGCTCTAGCCTATCCATCAGGCTATGCCATCCCCCTAGAAAAGGGTTTGATTATTTTGTTCATTTCAAACCAAACTCATGTCTCAAAATGCCTTGAGCAATCAGTCAACTCAAAGCAAGTAACTAAGAATGCCACTTTCTAATTTCTGATCATAGAGCTTGTGAATATGAAATTGTGATCATTCTTTGTCAGCTAGTGAGCTACCAACTCCATCACGGCACCAGTCTTGTCTCCGCTCATGCTGAAAATAAATTGAAACCTGTACATACTCAAGTCAAATGCAAATTATGTTCTCAAAAGCTGTTCAGTATGATTGATTCAGTGATTGTGCAAAAAGAAATGTTCATAGATAGATCTACACAAACAGCCCCCCCCTCCAACCCAAGGTTTTTTTGCCTATTCACATTATTATGATTATATACTTGAAAAGAGTTCTTTTTAGTTTTTGAATGGAAATCGGAATTCATGCAGAAAATATCGGTTGTCAGAAAAAAATCGAAAGTTCTGTTTTCATCCCTAGGTCTAGATCTACATGTATATTTACCTGAAACTTTCAGTGAAAACCTAGGGGCAGTAGCACCCAAACACTCACTGTATAAATTATAATGGAGCTCAAGAATTTTTAACTGAAAAGTGCAGGTTTGGGTGAGAAATTGATCAGTGAGCTTCAACTGTCTTCAGTAGATGGGCGTATTTTACTCCCCTACATCAGATAACCACATGTGGCTGTTCAATGCTCATGAACGGAATGCTTTGAAGTTGGACTCATGCTATCAATTCTATTATGGTGAACTTAGCGGCATCTTAAACCTTTGAGTGCAAGTCTTTTGATCACTTCATAAAAGTTCATTCAACACAAGTTGCAAACTGGACTGGTGGGGGATAACATGTCAATCCCCTACTTAGACTGGATTTATTTTAAGTTTTGCAATCTCTGGGTGATTGTTACTCATTTGGAATATTCCTTTTCATAATGTTCATGTTCAAACCTGATATTACATGACCTAATGACTACAGAGTACAGTGACAAAATATTATGCATATTGAATTTTATGATGTGGTATAATTGATAAATAATGCATAATCCATAACATTCAGACAGAGAGAGAGAAAGAGAGTGCGTTCGTGTGACCGAGTGAATGTGTGCATGCATTGCATGTTTTGGCATTATTCAATTTTTACCTGCAAGAAAATATTCTCCTTGTGGTACTTCAGGGAATCCAGGTGCAACTTGGCCAGACGCAGCCCAGGAAAGGTGAGCAAGGCCCCAGTCACAGCACAGAAAGCAATCAGAAGGATCCGGAAGGTCATGAAAGAAACTGGCCCATGGGACTCCACCCCCTGCTTCTTTAAGAACTCCATCGCTCCATTAGAAAAGTTTCTGTACCCTTCCTCCAAACCAAACTCCAGGACACCATCCCCAACCACCAAGATTCCCATTCCCATCACCAGATAGAAGAACCCAAACGTGAACAGAAGGACCTTCTCCCCGCCTTCTTCTGTGCGGAGGTACACTGAGGTCTGTGACAGGAGAACCCGGAAGCAGAAGGCGATGGAGAGCAGACACCACAGAATGCTGGCGTTGAACTCAATGTGATGCTGGCTGATGATGTAGTAAACTTCTGTCATGACATAAACGATGACAGTGCTCAGGGAAAAATCCATCAGCCACTGGTATTCTGTGTAATACTGCAATGGCACCAAGTCCATGGGCTCCACTTTGGCCACATCAAGCTGAATAGGGATGTTGCGGGGCACTTGAAAGCTCTCTTCCTTGGGGTTGGTCATCATCTTTCTGTAGTCTTGGCGTCGCCCTTTGCCCTTCTCACCACCTTTGCTGATACCCGCGAGCTGCTTCAGTTCCTCATCAGAAGGATGCAGATAGCGAACAAGTCGACTGGACAGAAGCCAGCGGCCAAAGGAGTAGAAAGGAGACAGCTTTTGCAGAAAGCTGAACATGGCAATGGTGAAGACAAACTGGGCCCCCAGTACCGCCATGATGCTGCTCCTTCCTGCTCTGCGTTTACTTCTTGTTTATGCTTAGGATCTGGAAAATAAAAAGACATGATATGTAATAATGACTCTAAGAAATTTGAGAAAAATCATTTCTTGTGGAAATCAACCTTTTAGTTATATTCTGTCTTTAACCTCTTAACTGCCCAGTGCAAGTGCACCCTATATGCCGGGAAATAAAATTTGTATGTACCACATGCTATGTTCATATCCCTCTTACTCAGAAATTACTACATGAATAATCCTGATAGTCTACCCAATGACAGTATATATATCATAGATTACTTCCAGGCAAGCTCAAATTAGTTAGCATGATATTTCAATGCAAAAATATATTTAAAATGTAAAAAAAAATCGACAAAAAATACACTTTCCTCATCACCACTTTCATTCTGAGTACCCCCTATCTCAATAACGTCAAACATAAGTCCAGGCCAAATCTCATTAACAATTTTTTTTATGCACGATCCTGAATCATACACGATCGTTTTCATCACTGTCAGGTAAATCTAAAGTTTTATTTGCCACTTTTTCTGCTGTGTAAAGTTATTGATACCTTCAACAATGTCAGTCATTTTGAACAAGAACTGCCTAAGCAGTCATGCATAAAAACACAAAATACAAGCTAAAAAACGATTGTTTTTGCCACGATTTTTGCAGCTAGATGTTGCCAAGCAACAGGAGAGTGATCTCCACTAATTTTTGAGTTCTTTCCCTTTAAATGTAGTCAAGGAAGCTGGCTTGTTTACTTCGGTTCAATACCCTGGAAATTTTCCGGGTTATAGGCATATAGGGTGCACGTTTAGCCCCAGAAAATTTCCCGGGGGATAAGGCAGTCTAGTGGTTAACCATTACATCTGCTGACAATTACTTCCCCTGTCCTGAATTTCTGCCCTGGCTCTCTACCCTTCACTTCAGTCCTGTCAGCCGGTTTTCCAGCGATCACAGTAGCAGAGGAGGGGATGTTTATAGTGATCAGTCATGCGGCTAACTGGCATCAACGGGACTCTGGTAAATAGTCTTGTTAAGGCAAACACTGCTTCTCCTTTCTCACGAGAATGTTTATAAGCTTCCTGGGTTTGTAGTTTTTAGTAGAGGAGGGAATATCTTTAACTTGCACTGTTTTTCTCTGCCACTTGTCCGGTGCAAAATGGATCCTGAAGAAGACTGACCAATTTTCTGACGACAAAATTTATCTAAATGTTGATGATTTTGACCTGTTTGAGTCGAATGAAGAGGAAAGAGCAGAGATTAATGCTGCTATAAATCGTGACAGTGATAGTGATAGTGGTGATGAACTAGACGATGAGAATTTTCCACTTATTTATCGTGATGAACTAGACGATGAGAATTTTCCACTTATTTATCACCGGCACTGTTTCAAAATTTTCCACACCCATGTCACCTATGTGTGACATGTGACAAAGGATGCAGAATAGTGACATGTAAATAAGTGTATAGCAGTAGAACTCTGAAAAAAAAGAAATGAAGTGTTTGTGTTTTTGGTTGTGATAACCTCCATAACTGATTCAAAAGGGACATGTAAATATTTCTCTATAGCATGGCTGTTTTCTTGAATGAATCTGACGAAGCAGTTGAGGTGACAATGAGTACTGTGACAATCAGTGTACTGGATACCTTGTTCTGCACAAGTGACAGAGGTGTTGAGGACATCAAACTGTAAGTTACTTCATGTTTGGCATGCTCATATCTTATCAATGCTCATATCTTATCAATCATTCATTTGCATGTGTTTGTCATCGATAGTTTGTATGTGACAATACAAAATGTCACATTTGACTTGTTGACACCTGTCACATAAATCACACACACACAAGTGCAAAGTTCTAGTCTTAGAGAAAATCTACATTCAATTCTGCACACAACAGTATGTAACACATGGTTTTTGAAATCTGTTGTTCATTATGTTTAAGGAGAGTTGCATGACTGTAAATGATTGAGTGCAAGCGCTTCGATTTCTTTGTTTTTTTACAAGATAGCAGCGCTATATAAATTCCATATATTATTATTATTATTATATCATTTTATGCTTTAATGCAAAATTCTATGTAAGATTTACCAATGTACCCATTTTGCACTCTTCTGCACCTCAGAAACCCAGGAATTGAAGGAAAATTTGATTGCGCCGGTTTTCCTCCTTACAGGACTGAAGGGTAGCAGGAAGCTGAGCCAGAAAACCGGCTTGCTGTACTGAAAGGGTTTAGAGCTTGTTTTTTATTACATGTATCTCACCTCCATCCAGCATGTGACTGGCAGCTTGCCTTTGCAGGAAATATAATACATGACTGATACCCCTACACACCCCAAGGCAAAGTGTCAAAATTCTTCCCTCAGTTAATAGGTAACTTAGTATAATGTAAACTTCGATTTGTTGCTCCATCCCCCCCCCCCCCCCCCCCCACCCCCCCCCCCCCCCCACCGCAATTTAGTGCACATGACTAACCCAGCATACTGTTTTTCACATCTTCAGTGCTTCCTGACAGGTTTAGTTGTCATTGTCACAATTGTGTCAAGTTAAGTGTCATACTTGTGGCTGATAAAAAGTGCCTCTCATAACACTTAACAGGGAAAGCCCATCATCATCAATATAAGAATTTTCCTTATTCTGTACAAAGCAGAGTTTATACACCCAGTAAATGCTGGGGAGTAAGGGCTATTCATTCATGAGCACTGACTGAGTCAGTGAGTGAGGATCAATCATAAATTCATAATCTAAAAAAAGTTGTATGTAAATGTTTTATTGCTGTTTTTGCTCTCCCTCCCACTACAGACCAAACTCCCCTTGTACAAATAGCTGCCAATGAGCATAAAATGGGCGTGGCAGTTAAAGTGTAATAAGAAGCAGAAAGGGTTATTAATCTAAGCCAACTGATACTAGTAATAGTAATACTGTAGTAACTAATGTGTTCAAACTGGATTTGTAGTCCTATTTTCATTGCGATTTTCTGGCGAATCTAGTTTCACATCTTTTGCATATCTATGACATTCTTGCTTTCAAATGACCATGCGGAATGACAAAAAACGAGCAACCCCTTCGAACATGAATTTCAATGAATTTGCCCTTATTTGAACTTGACATCGAATCTCGAGGAGTGAGGACGGCATCTTCGTTACTGAGAAATCATACGAAATGATGCACAATATTCAGTGCAAAAGCCTAGTACAAAAACACTATTTATATCACAATTAACCTAGTTCATCCTGAGTACTTAAATCAACGAAGAAGCTACCAACATTTCACCTTCAGGTTCGTAAACTTTCTTCTCAGTTGTAGTGTCTTTAAAGACACACGCTTGCGGTCCGGAATTAATCGGAAGTTAGATGCGCGTCTGCGCATAGGCACATTTCCGCTGAAGCATTCCTGTCACTAGCCAAGCTTTTTGTTGACTGTGCTTTCCTTGTGAAGTTTGACACGTACGGCTTAAAATTTGCTGTTTTTGACATGAGATGGAGAAATTAACGAATGGTCGCTGTGCATGAATTCAGTGACAGAGCTCATTTAAAGTGGTAAGGTTTCGTTTTTCATTTCAAATCGATCTTGAACTATAATATTTTCTGGTTAGCGACCGTCTCATCATGCTCAGTGAGACCAGTGTCAATGTGAGATACAGTTAGAGTTAGTGAGTTCGAGCTACTCTTCGCCAAGTCGTACATTTAGTTATATCAAGACGATTAGTAAATTATGAAATGATAAGCTTACGAGTGCAAAAAATCCAGAGAATAGATGAGTTTTTGATTCTGATTCTCTGTCACAGAGGTCCAGTTTGAATTCTGATTCTCTGTTTTTGAGGTCGTCTTCAAAACGCAATATAGCGTTAGGAAATAGATTGGTTGTAGTTTCCCAGGTAACTATTAACAGCCCTACCGCTGCTTCAGTCCACTTTAAATGCACATGCAGGAGATTAATTCTGCATGTAAAAAACTAAAAAGGGCTAAACGTTACTCAGTTTACTGGCAAATTGGTGTAAAAAGAACATGGACAAACATGGACTCTACTAGACCCACAGACAGTGATATCAACTGAGCACAGGCCTTCCTGAGACAGAACATGAAGATCTTTCTGAAGCCAGAAGATCAAAGCAGCAGTACATTGTGCTGTGATGCGACTGCTGGAGGAATGGAAATTATTGTATGTCAGATCCTGCAGTATCAAGCTACACAGACTCAGCAGAGAAAAATGTAGATCATCTAGAGATGAGCATCAAGATGGACCAAAGATACAGGACTTCAGATCACCCACCACTATTATGATAATATGCAGTTCTTGTACAAACTCGGCCATGAATTAAACATTGATTGCTGATGATTCTACAGGTTACTTGCCTGCTTAGAAAGTGAAAAGTCTGGGTTTGAAGTGTGTGGTGGTTCAATCCCCATTTGGGCTCGAAACTTTCCCCCATCCACTAGGCCATGAGTGGTAGTCTTGGTGCTAGTCTTTCAATTGAGACGATAAACCGAGGTCCTGTGTGTTAATTCTTATTTAGCTCACATAAAAGAACCCATGGTAACAAGAGAGTTACCCCTGGCAAAATTCTGCAGAAAAAAGCCATTCTGATAGGGAAACAAATAGAGGTGCAGATCTTAGGAAAAAGAAGGGAAAAAAAGAGTGACGCTGCTCTAGTGGCGATGCGCTCTCCCCAGGGTGATCATCATGAATTTCACGAAGAGAAATCTGCTGTGACTTAGTAAAGTGGTATACAATACATTATACAGTACAATACAATTACAATACAACAATACAATTTCCCACAGTCACAATTGTTGTTAGTCCAACTCTGCTTCCTTCAGCTTCTTGCCATGTCATACTCTCTATAGTGTAAGAAAACTTTGTTGAGACTGCATTACAGGACCTCAAATCTTTCCTTGTTTGAAGACAGACAAGTTCCCCAAACACTTTTGTTTCTTAGTTGGTCATCCACAGATCTTGACTGGACAAGGTGGTGGTTAGGCTGGTGATGTCCCGCAGTTTATTGTCTCATTTGAAAGACTAGCACCGAGACTACCACTCATGGTCTAATGGATGGGGGAACAGTTTCGGTCCCAAACACTTGAAACAGGAATTGAACAACCACACACTTCAAACCCTGACATTTCGCTTTCTAAGCAGGTGTTTGCATGTTCAGCAGTTCTGCAAGCTGATTTAAAAATCCAAACTTATATAGGAGCGTAGATCTTAATCCTTTGATGATTGAAGTTTTCCTGTCAAAATATCATTGATCAACATTAAATAATTTGTACACTAAATTAGGCCTTCTATCAGACACTCTCTTTCTAGAGTCATCTGTGTGTGTGTGTGTGTGTGTGTGTGCACGTGTGCGTGTGTGTGACTGTGAGTGAGTGTGTGTCACTGTGAATGTGAGTGATTGAGTGTGTGTGTATGTCATTATGTGTCTGTGTTTCTGTCTCTCTGTCTGTCTCAGTGTGTGTGTGTGTGTGTGTGTCTTCTCTACTCCATACCCTCTCTTTCTCTCTCATCTCTATGGTCTCTGTCTGTCTCCTTATCTCTTTGTCTGTGTCTCTCCCTCTCCCCGACTCCCTCTCTCTCTCTAGGTAGAATTGAAAATTGTCTTTCATCAGTTAGCCCATTCTTGGTATAATTCATAAGATGTGTAGCCTGTTAGCAGTGTAGGTCTGTAGTACTATACTGTACACTATCATAATAGATGCAGGTCACCTTAGTTGGTCAGCATGAGAAAGAAGAAAAATACTTTAAGAGTTTAAGTGTTAACACTAAATACAGCATTACTGTAATTGAAAACAAAGGTACTTAATTAATTTTTCTTGATTTGATATCAATTTTAATGTTTTTAAAATGATTAGATATAAATTTTACATTACATAGTCTGCAGGCAATGAAGTGATGGTCACTTTTTCTTATCATCAAATCTGTGGACATCATCAAATCTATACTCGTGTTCATTCTATTTTTGATGAAAGAATAATATTTAGATTTTAAATCAGTGTACCTCTGTGGCAGGATGGTTAAGACATTCACTTGCCAAACAAGTAAACCATGACTGGCATGAGTGATGAGGTTCTGGAAATGGAATTGATTCCCAGCCTTGCCCTTTCTTCCCAGTTTGACCCAAAAATTGAACTGAATGTCACAGTCCTTTGGATGACACTGTAAACTGAGGCCATATGTGTGAATGCACACAGAACATTATGTGCACACGTTAAAAACCTGTTCAGAAGAGTAGGCCATTTCATGCTGGTAGTCCTGAATGAATGACATATTAAAAATAAAAAAAAACAAAACACATGCATGTACAGGTGTCATGCTTCAGTTTAGACACCATCCCTATAGTCAGAATGAGAATGTGGCTACCTAAATCAGTAAATCACTAAATGGCTGGAAAAAACTGATCCAGTCCCCAAAATGTCACCATTTCTGCCTTGGTGAACTCTAACCAAGGACCCCCCCCCCCCCCCCCCCCCCCCCCCCCCCCAACAACAACAAAACCCCAAGAACAAAAAAGCAAAACAAACATGAACAAGCAAAACCATTTAAAAAAACAAAATCAGTAGCATCCTGATAAGATTTTCTGTAACTTGTGACTACGACTGGATTGACAGTGTTGCAAAGCAGTGACTAATCAATAATCATTAAATAACCAAGATGCTGTCATTTCAAATCTCTGCATTAGTTACTGCTGGAAGTTGAACTCGTCAGTGTTGTAATTTGTCCTCTGTTTTGTGTATGTTTGTTTTGGTTATTAATCTGCTTCAGCTCTGAAGTTCACCAGTGGTGAGATATTGTGTACGCAACCATTCACCTGTCATTACCTTGATTTTTAAAGGTAGATCTATGCAGTCTGACTTTGGGGATGACATCTAAACATGACAACTGGGTATGCATTTTAAAAATAAAATTGTGATTCATAATTACCGGCATGAAATGGCCTACTCATTCAAAAGTTTGAACAGGTATTTAATGTGTGCACGAGACCTCAGTTTATTGTCTCATCTGATGGACTTTCAGGGGAGTGGAGTTGGTACTGATGTTAAATCAGGGGGGAAATCTCCTTCCTGGTGGTGGCTTGAACCCAGGTGGTCAGATCACTTGCTCAATGTTCTAACCACTAGTATATAATATATATAGTGAGCTATAGATCCTTTCCCACTAATTTGTCCTTTTTTATATCTCATACCTCAACTAGAGCTCTGAGGTTCACCAGTGGTAAGATTTTGCGTATGTGACCGTTTTTACCCATCATTGAGGTAGCAGTATTTTGACTTGGGGGATGTTTGTCCTTTAAAGAATGTTTGTGAGTTTGTAATTTTGTTATGCAGGTGAAATATACCAATATACCATACATTTTTGTGAGACTTGATAAAAACTATATAGATGCAAGTTTTTATTTGAACAATTAAAAGAACAGACCTGTCTATGTTGCATCATATTCTTATCCCCCCCTTCCTGTATTATATAGTTATGAATGATTTGATTTCATTCTATTTCAGTGTTTCTTTTTATAGTTATTTTACTAAGACAAAATAAAGATATTTTGTGATGAGTTCATTCTCATTCAATCACAGTCCTGTTTGTTCTTTCCCCCTCCCTCTCTTTCAGGCCAGAATGGACTTGAACGCAAAGCCCAAGCCTGGTTCTAACCGCCCTTTCTACAAGCCGCCAGAAAACAAGGCTACCAGCTCCCAGATTATCAGTGAAGCACGCTCATCTCTGAGAACCCTTGGCACCAAACGACCTTTCACCCCTCGAGATGAGCAGCGCCATCTCTTTCCATCCTCAACCAACAGAGCTCCAGAGTCCCGGCCACCCAGCTCCTTCAGGTTTGGATATTTGAGAGGCACATATAAGAACCCATGGCAACACAGAAAGAGAGAGAGTTTTATTTGCAAAATTATATTGAAAACCCCCCTCATTCTCATACAGAAACAAATGTATACAATCATTTGAGTTTGCACTCTCCACAGAGAGAGCAGCTCAGAGTTCATGCAGAGAAATCTGCCATGACTGAAAGTGGTTTTCAGTTCAGCTTACTAGACAAGTGGTCGCTATTTTATTCCAGTGTTAGATTATATTACATATTTGTTCCTTGGCTAGAGCTCCAAGGTTCTCTAATGCTGAGAGTTTAGCCTGTGTCAAAAGGTGGATCCAGAAAAAGCCACTATAGCTCAAATCTTTTAACATGTTTTTGACAGAAACAGTTTGTGTAATCAAAGAGTAATGAATGTTCTTCAGTAAATCATATGATACACATGAGAAGATAACTGAGGCCTTCAGTATTGAGATATCTGGCTGAATATTGATAACATAATTGTTCTCTAATGTCCAACAGTTACAGTTGTTATGATGGACATATAAAGTACTGAATATTTACTAAAATAATTGTACAACTAGAATATAAACTCAGTTTGTTATGTGCACAAACCCCCCAAAAACAAAACAAACTAATGTGTAAGTTTAGTTTACTTTCAAGTCCTGTGTAACAACTGTTAGACTATGTTACATGTCAAACATACTGAAAAGAAAGAAAATGGTCAAGAAATTTCTCGGATGATCTTGCCATATTTTCTTTATAGTGTTCCTTATAAGTACACATAAAAAAGATTGAAAGAAAGACATATATATGCAAAAATGAACTTTCATTTGACAGTTGTTACACGGCTGTGGTGGACATATTTTAGGTTCACATCTGGAGAGTTCAGCAAACAAACAAAAATACCAGCCAAGTAGTGAAGTGCAATTCTGAAATAATCTTTACCTTTAAAAAAAAAAAGTCAATAGTAATAAAATCCATATCTTCTGCTCATCTACTTTGCTCTTGCTTACATTTTTACAGACTGATCCATCTAACGGTTGTTCAAAAATAGAGCACATGATCATCTGCCTACATTATCTTCGCTCTTCTCAAAAGTCCTTCGGATGAGACTATAAACCAAGTGTGAATGCACACAGAACATCTTGTGCGCACGTTAAATCCTGTTCTGCTTTTCAAAAGAGTAGGCCATTGTGTGCGGTGGGAACAGATGACAAAATTTACAAAACCATATACACACGAGGACTGGATGTAAAAAAGCACAAGTGCTTATTCCATTATACTCAATATAAAAGAATAAATAAAAAAATAATAAATGAATAATGTTGGACATACACGACAGACAAAATATTAAAAGTATAAATGGAAATGATACTAAAGTAGTTTCAAGTAATTTCATTTCCATCAAGCAACAAAATGTTGGTTAGAATTGTGAAAAAAAAGCAAACAAACCAATAATGTTGGTACAAATTCAATTTATTTTCAGATTTTCTTGACAATTCTGATTGTTGTTAGGATTTTGGGTGACTGGGTATCAGACATACTGTGTTCACTTTCCTTCATTCCTGACTTTTGGCATGGCTGGACACGAAGGCCAGCCTTGTATTGAAATACAAAAAAAGTGACTTAAGTAAAAGTGCAAATCAGAAACAGTAAAATGTTTTCACTTAAAAAACAAAACAAAAATCAATGGTCATGACTTTTAGACATACGTACAAGAAGTACATTTAATCTTCCATTTTTCAGTCTTTAAACAGGAATTAAAGATGAAGAAAATCCATTCACTCTTAACACAGGTAGTTTAGAGGTATTACAGAGTAAAAACATGGATTGGAAATTGAAGCAGTTCAATGCAGATGATTCAAATCTTGCTTCGCAATTTTAGACATATGGTGTCACAACTGTCAGACAACATTGTGTTGAGTATTTTTCATCAGCCTAGGTGTTGTGGGAAGTTAATGTCAGTGTAAAAATATTCCCTGGTTATTATCTTAACTGATTTTACATGGTTTAGATTATACAGGGAATGTATGATTATATTTGTGAACCACAATGCAAATACATATCAACCATGTAAGTTTGCTGTTAACATCCAGATGCAAAAATTTGAGCATTCTTCATACTTTTCATGTTTTTCTTTCTCTTAAAGTAAGGATATTGTGTTTGATTCTATTTTATCTGCATGCAGTTTTCTGAAAGCAGGAAACAAAATTGCATTCACAGGGACTGGATGTAAACAAACCACCCTGAGTGTTTATTCCATTATCCTCAAAATAAAAGAAAAAAATAAAATAAAATTAAAAAAAACAATAAAAAAAACAAACCCAACCCAAACAGACAGCTGCACAAGGGAAAACGATACTACTGAAAGACAGACATGGGATATTGAATGAGCCCCTTTTGTCACAGCCTCAGTTTGCATACATGTATGCGATTGGTTTTTAAAAAATTTCCACTGTTACAGTTGCCACATTCCAACTTGGAGGATGTGTGTGATTTACAGTTGTCTTTTGTAGTGGATTATGATTAAGCTTAAGCGACTGCCATTACTCTGAATGTTATGTCCTCTTATTTTTTTATAATCTTCTGTTGTTTGTTGGCTGTGTTTTTATCAAAATTGTGACACATTTTCATGACTTGGTTTACATCTTTCTGTGAATTAACTTAAAGTAGTGAGTGAGTATGTGTGTGTGTGTTTTTGGCATATATGTTGGTTATGTACATGCTCAATTTAGGAACATATTATTTCTTTATTCAATGAGGAACTACCCCCCCCCCCCCCCCCCTCTGTATATAGCATAGTATTACAGTAGTAAATGATAGCAACTACACTGCTAGCCCATCATCTGTCTATTGATTTCTTGGTACTGTTCTGTCTGCAGTCTTGGGTCTCGTCATTTCGATGGAGCAGATTCCAGACCGGTGTCAGGAACAAGGCTTTCCCCTCTGGACTATGTAAGTGCATGGATAGCAAATTTGAAACAGCAGTGATAATTTTTCCGGTGATCATTCATTCAGTGTGGAGTCAGGGGATATTGTAGCAGCAACAAAATGAAAAGTATTTGCAACTCTAGCTCTGCAATACTAGCTGTGGTGTTAATGGGAGTAGTGCGATTAGTATTACTTGCACCAGTTGTCTGGATGCAATTCCTTCTGCTACTGACTGTAAGATGGTGGCGATTATTGAATAATGATGATGCCAGGTTAATGATGATGTATTGAACAACTGTAAGGGTGATTGTTAGCTCTTGAGCTTCTGTGCTGTTACAGTTGTTGTGCCACAGTTTAGGTTTTATTTGAAGCTGTTTAGCTTTGCACAAGTAAGTCAAATAGAAGAATGTGGAAAGGGATGGGGTTTGCTCACAAAACAGCCAGACATTTGATAAATCATACTTCAGCTCTCACATTCAAAGGACTACTATCATACACACAGACATACATCTGAATCACCATAATATGTTGACTACCCTTCCTCAGACTCTGCTTGCATACATGTAGACCTCCATTTCCTGATTGTTTTCCTCTGTGCTAAGTCTTTCAGAATTTTGTACTAGAATTTCACTTAGATTTTGTTCCTTGAATTTCTGCCATTTGCTACTTTGGATTCAATTGCCAACTTTTTTTTTAAGTGTAAAAAAATGTTTAATGATCACAAACTCTCTCACTGGTTAGAATGACATAGTAGTTTCATATAATATCACGCTTGTTGATGGTCAGAAGGAAATGACAGTGTTAAACATTCAGGATCTCTAAAAATGTTCGTAATATAGTTTGTTATACATGTTCGTTGCGTGCTACTGATGCCTTACAAGTTTTAAATGCAAAATATTCCAAACAAACAGCACACTATGGGTGTGTGTGTGTGTGTGTGTGTGATAATATGCCCATATGACCACACACACACATACACACACACACTCGTATACACACACACACTCGCACATTCTCTCTCTCCCCCCCTCCCCCGCCCTCTCTCTCTCTCGTGCATACACACACAGAGCACTGGAAATAAAATTAACAGGATGTTTTGAATTAAAAGAGTAACCCCTAACTTTTCAAACTGTTTTCTGTTGTCTAATCTGAATTCTTTTACTTTAAGCATTAATCCAGTACTACTAATCAAGGCATTACATGGCTGTGGCATATATTAATTTGTGAAATTCATTGCATGTTCATTTTGCTTCTAATGTTGAAATTACTGAAATGACTTTCCTTAGGTATGCCAATTTTCTCTCTGTACATTGATTTTGGCTTTATTCGTTTGTCTTTAAGACTCAGAGAAAAGAACATGAGAAAAAAAGGGTTAAAGGGTAGGGTGTAGGGGATAGATTAGGTGTTGGGGTGGGTATACTCTGCTTATTTAAAAAGGGTGAGGAGAGTGATTCCTTTATGGGTTTGTTTATGATGCAGGTTTTGAAGAGTTTGGGGTGGGATGGGGCTGGAAAGACTGGTGCTTGATTCAAGAGAACTTGTAAAATCTTGTGGCATATTTAAATTTTTTTAAGCAGGTGCTCTGGCACCATAGGTAATGTGATGGTGTTGTCTGTGGAGAAGGTTGAGGTGTCATCATTATAGGCATGCTACATCCATCTCCATGCACTTTTTGCCTGACAGTCCAAAGTGTGGCGTAGGTGTAAATGAATTCTTAATTTGAGTTGCTGTTGAAGTAAGCAAGCTACTGCATCCTACAGGCCATTGTATTTGCTGGGCATGGTTGATTTGGAATTTAAAAACAAAGCGTTGAGCAGAAGCGGACACCTGATTCTAAAGCAAACAAAGATGGCAGCTCTGTTGCTGATATGTATTATTTTCTTTCATTGGCAAAAGCAGACCGAGTGGTGAAGAAGGAAAGAAAGAGATCTCACCTTCTGGGGTCCTAGATTTAGAAGGTGGCTTCAGGTGGAGTCTTTCTGTGTCAAAATTCGTGCCTAGATATAACTGGGAACTGCAGTCCAGGGTGGATGTCTCTAATTACGGGGTATTATTGATCATAGTCAGGACAAAGCTTAGCAAGTGCACTGGTTAGAACAGCTCAGTGTACACTAAAGACAAAGTGCCTTCCACTCACGATATCCTAACATTGGGAAATTTCAATGAAGTTCCAGATCTTGAGTGTGATAAAACAAGCAGGGTTATGGCTGTTAGTGGAAAAAGGGATCAGCCATGTAAGTGTGGCATTGGTTTAGACAGATTTTATCTATACTGAAGACACACTGCTGCGTCAGAACAAGAACAAAGAGAACAAGCAAAGGAGTAAGAAAGTCAACACTACAACAGAAAAGAAGTTAGACCCCTCGAAAAAAATGGCTGTGAAAATTGGCAGGCCTGTTGACTGACTGCACGTTGAAGTGGCACGGCTGTGGTGGTGCTTGTTTCTGCTTGCTGTGGTGTTGGCACAGAGGGGTGGCACTAACCTCCCCAGACCAGCTCATCACCTTTCTTTTTTGTCATTGGGTGTTAGTCCTTTGCTCAGGCCCCAAGGACGCCTACTGCTGGAGACCTAGAGAACATCTTGCCGCCCAAGCCTCCCGCCTCCGATCCAAACCGACCCCAGGGCCGACGTAACGCCAACGCCAGGCATCGCGTCCATAGTCAACAAAGCGCCGAGGGTGTTGCCAGCAAAGACGGTGGCCCTGTGCCCTACAGATCCGATTCCTTGACTGATGGTAAGTGTTGGGAAGGGAAACACGTGGACTTGAAATTAATTGCAGGGAAAAGCTGAGCTTTGCCAGTATGTGTGCATTCTATTCTTTTATTCTATTCTTTTATATTGAGGATAATAGAATAAGCACTTAGGCGCTTTTTTACATCCAGTCCCCGTGTGTATGCGGTTTTGTCAATTCTGTCCTCTGTTCCCACCAGCACACAATGGCCTACTCTTACGAAAAGTGGAACAGGATTTAACATGTGCGCAAGATGTTCTGCATGTGTTTGCACACGGGGCCTTGGTTTATTGTCTCATCCAAAGGACTTCGGGGAGAGTGGAGTCTGCACTGATGTTAACTCCAGGGGAAAATATCCTTATGAACGGGAATCGAACCCGGGTCATCAGATTGCAAGTGCAATGTTCTAACCATTAGGCTATCCTAAATGCATATCTGCATATGTGTGTGTGTGTGTGTGTTGGTGTGTGGTGTGTGTGTTGTGTGTGTAGTGTGTGTATAAGCAGTTCGTACAGTACACATGGTTTTGTTATGCTTCTACAGATGAAGAAAAAAGAGAAGGAAAGAAAATCAATGTGGAATAAGGATTTATTTATTATTATTTTTTCTTTTATATCGAGGATATGGAATAAGCACTCGTTGGCTTTTTACATCCAGTCCCGTGTGTATGCGATTTTGTAAAATTTTGTCATATGTTTTCCACCAGCACACAAGCCTAACTCTACCCGATGCATATCAGTAACATCCTCCCCCACCATCCAACCCCACCCCCCAAAAACCCAACCAAACAAACAAACAACAAACTATTGGTTATTCATGTATGTATGTATGTTGATATTTAATCTGCAGTTGGTTTAAACCAATCTGCACTTCTCCTGCAAGTAATATTCTTTTGTTTTCTGTTAGTTAATAAACTATATCCAAACCCTGGCTTACCTTTCATTTAAAGAAAATTCTTTTATATCAAGGATAATGGAATAAGCACTCATGTGCTTTTTTACATCCGGGATAGCTCAGTGGTCGGAGCACTCGCTTTCCCCCAGCCAAGTTAAGCAGCGTCGAGCGTGGTTACCAGTTGGATGGGTGACCGTTTGCGCGCCTTGGCTTCAGTACAGTTCCCCCAGTTCACCCAGCTGTAAATGGGTACCTGCCCTCTTTAGGGTCAGGGAAGGTAAAGCAGCGAGGGAGAGGAGATGGGCGCCGCCCTCAATATGCTGGCCCTAGAGAAGTGAAGTATCTGACGCCTCGCTCCCCTACGACCTTATAGGTTATGGGACTCCTTTACCTCCTTTTTACCCCGTGTGTATGCGGTTTTGTAAATTTTGTCATCTGTTTCCACCAGCACACAAGGGCCTACTCTTCTGAAAAGCGGAACAGGATTTAACGTGTGTGCAAGATGTTCTGCATGCGTTCGAACACGGGGCTTCGGTTTATAGTCTCATCCGAAGAAGGACTTTGACATTCAGTTCGATTTTTTTGTCAAACTGGGAAGAAAGGGCGAGGCTGGGAATCGAACCCAGAACCTCACGGTTAACTTGTTGGCAGGCCAACGTCTTAACCAACCTGCCACCTTCCTTCTCCATGCCTTGTTTCAGTGAGTGGGGGAGAGAGTGGGGATGGGGATCAGCAGGCGCCCAGAGCACACAGCGGGCCCAAAGAACGCACACCTGTTCTCTCCCCTGAGGAAGAAGCGGCAGGAGTGGCCAAGGACCTCTCTCGTCGATTATCTGCCCCTGCTCCTGTCAACAGCCCCCCTCACAGGCGAGTACCACTCACGTCTGCAGGGGTGCAGGGTTGTCTGACTAATTCTAGGAATTGGGTTTGACAAATTAACTTAATGGTTGATAGGGTTCAGAAGAGGAAGAAGCCTTTTCCCATTCTGTTCAGCAGTTTTAGAGTTGGTTTCATTACTATAGTGGTTGTAAGGCACAACACTTTGTTTGTGTCGTTTTGTTTTTGTCTGCTGGAATTCGTTTTGTCATCATCACAAACTGCCATCTCATTCCGTCAAGAAATAAGAGTGGTTTGGTTGTACCTTTTTTATTTTAGAATCGGTGAATTCAGATTATCAGCAAGCCTTGATTATTGAGCTCTAGCTGATCTCTCTCTCACTCACTTTTAACTGCCATATTCTCTTACTTTTTCAACTCCTATATTTGTTTTCTTGTGTGTTTGAATGTTTGGTAATTGTTTCATTTGTTATGAAATAACAAAGTTGAATTGTTGTGTTTATAACAGGAATTTGACTGAAACTTTCTTGGGTGTGGATATAGAAATGTCTGCCGAGTGTAAATCTATAAAAGTGGAGCTTTTAATGGCTGCCCTCTTTTTTTCTTTTTTTGTAAAGTGAATCAGTGAAAATGTTCAGTACTCCACACTACTGTTTAGTGTATGGTTCACAGTGATTATGAAAATCTGGAAACAAAAGAAGGGAGGGATTTTCCAGTTGACAGAGATGCCATTTACCCCATTGTGCTTCTCCATGATGGTTTAAAGTTGATAATTTAAATCAATTGTTGTTCAACTTTATATGTTTTGCTCTTGTCATCCGTTCCTACCAACATGTAATGGCCTACTCTTCCAAAAGGTGGAATCGGTTTTTAACATGTGCGCAAGATGTTTTGCACGCGTTCAGTTTATAGTTTCATCCAAAAACTTTTGGGGGCGTTTGACCATGATGTTAACATTCAAATCCAGTAAAATTTCCCAAATCGGGCGCCTCCGGGTGGCTTGTTTTCTAGCCAAATTTAAAAAAATTTTTTTATTTATTTTTTTCTTTTATACAAGGATAATGGAAAAAAGCACTCATGTTTTTTTCATCCAGTCCCCGGGTATGTGGTTTTGTAAATTTTTTCAATTTTTGGCCACAGATCATGACACAACCTAATCACAAGGGCTGTCCCCCCACCTCGTGTGGTTTGTTGGAATAGGTTTTTTTTTTTTTTTGAAAGTGAAGTGAAATGCGTGTTACTGGGTTAAAAAAAAGGACAGCCCGATCAGCCTCATGGGCAACGGGGGGGGTTTTAAACAAAATAAGTAAATAATAAAACAGCAGAAAAATGAAAAAAAAAAAACGGCATTCGAAGGAAAAAAATGAAAACAAGCGTTAAGTGAAATAATGACAACAAGCAGTATAAGTAAATAATGAAAACATATGAATAAATAAGAAAACAAGCAGTAGGAAGTGAAATAATAAAACAAGCATAGAAGGAAATAAAGAAAACAAACAGTATGAAGTGAAATAAGAAAACGAGCAGTACAGTGAAATAATAAAACAAGCTTGAAGTGAATAATGAAAACAGTTGAAGTGAAATAATGAAAAAAAGCAGTTTAAAGTGAAAAAAGAAAAAAAAGCGTATGAAGTGAAATTGAAAACTATAAGTGAAAAAATGAAAAAAAGCAGTAGGAAGGAAATAAATGAAACAAGCATATAATGAAAAAATGAAAAAAAAACGTTGAATGAAATAATGAAACAAGCATTGAAGTGAAATAATGAAAACAACATAGAAAAAAATAAGAAAACAAACAGTATGAAGGAAATAATAAAACAGCAAATGAAGTGAAATAATGAAAACAACGTATGAATGAAAAATAAAACATATGAATGAAATAATAAAACAAAATGAATGAAATAAGAAAAAAAGCAGTTGAAGTGAAAAAATGAAAACAGTATAAGTAAATAATAAAACAAGCATATGGTGAAATAAAAACAGTATAATGAAAAATAAAAAAGCAGTATAAGTGAAATAATAAAACACACACATGAAATGAAAAAAATGAAAACGAGCAGATAAGTAAAAAAAAAAAAGCAGTTGAATGAAATAAAAAAACGACAATAAGTGAAAAAAAGACAACAAGCAGTATAAATGAAATAAGAAAACAGCCTATGAAGTTAAATAATGAAAACAGCAGTTTGAAGTAAATAATGAAAAAAACAGTATGAAGTGAAATAATGACAACAAACAGTCAGTCAGTCAGTCACCACTATCCCGGGCATGTTGGGAAAGAAACGGGGTGTGCTGGCTGTGCGACGGTCATGGGCTGGGTTTTTGTGTAGTCGGCAGTGGGGAAGCAGGGAGGGGGGGATTCTCGGGTCGCAGCGGCGGATCTCGCCGATCCAGTGGGCCGGGCCCGTCAAGGGGGGGTAAGACTTTTCACTTTGTGTGTGTGTTGTGTGTTGGGGTGTGTGTGGGTGTCAGTGTGTACTGGGAAGGGGCTGACACTGATTGTTGGTGCGCATTCAGCTGGCTTGTGGTTTTTTTGGCTGGGGCAGGAGGAAACTAACTGTGAAAAGGCTGTATGAATCCAAAAAAAGATGAAGAAATAATTTTTATACGCGTTCTTGATCTTTACAAAGATCTTTTTTCACTTTTGGGTGGTTGGGCATACCGCACGTCAGTCATCATTTTTAGCTTTTGGGATTTTTTTACCCCGTCCCGGCAGAATTTTGTAGGTGCATTTTCCTAATGTATTTCCCCATTGAAAACCGATCCCCTTAAATTTGTGTTTTTGGTGTGTTTTTGTGTGTTGTTGTCCTCGATGTGCGTGGTTTTTTTGTTGTTGGTTTTTTTTTTTTTATATTTTTTTATTTTGTGGGTTTGCCGTGTGTGGTTTTCCGTGCAGTTGCGTCATGAGCATTTGTTTTTATATTTGCTAAAGGGGTGATGAATTTTTTATTTTTATACCATTTAAATTTGTATGCCGCTTTATGTAAGTTGTCATAAAGAAGTTTTTTCTTTTCAAATCAAGATGGAAAGGATTTGTCAAAACCACATAATACACAAGTCGTCCCTTTCAAAACAAACACAAATAGAACAATTATGAAAAACTGGACTTTTGAGTGGATTTAAGGAGTGCTGACAAAAAGGGGAAGGGGGGAGGGGGGCAGCGAGGACTTCTTTCCAGCGGTGGCGCCACTGTTGGCCCAGATGGTCCCCTTGAAAAAAAGTCTTTGGGTTTTCTCTGGTGTGTGTGTGTGTGTGTTTCTTCTTTAATTTAAGCTTTTACATTAAGTGTTTTTAGTAGGTTTTTGGGTTTTTTATTATATTATATTATTATTATTGGTTTTTAAAAATTATTATATGTTTGTGTGTGTGTGTTTTTGTAGTGTTTTTGTTGTGTGTGTATGGGTAGTATGTTTGTTTTTTTGGTGGGTTTTTTATTTTTTTTATTATTTCTTTTTTTCTATTTATTTTTTTTATATCAAATTTTTAGGGAAATAAGCTTTTTACCCTAGTCGCAAAAATAAACGAAAACAACCTCACTTTTTTATTGGCGAATTAACTTGGTTTAGATTGTTTTGGAGAGGGTGGGCTCAAACAAACCCTTGATATTGATATATAAAACGAATTAAATGTGTTAAGCTTTGATCACGGAAAGAAGAGATAATATGCTTTAAAAAGAGTATAATTTTATAATAGTGTGTAGTGTTTATGATTATGTAAAAAAAAATCAACAAAAAAAAATCATGTTCGCACTACCGATCACTGTTCCACTGTCAGGGCCCCGGATCGATTTTAACACGATAAGCAAAGTTCTTGCGGTGCATAAATGTCATGATTAGGTAAACACTATTTCTTGACATTAGTTTTCAAAAAATAAGGAGTTTGTATCGCTTTATCGGTCACCAAATACTCGGAAAAGTTCAGCGACAGGATCGACGCCATGCGACCGTCATGCGGAATGTGCGAAGTGGTGGCTTTCTATGACAAAAATACAAAGATCGCTTGATTTCATGTGATGCAAAGTACTCAGCAGCATAGCGATTTGACTCAACAACAGTTATTTCGAAGCCTCGTTGCGTCAAAATAAAGTAAAACAATCTGTGACGTCGAAATCGCCGAGTAGCGAAAAAGTCCATCCAGCAAAACTAGCACCGCTCGATTCAGTCCGATCGCGATCGATTTTTACCAAGTTTTTCAAAAATATTCCACAATCCTTACCTCATCGTCTCTCTCATTGTTTATTTCAACCAAATCCAGCCTCTAAAACTCCTCCTCGCTGTCAATTTTGTAAAAAAGCTCGAAAAACGCTTGAAGAAATTCTAGTGCAAACGCTGGCCGCCATTTTTGTTGAAGACGATCTCGGCTGGTCCGAAAAAAAATTAAAATACACTCTTAACCAATCAGATTCTTCGTTGCTTGTGTGTGTCAAACGACCTTCACCCCTTTCTGCGGGCCTACAACGGCCTTAACATTCATTGGCTGACCTTTGAAAGCGAAAGTAAGCTTTCAACTATGACCACCCACGTCATCCCGGAATATTCCGGGATCCGCCACACAGCCTAGACCCGCCTTTACCGGAATATTCCGGGAACCGCGCCACTAGGGTTAAGTGCTTTTTTACATCCAGTCCCCGTGTGTATGCGGTTTTGTCAATTCTGTCATTTGTTCTCACCGGCACACAATGGCCTACTCTTACGAAAAGCAGAACAGGATTTAACATTGTGCGCAAGATGTTCTGCGTGCGTTCGCACACGGGGCCTCGGTTTAAAGTCTCATCCGAAGGACTTTTGGGGAGAGTGGAGTCTGCACTGTGTGTGTGTATGTGTGTGTGTGTGTGTTGTGTGTGTGTGTGTGTCACTGTAGGCTGAGCTGTGTCAGAGGTTTTGCCATGATGCTGATTTTTAGCTAGTGGACTCTTTCACGTCTTCCTCTATGGCCAAGCGCACAAACGTGTGCATGCACACACACACACGCACACATACATGTGTGCACACACACACACACATACACATTCATACACGTAGAAAATCATAATCATTATCCTGTCAGTTACTCTGTCAGGCATTTACTCAATCTCTGCATTTAAATGTAGCTCTCAGATGCATACACGCACACACACATACACATACATACACACACACATACATTGGGAGGGGGGGGAGCAACAGGATAGCCTGGTAGTTAGAGTGATGTGCATTGCGTTCATGATCTGCTGATCCAGATTCAAATCTTATTCAAGAGGAGTTAACATCAGTGCTGACTCCATTCCCCTCAAAAGTCCTTCGGACGAGACTATAAATCGAGGTCCCATGTGCAAACGAATGCAGAACATCTTGTGCACACGTTAAAACCTGTTCCGTCATTCAGAAGTGTAGGCCATTGTGTGCCGGTGGGAACGGATGACAATTTACAAAATGCCATACACATGGGGATGGGATGTAAAAAAGCACATGAATGCTTATTCCATTATCCTCAAAATAAAAGAATAAAATTATTAAAAAAATAAAATAAATGCATGCACACATGCATGCATGCACCCACCCATCCACACACACGCACAAACACACGCACACACAAACACATACACAAACTCACACACAACACACTCGCATACACACTCACACACACATGCATGCATGCACACATGTGCATATGCACTCACACACACATGCACGCATGCACACACGCACCCACTACACACACACAACGCACGCATGCACCCACGCATGTTTTTTCTTTATGTCTGATAACACTATTTAGTGGAAGGATGTTAAACTGAAGAACTCATGCACACATACATGCACACCCATGCACGCACGCACACACACACTTACACAAGATACAACCATTTTTTCTCATTAACTCTGGCATTTAAATGTTAAACAGTTATTATTTTTATACACATACATGCATGCACATGCTTATCCTCATGGACTTACGCACACACACGCACGCACGCACGCATGCACACACATTGCAAGTGACTAAACATAAACTTCCAGTCGCACAGGCAACCTCTTTTTTCCCTTCACTTTTCACTGCCTGTCTTCCTTCAGTTATCACTCATAACGAAGGAATGTTAACTCAATGGCACTGTGTCGTAGCTATAAATTTGACATTTAGTAGGCCTCAAAACGTTGAGTAATAGCTATAGATATGACAAAAAAAATTGCTTTTAAACACTTAATTACATTTAATTCCAAGTGTGGTCAGTTCCTGCAATATAATCAGCACCAGCTGGGCTGGGTTGGGTTGGGCTGGGCTGGGCTGGGTTGGGTTGGGTTGGGCTGGGCTGGGTTGGGTAGCGGGTGAAAGTGGGGGAAACTGACTGACAGCTGTGTTAGGTGTCTTGATGGGGGAGAGGACGGGTGGCTGTGTTTATTTTATTTTATATATTTTTATTTATTTTATGCTTTTATAGCGAGGATAATGGAATAAGCAATAATGTGGGTGTTTTTTTACATCCAGTCCCCGTGTGTATGCGGTTTTGTCAATTCTGTCATCCGTTCCCACCGGCACACAATGTCCTACTCTTAGGAAAAGCGGAACCGGATTTAACATGTGCGCAAGATATTCTGCGTGCGTTCGCACACGGGACCTCAAGTTAACAGTCTCATCCGAAGGACGTTTCGGGAAGAGTGGAGTTCAGCACTGATGTGAACTCCAGAGGAAAAAAAAAAATCCCCTCGAACAGGAATCGAACCCCGGGGTTGTCAGATTGCGAGCACAATGTTCTAACCACTAGGCGGGATGTCCCTCTGGGTGTGTGTGTGTGCAGAAACGGAGTGTGAGAAGATGCTGGGGCTGGCCAGTGAGCTGTACAACCTGCTGGAGGACCACAACTGCCTGGGCAAACACTGGCGCCAGCGCTCCACCGTCCTCAAGGTCATCTTCAGGCTTCTGGACGTGGAGGACACCAAGCTGCTGCTCAAACTGGCCCGCCTTATCCTGGCTGTAAGTGTGTGTGTGAGTTTGTGTGTGTGAGTTGTGTGTGTGTTTGTGTTGTGGTGTGTTGTGTGAGAGTGTGTGTTGTGTTGTGTGTGTTGTGTTTGTGGTGTGTTTGTGTTGGGTGTTGTGTTGTGTTGTGTGTGTTTGTGTTGGGTATGTGTGTGTTGTGTGTGTGTCGTGTGTGTGTGTTTGTGTTGGTGTGTGTGTGTAGTTGTGTGTTGTGTGTGTGTTTGTGTGTGTCGGTATGTTGTGTTTTGTGTTGGTGTTGTGTTGTGTGTGTGTGTTGTGTGTGTGTGTCGTGTGTTGTGTGTGTGTTGTGTGTGTTGTGTGTCGGTGTGTTGTGTGTGTGTGTGTTGTGTGTGTGTGTTTGTGTGTGTTGTGGTGTGTTGTGTTTGTGTGTGGTGTGTGTTTTGTGTGTGTGTGTTTGTGTTGTTGTGTGTGTGTGTGTGTTGGTGTGGTTTGTTGTGTTGTGTGTGTTGTGTGTGTGGTTGTTGGTGTGTGTTTGTGGTTGTGTGTGTGTGTTGTGTTGTGTGGTGTTGTGTGTGTGTGTTGTGGTGTGTGTGTGGTGTGTGTGTGGTTTGTGTGTGTGTGTGTTGTGTGTTGGTGTGTGTGTGTGTGTGTGTGTGGTGTGTTGTGTTTGTGTGGGTGTGTGGTTGTGTGTGTGTGTTTTGTGTTGGGTATGTGTGTTTGTGTTGGTGTTGTGTTGTGTGTTGTGTGTGTGTGTTGTGTGTGTTGTGGTGTTGTTGTGTGTTGTGGGGTGTTTTGTGTTGTGTGTGTGGTTTGTTGTGTGTTTGTGTGTTGTGTGTTGTGTGTGTGTTGTGTTGTGGTGTGGTGTGTTGTGTGTTGTGTGTGTGTTTGTGTGTGTGTGGTTGTGTGTTGTGTGTGTTTGTTGTGTTGTGTGTGTGTGTGTGTGTGTGGTGTGTGTTGTGTTGTGTGTGTGTTGTGTTGTGTTGTGTTGTGTTGTTGTGGTGGTGTTTGGTGTGTGTGTTGTGTTTGTGTGTGTGGTGTGTTTTGTTGTGGTGTGTTTGTGTGTGTGTGTTGTGTGTGGTGTGTGTTTGGTTGTGTGTGTTGTGTTGTGTTGTGTGTGTTTGTGTGTGGTGTGTGTGTGTGTTATGGTGTTGTGGTGTGTGTGTGTGTGTTGTGTTGTGTGTGTGTTTTGTGTGTTGTGGTTTGGTGTGTGTGTGTTGTGTGTGTTGTGTGTGTTATGTGTGTGTGTTTTGTTGTGTGTGTGTGTTGTGTGTGGTGTGTGGTGTGTTTTATTTTAATTCAAGTTTATTTATTTATTCTGTTTATTTCAAGGAGAATGGAATAAGCACTTATGTGCATTTTTTACATCCAGTCCCCGTGTGTATGCGGTTTTGTAAATTCTGTCATCTGTTCCTACTGGCACACAATGGCCTTCTCTTACAAAAAGCCGAACAGGATTTAACGTGTGCGCAAGATATTCTGCGTGCGTTCGCACATGGGGCCTGGGTTTATAGTCTCATCCGAAGGACTTTTGGGGAGAGTGGAGTTGGCACTGATGTTAACTCCAGGGGAAAATATCCCCTTGAATGGGAATCGAACCTGGGTCATCAGATTGCGGGCGCAATGTTCTAACCACTAGGCTATCCCGTTTCCCCCAAAAAGAGTGAGAGAGAGGAGAGAGAGAGAGAGAGAGAGAGAGAGAGAGAGAGTGACAGACAGAGAGACAGAGAGACAGGTTGTGATAGAGAGAGACGGGAAGAGAGAGATAGAGATTGTGTGTGTGTGTTTGTTTATTTATTATTTATTTGTTTTGTCTTTTATTTATTTATTTATAGGATAATGAAATAAGCACTTATGCGCTTTTTTACATCCATACTCCTCTGAAAAGCAGAATAGACTTAAATGTGTGTGCAAGATGTTCTGT
>CM054152.1:47815022-47852522 GCA_028751875.1 Rapana venosa
ATGAATCAACTTTTTGAAAGGGCTTTGTGTGTGATAGACTGACCTATGTGTATCAAACATTTTGCAAGGCTGTGTGTGTGACTACGCCCTATTTTTCTACATTTTTGAAAGGGCGGTGTGTGTTTATTTGTGTGTGTACAGGACGAGATGTGTATCAGGCGTGGTGTGTGGACATGGATATCTATGTGACAGGCTGTGTGTGTGTGACATGGAGATCTATTTTATCAGGCTGTGTGTGTGTGTGCAGGGAGATCTATGTGATCGGGCTGGTGTTGTGTACATGGATGATCTATGTATCAGCGTGTGTGTGTGTGACATGGATATCTATGTTATCGGCTGTGTGTGTGTGTGTGACATGGAGATCTATGTTACAGGCTGTTGTGTGTGTGACATGGGATCTATGTGTACAGGCTGTGTGTGTGTTACATGGAATCTATGTTATCGGTGTGTTTTTGGTGGACATGGATACTATGTTATCAGGCGGGTTTGTGTGTGACAGGGATGTCTTTTGGGAATCGGTTTTGTGTTTTTGACATGGATGATCTATGTGTACAGGCTTGTGTGTGTGACGGGGATGTCATGGTATCAGGCGTGTGTGTGTGTGACATGGATGATCTATGGTACGGGCTGTGGTGTGTTGACTGAGACTTTTGTATCAGGCTGTGGTGTGTGGGACATGGATTCTATGTGTACAGGTTTTTGGTGTGTAAAAGGGTGTCTATGTGTACGGGCTGTTGGTTGTGACATGGATTCTATGTGATCGGGCTGTGTGTTGTGACAGGGGACGACTAGTTACAGGCGTGTGTGTTTGATAGACTGACCTATGTTATCATACATTTCCATGCTGTTTGTTACATGGAGGACTGTGTTTTGCAGAAAAAAGGAAACGGCAAGGGGGGACCATTTGGCCACTTTCTGGTGCAGGTGGGCAGCACGCTTCAAGCCTGGCTTGGTAGGGGAATGATTTTGTGCTGTAGTGTTTGTGGCGGTTTTGTGTTACATTGTTCGTTCTTGTTTTTTATTAAATTTTTTCTGTCTTTTTTATTTTTTTTAAAAATTTTTTATTTTATTTTTTCTTTATATCGGGATAATGGAATAAACACTTATGCTTTTTTTAAATCCAGCCCCCCTGTGATCGGTTTTGAAATTTTTGCACTTTTCCCACCACGAAAGGGGGAACAGGATTTTAACTGTCGCAAGATTTCCGGCGTTCCACACTGGGCCTGGGTTTAAGTCTCATCCGAAGGAATTTTGGGGAGGGGGGGAGTCTGCCGATGTTAACTCCAGGGGAAAAATCCCCTTGAACGGGAATCAAACCCGGGGTCTCAAAATGCAGCGCAGTGTTCTAACCACTAGGCTATCCGTAGGGGGGGAGTGCTTTTTTTTTTTCTTTTTTATTTTTTTGGCTTATCCTTTTCTTTTTTTCCTTCCTTTTTTCATGCATTTCTTATTTTAATATTTCCCTTTCCCTTTCCCTTTCCCTTTTCTCTCCCCTTTCCCTCCTTCCTTCCTTCCTACCTTCTTCCTTCCTTTCCCCCTTTCCCTTCCCCGCCTCTTTCTTCCTTCCTTCCTCCCTCCCTTCCTCCCTCCTCCCCCCCCTCCCCCTCCTCCCTTTTTTCCCCCTTCTTCCTCCCCCCCTTTCCCCCCCCCCCCCCTTTTTCCCCCCTTTTCCCTTTCCCCCCCCTTTCCCCCCCCCTTCCCTTCCCCCTTCCCCTTTCCCCCTTTTCCCCCCTCCCCCCTCCTTTTCCCCCTCCCTTCCCCCCCCTCCCTCCTCCTCCCCCCCCCCCTCCCCCCCTTCCTCCTCCCTCCCCCCTTCCCCCTTCCTTCCTTCCGCCCTCCCCCCCTCCCCTCCCTCCCTCCCCCCTCCCCCCTCCCTCCCTCCTCCCCCCCCTTCCTCCTCCCTCCTTCCTCCCCCCCTCCCCCCCCTCCCTCCTCCCCCCTCCCCCCTCCCTTTCCCCCTTCCCCCCCCCCTCCCCTTTCCCCCCTCCTTTCCTTCCTCCCTCCCCCCCCCTCCCTCCCCCCCCCCCTCCCTTCCCCCTTTCCCCCCCCCCCCTTCCTCCCCCCTTCCTCCCCCCCTTCCTTTCCCCCCTCCCCCCTCCCTTCCCCTTCCTCCCTCCCTCCCTTCCTCCCCCCTTTTCCCCCTCCCTCCCTCCTTTCCCCTTCCCCCCTCCCCCCCGTCCTCCCTCCCCCCCCTTTTTTCCCTCCCCCCCCTCCCCCCTTCCTCCCTTCCTCCCCCCTTCCCCCCCCCTCCCTCCCTTCCTCCCCCCCCTCCCCCCCTTCCCCCCCTCCCCCCCTTCCCCCTTCCTCCCCCTTTCCTTTCCCCCCCCCCTCCCTCCTCCCCCCCCTCCCTCCCCCCTCCTTTCCCCCCTCCCCCCCCCCTTTCCCCCCTCCCTTTCCCCCCCCCCTCCCTTCCTCCCCCTCCCTCCCCTCCCCCCCCCCTCCCCTCCTCCCCCCCCCTTCCTCCCCCCTCCCTCCCTTCCCCCTTTCCTCCTTTTCCCCCCCCCCCTTCCTCCCTCCCCCCCCTTTCCCCCCCCCACCTTCCTTCCTCCCTTCCCCCTCCCCCCCTTCCCCCCCTCCCCCCCTCCCCCCTCCCCCCCTCCCTCCCCCCCTCCCCTTCGTTTTGGTTGTGGGGAAAAGTTTTCAGCACTTCGGAAACCCGGGAGACACAGTTCGGGGGGGAGCGCTTCACACACACCATGTCATGAGGGGGTGCCGCCCCTGGGGCCTACCCAGGAACAGGACCTGAGCCCACATATCCCGCATCCCAGTAAGTCTCTGTGTTGTGTGTGTTGTTGTGTGTGTTGTGTGTGCCTTGTGAGTGGATGTATGGTGTGTGGTTTTTTAAATTTATTTTAAAAATTTCTTTTTTAAACAGGTAATGGAAAAAGCACTTTTGTTTTTTTTTTACACCAGCCCGTGGATGCGTTTTTAAAAAAAACTGTCACCGTTCCCCTCCCCAAAACATGGGGCCCCCTTTAAAAAACGGGAACAGGGTTTCGTGTGCGCAAATGCGTGGTTTGCCCTGGGCCGGGGAAGTATCCGAAGGATTTTGGGAAGGGGAATTCCTGAGTTAACCCAGGGAAAAATTTGAACGGGGAATTAACCAGGGCTTCCCTTTACGAAAAGTTTAAAACCCTAGCATTTGTTTCCCCCCGGATAATGTTTAAACGACATTGGGGTTTGTTAAAGGGAAAAAAAGTTTTCAGAACTTTTTGTTTTGGAGCCCCCTTTAAAAAAAAAAATAAAAACAACCCAAAAATTTTAAACCCAATTAAATTTTCTCATCATTTTCTCAAAGGGAAACCAAATTCAATTTTCTTTAAGGCAAAAAGGTATCCCCAAGTTTTAATCAAATATCCGGTGGGATGGGGGGTTGGAAAGGAATGAATAGCCTACTAGTTAGATCATTGTGATCTTAACCTCTTAACTGCCCAGTGCAAGTGCACCCTATATGCCAGGGGATAAAATTCTTATGTACCACTGCTATGTTCATATCCCTCTTACTCAGAAACTACGAAATGTATATTCCTGATAGTCTACCCAATGACAGTATATATATCGTAGATTACTTCGAGGTAAGCTCAAATTAGTTAGCATGATATTTCACTGCGAAAATATATTTAAAATGTAAAAAATCGACCATAAATACGATTTCTTCATCACCACTGTCATTCTGAGTACCCCCCATCTCAATAATGTCAAACATATGTCTAGGCCAAATCTCATTCATTGTTTTTTATAAATACACGATCTCCTGAATCATACGCGATCGTTTTGATCACTGTTAGGTAAATCTACAGTTTTATTTGCCACTTTTACAGCTGTGTAAAGTTATTGATGCATTCAACAAGAAGTGTCAGCAAATTTGAACAAGAACTTCCCAAGCAGTCATGCATAAAATCACAAAATACGAGCGAAAAAACGATCGTTTTTGCCACGGTTTTTGCAGCTCGATGTTGCCAAGCAACAGGAGAGTGGTCTCCATTCATTTTGGAGTTCTTTCCCTTTAACTGTAGTCAAGGAAGCAGGCTTGTTTACTTCAGTTCGACACCCCGGAAATTTTTTGGGTTGTTGGCGTATAGGGTGCACGTTTAGCCCCGGAAAATTTCCGGGGTAAGGCAGTCTAGTGGTTAATTTGATGACTAAGAATCGGGCTGGGGTTCAAGGTGCCACTAAGATGCCCATTCGAGGGAATTTGCCCCCCGTAGTTAACATCAGCACTGACTCCACTCCCTTGAAAGTCCTTTGAATGAGATTATAGTGTGGGGACGGGATAGCTCAGTGGTCGGAGCACTCGCTTTCCCCCAGCCAAGTTAAGCAGCATCGAGCGAGGTTACCAGTTGGATGGGTGACCGTTTGCACGCCTTGGCTTCAGTACAGTTCCCCCAGTTCCCCCAGCTGTAAATGGGTACCTGTCCTCTTTAGGGTCAGGGAAGGTAAAGCAGCAAGGGAGAGGAGATGGGCGCCGCCCTCAATATGCTGGCCCTAGAGAAGTGAGGTCTCTGACGCCTCGCTCGCCTACGACCTTATAGGTTATGGAACACCTTTACCTTTACCTTTTATAGTGCGAAAGCACACATACTATCTTGTGCACATGTTAAAACCTGTTCTGGCTTTCGAAAAAGTAGGTCTTAATCTGTATTGTTTAATAAAGCATGCTGTGTAATTACGATTTTAAAATACCACTCATAATTTCTCTAGTTGAGACATTAATAAAGTATTCTCGAGTCTTGAGGTCTTTCGTAAGAGACAAGATCAATAACAACACATACAAACTGGTGTCATGTTTAGATATCATCCCCAAAGTAGCAACATGGCTGGCAACCTTAAAGGTGAGCAAAGACAGCCGCTTACGCAAAAATCTGACCATTGCTAAAACCTCAGAGCTGCAGTTGAGGAACGAAAGGCTAACCTGTCCTGCGTTGTTTCTGTGTTCTTGTGTGCAGCAAAGTGACGCTGCACACGGACTGCTGCAACGTCCTTGCTGAGCAGCACGGGGCCTACAGGGCCTTCGTGCAGCTGCTGAGCAGGCATCTGAAGAAAGACGTAAGGGGGGACAGTGCGAGATGGAATGAAAGGAGGTTTTGCCGAGTGCGTGTTGTGTTGATGGTTCGTTTTTGTCAAGTGTTTGATTGTGGATGGTGGCGTTCTTGTTTAATCGCTGATTTACTTTGTTGTTTGTGATGGCGTGGTAAGTAGATTACCTCCCATGCAATCAGAGCAACATGTTACTATTTTGGGACACACCTGCAAATTGTGCAGTGCTCTGTTTCCTTGGGTGGTGGTTGAAAACTACCCGTTGCATACACTTTGCCTTCGTGGTAGAATGTAATATTTATGCAGCCTCTTTCTTAGAGGCCATATCCTCCCTGTTCATACTGTGCTGTCGTAGCCGAGAAGTTGTACAGAGTTGTGGCAGATCAAATATCTCCACTCTGTGACATGTTTATTTAATTTTTATATTGTGACTGATTTAGTTTATGTTCATGATAACCTTGTTGGTTTAATGCTTTTTTTAAACATCTTTTAAATTTCATGTTTTGGTTTTATTTTACGTTTGTTTGTTTCTTTTATTTGATTATGCTGTTGTTCTTTATTATTATATTTTGTTCTACTTATTTATTTACCAAATAAGTGGCATGTGTCTTTAAATAAAAATGATAAATCTTGTGTTGCCTAGTCATGGAGCACTCTCAGTAAAACATCTGTGTGTGTGTGCGTGTGCATGCTTGTGTGCTTGCGTGCGTGCGTGCGTGCGTGCGTGCGTGTGTGTGTGCTGGCACCACAAAAGACCATATATTTGTATGTGTCTGTGTGTGTATGTGTGTGTGCTGATATCACAAAATAACCATGTATTTGTATGTCTCTGTGTGTGTGTGTCTATGAAAAAAGACTGAATTTGACAGGGAAGTGTGCATTGTGTGTAGGATCTGGTGGTGAGGCTGTGCTTTGTGCTGGGGAACCTGACGGCGAAGAACGAACAAGCCCGGCAGCGGCTGTATCAGGACAAGGAAGGGCTGGACACTCTGCTGGCTGTCCTGAAGACCTACGACGAGCTGGACGTACAGGTGGGGAAAGAGAGTTTGGGCTCATAAGACACTAACACACAAATACATACACAAGCATGCATGCACTGTTGTTGTTGTCTTCAATTTAACGTCTGTTCACTCTTAGTGATATTAGACGAGCATGCATGCATGCACACGTGCACATGCACACACAACACACACTCTCTCTCTCTTATGCTCACTCTCCACTCTCACATACACTCACACACTCACAAACACACACACACAGATACATACACAAGCATACACACACGCATGCACACACGACACCACACGCTCTCTCTCTCTCTCTCAACGCTCACTCTCACATACACTCACACACTCACAAACACACACACACACACTTACACAAACACACACACACACATGCGCGTGCACACTGTTTAGTGATGATCATTTGTTTTTTACAAGTATTCATTTTATAAAAATAAAAAAGTAAGTTTTGTGATGTAAACTCTTCTCATTTGTTTTTCTGTGGCTAATCAGAGGAATTTGAGCTGACCTAACCGGCTGGGTTTGTTTTCTGTATATAGGGATAAAGGATTTGTTCTTATGTGTATACAGGAACAGGCAATGGTGGCACTCCTGAAAAACACACATCCACACAATTCAGAACAAAGAAACAATGTATTCTTGCATAAGCTTGCATGAATACAGGCTGAAACACATGCACATACAACATGCACATGCATGCATGGTGAGAACATTGGCTCTGATGGTCTGGCTTCGAGCCACCACCGAGACACCCGTTCAAGGTTTTTTTTCCCCCTGGTGTTAACAACAATGCCAACTCCACTCCCTTGAAAGTCCTTCGGATGAGAGTGTAAACTGGGGTCCCATGTTTAAAGGCATGCAGAACATCGTGCACACACATTAAAACCTGTCTTGCCTTTTGGAAGAGTAGGCTTTTGTGTGACAGTGAGAATCAGATGACAACATTTACTAAACCGCATGCACACACGGACTGAATGTAAAAAAAAAGCACACAAGTGTAGTTTCACTATCCTAGAAAAAAAGAACTGAATTGAATTGTATATGCACTCGTGCATGAAAACACACACACTCACACATTTATAAGAAAAGAACGAGTGTTTTCCTCACTCACAACAGCAGTTTGATAGACAGCTGAAGCTCACATCATCCACCACCTTGTTCTGACCCCTGTCTGACCCACCCAGGGCAAGGAGTTTGCCAGCAACGCCACAACCCCCGAGGAATCGGAAACAACGAAAGACGCCATCAACAAGATCGAGGATGTGCTGATCAAAGTGATCCGGGTGCTTGCCAACCTGTCCATCAGTGAAGACGTGGGGCCCTTCATCGCCGCCAACGAACAGATCATGACGCGTCTTCTGACTGTCATTGGTGAGGGATGCTCAGTCTCTTCACACCACCACAACTCCTCCTCTACAGTCACACCAGATGTCACTGGATGATCCTTCCTTTTTAAAAAATTTATTTATTTCCTTGGCTAAGGTTCCTAGGTTCATCAAAGGTGAGATTTTGCATCTGTGTGCGACTGTTGTTGCCTACCATTCAAGTAGCTGCATTCTGATTTTGCGGATGACATGATGTCTAAACACAACACCAGAGTGCATGCAGATATGAATTTAAAACAAAATGTTTTTATGTTTTAATGTGTGCACAAGATGTCATGGGACTTTGGTATAAAGTCTCATCTAAAAGACTTCGGGGAACTGGAGTCCATGGCTCAATCAGGTGCCTTGGTGGTGGCGTAAACCTGGGCCATCCACTAGGCTATCCTGTTTCTTGACTGAATCTGACTTCTCTTTTAACTCCTTGTAAATCACAGCTGTCAGTTTCCCCCACTTTCAGCTCTTCACATGCTATCCATTCCATCCCAGCCCAGCTGGTGCTGATTATAGCAGGAACTGACCACACCTGGTCCTGGTAAAAGGAAGGGGCTAATTTTAGCACTGGACCCTTGACTGAGTTATGCTGGATTTGTGCACTGTGGAATTCAAACACTGTAATGTTTCAAAGCAGAGAAATTCATGAGGTGCTGCTCTGGACTGTTCAGGCCATGTCTTTGGTGAGATGAACCTGCAGGTCATCCTGGATACTGATGCCTTTGATCATGCCATCTGCCTAATGGCCTATAACAGGAGCATAGGTATCGTGTGTGCCTATGTTGGTATGCTTGATTGTATTTGCACTCACTGGCCCTGCAGGATTTTAGGGAAATGAGTGTCAGAACCAGTGTTTACTCCAAGGGAAGAACTCTCTCCAATCCCCATCTCAGCAGACACTCAAACCATCACCCTCAGCTGCTTTCAAGTTTATAAGTTGGAGAAGAAGAAGAAGAAGTAAGTTCCCACACATCTTGGGGGAAGTACAGCCAGCAGATCCAGTGTGTTGTCTGCTTTCAGAACGTAAAGATGTGGGAGAGAATGAGGAGCTGATCCTGAACTGCGTGGCCACCATCAACAACCTGACCTTCTACACCACCAAGCACACCTCCCTGGTCCAGCAGCACGTGGCCATTGCAGAGAGTGAGTCCTGCTGCTGCTGCCCCGGCTCTCTCCTCTCTCCCTTCTTCCCTCACTATCTCTTTATTATTATCATCAGTTTGTCTGTCTGTGACAGTCTGTTTGGTGTGTCTTTGGTGTGGATTGCAGGTTGCAACACTTGAGTTTTTCCTGCACATCTGTCCACATTAAAGAATCAATAGCTGCTGAGTACACTATGAAATCAGCCAGGCATCAGTTTGATTGGTGTTTCTGATTGGCTGAGCGTTTCAACTCTGACCTACCTTCATTTCTGTTTTACCTTTATCTTGCTTTCATAAGGTGGCTGGTGGTACAAAATTTTGGAAATGGGATTCAAAAACTAATTAGAATGAGAGTGACAGAAACATTTACTGAGGGTTTTAAATCTGGCCATTGTTAGGTTGTGGTTTTTTATCACCTCAACAAGTGATTAACCCTGTGCACTTGCCTATTCAGATTCAGTGTCAAACAGCCTTGTAGGACTACATTCACAGTTAGACAGCTTCAGCAGGTTCCTGCTTGGTTTTGACAGTTGTACACAGACCAGAACATGAAGCGGTACCAGAGAATGAGACCCTGGCATTAACGGTTAGAAATAATCAGTCAGCATGTCATTATGGGTTATTGTGAATATTGAAATATATGTTGAACTGATTAAAAAAAGAAAGTCATGATGGAAAACAACTTGTCCTCAGCACCAGTGGACAAGCTGACAGCAGCTGCAAGTCAAGGCCATGTTTCCTGTAACATCCACACATGTTTCCTGTAACATCCACACACGTTTCCTGAAACATCCATACATGTTTCCTGTAACATGTTTCCTGTAACATCCACACATGTTTCCTGTAACATCCACACATGTTTCCTGTAACATCCACACACGTTTCCTGTAACATCCACACACGTTTCCTGTAACATCCACATGTTTCCTGTAACATCCACACACATTTCCTGTAACATCCACATGTTTCCTGTAACATCCACACATGTTTCCAGAAACATCCACACATGTTTCCAGAAACATCCACACATGTTTACTGTAACATCCACACACGTTTCCTGTAACATCCACACATGTTTCCTGTAACATCCACACATGTTTCCTGTAACATCCACACACGTTTCCTGTAACATCCACACACGTTTCCTGTAACATCCACACACGTTTCCTGTAACATCCACACACGTTTCCTGTAACATCCACACACGTTTCCTGTAACATCCACATCCACACATGTTTCCAGAAACATCCACACATGTTTCCTGTAACATCCACACACGTTTCCTGTAACATCCACACACGTTTCCTGTATGTCTTTGTGTCATTGTTAGTCTGCCTCTTCTGCTCATCATGCTGTTCCTATCATGATGATCACGCAGTGTGCAATGTATTCATGAAAATCATACCGTAGTGCCATGTGTAAGCTTTTACTCTTACTGAATCAAGTGAGTGTTCAACTCACCAGGCCTGGTGAAACTAGTTTTGTCCCCTGCTTTTCACACCATCCTGCCCATTGGTAAGGATCATTAAACACCCCCCCCCCCCTCCCCACCAAACAATGGTCACTGTGATCTAGTTGATTAAACTGGGAAAACTGGTTGTTGAAATGTTAAATCAGTTGGTGACAAAGCCTAGAGTTCTTTATGTGTGTGTGTGTGTGTGTGTGTGTGTGTGTGTGGTGTGTGGTGTGTGTGTGTGTGTGTGTGTGGGTGTGGTGTGGTGTGTGTGTGTGGTGTGGTGTGTGTGTGTGTGTGTGTGTGTGTGGTGTGTGTGTGTGTGGCGTGTGTGTGTGGTGTGTGTGTGGTGTGTGTGTGTGTGGTGGTGTGTGTGTGGTGTGTGTGTGTGTGGTGTGTGTGTGGGTGTGTGTGGGTGTGTAAGTGTGTGTGTGTGGTGTGGGTGTGGTGGTGTGTGTGTGTGTGTGTGTGTGTGGTGTGTGTGTGTGTGTGTGTGTGATGGCTTGTGGAGATTCATGAAAAGTGCCCATACTTCCTATAACAGTAGTGAGGTGTTGTGAGGGTCAGGTCACAGCCATAGCATACAAACACACAGACCTCAACTCCTCTTCGGACTGGCTAGCTTGGGAAGCTGAATAGGCCAGCCGGCGTAGCTACCGTTAGCTTATACTGTCATCATAGTGTCTTAGCCAGATGCCAAACAAACCGTAATCTCCAATTGCTGATTAAGAATGTTCATACCAAGCAGCATGAACATTCTGGATTGGACAGAGTGAGTTAAAAGCGAAAACATTGGATTTGGTTTCTCTGACTTAAAAAAAAGATGTATTTATTTTATTTATTTATTTATTTACTCTATTATATTGAGGATAATGGAATAAGCACTCAAGCGCGTTTTTACAACCAGTCCCCGTGTGTATGCGTTTTTTAAAATTTTGTCATCTGTTTCCACCGGCACACAATGGCCTACTCTTCCGAAAAGCAAAATGGGATTTAACATGTGTGCAAGATGTTCTGCATGCGTTCAAACACGGGGCCTCAGTTTATAGTCTCATCCGAAGCATGACGGAATTTGGATTTTTGGGGAGAGTATTGGGCATTGTGGGTTTTTTCCTCATGTTTTTGTTTTGTGTAAAGTGTTTTGAGGCATATTTATTGAAAAGTTATGTGTGTGTATGTTTAATTGTGTGTGTATGTGTAATTGTGTGTGTATGTGTAATTGTGTGTGTGTATGTGTAATTGTGTGTGATTGTGTGTGTGTATGTGTAATTGTGTGTATGTGTGTGTGTGTAATTGTGTGTGTGTGTGTATGTGTAATTGTGTGTGTGTGTGTGTGTGTTTACGTGTGTGTGTGTGTGTGTGGTGTGTGCAGCCTTACAGAAGCTGGTGCTAGCAGACAACATGGAGGGGATGCTGGAGGCAGCGCGTGTGTTCGGCAACCTGACACGCCACAAGCCTGTCCGCAACTTCCTCTCCAAGCAGAAAGGTAGTGAGCGGCGCAGTGTCCTCAGCCTGCACAGCAGATGTAGCAGAGCTGAGCGCCACACTCATGTCCTTCTTCTTCATCTTCCTTTTTAGTCATGCTTCTCCCAGGGGAGGTTTGGCATTGCACCACACTCATGACCTTTTCTCTTTAAATTTTTTTTTCTTTTCCCGCTTATTTTGAGGATAAGGGAATAAGCACTTATGTGCATTTTTCATCCAGTCCCCATGTGTATGCAGTTTTGTAAATTCTGTCATCTGTTCCCAGCGGCTCACAATGGCCTACTCTTACGAAATGCGGAACAGGATTTAACGTGTGCGCAAGATGTTCTGCGTGCGTTCGAACATGGGGCCTCGGTTTATAGTCTCATCTGAAGGACTTTTGGGGAGAGTGGAGTCTGCACAGATGTTAACTCCAGAGGAAAATATCCCCTTGAACAGGAATCGAACCCGGGTCGTCAGACTGCGAGCACAGTGTTCTAACCACTAGGCTATCCAGCCCCCTTAACATCAGTATAGTGTAGTGGTTATAGCATTGTGCTTGTGATCAGACAGCCTGGGTTCAAGCCACCATGTTTGAGGGGATTTTACCCTGGAGTTGACATTAGTACTGACTCCACTCCCCCCCCCAAAAGTCCTTTGGAGGAGATTATATACGAAGACCTGTGTGTGAATATGTGCAGCAGACGCTATATATGTTCTGTGTGCAGTGGACGTGATGATGGTGACTATGTTCTGTGTGCAGTGGATGTGATGATGGTGACTCTGTTCTGTGTGCAGTGGACGTGATGATGGTGACTCTGTTCTGTGTGCAGTGGATGTGATGATGGTGACTCTGTTCTGTGTGCAGTGGACGTGATGATGGTGACTCTGTTCTGTGTGCAGTGGACGTGATGATGGTGACTCTGTTCTGTGTGCAGTGGACGCGATGATGGTGACTCTGTTCTGTGTGCAGTGGATGTGATGATGGTGACTCTGTTCTGTGTGCAGTGGATGTGATGATGGTGACTCTGTTCTGTGTGACTGTGTGCAGTGGACGCGATGATGGTGACTCTGTTCTGTGTGACTGTGTGCAGTGGACGCGATGATGGTGACTCTGTTCTGTGTGACTGTGTGCAGTGGACGTGATGATGGTGACTCTGTTCTGTGTGACTGTGTGCAGTGGACGTGATGATGGTGACTCTGTTCTGTGTGACTGTGTGCAGTGGACGTGATGATGGTGACTCTGTTCTGTGTGACTGTGTGCAGTGGACGCGATGATGGTGACTCTGTTCTGTGTGACTGTGTGCAGTGGACGTGATGATGGTGACTCTGTTCTGTGTGACTGTGTGCAGTGGACGTGATGATGGTGACTCTGTTCTGTGTGACTGTGTGCAGTGGACGTGATGATGGTGACTCTGTTCTGTGTGCAGTGGACGTGATGATGGTGACTCTGTTCTGTGTGCAGTGGACGTGATGATGGTGACTCTGTTCTGTGTGCAGTGGATGTGATGATGGTGACTCTGTTCTGTGTGCAGTGGACGTGATGATGGTGACTCTGTTCTGTGTGACTGTGTGCAGTGGACGCGATGATGGTGACTCTGTTGGACTCTGGGAACAGAGAGGTGGTCTTCATCGCCTGTGGCGTCCTCATCAACTTCATGGTGGATGAGGAAACCAGGCCTTTGCTGAAACGGGAAGGGGGCATAGCAAAGTGAGTGTTGGGGTGTGTGTGTGAGTGTGTTTGTGGAGGTTGGGGTGAATGTGTGTGTGTGTAGACATAAATGCACATGCTTGTGTGTGCATGTGCATACTGAAGTATAAGATCAATACCCTCTGTTTCAAATGTCTCCACAAATCTGCACCCTCTTATCTCTGTAACTGTCCTCACCTGTATACTCCATCCCGTTCCCTTCGTTCAGCCGCAGATACTTTGTGCTTTCGAACTCCCAGATTCAAACAAACCACTGCTGGCCATTGCTCTTTCTCTATTTCTGGTCCATCCACCTGGATATACCTCCCTCTTTCACTTCGCCAAAAGCCTTCACTTGATACCTTCAAATCCAGCCTCAAAACACACTTATTTTCTACCTGAGACTTTCCCCTCATATCTGTCCCTAATTTTCAACAGCATCCTTCACCTCCTAAGTGTGTTTGCAGTGTGTTTGTGTGTGTGCGTGTGTACGTGCGTGCTCGCGCATGGATTTGAAATATGTTGGTCATTATGTTTAAGGAGAGTTCCATGCGTGTAAATGATTTGAGTGCAAGCCCTTCAATTTGTTTATTTTTACAAGATTCAGCGCTATATAAATTCCATATATTATTATTATTATTATTATTATGTGTGTGTTGATGCTAGTATGCAGGCTTCAAGAAACCTTCAAGAAAAAGCACTGAGAGAGAGAGAGAGAGAGAGAATCTGCTTGTTTCTTTCAGATAAATTTAGATGTTTGTTTTATTCAGTCCTCGGCTGCAGCTTCGAGGCTGACCAATGGTCAGATTTTGTGAATGCAACTGTTTTTGCCCACCATGAAGGTAGCTGCATTCTGACTTCAGGGAAAATCTAAACAGTATAAGGATCATACACAGTTATGTCTGGGCAGGAAGAATGGAAGGTGATTTCTCTGCATGGAAGTTTGGGTCCCAAAGGAGAATGTGATGCAACAAAGCAGTTAAAAAGAAACCCTGTGATTATTTCAATTTAACTCTTACAGTACTTGATATCTGCTGACAATTACTTCCCCTGTCCTGAATTTCTGCCCCAGCTCTCTATCCTTCAGTCCTGTCAGCCCGGTAGCAGAGGAGGGGTTGTTTAAAGTGATCAGTCATGTGGCTAACTGGCATCAACGGGATTCTGGTAATTAGTTTTGTTAAGGCAAACACTGCTTCTCCTTTCCCACGAGAATGTCTATAAGCTTCCTGGGTTCGTAGTTTTTAGTAGAAGGAATATCTGTAACTTGCATTGTTTTTCTCTGCCACTTGTCCTGTGCAAAATGGAGGAAGAAGACGCTGACCAATTTTCTGACGACGAAATTTATCAAAATGTTGATGATTTTGACCTGTTTGAGTTGAGTGAAGAGGAAAGAGTAGAGATTAATGCTGCTATAAATGGTGACAGTGATAGTGGTGATGAACTAGATGATGAGAATTTGCCACTTATTTATCACCGGCACTGTTTCAAGATTTTCCACACCCGTGTCACCTATGTGTGACATGTGACAGAGGATGCAGACAAGTGACATGTACATAAGTGTATAGCAGTAGAACCCTGGAAAAAAAAAGTAGTGTAGTGTTTGTGTTTTTGGTCGTGATAACCTCCATAACTGATTCAAAATGGACATAAACATTTCTCTATTGCATGGCTGTTTTCTTGAATGAATCTGACAAAGCAGTTGAGGTGACAATGCGTACTGTGACAATCAGTGTGACTGGATACCTTGTTCTGTGCAAGTGACGGAGATATTGAGGACATCAAACTGTAAGTTACTTCATGTTTGACATGCTCATAACTTATCAATCGTTCTTTGCATGCTTTTGTCATCGATTGTTTGTATGTGACATAGGAAATGTCACATTTGTTGACACCCGTCGCATACGTCACACACACACAAGTGCAAAGTTCTTGTCTTAAAGAAAATCTACATTCCATTTTTCACACAATGGTGTATAATACTTACTATTTTATGCTTTAATGCAAAATTCTGTGTAAGATTGATTTACTGAGGTACCTGTTTTGCTCTCTTCTGCACCTCAGAAACCCAGGAATTGAAGGAAAATTCAACTGCGCCGGTTTTCCTCCTTACAGGACTGAAGAGTAGCAGGAAGCTGAGCCGGAAAACCAGCTTGCCGTACTGAAAGGGTTAAGCAATGACAGTGTTTTGTTGGGGGGTTTTAAACAGAAATTTGCTTGAACTTTTTTTTACCATGGTGTAGGTTCTTTACAGTGCGCTGAATTGATGTTTGGCACAGGGCCTCTGGTTACTGTCTTCGTCTAGAGGATTGCTGTGTTGACCATTTACACTGTGTGTTGACTATTTACACTGTTGACCATTTACACTGTAGGTTGACCATTTACACTGTAGGTTGACCATTTACACTGTATGATGACCATTTACACTGTATGTTGACCATTTACACTGTATGTTGACCATTTACACTGTGTTGACCATTTACACTGTGTGTTGACCATTTACACTGTGTGTTAACCATTTACACTGTGTTGACCATTTAAACTGTGTGTTGACCATTTACACTGTATGTTGACCATTTACACTGTGTGTTGACCATTTACACTGTGTGTTGACCATATACACTTTGACCATTTACATTGTATGTTGAGCATTTACACTGTGTCAAAGTGTCACTGTGTCATTTACACTGTGTTTATACTGTGTGTTGACCATTTACCTTGTGTGTTGACCATTTACACTGTGTGTTGACCATTTACTCTTTGACCATTTACACTGTGTGTTGACCATTTACTCTTTGACCATTTACACTGTATGTTGACCATTTACAGTGTGTTGACCATTTACACTGTATGTTGACCATTTACACTATATGTTGACCATTTACACTTTGACCATTTACACTGTATGTTGACCATTTACACTGTATGTTGACCATTTACACTTTGACCATTTACACTTTGACCATTTACATTGTATGTTGAGCATTTACACTTTGACCATTTACATTGTATGTTGAGCATTTACACTTTGACCATTTACACTGTGTGTTGACCATTTACACTAGATGTTGACCATTTACACTGTATGCTGACCATTTACCTTGTGTGTTGACCATTTACACTGTGTGTTGATCATTTACACTGTGTTGACCATTTACACTGTGTGTTGACCATTTACACTTTGAACATTTACACTGTATGTTGACCATTTATACATTGACCATTTACATTGTATGTTGACCATTTATACATTGACCATTTACACTGTGTGTTGACCATTTACACTTTGAACATTTACACTGTATGTTGACCATTTATACATTGACCATTTACATTGTATGTTGACCATTTATACTTTGACCCTTTACACGGTGTGTTGACCATTTACACTGTATGTTGACCATTTACACCATGTGTGTCGACCATTTACACTTTGACCATTTACACCGTCAGCTAATGTGGCAGGAGGAGGAGACAGGGCCTGCTTCAGGGGAACCCAGAACCTCTCTCACGACCACCACCTCACCACCGATGCGCAACTCCTAACAAACTCAGCTGTGCCCCCATGACTGACTGTGTACGCATTGTTGCCAGGTGCGTGGAGGTGTTACGGGACTTTGGTCGCGAGGACTGGCAGCTGAGCGCCACGGTGTGCAAGATGCTGTGTAACTACAGCGCCCGCATGACCAGCACAGCAGACACCTTCGGCCAGGCGGAGGCCGCCCAGCTCTCCGACCTGCTCTTCGAGTACCTGGGTAAGCTGGGGGCGTGAGTACCTGGGTAAGTGGGTACCTGGGTAAGCGGGGGCATGCGTACCTGGGTGAGCGGGTACCTGGGTAAGCGGGTACCTGGGTAAGGAGGGACATGGGTACCTGGGTGAGCGGAGACATGGGTACCTGGGTAAGGATGGATGTGAGTACGTGGGTGAGCGGGGACATGAGTACCTGGGTAAGCGGGGACATGAGTACCTGGGTGAGCGGGGGCATGCATACCTGGGTAAGGATGGATGTGAGTACCTGGGTAAGGATGGATGTGAGTACCTGGGTAAGGATGGATGTGAGTACCTGGGTTAAGCGGGGACATGAGTACCTGGGTGAGTGGGGACATGAGTACCTGGGTAAAGAGGGACATGCCTACCTGGGTAAAGAGGGACATGCCTACCTGGGGAAGGAGGGACATGGGTACCTGGGTAAAGAGGGACATGAGTACCTGGGTAAGGAGGAACACTCTCTGTTAGTGTGTGGGTAAGGGGGGACACTGTTAGTGTGTGGGTAAGGAGGGACACTGTTAGTGTGTGGGTAAGGAGGGACACTGTTAGTGTGTGGATAAGGAGGGACACTGTTAGTGTGTAGGTAAGGAGGGACACTCTCTGTTAGTGTGTAGGTAAGGAGGGACACTGTTAGTGTGTGGGTAAGGAGGGACACTGTTAGTGTGTGGGTAAGGAGGGACACTGTTAGTGTGTAGGTAAGGAGGGACACTCTCTGTTAGTGTGTAGGTAAGGAGGGACACTGTTAGTGTGTGGATAAGGAGGGACACTGTTAGTGTGTAGGTAAGGAGGGACACTCTCTGTTAGTGTGTAGGTAAGGGGGGACACTGTTAGTGTGTGGGTAAGGAGGGACACTGTTAGTGTGTAGGTAAGGAGGGACACTCTCTGTTAGTGTGTAGGTAAGGAGGGACACTGTTAGTGTGTGGGCAAGGAGGGACACTGTTAGTGTGTGGGTAAGGAGGGACACTGTTAGTGTGTAGGTAAGGAGGGACACTCTCTGTTAGTGTGTAGGTAAGGAGGGACACTGTTAGTGTGTGGGTAAGGAGGGACACTGTTAGTGTGTAGGTAAGGAGGGACACTGTTAGTGTGTAGGTAAGGAGGGACACTGTTAGTGTGTAGGTAAGGAGGGACACTGTTAGTGTGTAGGTAAGGAGGGACACTGTTAGTGTGTGGATAAGGAGGGACACTGTTAGTGTGTAGGTAAGGAGGGACACTCTCTGTTAGTGTGTAGGTAAGGAGGGACACTGTTAGTGTGTAGGTAAGGAGGGACACTGTTAGTGTGTGGGTAAGGAGGGACACTGTTAGTGTGTAGGTAAGGAGGGACACTGTTAGTGTGTGGGTAAGGAGGGACACTCTCTGTTAGTGTGTGGGTAAGGAGGGACACTCTCTGTTAGTGTGTAGGTAAGGGGGGACACTGTTAGTGTGTGGGTAAGGGGGGACACTGTTAGTGTGTGGGTAAGGAGGGACACTGTTAGTGTGTAGGTAAGGGGGGACACTCTCTGTTAGTGTGTAGGTAAGGAGGGACACTCTCTGTTAGTGTGTGGATAAGGAGGGACACTCTCTGTTAGTGTGTGGATAAGGAGGGACACTCTCTGTTAGTGTGTGGGGTGAGGAGGGACACTCTCTGTTAGTGTGTAGGTAAGGAGGGACACTGTTAGTGTGTGGATAAGGAGGGACACTGTTAGTGTGTGGATAAGGAGGGACACTGTTAGTGTGTGGGTAAGGAGGGACACTGTTAGTGTGTGGATAAGGAGGGACACTGTTAGTGTGTAGGTAAGGAGGGACACTCTCTGTTAGTGTGTGGATAAGGAGGGACACTCTCTGTTAGTGTGTGGATAAGGAGGGACACTGTTAGTGTGTGGATAAGGAGGGACACTCTCTGTTAGTGTGTAGGTGAGGAGGGACACTCTCTGTTAGTGTGTAGGTAAGGAGGGACACTCTCTGTTAGTGTGTAGGTAAGGAGGGACACTGTTAGTGTGTGGGTAAGGAGGGACACTCTCTGTTAGTGTGTGGATAAGGAGGGACACTGTTAGTGTATAGGTAAGGAGGGACATTCTCTGTTAGTGTGTGGATAAGGAGGGACACTCTCTGTTAGTGTGTAGGTAAGGAGGGACACTGTTAGTGTGTGGGTAAGGAGGGACACTGTTAGTGTGTGGGTAAGGAGGGACATTCTCTGTTAGTGTGTGGATAAGGAGGGACATTCTCTGTTAGTGTGTGGATAAGGAGGGACACTCTCTGTTAGTGTGTAGGTAAGGAGGGACACTCTCCGTTAGTGTGTGGATAAGGAGGGACACTCTCTGTTAGTGTGTAGGTAAGGAGGGACACTCTCTGTTAGTGTGTGGATAAGGAGGGACACTCTCTGTTAGTGTGTGGGTAAGGAGGGACACTGTTAGCGTGTGGGTAAGGAGGGACACTGTTAGTGTGTAGGTAAGGAGGGACACTCTCTGTTAGTGTGTAGGTAAGGAGGGACACTGTTAGTGTGTGGGCAAGGAGGGACACTGTTAGTGTGTGGATAAGGAGGGACACTGTTAGTGTGTAGGTAAGGAGGGACACTCTGTTAGTGTGTAGGCAAGGAGGGACACTGTTAGTGTGTGGGTAAGGAGGGACACTGTTAGTGTGTAGGTAAGGAGGGACACTGTTAGCGTGTAGGTAAGGAGGGACACTGTTAGTGTGTAGGTAAGGAGGGACACTGTTAGTGTGTAGGTAAGGAGGGACACTGTTAGTGTGTAGGTAAGGAGGGACACTGTTAGTGTGTGGATAAGGAGGGACACTGTTAGTGTGTAGGTAAGGAGGGACACTCTCTGTTAGTGTGTAGGTAAGGAGGGACACTCTCTGTTAGTGTGTAGGTAAGGAGGGACACTGTTAGTGTGTGGGTAAGGAGGGACACTGTTAGTGTGTAGGTAAGGAGGGACACTGTTAGTGTGTAGGTAAGGAGGGACACTGTTAGTGTGTGGGTAAGGAGGGACACTCTCTGTTAGTGTGTGGGTAAGGAGGGACACTGTTAGTGTGTGGGTAAGGAGGGACACTGTTAGTGTGTAGGTAAGGAGGGACACTGTTAGTGTGTAGGTAAGGAGGGACACTCTCTGTTAGTGTGTGGGTAAGGAGGGACACTGTTAGTGTGTAGGTAAGGGGGGACACTCTCTGTTAGTGTGTAGGTAAGGAGGGACACTCTCTGTTAGTGTGTGGATAAGGAGGGACACTCTCTGTTAGTGTGTGGATAAGGAGGGACACTCTCTGTTAGTGTGTAGGTAAGGAGGGACACTGTTAGTGTGTGGGTAAGGAGGGACACTGTTAGTGTGTGGGTAAGGAGGGACACTGTTAGTGTGTGGGTAAGGAGGGACACTGTTAGTGTGTGGGTAAGGAGGGACACTCTCTGTTAGTGTGTGGATAAGGAGGGACACTCTCTGTTAGTGTGTGGATAAGGAGGGACACTGTTAGTGTGTGGATAAGGAGGGACACTCTCTGTTAGTGTGTAGGTGAGGAGGGACACTCTCTGTTAGTGTGTAGGTAAGGAGGGACACTCTCTGTTAGTGTGTAGGTAAGGAGGGACACTGTTAGTGTGTGGGTAAGGAGGGACACTCTCTGTTAGTGTGTGGATAAGGAGGGACACTGTTAGTGTATAGGTAAGGAGGGACATTCTCTGTTAGTGTGTGGATAAGGAGGGACACTCTCTGTTAGTGTGTAGGTAAGGAGGGACACTGTTAGTGTGTGGGTAAGGAGGGACACTGTTAGTGTGTGGGTAAGGAGGGACATTCTCTGTTAGTGTGTGGATAAGGAGGGACATTCTCTGTTAGTGTGTGGATAAGGAGGGACACTCTCTGTTAGTGTGTAGGTAAGGAGGGACACTCTCTGTTAGTGTGTGGATAAGGAGGGACACTCTCTGTTAGTGTGTAGGTAAGGAGGGACACTCTCTGTTAGTGTGTGGGTAAGGAGGGACACTCTCTGTTAGTGTGTAGGTAAGGAGGGACACTCTCTGTTAGTGTGTGGGTAAGGAGGGACACTCTCTGTTAGTGTGTGGGTAAGGAGGGACACTCTCTGTTAGTGTGTGGGTAAGGAGGGACACTCTCTGTTAGTGTGTGGGTGAGGAGGGACACTCTCTGTCAGTGTATGGGTGAGCAGAGACAAGCAGGGACATTCTTAGACTTGTGTGCCATTTTGACTTAGGACTTGTGTTCCATACTGAAAAATCTGATCTACAGTATGGATGGTAGCTCAAAGGATGACAGTGAAGTAGATGTTTGCTTTGTTTGTTTTTGTTTTGTTTGTTGCTGAAGTCTTTGTTAGATGATGCACATGATGGATCACAGAGCCTATCCTAGCTACTCATTCATTTCTTTACTTTTTTCATTTGTTTTTGGTCATAGTATGAATATATAAAGTACTTGAAATGGCATGTGCATGTGAAAAAGGAAGACATCTGCAGAAAAAGAACAAGTACAAGTACAATGGCCTCCTCTTGTTTATTCTCTCTCTTTCTCTGTTACTCTGCCTATGTCTGCCTGTCCATCTCTCTCTTCTTTGTCTCTGTCTCTGTCTTTTTTTCATTTCGCACAATTTCTGTAGTTCCTGTTTTACCAGAGTTCTTTCAATTTCCTCCCTCAACTTGTGCACTGTTTGTGTGTGTTTGTGTGGTGAGTGTGTGTGTTTGTGAGTGTGTGTGTTTGTGTGTGAGTGAGTGTGTGTGTGTGAGTGTGAGAAATCAAGTCAAGTGTAGTCAAAAGTGGTGGTTATGGAGGGTAACAGATTTAGCCTACACAGCACTTTTTTCATCTTGCCCTACTACACTACATGTCAGAAACCTGTGCAAGGCAAAACCCAAAAAGATCCTCATAAGCGTGAGAAAGAACTTCAGCCTTTTTACACCAAAGTAAGAGGAACACAAATAACGGTATGTAGAAGACCAGGAAAGATTCAAGATTCAAGATTTAATTCCTTTCACCCCTTTTGGGGTATGGAGGATTAGAAACAAATGGAATAGGAGAATAAACCTAACAGCAATACACCCAAAAATGATATGAATACTAACAGTAACTGAAAAGCAAGAGTTCATCGCATAATGATATGCAAACAGTATTAATGACTCATTATTTTTAAGTATACACATTTCTTTACACTTGTAAAAGACAATTGAAATTTCAAGAAATACCTGCAAATCTTATCGAATTTTGAGAGCGCCAGGAGAACTTTTCGAGATTTGCATTTCATTAGCCTACAAAAATTATAACTGGACATGGGTTGAAGAAAATGTCGGGGAATAAAATCTTGTCATAAATGTTTGAAGTGGAGACATGCCATGATAAAATGAAATTCATCCCCTAAAACAGACATATTGCATTTTGAACATATTCTTTCTTCCCTTGGTATATCATGGAAACGTCCAACCTCAATAAGAAGCTTGTGACAGCTACAACGAAACTTCATAAGAGCATAAACATATACATCTAGTAGACATGCTAGAAAACAAGACTTAAATGTGTGTATGTGTGCATGTGTGTGTGTGTGCGCATGAGCATGCTTGCATGCATGCATGCTTGTTTGTATGCTTACATCTGTGACTGCATGTCCAGGCTCTGACTGTTTCTTTTCGTCACTTGTAACTGATGGTTTCCCCAATGCCTGCATGACCAGACTCTGTTTCTCTTTTCGTCACTTGTAACTGATGGTTTCCCCAATGCCTGCATGACCAGACTCTGACTGTTTCTCTTTTCGTCACTTGTAACTGATGGTTTCCCCAATGCCTGCATGACCAGACTCTGACTGTTTCTCTTTTCGTCACTTGTAACTGATGGTTTCCCCAATGCCTGCATGAGCTCTCTGACTGTTTCTCTTTTCGTCACTTGTAACTGATGGTTTCCCCAATGCCTGCATGAGCTCTCTGACTGTTTCTCTTTTCGTCACTTGTAACTGATGGTTTCCCCAATGCCTACAGACCTCTCTGACTGTTTCTCTTTTTGTCACTTGTAACTGATGGTTTCCCCAATGCCTGCAGACCGCGAGAGTGCCCTGGGTCATCTGGGGGAGGAGGAGGGTGGTGGGGAGGAGGAGGAGGACGGGGACATGGAGATGTACATCATGGAGACCTGGGAGAAGGAGTTCTGCCCCGTGGCCACCCAGCTGCTACGACGCATGGAAGCTCACGGCTCTCCCCTCGAACCTCTGGAAGCCCCTGGCTGAAGTCTGTGTGCCTGTGTGCATGCCTGTCTGTCTGTCTGTGTGCCTGTCTGTGTGTGTGGGTGAAGTCTGTGCTTGTGTCTGTGTGTGGGGGTTTGATTTATATTTGAACAAGTTGAACATAAATTGAAGAATCGATCTGTGTGTGTCTCTGTATCTGTGTGTGTGTGTGTGTGTGTGTGTGTGTGTGTGTGTGTGTGTGTGTGTGTGTGTGCATGCCTATGTATACTGCTCTGTGGTTTTGAAGTTTAGAGAATGTAGTGTGTGCATGTTTGATTTCTTATGTGGTTGTAAGTGTGATGATCAGTGTGTGTGTGTGTGTGTGTATGTGTTTCCTGATCTGTGATTTTGAAAGTGTGAAGATTGTAATTTGTATTTTTGAGTGTGTACATTTAATTTCTCACTTGAACAACCTGATAATTCAGGTGTGAAATGACTGGAAAGTGTTGGAGGTGAAACACTGTGTTTGTGTGTGTGTGTGCGCATATGTGTGTTTGTGTGTGTGTGTGTAAGAGTTTGTGTGTGTGTGTGGAGTGAGTGAGTGTGTGTTAGTGTGTGTGTTGTGTGTGTGCGCATGTGTTGTGTGTTTGCGCATATGCAGGAGTGTGTGCATGAGTGTATAGGCATGTGCTCTGTATGCCTTTATACACACAGACGTTGCTCATTCTGGTCTTATGTAATTTATCTAGATGTTGCAAGAGGCGGTTTAAGCCCTCTTACTTTTCATTATCTCTTTGTTGTCTTTCCAGTTTATCCATGTGTTGTCACTGCATGTAGCCTGCAGTAGTTGGAACTTTGTTTAAAAGATGTTGGGAAATCCTGTTGTTTCAAGTCAAAAGTTGCATGGTCTGTTTGAGTGTTTGCCTATCTTAATAACATTTGCTTTTTCTTTGCCAGGTTATGTTGTTCTTTCTGAATGTTTTAGTATTTCAAGTGTGGACATGACACTTCTTTTTGGTATGGGACTGCTCTGACAGGAGTATGAAAGAAAATGTGGGTAAGATAAGAATGGGGTTTTTTTGTGGTTGATTTTTGATTCCAATAAGAACTGTCTATAATATTGTGCATTAGTTCTTTAATTGTGTGGAAAGAACATTTTTTAATTTCTGCTTGGTGCAAACCTAAAGGTCTATTTGCATTTCACTTAACACTCCAGTATTTTGATTTTGTAAAATGTGTGATGATTATGCTTATGTATGTGCATGTGTGTACATGTATGCCTATGCATTTGTTTGTAAGTGTGTGTACACAATGACATCAACATATGTTTAATCTTATGTTTTGTTGTAAATTTATTTTTTTTAGAGATGTTTTAAATGCTTGCATGCAAAGGAGAATATTTTAATGTGATCTTATGTATATTGCTATGAAGAGGTGATACATATTTTTTGGCATAGTATTGTACAGTTGTTAGTGAATTTGTTTGTTTGTTTGTTTTATACTTTTGTTAAGGATTTAAAAAAATTTCTTTTCTGTTAAAATCTGATAGATCAGGGCTCAAAATATGGCCAAAGATCAGACTGGTTTTCATTGCTGCTCATCCCATCAGGTTTATTACTTTATTCCTGTGAAATAATTTATTTAAAGCAAAATGTGAAGAAAAAAGAAAAGAAAAAAATTTCTGTCACATGCAGGTTCATATATTCGATATTGAACAAATACAGTCAAACTGAATTCCGACCATGCACAACTGAATGTGGATTTGTTTGTCTACAGGACACATAGGTCCTGTCTATGTGGAGAAAAGCCCATGAGTCTTGTGACATAGAGCATTGAGGGTTACGAATAGTAGAGAAAGAATGATAAGGTTGTCTCAGTTGTATGAGTCTTGTGACATAGAGCATTGAGGGTTATGAATAGGTAGAGAAAGAAGTATAAGATTGTCTCAGTTGTATGCTTCAACCTTACCAGCCCTCATATATCATATGAGGTGGAAAACCCAGCAGTGACAATACTAGCAGTGCTGTAGCCAAGCTAATGCAGAGCTTCGCTTTATGTAGATAATGCATAGACAGTAGTGGCCGCAGCCTGTTAGTCTACCTCCACACGTGCTAAAACCTTTTCTGCTTTTTGGAAGAGTAGGCCATTTGTGCCAGTGGGAATAGAGGATAAACTTTACAAAACTGCATGCACTGGATGTAAAATATACCATTATCCTCAAAATACTTTTTTTTTTTAATAAAAAAAGATGAATAGTTGCCGTGGTTTACAAGATTTTGCGGCCAGTACAGGCATGTGGCTGGGATATCAGAAATGTAGAGATCAGTCTGAAAAACCATAGTGTGTGATGTGAAGCAGATGTGTTGTCAAAGCCAGGCCAGTGCATCAGAGCCATGACAGAAGTACAGTGCCGTGTGCAAAACCAGTCTGCAGTGATGAAGAAAGTCAGCTGTGATTGGCCAGAAATGCATAAACACGATCATTGTCAGTCATGGTGGGCTGTAAGCCAGAACACCCATGAAACAGCAGAAGATAAACACTCTGATGCAAAAAAAAAACAACCCCAAAAACAGCAAGTATAGGGATACTGGCTGAAAGAAAAGAACTTTATCTGAAGGACGACTTCAAAAAGTAGCACTGTTATCGAGGAAGCAAGATGGGTGCTGATGGCTCGGCAAATATCAGGTCAGCATTTGCAGCACTGGGCTCTATAGGCTGTTGAGAATACTGGTGTCAGGTTTGGAGTTGGGCCGGTCTGAATTCAGGCAGAAACTAACGCCACTGAAGCTGACGTTTGCTCAACACATGTGCCTGTGTGCTTGAGTGTGGTCAGAGCTGGTATTGTATCTTCTTCACACATTCCATCATTGTTGTTGTTGTTGACAGTAGTGGGTCACTGTTGTTCTACCTATACACACACACCTGTAGCTGAGTGGTCAGACTGTTCAGCTTCTGATTTGGGGGATGTGGGGTTGAGACTGACTCTCTGCTTCAGTTTTAGAAGACTTTTCCTTGGGAGTTAACTCCAGATCCACTTCATTCTTCTGCAAGTACTTCAGATGAGATGGTGAAGTGGGGTCCCATGTGTAAACGCATGCAGAACATTTTGCACTCAGGAAACATCATAGAAAAAAACCCAGTTTCCTGTCATTTAACTGAAGATGACCTCAGGATAAAAAAAACAGAAGTCATAGAAAAAGATGCTGCCCTGTGACTGACTTAGCAAGGTGTTCACACACAGGACCTCAGGCTACAGTCTCATCCAAAGGACTTTTGGGGGAGTGGTGTTGGCACCGACGTTAACTCCAGGAGGAAGATCCTCTTGAACGGGTGTCATGGTGGCTTGAACCCAGGTTGTCAGGTCATGGCCACCATGCCTGGACCACCAGCCTTTCCCACCCCCCATAACTAGAACAAGACGTGTACAGTGTCGTCGCACGTGTGTGTGTAGAGGACCTGGCTGCTGTATGCGCTTGACTTGACTTCTGCCTTAACTCCTTGAGGAGTGGAATCTTTGCACCACTACCAGGCATTGCATGGTGTGTGGAGTCGCCTGGTGGAGTCTCTCCCTCTCTCTCTCTCTCCCTCCCTCTCTCTCTCTCTCTCCCTCTCTCTCTCCTCTCTCTCTCCCTCTCTCTCTCTCTCTCTCTCCCTCTCTCTCTCTCCCTCTCTCTCTACTCTCTCCCTCTCTCTCTCTCTCTCCCTCCCTCTCTCTCTCTCTCTCCCTCTCTCTCTCTCCCTCCCTCTCTCTCTCTCTCTCTCTCTCTCTCTCTCTCTCTCTCTCTCCCTCTCTCTCTCTCCCTCTCTCTCTCTCTCTCCCTCTCTCTCTCTCCCTCTCTCTCTCTCTCCCTCCTCTCTCTCTCTCTCTCTCTCTCTCTCTCTTCTCCTCCTATCTCTCTCTCTCTCCTCCCTCTCTCCTCCTCTCTCTCTCTCTCTCCAGCTTGATGGTGCAGGTAGAGTCTGTGCATTTGTCACATTTTATCGTCACTGACTCTTTGAAGGAAGAATCATTTTCATGTCGTCGTTGTTGTTGTTGTGATGGTGGCCTTTTTGTGAGTGCTGGTTTTCTTCTGGAATCATTCCAGTCGTTGCCGTGATGGCAGTCGCTTTCAGGGAGTGGAATCCGTCCATCAGTGTTGCCTGTGACCGCCAGTGGCCGACTTGTGGTCCCTGTCCTCCTGCGTGTGAGGCTGTACCACATTCCAGGTGTAGCGCTGGGCTCTGACATGTCACCATGATCACTTTTGTGCTGGAAGTATGAACAGTCAGTGATGAGATGACATGGACAGTTATCTTGAAAGCAGAACACTGAATTGATGTAATGTTGTGCGCAATTACATAAGCTTATAGCAGTGTGTGTGTGCGAGTGTGTGTGTTGGTGGGGGTTGGGGGTTGGTTGCATTTGTTGAAAGAAGTTTGGCTTCACGCTGTGTAAAAGGCAAAGGAGTCCCATAACCTATAAGGTCGTAGGGGAGCAAGGCGTCAGAGACCTCACTTCTCTAGGGCCAGCTCTCCCTCGCTGCTTTGCCTTCCCTGACCCTAAAGAGGGCAGGTACCCATTTACAGCTGGGGGAACTGTACTGAAGCCAAGGCGTGCAAACGGTCACCCATCCAACTGGTAACCACGCTCGACGCTGCTTTACTTGGCTGGGGGAAAGCGAGTGCTCTGACCACTGAGCTATCCCGTCACGCTGTGTACTGAGACCAATATTATATAAGTTAGTTTGTTGGCTTTAACGTGTATTGTAGAAGTAACGAGGCTTCCCTATGCCCCATCTGTATGCAGAAGGAGTACCATGATTATTCATGGATTATTGGCCCACACTTTTATTTTCTTTTTCTGAAAGTTGGCATCTGCTGCTGATGGTGTAAAGTGGTTCAAGCATTGCTAACATTGAAATCAGCATACCCACTATTGTTTTTTTCGTTTTTATATTTGCCTTGGATGGAGTGTCATCCCTTCCTTTAATGTATATTCATCTTGTTTTTGGTCCTTGACATCGCAGAGAGGTCAGTACCAAAGGCATGAGCCTCAACTGAAGCTTCAAGCTTCTGATTGTGTTCTGAATATTTTTATAAAAAAAAGCTTGGTTCACGTAGCCTGGGATTCTTTTCTGTGGCAGTGTGCATCATCGTCAACAGTGAAGCAGTGTTCTGGTTTTCTGTGACTCTGGGAATAATAATAAATAATAATGTATGGAATTTATATAGCGCGGAAAAGGGTGAATGAGTGAAATTGATGACTAATGCTAAAACTCGTGTCAAAAAGCTGGAAAGTCTCCGTCCATGTGATAATGAGAAGAGGAAGAGGAAGAAGGCCGCTGAAGAGAAGGCCGCTGTAAGCCATAATAATAATAATAATAATGTATGGAATTTATATAGCGCTGAATCTTGTAAAGCAACAAATCAAAGCCATGACTGACTCTGCCCTGCTGGTTTACTTCAACCCAGTCTGTTCATGAGATGACTTATGCCTTGCTTTAAAAAAAAAAAGTCATGGAAATGGATGGTTTGAAGCTTACATAAAGCAGTGGCATGTAAGCTGTTGATTATAGTGTGTCCTGTTTGGTCTCTCTAGAGTAGAAGTATCTTTAAGTATCAGTTTCAGTATCTTCACTTACAAAACGAAAAGAAATGTTGTTTTTTTAAATGCCTTTCATTTGCTGTGAATTGCCTTTGCTGACTATGCCTTGTCCTGTTGTACACTTTGCAAGTGGGGAGTGGTTAGAGTGTTGCGCTCATGGTCTGACGGCTTGGGTTCGAGCCACCTGGGAGGCGCTTGTTTTGGGGATCTTCCCAATGGAGTTGATATCAGTGCTGACTCCACTCCTCCAAAAGTCTTGTAGGAGACTGTAAACCTGTAAGGCCCTGTGTGCAAACGCAGACAGAACATCTTTTGCATATGATGTTAAAAACCCATTCTGCCTTTCAGAAGAGAAGGCCGTTTCATACTGGTAGGAATGGATGACAGTTTTTTGTTTTAAAAGAGCATGCATGCATGCACACTGTGTAATGTTTAGACACCTTCCCAAAGTCAAAATACGGCTACCTTCATGGTGGGTAAAAATGGTTGCTCACACAAAATCTCACCTCTGGAGAACTTGGGAATTCTAGCTCCCCGGGGAGAGCAGCCCAAATTTCACGCAGATAAATCTCGTGACTTAAAGTGGTATAAATAAATAAATAAATAGCTGAGGAAAAAAAGCTGTGCACTGAGACATGCTTGCAGTGAGCATAATCCTAGAGCTGTGGACAGACCTCTTCTCTTGCCCTCACTGCCTGCAGTGAGGTTCTCCTGATTGGCTGAATAGTCATGTGGGTGCTGGTGTTGTCCTGACATCCTTGTGTAGGTGGTAAACAAGTCTGAAGAAACAGCACATGATTGAAGATTTTGCTTGTAAATTAGCAGTAGCCATGAAAGACTTCTTCCCTCACTTAGCTAGGAGGGATTTAGAGTTTTTCACCAACTTCCTTTATGTCTTTGACACAGCCTGGGTCTGGGCAAATAGTGTAACTGTCCGATCAGCAAAGTTGTCTGTTCACTGGTGTTTTTGGGTTTGATTTTATTTGTCTGCTGCTTCTTCTTTCTTCGTCAACACTTCCTTGGAGAGTGGTCTCTATGAGGCCATTGGATCTGGTAACAGGGCCATGCCATGAGTATCGTATCACAGGTTTTTATTGTTCTGTCTGATGCCAGCAGGTCTTCCTATAGACCAGTGTCCTGTCAGATGGTTTGGAGCTCTGGTGGTGTGGTTCAAACTACCTCGTGTTCAGCATCTTCCGATGACATCCAGTGATGAAGTATCTGGAGGTGACACCTTGTCTCCATGGCTGAGAGTCTTCTTTCGACATGCATGGTCGTTGTCATGCTTTGTTGCAAGAGTGTTTCATTGTGAAAGTCTTTCTGCTGGGCCTGCTGCTCCCACTACACTACATTCCGTCCCTGATACCCAATTTCTTACTGGGTTTAGGTCTCGGCATTCCAGAGGAGCTTGTTAAGTGCCAACATTTTGAATACCCCTTCTCTCTCTTTCTTTCTCTCTGTCTGTCTGTCTGTCTCTCTCTCTCTCTCTCTCTCTCTCTCTCTCTCTCTCTCTCTCTCTCTCCATCTGTCTCTATTATTCTGTGTCTCCTCTGTCAGGTCTTTTTAAAAAAAAAAAGGCAAACTGTAATTCAATGGGATATTAGTATTCAATTGATATATTCTGATATAAATGTTTTACACTTTTTACAATGTCTGCCATGTAAATATTTCTGATGGGTGTATAGATATGTTCTGTGAAAAATATTTGTTAAGTTTCAAAGGTATAGTATCAAACTCTCTCTCTCTCTCTCACACACACACACACACACACACACACACACACACAAATACACACACATACACACACACACACACACACACACACACACACACACACACACTCTTCTCTGTACATGCATGCCCATTATTATTACAAGTACACTTTCTATTTGGCTAGTTGTGCTGATGATAGAATTATTTCAGTTATTTCAGTTATTATCACTGTAGACAAGCTGACATCTCCTGTACTGAAATGAGGGACCATGTATATATGTGAAGCTGTTTGAGCAATAGAATGTGTGGAGTTCTCAGTGTGGCTGAGGTGGTAAGGAAGGGTGTACTTAAGTCACTCAGGAGCCGAGGTCATGAGTACTGTAAACCTCACAGAATAGGGCAGGAGTGTGTACTGCACTGTGATAAGGGTCATCAGGGTACAGCTGCACTGTGATTTGCTAGGTCAACCAGTCATCAGGTCTGTCAGGTTTCATGTCCATCATGTCTGCTTCACTAGTGGGGATTTTCACTGGCTGGAGCCAGATGTGTATTTGGGTTGTGCCCAATGTAAGGGACTATGCGCGCGCGCACACACACACAGATAGACACACACACACACACACACAGACACACACACACTCTCTCACACACACAGGCATACATAGACACACCACACACTCTCTCACACACACAGACATACATAGACACACACACACACTCTCACACACACATACTCACATATACACACACACATACTCGCACACATGCACGCACGCACACACACAGACACACTTTAAGTGAACAGACGTAAAATTGAAGACACACACGCACATGCATTTTTTCTACAGTCTGTCCAATCACTGAAGTTAAGTGTGTTCATAGCTGTGCCCATTAAAGAAGCATCAGCACAAGCCTTACATAACTCTTCAACGTAGTCTGGAAGTCCTTTTGTTAAAGCTGACAGTTCCACATTGAAGCCTTCATGGTAACAAGCACAGATCTTTGAGATTGCAACACAGATTTCAGAGATGATGACCAGTTTTAAAATGTGTGTTTGTGTGCATGCGTGAGTGTGTGTCCGCACACACGCGCATACACGTATGTTTTAATGACTGTCATTTTGTGATTGTTTCTTGTGGACATTTTCTCAGTTGTAATGTTTCAGATTTGTATGATTGTTTCATTTGCAGTTTTTTTTCTTGTTAACTTTGATTGTACGAGTGTGTCACATGAACGTTTTTTTCCAAATGGTTCCAGATTTGTGTCATTGTTTCTCTTGAGTGTTTCTCCAGATTGTTTCAGACGTGTATGATGATTTGTTTTTTTATTGGGTATTTTTTGAAATTGTTTCTGACATATTTGTTTTGTTGTTGTTGTATACAATGCACTATTTTGTATTGGTTTTGTGCACAGCGCATTTACATCGTTCGGCATGTTGTGTGAGTGTAACGGTGCGTAGTATATGTAGCAGTGGGGGCGTTTCAGGTTTTTGCATTTGCTTTCTCCCATCTGTGCCAGGTTTGCTTGCTGCCTGTGATTCCAGCCTTTGTCGTTATGTTGCCGGTCCTGGGACCTTTGGTAGAGGGAGAGCAATGGGATTGTGATATCCCCGCATGTGTAGCATTCCAGTGTTGTTATTGATGAGTTGTGATATGGAATAATGTTCACACCGGTAGACAGTATTATGGTGTGAATGGTAATGCTTGTGTGTGTGTAGATCTATCCCCCTTTTCCTTATTTTTCTTTGTCATTTCTTCCTGTTGTTGGTTTTTTATATTTACCCTTCCCCTCTCCACCATTTTTCTTCCCCTCTTATACAAATGCACACACTCATACACACATGCATGCATACACACACAACACACACACACACAACACACACACACACAACACAACACACACACACACACAACACACAATACACACACACAACACAACACACAACAACACACACACACACCAACAAACACACACAACACAACACACACACAATACACACACAACACACACACACACACACAACACACACACAACACACACACACAACACACACACAATACACACACACATTTTCTCATTTACGATGTCATCATGCGTCTATGGTCCTTGTCTATTTTGGCTTTGTTTTGTTTTTGAAGCCAGTATCTGTTCCCCATGTCTGTGTCTGCCCTTACCCAAAAAGTTTAAAACAACATAGTTCTGAGAGAAGAGAGAGAGAGAGAGAGAGAGAGAGAGAGAGAGAGAGAGAGAGAGAGAGGTTTTCTTTTTGTGTTTGGTGGGGTTTTGCTGTTTTTTTGGTTTTTTTAAAATAATCCAGTCCCAGATTTTTTAAGACGGCGTAAATTTGTATTGCATTGACTCTTCCAGAAGCTAGTGTGGCAGGTAGTCTTGCTTAAGCATCAAAGCCCTGGTTTGTTTGGCGGTTTTTTTAATTAACTACCTGGTCATAAGGAATTCAGAAAGTCTGCTTTATCTGTGTGTGTGTGTGTGAGTGTGTGTGTATTTTGTGTGTGTGTGTGTTTTGATATACTAACCCTCCACTTTTTTATGGCAAACAAAGATAGGTATGATACAACGTTGGCAAAAATTGTACTAGACAACTTATGGGAGTGATGATATAAAATCCAGCTTTTTAAACATAGCTCTGGAAAAGATTGGAGCAGACATTGATTTGGCAAATCACGATGAATCCCCTTATTAAGAAATCATTTTGAGTTTACTTAGATAGAAAACTGCTTGTGGTGTTTTCAGTTGTATATTATTTTTGTAAAAAAAAAAATGTTTTCAGTGTTTTGCTGTGAAAAAAAGTAGGCCTCGACCATGAAGAACTCGAGAGTTGACCGTTTTTGTAGACCATTTTTGTAATACAATGAAATTTGATAAGATGATCTTGTATGGGCATTACGACATAGATGAATCATTATTCTTCATATTTTACCATCAGTCCTACGCTGCCAAATAACGGCCGGTTTTGTTTTTTTATCCTGGTAGCAGATCACTTGGATCAGTGCCCTGTGGGTTTTTTGTATCCTCCCCCCCCCCCCCCCCACCCCCACTTCTCCCTACCCCCCCCCTCTCTTTTTTTTTGGTTTCGTTTTCAATTTTCTGTTTTCATTCACACTTGCTGCGTTTCTGTTTGTGGTCTGTGTGGCTGTGGCCGCAACACTGCTAGTAATGTGCTTGAGAGGGATAATTAGTGTGTCTGTGCCAGGTTCAGGATAGCAGTAGACTGCCAGCTTGCTGGGCCCCCACTTCCCTCCACCTCTCTCCCCTCCCCTCCCCTCTCCCCCACCCCTCCCCGTGGCTTTCACTGCAAGAAGCTTTGGGGTGAGGTTATGTCATGTCTGGCCATCCGCCCCTGTTGATAGAGTGTGTGAACACTGCCCTGGCTGACAGCTGTAATAATAATGATAATAATAATAATAATAATAATGATAATAATAATAATAATAATAATAAATGGAATTTATATAGCGCTATATCTTGCAAAAACAAATCAGAGCGCTTGCATTCATCCTACTCTAACACATGCAACAAGTTACAATTTATAGTTTTTACAAATTCAAATGTATACACACGCGCGCGCGCACACACACACACACACATGCACACACACACACACACACACACACACCACACACACACACACACACACACACACAGAGGTTGTGTACTTTGGCAGGGTGGTGGGGGTTTCGGCTGTTGGAGGGTAAGGACAGAAGTGAGATGAAACAAGAGGGAAAGTCTTAGACTTGAAATAAATGTGTTTTGAGGCTGGATTTAAAAGTGTCATAAGTAGGCAGCTGTACAGCGGCAGTCTTCATTCAAAGCAAGTCAGTGTGGACTCCTTCTGTGATTGCCAAGCATTGAACAGCAAAGCCGCTCACTCTGTTTTTATCATTTTCATTTTTTATGCGATTCATTTACCTATTTTAATGGGGGTGGGGGCAGTTACTTGGTGGTTGATATAAAAATCAAAACGGGGAATTCTTGGTAATTCTTTATTGTCATGAAAATAATAATGTAGAGCCCAGTATTTTTGTACATGAAGAAATAAAACCTCAGCAGTAAACAGACGTAATAACTGTTGAGGAGCACAGCTCCATGTTCCCAGTTATAGCTGTAAGGTAAATGAGATCCTAACCGCCACCCCCTCCCAGAAATAAAACAAACTAAATACCATTGCAGCCAAAACATGGCCAGAACTGTGCTGACATAGCCGTAGGCATCATATAGTTTTCCTGTTATCTTATTTCATTTTGTTTTATTTCATTTCATTTTATTTTGTTTTCATTCCTCAGTTTGCCTCTGAGGTTCACTAATAGTGAGATGTTGCCTATGCGACCATTTTTACCCACCTCGAAGGTATCCACATTCCAACTTCAGAGATTTTTTTTTGGGGGGGGAGGGATGGTATTTTATTTTTAGAATGGAGCAGAAGTAGAAGAAGCAGGAAGGTAAATGTGTAAAAGAACAACTTGTCCCAGCTGCTGATTCATTAAATGATGAAGTTCTTAGGAGAATGCTTGTCTGCTAATGAATGATTTGGAGTGTTTCTTGATTCCGTTTGTTTGGATATTTTTTGTCCCGATTCCTGTAGAAAGTCAGTTTGGAAAAAAAGGATCTGCATTTGTGGTTCTGCCGACTACTGACTGCAAATGTATCACAAACTTCTGGTTCTTTGAAGTGGCATTGATATCTGCTTGAAAAAAAAAAAGTAAATTAAAAAAAAAGATGTGATCTTGTTCTCTGTGTGTGTGTGTGTGTGTGTGTGTGTGTGTGTTTGCTTTGTATGCAGTTTTCGGTGACGGCAGATTTGCTTGTGAAATTCAGGGTGCTCTGCTTAAGGAAAAAAACCCAAACAACACCGTGTCACCACAAGTACACTATCTCTTAAAAAAAAGAAGTCCTAAGTCCTTGGATGAGATTATAAACCGAGGCCCCGTGTGCGAACGCATGCAGAACATCTTGCGCACACGTTAAATCCTGTTCCGCTTTTCGAAAGAGTAGGCCATTGTGTGCCGGTGGGAACAGATGACAAAATTTACAAAACCGCATACACACGGGGACTGGATAAAAAAAGCACATAAGTGCTTATTCCATTATCCTCGATATTAAAAAAAAAATATCTGAGCGCTTTGAATTGTTGCTTTACAAGATTCAGCGCTATATAAATTCCATACATTATTATTATTATTAACTGCGAACCGAACTGTCGGGTTTTGAGTTCGATTATCTAAGCATTGGGCGTACGGAAGGGATGTGGACACAAGGATGATGGGGAACAATGGTAAATGGCCGGTAACACGTGTTACAACAGACACTGTGCTTGTAACTTGGTCTTGAAGTGGATGGAAGATTGAAGTGTGTTCAAGCTAAAGAGGATCTCTAAGAAAACAACCACAAGTTACAATATCGAGTTCTGTTACAGAACTAAACAATTACCCCCCCACCAAAAAAAAAAAAACCCCCCCCCCCCCACAAAAAAACCCAACAAAAAACAAAAAAAACACCCAACAAAAACAAAACCCATAACAACAAACCAACAACAACAAAAACACAAAACAAAACAAAAAAACAAACAACACACACACACACCAAAAAACAACAAACGAACATAAACATTTAAAAAAAGCAAAGCAAACCCAACATGGAAATGAATCCCAAGACAAAAAACAACGAAACTAATGAGCGGTCAGGCTACACGCTTGTGTCAGTTACTGGCGTAAACAAGGGGTCCAGGCATACATCAAAATGATCTTCTGCTATTAAACGTTATCGTGAGATAGATTGCCTTCATCCCGGACAAAATTAACAATTTGGCATAATAACTTAACTCTCCATATAATTTGAGGAGAGAAAAAATTCCTCTGAGGTCGGAGTTCGAATGCTTTTATGGGTTGTACTTGAAAACAGTTATATACGCAAACTTCTCATCCAGTGTGTACTTACAATCGCACAGTACGACCTATACTGATATACCAACAGAAATCGAGGCAGAGAAAGAGAGCGAGAGAGAGAGAGAGATTCCTAAATCAGAAACCTCCGCTACGACGTATATACAATCAAACAACGAAAGAGAGAGAGAGGGCCAGTTTTATTTTTATTTTTATTATACTCTTTTATATCGAGGATAATGGAATATGCACTTATGTGCTTTGTTACATCCAGTCCCCGTGTGTATGCAGTTTTGTCAGTTCTGTCATCTGTTCCCACCGGCACACAAAAGCCTACTCTTAAGATAAGCGGAACATGATTTAACGTGTGCGCAAGATGTTCTGCGTGCGTTCGCACACGGGGCCTCGGTTTATAGTCTCATCCGAAGTTAACGCTGGTGGTAGCTCTAACGACAGGAAAACACCCGATGTTTGGCTAGTTCTTTGTGTCATGCATGCAGTTCGTGAAGCAATGGTTTGTCCAGGGTGTCCACTTGACGGAGTTGATACTCGATCATTGCAACTGGCGAATTCCTTAGAAGATCTGGTCTCACAATATAACCCAGGCAACGCAAAGAAGAAGAAGAAGAGGGGTATACAGTATAATATAACATAATACAATACACGCATAACACAAGAGTACAAAACACTACAATATAAACAACATAATACAACACATCGCAATACATGCACAACACAAAATAACACAATACAACACACACACACACACAAACATCTCATCTCATCCCAACTGCTCCCGTAACCCCCTCCGGGGTCGTAGGGGCACTGCATTGACAAACGTTGCACCAGTTGGCTCCATTTGCGGCGGTTGTGGGCAAGTGCCTGGGTTGTGGAGAAGCTCTTCACACACACACAACACATTACAATATAACACAACACAACCTCGGATATGACTATAAACCGAAGCCCCGTGTGCGAACGCATGCAGAACATCTTGCGCACACGTTAAATCCTGTTCCGCTTTTCGTAAGAGTAGGCCATTGTGTGCCGATGGGAACAGATGACAGAATTCACAAAACCGCATACACACGGGGACTGGATTTTAAAAAAAAAGCACATACGTGCTTATTCCATTATCCTCGATATAAAAGAAAAAACAATTAAAAAAAAAACCCCACTTTACAACCCAACTCAGCACAATGTATCAGTTATCAAGGTAATAGCCGACCAGACGTGAGTTGTCCC
>CM054152.1:47860022-47867522 GCA_028751875.1 Rapana venosa
TGTTGCTGTTGTTGTTGTTATTGTTGCTGCTGTTGTTGTTGTTGCTGCTGTTGTTGTTGTTGCTGCTGTTGTTGTTGTTGCTGCTGTTGTTGTTGTTGCTGCTGCTGCTGTTGTTGTTGCAGTTGTTGTTGCTGCTGCTGTTATTGTTATTGTTGCTGCTGCTGTTCCTGTTGTTGTTGTTGCTGCTGCTTATCTTGTTGTTATGATATGGAGTTGTTTACAAGATGGTTGTTAATATTGTTGTTTCTGATGTTGTTGTTGCTGATGTTGTTGTTGCTGATGTTGTTGTTGCTACTGCTCTTGTTGCTGCTGCTGTTGTTTTTGCCATTGTTGTTGTTGTTGTTGTTGCTGCTGTTGCTGTTGTTGCTGCCGTTGTTGTTGTTGCTGCTGTTGTTGTTGTTGCTGCTGTTTTTGCTGCGGCTGCTGTTGTTGTTGTTGCTGCTGTTGTTGTTGTTGTTGTTGCTGCTGCTGTTGTTGTTGCTGCTGTTGTTGTTGCTGCTGCTGTTGTTGATGCTGTTGGTTTTGCCGTTATTGTTGTTGTTGTTGTTGCTATTGTTGTTGTTGCTGCTGTTGTTGTTGTTGCTGCTGTTGTTGTTATTGTTGCTGCTGCTGTTCCTGTTGTTGCTGATGTTGTTGACGTTGCGGCTGCTGTTGTTGCTGTTCTTTTTGCTGTTGTTGCTATTGTTGTCACTGTTGTTCTTACTGGTGCTATTGCTGCTGTTGCTGTTGTTGTTACTGCTGCTCTTGTTATTATGATATGGAGTTGTTTACAAGATGGTTGTTGATATTGTTGTTGGTGGTGGTGGTGTCGCTGCTGCTCTTTAAAAAATATGGTTGCTGTTGACAGTATCGTTGTTAATACTGATACAGTTGTTATTGATATGTTGTTTCTGCTGCTGATATTGTTGACATGTGATCATTGTTAACATAGTCGCTGTTGTTGCTAATGCTGCTATTGATGTCGTTGACGTAGTTGTTGTTGTTGTTGCTGTTATTCTTGATGTTATTGTTGTTGTTGTTGTTGTAGTGCACGGTAAAGATCCCACAGCAATAAGAGAATTATCCCTGGCAAAATACCGCACTAAAATGTCACCATCATCGGGAAACAAACATCCAGCAAAAAAAAGAAAATATTCATTTGATGCAAAGAATCAAACCGTGACTGTTGACAGACATGATAATTATGTACAATAGAATACAAAGCAATAATCATAGCGAGACACAGTAGAGCACAGCATAGTTCAGACCAGAACAAGAGGAGGCGGTGCAAAACAACACCCCACCCAACCCACTCCCCCACCACATCCCACCACACCACACACCACCACACCATACAACACCACACTCCACCACACCATACAACACCTTACCACCCCACCACACCACACACCACCCACCACACCCCTCCACACCACACCACATTACACCCCACTACACCCCACCACACCACATCCCACCCCACCCCACTACACCCCACCACACCACATCCCACCCCACCCCACTACACCCCACCACACCACATCCCACCCCACCCCACTACACCCCACCACACCACATTACACCACACCACATCATACCACACCACATTACACCACACACAACCACATCCCACCACACCACATTACACCACACCACATTACACCACACCACACCACACCCCACCACACCACACCACACCACACCACACCACATTACACCACACCACACCACACCACACCACACCACACCACACCACACCACACCACACCACACCCACACCACACCACACACATTACACCACACCACACCACACCACACCACACCACATTACACCACACCACACCACACCACACCACCCACACCACACCACATTTACACCACCCACACCACACCACACCACACCACATTACACCACACCACACCACACCACACCACATTACACCACACCACACCACACCACACCACACCACACCACCACCACATTACACCACACCACACCACACCACACCACACACATTACACCACACCACCCACACCACATTACACCACACCACACCACACCACACCACACCACACCACACCATACCACACACACCACATTACACACACCACACCACACCACACCACACCACACCACACCACATTACACCACACCACCACACCACACCACACCACCCACACCACACCACACCACCCCACATTACACCACACCACCCCACACCACACCACACCACATTACCACCACACCACATTACACCACACCACCCACCCCACCACACCACACCACATCACACCACACTACACCACCCCACCCCACACCACACCACACCACACCACACCACACCACACCACACCACATTACACCACACCACACCACCCCCCCCCACACCCACACCACCCCACCACACCACACCACACCACACCACCCACCACCACCACACACCACACCACCCCACCCCACCACACCACCCACCCCACCCCACCACACACCACACCCCCACCACACCACACCACATACACCACACCACACTACACCACACCACCCCACCACACCACACCACACCACACCACACTACACCACACCACACCACACCACACATTTTTCACACGTATAGAGCTACCGTATGAAAAATGGGCATGGTTAGAACACAAGCCAGCAGGGGCAGAAAGGACAACGCGCAGGCAAATATGGAGATTTCCCTGCGTGAATTTAAAGAAATTAGGTTGTAAAACATGATCAGAAAAAAACAGGTTTCTTGTATCTGATATAGACAGAAAGGCTTAGGAGTTTGAAACGTTTAGTTTTGGCAGCCATTTTGGATTGTTTCCATGGCAACAGTGCATAAAAATGACTAATTTAGAGATTTTTAGCATTTACAAGTGATGCCCTTTCAATGTATGCTACAACTTCTAACAGGAGCTTGTAAACAACATTTCTTAGTTTCAACTCTCATGTCCCCACCTTAAGGTGACGACTCGGTGGTGATCTCCCTTTGAGATAGGCAGGAAGATTATTTCTGTCAACTAGTTTACCTGAAAAATAGATTTTCATCCAACACCATGTCCGTTGTCGGTCTACCAACAACGTTGAAAGTTACCTTGGATGTTCTGCTCCAAGAAAATCACCTCACTTCTTGGAAAATCGCTGGAAGTGGCGACAGCACAGTCGTTGTGCTACGACTGAAAGCCAGCCCAGCCAACAACAGCAACATGGCGCAACAACACGCCCTTGTCATCCCCCACAGCTACCGTAGGAAGCCGCCAAGTCAGATTTCCAGAGACAAAATGAGGACAGAAGAGAGGAAAAGGACAGCACTGAGGGAAGAAGAATTGGAGGCAAGTGAAAATGTTGTAACAGAGGAACATTCACCATGTTTGTTTGTGCCCACACCTCCTTCAAGCTGTGCTGTGTCACACACTGTCACACCCCCTTCTGCCAACAGCACACAGTTGCAAGAATACGCACGTGAAATCCGTCGTTCACCAAGCTATGTCAAAGAGTCAGAGAATGAAAAGCATGCTGACGTGCAACGTGGCATTGACCTTGCCGATGTGTTTACAACGGAAACCATGGACTGTGACGATCCTCTGGCAAAAGTTCAACAAGTTGGAACTAGTGCCGACGTCATCAAGAACTATGTGGCTAAACTGACCGATAGATCTTTGCAGAGGAAGCTAAGGGACACGCATAGAAACCAAGACTTTAGTAAGGTGTTCAGTAGTAAGCGGCATCCAGAAACGATGGTATGTGAAACAGACGATCTTGTTTTTCGTTTTAAATGGACTGCTGCTGATGACACACCCCCGGATTTGTTTTGGTTTGTGAAAAGAAACGCCAGGCTGATGACCAATGAAGAATACTGTGTCTACCAGAATCTGAAGCTGTGGTGCCCAGTGGACCGGGAGAAAATGAAAGATCGAATCAGTGCCGGACTTGATGTGATGCATGTAATAGTGGACGCAGTTCGATTCTTGCTTGGATAATGCGCGCGCGCGCGCGCGCGCGTGTGTGTGTGTTTATGTGCGTGCGTGCGTGCGTGCGTGCGTGTGTGTGTGTGTGTGTGTGTGTGTGTGTGCGTGTGTCCGCGCGCGTGTATGCGTGTGTGTGTGTGTGAGTGTGTGTGTGTATATTTGAGTGTTTGCGTTTGTGCATGTGTGGATGAGTATATGCGCGTGTGTGTATTATGTGAGGAGGGTGTATATGTGTCTGTGTGTGTGCGTGCGTGCGTGTGAGAGCGAGAGCGAGCTGTAAGCTACATGCCACCTGAATTGTCACGAGTTTGTCACGTGTTTGTTACACAAAGTTGCACAAGCCATGAAAAAAGGGGAAGAAGAGACATTGTGACCTAGTTTTCTTGTTTCAGACCAGTTTGTCTTAAGATGTTGATTTAAAATTTTGCAGTTTCTTGGAAACTCCTCCTCTTTCCCATTGCTCTTTGCAAAATTTATGGGGGGAAAATTGAGTTTTAATCTGTCCTATAACCATGTTATGGAATCCATGCCATGATGACGATTTGGGCTGTAATCAATTGAGTTCTCGGTATAAGATATATGTTTTGTGCCCAGCCCCCCTCCCACTGTCCCCTTGTGAATGGGCATCTTGCTTATCACAATAAACCTTTGTCACTGCCTTTGTCACTGTCACTGTCACCTTAAGGTGACAGCCCTGATAATTATGGGCTGGGTGGAGGGTGTGGCTAATGACCAACAACACCCCCTGAAACGCCAAGTGAAGAGTCAAAATACTTGCCCACAGGGATCCTTCTCTGAAGCTCTGTGCAGCTAGAGAGACATCCCCCACCCCCCACCCCCCACCCAGCCCCACCATCGCCACACTCCTCTCTGCACTTTTTTTCTCTGCTGTGTTGGCAGTTTGCTCGGGTGACGGCAGCAGCCAGGGACTTTTCCCAGAGCTGGGAGGCGCTGTGCACACAGTGGGACCTGCCCCCCAAGCCCCAGCTGTTGATTCTGGTGGCAGGCAGGGAGGGGGAGTCCTCGGCCATCTCCTGCCCGCAGCTGAGGGACATCGTCACGAACAACTTGTTCAGCAGCGCCCGCACACTGCCCATCAGTGAGTACCCTAGTGTGCACAGTAAATTGTCATTTCCCGCCACTTCCAACTCCTCTCAGCTGCTGTGCTGTCCATTCCAGCCCCCGCTGGAGCTCATTATAGCAGAAACTGACCACACTTAGACTATACTAGGTAAAAGAAAGGGACGCACGAAATTTTAGCATTCTTAACTGAGTGATGTTGGATTTGTGGGCTGTGTGTGTGAAGAATTCAGATTTGGAAGAACATATTCCCGAAGTCGGAGTGCGGCTGTGTGAGTGTGGTAGGTGACAACGGTCGCGTATACAGACTGTTACCATTGCTTTCTTCCGAGGAACGAAATAAAGAGGAAGAATGTGATCGCCTTGTACAAGTTATACATGTAGATTTATTTGAGTGAATATGTTCTTCGTGTCCTGAAAGTCCTGAGACGTTTGGGGCTTTCAGTTGTTGTTTTTTTTAATGACTCAGAGTAAAACAAAAAATAGTCTGAATAAACTCGGAATTAGAATGCTCTGACTAAATTGCAGTTAGAACATTATTTTGAATCAATCAAAGGTAGAGCCCTTTGAATGAATTGCAATTTAAACAATATTTTGAAGAAACCAGAATTAGAGCCCTTCGACTAACCTGCAATTAGAATTCAGGTACTTTGACTGAATCAGAACTAGTAACTAGAGTATTTTGAGTAAACCAGAACTAGATTAGTTTGAATAAATTAGAACTAGAGTATTCTGAATAAAATCAGAATGAGAATATTGTGAATAAATCAGAATCAGAATATTCTAGACCTACTGTCCTAAAAGTCGGACAGACTTATTTCAGCATCAGTAATAGTTTCGCGAAATGAATCAGGATAGCTTATTATTCTCTTTTGTGAAAGCAAATCCAACGTGTTGACACAGCTTACTACACAGTGTTGTTTATTTAGCCACACTCTCTCGAAGTTCCTACAAGACAGTACTGCAGGACAATGGCCTCTGTAAGGAAAGGACAGGAACTATCGTCACTTTTCAGACTGGCCTATTGCCCGTCACAAAAAGTCGCAGGTCTACGTTTTCACATTGGGGAGGGGAGGGGGTGGGGGGGGGGGGGGGGGAGGGGAAAGGGGGGGGAGGGTAGGATAGGCCAGTGGTTTGGAGCGTTGGGCTTGCGATCTGACGGCCCGGGTTCGAACCACCACCAAGGTTTCCTTTCCAAGGGATTTTCGACTCTGCAGTTAACATCAGTGCCGACTCCACTCCTTTGAAAGTTCTTCAGATGAGACTGTAAACCGAGGTCCCTTGTCCGAACATAAGCACAACATCTTGCGCACACGTTAAAACCCTTTCCGCCTTTTCGGATGAGTAGGCCATTCATATGGTATAAACGGATGACACTTTTTGATAACCGCGCTGGTTTGTCGTTTAGACATAATCCCCGAAGTGGAAATGCGGCTACCTTAATTAATGGAAGAGTTAAAAAAAAACACAAAAAAACGGTCGCCTAAAAAACATCTCACCATTGACGAACCTCGGAAGCCTAGCTGAGGAAGCGGACAAGAACCCTGCTAGGTGATGGCCGTCGTTCTGTGGTAGCTAGCTGGCTGTCTGTCCTGCCCACACTGCACCCCGCTCCTCCTCCTCTTCTTCTTCTTCAGGGTCTGTGCCATGACTTCTGGTGAGACTGCTCTAACAGAGCAGGGACAGCCACCCCATGACGCAAATCCAACATAAAGTAAAAAGGTAAAGCAGTCCCATAACCTATCAGGTCGTAGGGGAGCGAGGCGTCAGAGACCTCACTTCTCTAGGGGCCAGCATATTGAGGGCGGCGCCCATCTCCTCTCCCTCGCTCAGTCAAAAGAGCTACATTCAGCGTGCCCCTTCCTTTCACTGCCCGAGTGTGGTCAGTTCCTGCTATGTGGTCAGCACCAGCTGGACTGGGCTGGAATGGAATGGACTGGACAGCAGCTGAGAGCAGCTGGAAGTGGGGGACACTGACCGCTGTGCAGTACCGCTGAACACGCCTTTCCAGTTGTTCTGAAACACGGAGTGAATGCCTACAAAAATGAAAATGTTGATGATATGATGATAATAACAACGATGATGACAAGATTCAAGATTTTATTTCAAGAAAACCCCTCAAGGGGTACATGAAATTTTGACAAAAAACCACAACTTGCGGATGTGGGCGTGTGAAAAATGCTCACAACACAAATTCGTTCCAAAATGAAGAGCACAAATCATGGACATGAAAAGTGAAAGAGCATTTACAATACAGGAAAGGTATGATAAATCAACATGTTTGGATACATGTGTCAACAATCAATTGCACTCTCTCTCTCTCTCTCTCTCTCTCTCTCTCTCTCTCTCTCTCTCTCTCTCTCTCTCTCTCTCTCTCTCTCTAAGCATATCACGTGCAACGCAATGGCATCTATAAGCACGCACACACACACACACACACACACACGTGCGCGTGCGAACATCTACGAC
>CM054152.1:47880022-47890022 GCA_028751875.1 Rapana venosa
CTTATGTGCTTTTTTTTACATCCAGTCCCCGTGTGTATGTGGTTTTGTGAATTCTGTCATCTGTTCCCACCGCCACACAATGGCCTACTCTTACGAAAAGCGGAACAAGATTTAACGTGTGCGCAAGATGTTCTGCATGCGTTCGCACACGGGGCCTCGGTTTATAGTCTCATCCGAAGGACTTTTGGAGAGAGTGGAGTCTGCACTGATGTTCACTCCAGAGGAAAAAATCCCCTTGAACGGGAATTGAACCCGGGTCGTCAGATTGCGAGCGCAATGTTCTAACCACTAGGCTACCCCGTCCCCCCTATCAGAACATGAACCCTGTGTAAGGAGAATATCGTTGTCTGTTCAAACACAGAAGTAATCACAGTCCCACAGTTCATTATTTCCAGCTGAACCTGAGCAGCTTTCTGTGCTCTGGCCATATGGGAACAGAAAAGTAAGCATCCTTTAAATCTATGGATGCCGTGAAACAATCTTTTGTGATCAGCTTGAGGGCAGACTGTAAAGTGTCCATCTTGAAATGATGGTAGGTGATTTCGTCACTCAACTGTTTTAAATTCAAGATCATTCTCTGTGTGGGCCAGCCTTCTCAGGGCGAGTGAAGGTAAGGTAAAAGTAAAGGAGTCCCATAACCCATAAGGACGTAGGGGAGCGAGGCGTCAGAGACCTCACTTCTCTAGGGCCAGCATATTGAGGGCGGCGGGTGAAGACAGGTGGTAAATATTGGCCCTCCATGCATGCTGGGTATGGACGTGTCTCCGTAACCCACCGAGCACTGGCATGGATTACAGAGTTTTTAACGTGCGTGTTTGATCGTCTGCTTGTGTGTGTGTGTGTGTGTGTGTGTGTGTGGTGTGTGTGTGTGTGTGTGTGTGTGTGTGTGTGTGTGTGTGTTTTGTGTGTATGTGTGGTGTATGTGTGTGTGTGTGTGTGTGTATGTGTGTGTGGTGTGTTGTGTGTGTGTGTGTGTGTGTGTGTGTGTGTGGTGTTTTGTGTATGTGTGTGTGTGTATGTATGTATTTTATGTATGTGTGTATGTCTGTCTGTATGTATGTATGTATGTATGTATGTGTATGTATGTATGTATGCATGTATGTATGGGATGTATGTATGTATGTATGTATGTATGTATGTATGTATGTATGTGTGTATGTATGCATGTAGTCTGTCTGTAGTATGTATGTATGTCTGTAGTATGTATGTATGTATGTATGTATATGTATTTATGTATGTATGTATGTATATGTATGTATGTATGTTTGTATGTATGTATGTATGTAATGTATGTATGTATGTATGTATGTATGTATGTATGTATGCAATGTATGTATGTTGTTGTTGTCTTCAATTTAACGTCTGTCATTAAGTGTCTCTGTCTGTCTGTCTGTCTGTTGTTGTCTGTCTGTCTGTATGTAAGTTGTATTAATGTTGTATGTATGTATGTATGTATGTCTGTATGTATGTATGTATGTAATGTATGACATATGTATATATGTACGTACACACACAAAGGAATTAGAATTTCCCCTTATAGTATGATGGTGAGATTGTTAAAGTCCATCTAATTCACACAGACGCCGCGAGATTCGAACCGAGGACTTCCGGACACAAGCATAAAGTCCGACAGTTGAACCAACGCCACAGCGCCGTCCGCCAGATTCACTGTCCAACCTACAACCAACCAAGCTGAACCAGCAGGAGCAAGGCTCGCCTGAAGATAGCAGTGTAGCCAGTGAGTGTAGTGTAGTGTAGTGTAGAGTGTAGAGGATCAGTGCTAGTGTAGTGAGTGTAGTGTAGTGTAGTGTAGTGTAGTGTATGTTAGTGTAGTGAAGTGTAGTGTAGTGTGGTAGGTGTGGTGTTGTAGTGTAGTGTAGTGTAGTGTGTGTGTGTGCAGTGCAGTGGAGTGAGTGTAGTGTAGCGTGGTGTAGTGTAGTGTGGTGTGTGTTGGTAGTGCAGTGAGTGTAGTGTAGTGTAGTAGTTGTAGTGTGTGTGCAGTGTAGTGTGGTGTAGTGTGGTGTAGTGTGGTGTGGTGTGGTGTAGTGTAGTGGGTGTAGTGTGGTTGTAGTGTAGTGTGGTGTAGTGTGTGTAGTGTGTGGTGTAGTGTAGTGTAGTGCAGTGTGTGTAGTGTGTGCAGTTGGTGTTGGTGGTGTAGTGGCAGTGTAGTGTAGTGTGGTGTGTAGTGTGGTGTAGTGCAGTGTATAGTGTGTGTAGCAGGTAGTAGTTGTTGTGTAGTGCTGTAGTAGAGTGTAGTGTAGTGCAGTGTAGTGTAGCGCAGTGTTAGTGTAGTGTAGTGTAGTGTAGTTGCAGTGCAGTGTAGTGCAGTGTAGTGTAGTGTAGTGTAGTGTAGTGCAGTGTAGTGTAGTGTAGTGTAGTGCAGTGTAGTGTAGTGTAGTGTAGTGTAGTGTAGTGCAGTGTAGTGTAGTGTAGTGTAGTGTAGTGCAGTGTAGTGTAGTGTAGTGCAGTGTAGTGTAGTGTAGTGCAGTGAAGAGTAGTGTAGTGTAGTGCAGTGCAGTTCAGTGCAGAGTAGTGTAGTGCAGTGAAGAGTAGTGTAGTGTAGTGCAGTGCAGTTCAGTGTAGTGTAGTGTAGTGCAGTGAAGAGTAGTGTAGTGTAGTGCAGTGTAGTGCGGTGCAGTGTACTGTAGTGTAGTGTAGTGTAGTGTAGTGCAGTGTAGTGTAGTGTAGTGTAGTGTAATGCAGTGTAGTGTAGTGCAGTGCAGTGCAGTGCAGTTTAGTGCAGTCGGTTCAGTTCAGTGCAGTGCAGTTCAGTGCAGTGCAGTTCAGTTCAGTTCAGTTCAGTGCAGTTCAGTCCAGTGCAGTGCAGTGCAGTGCAGTGCAGTGCAGTACAGTACAGTTCAGTTCAGTGCAGTCCAGTGCAGTCCAGTGCAGTGCAGTGCAGTGCAGTTCAGTGCAGTACAGTGCAGTGCAGTGCAGTCCAGTGCAGTTCAGTTCAGTTCAGTGCAGTGCAGTGCAGTCCAGTGCAACACAGTGCAGTGCAGAACAGTGCAGTGCAGTTCAGTGCAGTCCAGTGCAGTTCAGTGCAGTTCAGTCCAGTCCAGCGCAGTTCAGTACAGTGCAGTACAGTGCAGTGCAGTGCAGTTCAGCGCGCACTTCGGAGAAGTGAAGGAAGCAGGCAGTCACTTTCTCTCTCCCTTTACCCCATCCTCCGCAGGACTAGCGCCCTGGCCGCCTACAGCGAGGATCTGCAGCGCGGAGGCAGACAGGACGCCGGTGTTGGGGACAGCCCTTCCATCGCTGACACTGAGCAGCTGTTGGAGGAGTGTCGCAACAGGAAGGACTTGGTGAGAGAGCACACACACATACACATACATACACATACACGCACGCACGCACGCAGACGTACGTACACCCATACACGCACGCAAGACCCCCACACATACTTGCATGTTCACACGCAAAACAAGCGCGCGCGCGCGCACACACACACACACACACACACACACACACACACACACACACACACACACACACACACACACACACACACACACACACACACACAGCGCACCTACCCCCTCCCCCGGAAAAAAAAGAGAAGATGCCCAAACTTCAAACAATGTCATTCAGTCACATTATTAAAAGCAATCTCATGCGCATAATTGAATACGGCAGAAATCTCCAGCAGTAAGAATTTGTTATCATTGTAAAATTCTTGGACTGAAAGATTTCAAAATAAACATTTATTTATTTATTTATTCATTCATTGTTTTATATCGAGGATAATCGAATAACCACTCATGTGCTTTTTTTTTTATTTTTACATCCAGTCCTCGTGTGTATGCGGTTTTGTAAATTTTGTCATCCATTCCCACCGGCACACAATGGCCTACTCTTTCGAAAAGCGGAACAGGATTTAACGTGTGCGCAAGATGTTCTGCGTGCGTTCGCACACGGGGCCTCGGTTTCTAGTCTCATCCGAAGGACACATACAAGCCTGAATCATCGTTTTCTCACACAGATGCAAATACCCAGAAAAAAACAACACCCTGTGAATAGCTATAATGACAGAGGTCCGCCATCAAAATTAATGCGATAAGCTTGAAGTAAAGAGTTTTGAATCGGATTCTCATGAGGATAGGTAGCCAGAGAAGTTGTTGCGGTAGATAAGGAGGCGCTACACTGTGGTGTTGATGCTGTTGTCTTGTTTCTGACCCATCCAGATTCACTTCTTCAGCACGGAGAGTGTGGACCCAGAGGAGGACGCCAACAAGGCTTTCTGCTTCACTCTGATGCGTTGCGCTTTTTGTCAGTATTCATTTATTTATTTATTTATTTATTTATTTATTATTTTATATCGAGGATAATGGAATAAGCACTCATGTGCTTTTTTTTTTTACATCCAGTCCCCGTGTGTATGCGGTTTTTGTAAATTTTGTCATCTGTTTCCACCGGCACACAATGGTCAGTACAGTTCTCTTATTCCATGCTCTCACAGTATTCCTGTCTGTCTGTTTGTCTGTCTGTTTGTCTGTCTGTCTAGTCTGTTTGCCTGTCTGTCTAGTCTGTCTGTCTGTCTGTCTGTTTGTCTGTCTGTCTAGTCTGTTTGCCTGTCTGTTTGTCTGTTTGTCTGTCTGTCTGTCTGTCATACGTATTCAATGTCTCTGAGCAACTCATTTTATTGCACAGGTTGCATGCTAGGTATTTCTGTGTTTCCGTAACCCCCCCAGTTCTGTCTGTCTGTCTGTCTCTTTCTCTGCCCCCACCCTTCTCACCCTTCATCTCTCTTCTCCCTTTCTTTGGGTCTGTCTCTGTCTCTGTAGTCTGTGTGTCTCTCTCTCTTTCTGTTCTCTTTCTCTCTGACACACACACGCACTCTTTCTGTATCTTTGTCAGTCAGTCAGTCAGTCAGTCAGTCTATCAGTCAGTCAGTCGGTCTGTCTGTCTATTTGTGTGTGTCATTTTCTCTGTCAGACAGTCAGTCAGTCAGTCAGTCTGGCTGGCTGGCTGGCTGGCTGGCTGGCTGGCTCTCTCATGTAATGAATGTCTCGTTCTGTGTCAACACACACAAAGCTGTAAACAGCTTGTTGTTTTAATAATAATAATAATAATAATAATAATAATAATAATGTATGGAACTTATATAGCGCTGAATCTTGTAAAGCAACAAATCAAAGCGCTTTTAAAAAAATGTATGCGTGTGTATGCGGTGTTTTAAAAAAAAAAAAAAGTCATCTATTCCCACCGGCACACAATGGCCTACTCTTTCGAACAGCGGAACAGGGTTTAACGTGTGCGCAAGATGTTCTGCATGCGTTCGCACACGGGGCCTCGGTTTACAGTCTCATCCGATGAGGATATAAAGGCCTCATCACATGTCTAATTTGACGGAGGAGGAGGAGGAGGAGGAAGAGGGGGAGAAGAAAGGAAGAGAGAGAGAGTCAAGTCAAGTCAAGTCAAATTCTTTTATTTCGAGGATAATGACCAAGCACTCATGTGCTTTTTTACATCCAGTGCCCGCGCTTGTGAGGGATAACATCAAGATGGAAAAAACAATAAAAACTAACTAAAAAAAACCCAAAGATAGAGACAGAGAGAGAGAGAGAGAGAGAGAGAGAGAGAGAGAGAGAGAGAGACAGACAGACAGAGACAGACAGACATACAGACAGAAACAGACAGACAGACAGAGACAGACAGACAGACAGATAGACAGAGACAGACACATTCAGAGTGAGTGTCTATACAAATGCTTAGTGCTGTGTATAGATTAAAATTACAAAGGAAATGCATAACTTGTCTACCAGATGTACATGTCTACACTGTCGTTGCAGTTGTCACAAACTCCCTATTGAGGTTGGACTTTTAAAAAAAAATATTCCACGGAAAGAGAGAGTGTGTTCCAAGTGTAAGATGTCTGTTCTAGGGGATGAGTTTCATTTGAACGTGGAATGTCCTCTCCACAACCGTTTACGACAATACCTCTATCCTACGACATTTCCTTCAGCACTTGTCAGTCTATAAGTTTTGTAAGCTGATGAAATGCAAATCTAGAAAAGTTCATCTATAGCTGTCAAAATTCATCAGAGTTGCTGGTACTTCATACAAAATGTAATTCGTTATCTTAGCACAACTACTAAATACAGCCCCCCCCCCCCCCCGAAATCTCCACTTAACTTGCATTCAGAAAAGTGTTTAGAATGACTTGTAGTTTCCCTGTTTGTTGCTGATTTTACTGGTATTGCAATCCTTCCATGCAGAACACTAGTTTTTTTCAATTTCTGATGGCAGTGGCGGTATTTCTAAGCGACTTTCTGTTAGGGGTACTTTCCTTGTTCAATCTGGGTTTTTTTTTTACTCATCTTTATTTTATCTATTTTCATTTTATACCACTTTAAGTCACGAGATTTCTCTGCGTGAAATTTGGGCTGCTCTCCCCGAGGAGAGCACGTCGCCACAAGAGCAGCGCCACCTTTTTTTTTTTTTTTGGTCTGCAACTGTATTTCTTTCCCTGTCAGAGTGGCTTTTTTCTAAGAATTTTGCCAGGGACAACTCTCTTGTTGCCGTGGGTTCTTTTTTGTGCGCTGCATAATTTTCTGTAACACACGGGACCTCGGTTTATCGTCTCATCCGAAAGACTAGCGCCCAGACCACCACTCATGGTCTAATGGATGGGGAAAAAGTTTCGGACCCAGACGGGATACGAACCACCGCACACTTCCGACCCGGACTTTTTGCTTTCTAGACAGGCGCGTTACCTCTAGACCACCGATCCATATCATCCACACCCCCAAAGGGTGAAGGACTGAAGTGTGGACAGTCAAGTCAAGTCAAGTCAAAGTTTTATTTCCAGATGGTACATAAAAATTTGACTTGACTTGACTTGACAGTGTCAGTGTGTGTGTGTGTGGCATTTCAGCCAGTCGTATGCTGATCCACCAACTGCGCATGGCCATACAATGGGACAGCCTGGACTTCCTCACGCAGTTTCTGTCAACCTCTTCAGACAATATCCAAAGATGGCAGGTACACCCCCCCCCCTCCCTGCCTCCCCGACCTCTGTTGGTCTGTGTGTCTGTGTGTCTGAATGTGTGTGTTTTTTCTGTCTGTCTTTTTGTCTGAATGTGTGTGTCTTTCTGTCTGTCTATCTGTCTTTTTGTCTGTCTGTCTGAATGTGTGTGTTTTTCGGTCTGTCTTTTTGTCTGTCTGTCTGAATGTGTGTGTCTTTCTGTCTGTGTTTTTGTCTGTCTGTCTGTCTGAATGTGTGTGTCTTTCTGTCTGTCTATTTGTCTGTCTGTCTGTCTGAATGTGTGTCTTTCTGTCTGTCTTTTTGTCTGTCTGTCTGTCTGAATGTGTGTGTCTTTCTGTCTGTCTTTTTGTCTGTTTGTATGTCTGTCTGTGTGTGTCTCTCTGTCTGTCTTTTTGTCTGTCTGTCTGAATGTGTGTGTCTTTCTGTCTGTCTTTTTGTCTGTCTGCCAGCTATCATGATTCTGTTTTATAGCTTGTTATGGCGCATTATTTTATTTAATCTAGTTGTGACACACTATTTTTTGTTTATCTAGTTATGACACCTTTTTCATGTTATTATGGCATAATGTTTTACTTCTCTTTATGGCACAATATCGGGCTATGCAACTCTGTTTTGGGAACAGTTTGGCACATTTTTAAAATCTAGTTATGGCACACTTATGTTTTTAATCTAGCTATGTCACACTGTTTCTTTCATCTAGTTATGGCACAATGTCTTGTATCTAGTTATGGCACTCTATTCTGTATCTAGTTATGGCACTCTATTCTGTATCTAGTTTTGGCACTGTATTCTCTATCAAGTTTTGGCAGTGATTATGTATCTCTATTGTTTATCTTGTTATAGCTCTCTGTTCTATGTTCAGTCCCCGTGTGTATGCGGTTTTGTCAATTTTGTCATCCGTTCCCACAGGCACACTTACGAAAAGCGGAACAGGATTTAACGTGTGCGCAAGATGTTCTGCGTGCGTTCGCACACGAGGCCTCGGTGTATAGTCTCATCCGAAGGACTTTAGGGGAGAGTGGAGTCTGCACAGATGTTAACTCCAGGGGAAAATATCGTGTGTACGTGCGTGTGTACATGTGGCCTCGGATTATAGCCCCGCGGAAGAAAGAGAGCTCAAGGAAGCGTTACTCCAGAGGGATGAAATCCCTCAACAGGGCACCTTCCCCAGCCACCCACACTCACACTCACTCATTCACTCTTCCTCCCCTCCCCACCTGGACACAAAGTAGGTAAAGGTAAAGGTAAAGGAGTCCCATAACCTATAAGGTCGTAGGGGAGCGAGGCGTCAGAGACCTCACTTCTCTAGGGCCAGCATATTGAGGGCGGCGCCCATCTCCTCTCCCTCGCTGCTTTACCTTCCCTGACCCTAAAGAGGGCAGGTACCCATTTACAGCTGGGTGAACTGGGGGAACTGTACTGAAGCCAAGGCGCGCAAACGGTCACCCATCCAACTGGTAACCACGCTCGACGCTGCTTAACTTGGCTGGGGGAAAGCGAGTGCTCCGACCACTGAGCTATCCCGTCCCCAAAGACACTGGTTTATAGCATAGCTCCTCCTCCCTAATGACAGGAAGGAAGGTGGCAGGATGGTTAAGACGTTTGCCTGCCAACAAGTAAACCGTGAGGTTCTGGGGTTGATTCCCAGCCTCGCCCTTTCTTCCCAGTTTGACCACCAAAAAAAATCGAACTGAATGTCAAAGTCCTTCGGATGAGACTATAAACCGAGGCCCCGTGTGCGAACGCATGCAGAACATCTTGCGCACTCGTTCAATCCTGTTCCGCTTTTCGAAAGAGTAGGCCCTTGTGTGCCGGTGGGAACACATGACAAAATTTACACAATCACATACACACGGGGACTGGATGTAAAAAAGCACATGAGTGCTTATTCCATTATCCTCGATTAAAAAATAAAAGTCATCTGAACGCTTTGATTTGTTGCTTTACAAGATTCAGCGCTATATAAATTCCATACATTCTTCTTCTTCTTCTTCTTCTTCTTCTTCTTCTTCTTCTTCTTCTTCTTCTTCTTCTTCTTCTCTTCTTTCTTCTTCTTCTTCTTCTCTTGTGGTGTCAGATGGAGGACATTCAGCAGCGGTCGTTGCTGACAGCTCTGCTGGGGGACAAGGTGGCCTTCGTCCGCCTCTTCCTGGGTTTGAACCTGCATCTCCTGCACTTCTTCTCGCTGGACACACTCTGCCAGCTTTACCACAAGGTACACACATCCTGCACTTCTTCTCGCTGGACACACTCTGCCAGCTTTACCACAAGGTACACACCTCCTGCACTTCTCCTCTCTGGACACACTCTGCCAGCTTTACCACAAGGTACACACATCCTGCACTTCTCCTCTCTGGACACACTCTGCCAGCTTTACCACAAGGTACACACCTCCTGCACTTCTCCTCTCTGGCTGGACACACTCTGCCAGCTTTACCACAAGGTACACCTGCTCACATCCCTCCCATACACGTACCACTCATTTTTCCTTCTTGTTGTCTCTCTATGTATATAGTCTTTTTCTTGTTGTCTCTGTATGTCTGTCTTTTTCTTTTTGTCTCTGTATACCTGTCTTTCTCTTTTTGTCTCTGTCTGTCTTTCTCTTTTTGTCTCTGTATGTCTGTCTTTCTCTTTTTGTCTCTGTATGTCTGTCTTTCTCTTTTTGTCTCTGTCTGTCTGTCTCTTTTTGTCTCTGTCAGTCTGTCTCTTTTTGTCTCTGTCTTTTTCTTTTTGTCTCTGTCTGTCTTTTCTTTTTGTCTCTGTCTGTCTTTCTCTTTTTGTCTCTGTATGTCTGTCCTTTTCTTTTTGTCTCTGTCTGTCTGTCTTTCTCTTTTTGTCTCTGTATGTCTGTCTTTCTCTTTGTGTCTCTGTCTGTCTTTCTCTGTTTGTCTCTGTATGTCTGTCTTTCTCTTTTTGTCTCTGTATGTCTTTCTCTTTTTGTCTCTGTATGTCTGTCTTTCTCTTTTTGTCTCTGTATGTCTGTCTCTTTCTTTTTGTCTCTGTCTGTCTGTC
>CM054152.1:47895022-47900022 GCA_028751875.1 Rapana venosa
ACAGGCAGACATGTAAGTAAACTTTTCCAATTCAACAAACAGACATGTACACCTTTCCAATCACCAGGAAGACATGTAAACCTTTAACATCAACAGACATGTAAACCTTTAACATCAACAGACATGTAAACCTTTAACATCAACAGACATGTAAACATTTAACATCAACAAACAGTCATGTAAACCTTTAACATCAACAAACAGACATGTAAACCTTTAACATTAACAACCAGACATGTAAATCTTTAACATCAACAGACATGTAAACCTTTAACATAAACAGACAGATACGTAAACATTTACCATCAACAAACAGACATGTACACCTTTAACATCAACAGATATATAAACTTAAAATTCAACAAACAGACATGTAAACCTTTAACATAAACAGACAGGTAAACCTTTAACATCAACAGACATGTAAACTTTAATATCAACAGACAGACAGGTAAACCGCAAACATGTACACACACACACACACACACACACACATGCACGCACGCACGCACGCACGCACATACACGCACACACTGAAAAAAAGCAAATGCATTGCTTATTCAATACACCATCTGAAAATACAAATTTGACTTGACTTGACACACACATACACACGCACACACACACACAACACACACACACACACACACACACACACACACACACACACACACACACACACACTCACACACACACACGCATACACACACACACACACCACACACACACACACACACACACACACACACACACACACACACAACACACACAAACAGAATACTTCAGCAGGAACACGGCTTTGTAGTCATTGTTACTGTGAATTCAGAATTCGAATGTGTTCTGGCACAAAGGACTGTCTTGCGTAGCTGTTGGGACACTGAAAGAGGTGTCCAGAGGACAACAGTTGACATCCAGAAAACAGCATGGGAAGGATGATCCAAGATTTTATTTTATTTTATCTTATTTTATGCCACTTTAAGTCACGAGATTTCTCTGCGTGAAATTCGGGCTGCTCTCCCCGGGTAGAGCGCGTCGCCACAAGAGCAGCGCCACCTTTTTTTGGTGGTCTGCAACTGTATTTGTTTCCCTATCAGAGTGGCTTTTTCCTAAGAATTTTTTGCCAGGTACAACTCTCTTGTTGCCGTGGGTTCTTTTACGTGAGCTGAAAATTTTGTTTAAGATTGCAGTCACCTCATACATACACGCTGTTGGTTGCAGTACAATTGGAGATCCCGTTTGGACCCAAAACTTTTTCCGTCATCCATTAGATCATGAGTGGTGGTCTTGGTGCTAGTCTTTCGGATGAGACGATAAACCGAGGTCCCGTGTTTTGCACATAATTATTTAGCGCATGTAAAAGAACCCAGGGCAACAAGAGAGTTGTCCCTGGCAAAATTCTGTAGAAAAAAAAGCCACTCTGATAGGGAAACAAATACTGTTGCAGACAGGAAAAAAGAAAATAAAATGGGTGGCGCTGCTCTTGTGGCGACGTGCTCTCCCTGGGGGGAGCAGCCCGAAGTTCACGCAGAGAAATCTGGCGTGACTTAAAGTGGTATAAACAAATAAATAATAAATAAATAAATAAAGATCTCTTTGTTCTTCTCCAAATATTTTTGAGCAGATTCTCACAATTTACTTAAGACCATTTTTATTTTTAACAGTTTAGTTATTATACCAACAAATGAACGCAAAACTATGAACGCTCTTTACATAAGTCTTAAAAAACAAAGAAAGTCTTTTAATCAACAACAAATGAATTAAGCTGCATAAGAAAATACTCACGTTGTTGTCCTTTTTTTGACAATGGTGTCAGCGTTGGCGTTCCAGTTCAACTTGTAGTCAAAAACAGTTCCCAGATACTAATAGTCTGAGACATTTTCAACTTCTTGGCTGTTGTGTTCATGTTACGATGCATCCATCTGTTGTGCTGATCTCATGGTGCATAGATCTGTTGTGTTGATGTCACAATGCATCCATCTGTTGTGTTGATGTCACAATGCATCCATCTGTTGTGTTGATGTCACAATGCATCCATCTGTTGTGTTGATGTCACAATGCATCCATCTGTTGTGTTGATGTCACAATGCATCCATCTGTTGTGTTGATGTCACAATGCATCCATCTGTTGTGTTGATGTCACAATGCATCCATCTGTTGTGTTGATGTCACAATGCATCCATCTGTTGTGTTGATGTCACAATGCATCCATCTGTTGTGTTGATGTCACAATGCATCCATCTGTTGTGTTGATGTCACAATGCATCCATCTGTTGTGTTGATGTCACAATGCATCCATCTGTTGTGTTGATGTCACAATGCATCCATCTGTTGTGTTGATGTCACAATGCATCCATCTGTTGTGTTGATGTCACAATGCATCCATCTGTTGTGTTGATGTCATGATGCATCCATCTGTTGTGTTGATGTCATAGTGCATCCATCTGTTGTGTTGATGTCACTGTACATCCATCTGTTGTGTTGATGTCACAATGCATCCATCTGTTGTGTTGATGTCACGATGCATCCATCTGTTGTGTTGATGTCATAGTGCATCCATCTGTTGTGTTGATGTCACTGTACATCCATCTGTTGTGTTGATGTCACAATGCATCCATCTGTTGTGTTGATGTCACTGTACATCCATCTGTTGTGTTGATGTCACTGTACATCCATCTGTTGTGTTGATGTCACAATGCATCCATCTGTTGTGTTGATGTCATGATGCATCCATCTGTTGTGTTGATGTCACTGTACATCCATCTGTTGTGTTGATGTCACTGTACATCCATCTGTTGTGTTGGTGTCACAGTGCATCCATCTGTGGCAGGCTGTGTTGATGTCTATGTGCTGTGCTGTTGCAGGCTGTGTTGACGTCTATGTGCTGTGTTGTTGCAGGCTGTGTTGATGTCTGTGCTATCTCCTGTGTTGTTGCAGGCTGTGTTGACGTCTATCTCCTGTGTTGTTGCAGGCTGTGTTGACGTCTATGTGCTGTGCTGTTGCAGGGCTGTGTTGACGTCTATGTGCTGTGTTGTTGCAGGCTGTGTTGATGTCTATCTGCTGTGTCGTTGCAGGCTGTGTTGACGTCTATGTGCTGTGTTGTTGCAGGCTGTGTTGACGTCTATCTCCTGTGTTGTTGCAGGCTGTGTTGACGTCTATCTGCTGTGTTGTTGCAGGCTGTGTTGACGTCTATCTGCCATGCTGTGTTGTTGCAGGCTGTGTTGACGTCTATCTGCTGTGTTGTTGCAGGCTGTGTTGATGTCTATCTGCTGTGTCGTTGCAGGCTGTGTTGACGTCTGTGTGCTGTATTGTTGCAGGCTGTGTTAATGTCTATGTGCTGTGTTGTTGCAGGCTGTGTTGATGTCTGTGCTATCTGCTGTGTTGTTGCAGGCTGTGTTGATGTCTGTGTCATTGTTGCAGGCTGTGTTGATGTCTATCTGCTGTGTTGTTGCAGGCTGTGTTGACGTCTATGTGCTGTGTTGTTGCAGGCTGTGTTGATGTCTATCTCCTGTGTTGTTGCAAGCTGTGTTGATGTCTGTGCTATGTCGTTGCAGGCTGTGTTGATGTCTCTCTGCTGTGCTGTGCTGTTGCAGGCTGTGTTGATGTCTATGTGCTGTGTTGTTGCAGGCTGTGTTGACGTCTATCTGCTGTGTTGTTGCAGGGCTGTGTTGATGTCTGTGCTATCTCCTGTGTTGTTGCAGGCTGTGTTGACGTCTATGTACTGTGTTGTTGCAGGCTGTGTTGACGTCTATGTTCTGTGTTGATGCAGGCTGTAATGACGTCTATCCCCTGTGCTGTTGCAGGCTGTGTTGACGTCTATCTGCTGTGTTGTTTCAGGCTGTGTTCATGCCTATCTCCTGTGTTGTTGCAGGGCTGTGTTGACGTCTGTGCTATCTGCCAAGCTGTGTTGTGTTTTGCAGGCTGCTTTGACAGCAGCTGCAGCGTGGAGGGCAGCATCAGCGCGGAGTGTGCGGAAGGCCTGCAGAGGGAAGGGTTCTACAGCCTGGCGGAGAGAGGCCTCTTCCTCTGGGCTCTGCTCTTTCGCCGCCACAGTCTGGCCTTCCTCTTCTGGAAGACAGGACAGGACCAGCTGGGTACCCGTCTTTGTGCTGTGTTGTGCTGTGCTGTGCTGTGTTGTGCTGCTGTGGTGTTGTGATGCTGTGTTGTGGTGTGTTGTGGTGCTGTGGTGTGGTGTGGTGTTGTGTGGTGCTGTGTGGTGCTGTGTGGTGTGGTGTGGTGTGGTGTTGTGTGGTGCTGTGTGGTGTGGTGTGGTGTGGTGGTGTGCTGCTGTGGTGTGGTGTGGTGTGCTGCTGTGGTGTGTTGTGGTGTGTTGTGGTGTGGTGGTGTGGTGTGCTGTGGTGTGGTGTGGTGTGGTGCTGTGGTGTGGTGCTGTGGTGTGGTGTGCTGTGGTGTGGTGTGCTGTGGTGTGGTGTGGTGTGGTGCTGTGGTGTGCTGCTGTGGTGTGGTGTGGTGCTGTGGTGTGCATTGTTGTAGTGTTGTTGTGTTGCGTAATATTGTTGTATTGCGCATTATTGTGTTATTTTGTGCATTTTTTGTCTAAATAATGTTTATTCATTAATAAACATAAAACAAGCATACCATGATGAACGTAATCAGCACAGCAGCAACAAGCAAGGAGCTTATGTTGTGCTCAAGTACAACATCAACATTCTTATGGCGACTGATGGATGATCCATACACTGACCAATAGAGGTAAACGGAAAAAAATGACCGAGCAGAATAATAACAGCACCAGTATGTACAGATAATGAAATAACTAAAGATTCCCCAAAAGACATGTCTATAGTATAAATAGGCAATCGTTTCGAAAAATTCCAGAATCTAATACTGTTCAACTCATCCAGATGATTAGCTCATGAACAAGTAAATGATGAACAAAAGACTAACCACAAGACAGACACAAATAAACAACTAGCTGCAGGATGAAATTGTACTGTTAGGTGGTGTGTTACTGCATTGCTGTGTTGTACACTTTTTGTATT
>CM054152.1:47902522-47945022 GCA_028751875.1 Rapana venosa
TGGAGAGGGAGGGGGGAGGGGAGGGAGGGAGAGGGAGGAGAGGAGAGAGGAGGGAGGAAGAGGGGGGGGGGAGAGGGGGAGAGAGGGGAGGGGAGGGGAGAAGGGGGAGAGAGAGAGGGAGAGAGAGAGAGGGGGGTGGAGAGAGGAGGGAGAGGGAGGGAGGGGGAGGGAGGAGGAGAGTGGGGGGGGAAGAGTGAGAGAGGGGGGAGAGGGAGAGGGGAGTGAGGAGAGGGGGGGAGAGAGAGGGGAGGAGAGACGGGAGGGTAAGGAGAGAAGGGGAGAGGGGAAGGGGGGAGGAGAGAGAGGAGGGGGGAGAGAGAAAGGAGAGATGAGTAGGGGTGAGAGGAGGAGAGGAGGAGAGAGGAGATGATGAGAGGAGGAGAGAGTGGAGAGAGAGAGAGAGAGAGAGAGAGAGAGGCAGGAGAGAGAAAGAGAGAGAGAGGAGGGAGAAAGGAGAGAGAGAGGAAGAGGGAGTGAGAGGTGGTGAAGAGGAGAGAGAGGTGAGAGAGAGAGAGGAGAGAGAGAGAGAGGGAGAGAGAGAGGGGAAGAGAGAGAGAGAAGAGAGGAGAGGGAGAGGGAGAAGGAGAGAGAGAGAGAGAAGAGGATGAGAGAGAGAGAGGAGGAGAGAGAGGAGTGAGAGAGAGAGAGGAGAGAGATGTGGAGAGAGTGTGAGAGAGAGGGAGAGAGAGAGAGAGGAGAGAGAGAAGAGAGAGAGGAGAGAGAGAGAGAGGAGAGAGATGGAGAGGGATGGTTGTTGAGGATGAATTTTAGACAGTGGGTATGATTTAGATTTTAGTCTGTTCATTCTAGTGTATTAGAGTGTGGTGTTTGGTGGTGGTGGTGATTTTGTGTTATGTGTGTGTGTTTGTGATGTGTAATGTGTGTAGTTGTTATGTAGTGTATGTAGAGTGTGTGTGTGTAGTGTGTGTGTGTGTGTGTGTGTGTTGTGAAGTGTGTGTGTGTGTGTGTAAGTGTGTGTGTGTGTGTTGGTGTGTGTGTGTAGTGTGTGTGTGGTGTGTGTAAGTGTTGTGTGTGTGTGTGTGTTGTGGTGTGTGTGTGTGTGTGTGTGTGGTTGTGTGTGTGTGTGTGTGGTGTGCGTGTTGTGTGGGTGTGTGTGTGTGTTTGTGTTGTGTTGTGTGTGTGTGTGTTGTGTGTGTTGTGTGTGTGTGGTGTGAGGTGTGTGTAGTGTGTGTATAGTGTGTTGTGTGTGGTGTGTGTGTGTGTGTGTGTGTGTGTGTGTGTTGTGTGTTGTGTGTGTGGTGTGGTGTTGTGTGTTGTGGTTGTGTGTGTTGTGTGTTTGTGTTGTAAGTGTGTGTGTAAGTGTGTGTGTAATGTGTGTGTAAGTGTGTGTTAGTTGTTGTGTGTGGTGTGTGTGTGGTGTGTTTGTGTGTGTGTGTGTGTGTTGTGTGTGGTGTGTGGTGTGGTGTGTGTGTGTTGTTGTGGTTGTGTGTGGTGTGTAGTGTGTGTGAAGTGTGGTGTGTGTGTGTTGTGTGGTGGTGGTGGTGGTGGTGGTGGTTGGTGGTGGTGATGGTGAAGATGGTGGTGGTGGTGTATGGTGTTGGTGGTTGGTGGTGGTAGTGGTGATGGTGGTGTAGTGGTGGTGGTGGTGGGTGGCGAGTGGGTGGTGTGGAGGTGGTGGTGGTTGGGTGGTGGTGATGGTAGTGGTGATGGTGATGGTGGTGGTGGTGGTGATGGTGGTGGTGGTGGTGTTGTTGTTGGTGGTGATGGTGGTGATGGTGGTGGTGGTGGTGGTGATGGTGGTGGTGTTGTTGTTGGTGTGTTGTTGGTGGTGGTGTATGGTGTTGTTGTTTGGTGTTGGTGTTGTTGTTGTTGGTGGTGGTGGGTGTGTTGATAGTTGGTGGTGGTGGTGGTGTTGTTGTTGTTGGTGTTTGGTGGTGGTGGTGGTTGATGGTGGTAGTGGTGGTGGTGGTGATGGTGGTGGTGATGATGGTGTTGTTGTTGTTGTTGGTGGTGGTGGTGATGTTGTTGTTGGTGGTGGTGATGGTGGTGGTCGTGGTGGTGATGGTGGTGGTAATGATGTGGTGGTGTTGTTGTTGGTAGTGTTGGAGGTGTTGGTGGTGGTGATGGTGGTGGTTGATGTGTTGTTGTTGGTGTTGTTGTTGTTAGTGGTGGTGGTTATGGTGATGGTGGTGTTATTGTTGTTAGTGGTGGTGATGGTGATGGTGGTTGTTGTTGGTGGTGGTGGTGGTGATAGTGGTGTTTTTGTGTTGTTGTTGTTTTTGTTGTTGGTGTTGGTGTTAGTGATGGTGGTGGTGTTGTAAGGACGTTCAGATTTACTTTTTTTTTCTTGTGGTTTAGTTGAACCAGACCTTTTGTTGTTTGTTTTTTCCCCTGTTTGTTTGTTTGTTTGTTTTCTTTCCTCAGTCACAGCTCCGCGATTCATCAATGGTGCAGTATATAGTGTGTGCATGCCACGGCTTTTGCCCAACGTAATTGAAGCCGCAATTCCGCTCTTGGTGATAAAAGTTGATGTTACTGTTTGGGGACATGGTCTGACTTTCTGTCCCGTGATGGGGGGAAGGGGGAGGGTACCCAGAATGTGGGGGGGGGGTACCCGGAATGTGCACTCCCTCCCTGTAAGATCGTGAGCACACACTGCCTCAGCCCCTAAAGTCCTTCGGATGAGACTATAAACCGAGGCCCCGTGTGCGAACGCACGCAGAACATCTTGCGCACACGTTAAATCCTGTTCCGCTTTTCGTAAGAGTAGGCCATTGTGTGCCGGTGGGAACAGATGACAATTTACAAAGTCGCATACACACGGGGACTGGATGTAAACAAAAAAAAGCACCTAAGTGCTTATTCCATTATCCTCGATATAAAAGAATAAGATAAAAGAAGATAAAGTCTGTGTGTGGCTGTTTTCACAGTGTGCAGTTTGTGTGTGCGGTTTTCACTGTGTGCAGTTTGTGTGAGCGGTTTTCACAGTGTGCAGTTTGTGTGTGCCGTTGTTTTCACAGTGTGCAGTTTGTGTGTGCGGTTTTCACAGTGTGCAGTTTGTGTGTGCGGTTTTCACAGTGTGCAGTTTGTGTGAGCGGTTTTCACAGTGTGCAGTTTGTGTGTATGGTTGTTTTCACAGTGTGCAGTTTGTGTGTGCGGTTTTCACAGTGTGCAGTTTGTGTGTGCCGTTGTTTTCACAGTGTGCAGTTTGTGTGTGCCGTTGTTTTCACAGTGTGCATGCATGCAGTTTGTGTGTGTATGGTTGTTTTCACAGTGTGCAGTTTGTGTGTATGGTTGTTTTCACAGTGTGCAGTTTGTGTGTATGGTTGTTTTCACAGTGTGCAGCTTGTGTGTGAGGTTTTCAGAGTGTGCAGTTTGTGTGTGCCGTTGTTTTCACAGTGTGCAGTTTGTCTGTGTGCTTGTTTTCACAGTGTGCAGTTTGTGTGAGCGGTTTTCACAGTGTGCAATTTGTGTGTGCGGTTGTTTTCATAGTGTGCAGTTTGTGTGTGTGCCGTTGTTTTCACAGTGTGCAGTTTGTGTGCGCGCTTGTTTTCACAGTGTGCAGTTTGTGTGCGCGCTTGTTTTCACAGTGTGCAGTTTGTGCGCGCGCTTGTTTTCACAGTGTGCAGTTTGTGTGCGCGCTTGTTTTCACAGTGTGCAGTTTGTGTGTGTATGGTTGTTTTCACCGTGTGCAGTTTGTGTGTGTGGCTGTTTTCATAGTGTGCAGTTTGTGTGTATGGTTGTTTTCACAGTGTGCAGTTTGTGTGTGTGGCTGTTTTCATAGTGTGCAGTTTGTGTGTATGGTTGTTTTCACAGTGTGCAGTTTGTGTGTATGGTTGTTTTCACAGTGTGCAGTTTGTGTGTATGGTTGTTTTCACAGTATGCAGTTTGTGTGTGTGCTTGTTTTCACAGTTTGCAGTTTGTGTGTGCGGTTGTTTTCACAATGTGCAGTTTGGCTGTGTGCTTGTTTTCACAGTGTGCAGTTTGTGTGTGCCGTTGTTTTCACAGTGTGCAGTTTGTGTGTGTATGGTTGTTTTCACAGTGTGCAGTTTGTGTGTATGGTTGTTTTCACAGTGTGCAGTTTGTGTGTATGGTTGTTTTCACAGTGTGCAGTTTGTGTGTATTGTTGCTTTCACAATGTGCAGTTTGTGTGTATGGTTGTTTTCACAGTATGCAGTTTGTGTGTGTGCTTGTTTTCACAGTTTGCAGTTTGTGTGTGCGGTTGTTTTCACAATGTGCAGTTTGGCTGTGTGCTTGTTTTCACAGTGTGCAATTTGTGTGTGTATGGTTGTTTTCACAGCGTGCAGTTTGTGTGCATTGTTTTCACAGTGTGCAGTTTGTGCGTATGGTTGTTTTCACAGTGTGCAGTTTGTCTGTGTATGGTTGTTTTCACAGTGTGCAGTTTGTGTGTATGGTTGTTTTCACAGTGTGCAGTTTGTGTGTATGGTTGTTTTCACAGTGTGCAGTTTGTGTATATGGTTGTTTTCATACATAGGCAGCCACACTCCGACTTCATTTTTATCTTTTTTCCTTTTAAGGAGAGTAAGGTATTATTTAAAAAAAAAATTATTCCTTTATTTTGAGGATAATGGAATGAGAACTTACGTGCTTTTTTTCTACGTCCAGTCTCTGTGTACATGTGGGTTTTTTTTGTAAAGTAAGCCATCTGTTCTTACCAGTACAAACGGCCTACTCTTCCGTAAGACGGAACAGGTTTTAACGCTCACTCAAGACCTCGTGTATAGTCTCATCTGAAGGATTTGGGAAGGAGGGGGATGGGGGAAGAGAGTGGAGTGGGCACTGATGGTAGCTCCAGGGGAAGTAATCCCTTGAACGGCTGTCTGTCTCGTTGGTGGTTCTATCCAGGATCGATCCCGGGCCTCTGAATCCCAAGAGAGACACTGACCACAAGGCCAGGCTGTGCCGCCCGCCCGCCCCTCCCCCTAGATTGGTTAGTTGTTTGACTGATTGTTTGATTGACTGATTAACTGATCGATTGCTGGATTGTTCTGAAGCTGTGTCTTGTGCAGGTGTTTGCTCACATCCTCATCCCATTCTATCTGCCTCGGAAGGATTCTTCTTCCTCAGGATCAGGTAGCTTTGTGTCAGGGTCTTTCAGTACCTTTGTGTCAGTAGCTTTGTGTCAGTAGCTTTGTGTCCTGGTCTGTAGCTTTGTGTCGTTAGCTTTGTGTCGTTAGCGTTGTGTCATTAGCTTTTGTGCCATTAGCTTTGTGTAGCTTGTGTCAGGTAGCTTTGTGTCATGGTCTATCCGTAGCTTTGTGTCAGGTAGCTTTGTGTACTGGTCTGTCTGTAGCTTTGTGTCATGGTCTATCTGTAGCTTTGTGCCAGGTAGCTTTGTGTACTGGTCTGCCTGTAGCTTTGTGTCAGGTAGCTTTGTGTCATGGTCTGCCTGTAGCTTTGTCAGGTAGCTTTGTGTCATGGTCTGTCTGTAGCTTTGTGTCAGGTAGCTTTGTGTCATGGTCTGTCTGTAGCTTTGTGTCAGGTAGCTTTGTGTCATGGTCTGTCTGTAGCTTTGTGTCAGGTAGCTTTGTGTCATGGTCTGTCTGTAGCTTTGTGTCAGGTAGCTTTGTGTACTGGTCTGCCTGTAGCTTTGTGTCAGGTAGCTTTGTGTCATGGTCTGTCTGTAGCTTTGTCAGGTAGCTTTGTGTCATGGTCTGTCTGTAGCTTTGTGTCAGGTAGCTTTGTGTCATGGTCTGTCTCTAGCTTTGTGTCAGGTAGCTTTGTGTACTGGTCTGTCTGTAGCTTAGTGTAAGTAGCTTTGTGTCCTTGTTTGTCAGTAGTTTTGTGTCCTTGTTTGTCAGTAGCTTTGTGTCCTTGTTTGTCAATAGTTTTGTGTCCTTGTTTGTCAGTAGCTTTGTGTCCTTGTTTGTCAGTAGTTTTGTGTCCTTGTTTGTCAGTAGCTTTGTGTCCTTGTTTGTCAGTAGTTTTGTGTCCTTGTTTGTCAGTAGCTTTGTGTCCTGGTGTCTGAACACACGCGTACGTCTGCATTGCACATAATAGCAGGCGCGTACGCGCACACACACACACCCACACACACACACGCGCGCGCGCGCACGCACAAGCACGCACCCACTCAGACCGCATGCTGTTAGAGTATCGGAGTATTCTTTCATCAGAAAAAAATGTAGTTGTGTGTTTTGGTCATTATTTACTGAAATGTTTTGTAATGCTAAAACTTGTAAGTTTTTTGGAATAAAAATTCAGAGTCAAGAAAAGGAGTCTAAGAGGTATTCAAGGCTGAGAAGAAGATATGAAAGCATGAGCCTGACTCTGATTTGCGAGATATTGAAGTGTGAAAACACACTTTGTGACAGGCACACTTTGCTTTGATATTATCAGCATTGCACCTGTTGTTCTTGTAGTCATTTCCGAAATGAAAACATCATGGTGAATGAAGACTGAAGTTAAATGCATTCCTTACAAAATGTTGTAAACATGTTAGATGTCTATGTGGGGATCATATTTCCAATACTCATATCATATTTGAGTGCCCTATTGTAAAACCTTTTTTACCTACATTTTCTGAACAGTCTCTGGAAGATGTATTTGAAAATTCAAAGCTAGCCTTTGCCATTGCCAGATGTTTATTGCATAGTCCACTTGAATATTTATTGTAGTTACATTATTGTTATTTTATGTTTCCACATTGTTGAGTTTATAGTTTGCTCCTGTTTAAAAGTATTATCATGACTTTTCTAGGTTGTTGGTTTTTCTCTCACAAAAATACCAACACTGGTGCTATTTCTTAACCTTTTCTCCTTCCACTCCTTCCTCTCCCTTCTTTAACTTCCACTACACTTTCTATTTCCCTCGTCTAATATCACTTAATAATAATAATAATAATAATAATAATAATAATAATGTATGGAATTCATATAGCGCTGAATCTTGTAAAGCAACAAATCAAAGCGCTCAGATAACATGATTTTTTTTTTTTACTCAGGTGCTTTTTTTTAACATCCACTCCCCGTGTGTATGCGGTTTTGTAAATTCTGTCATCTGTTCCCCACCGGCACACAATGGCCTACTCTTTCGAAAAGCGGAACAGGATCTAACGTGTGCGCAAGATGTTCTGCATGCGTTCGCACACGGGGGCCTCGGTTTATAGTCTCATCCGAAGGACTTAGAGTGAACAGACGTTAACTTGAACACAACACCAACACCAACATGACGATGAAAGCTACTGTTTGTACAAATCCCTCATGACGTTTTTCCGCTGTGTGACTAGGCTGCTCCTACTTCCAGTCTCTGTACGACTTGCACTCTGCCCCTGTGACCAGGTTCTTCTCGAATGCGGTAAGTTCTCCGTTGTCGTTGGGCATTCTGCAGCTTAACATCCTAGGGTCACCCAGAACACGCTTTAAGTCTCACTCCCCACAGCTTGAAAACATGGCCAGATCGTAAGGACACACTGGAGGAGATCGTTTTCAAGTACCATGCCATAATTATAGGCAGCCAGGTTCCGACTTCGGAGGATTTTTTCTTCCTTTAATGGAGAGTGCTAAGAGCTTGTTTATTTATTTATTTATTTTATTCTTTTATATCGAGGATAATGGAATAAGCATCCATGTCCTTTTTTACATTCAGTCTCCGTGTGTATGCGGTTTTGTAAATTTTGTCATCTGTTCCCACCGGCACACAATGGCCTACTCTTTCGAAAAGCGGAACAGCATTTAACGTGTGCGCAAGATGTTCTGCGTGCGTTCGCACATGGGGCCTCGGTTTATAGTCTCATCCGAAAAATGAAGACAATATTCACAAAACATGTTTAAGCACAACGATATTTTGATGCAGGCTTTGGCATTTTGCTTTACATCACCTTCGTACCTTTACCTAACCCTTGATCTGTTGGACTGTTGAAGACTTGCAGCCAGCTTCCTCCACTCACTCCTTGATGTTCTTAGCTATCTGCAGTGTGGGCATTTCACTCAAGGCCCGCCCTCTCACTGATGTTATTTTCCCGTCATTTTCTCTATCTGCCTCTTCGTCTCCCTCCTTGTACTGTTGTGTTGTAGGAGAATCTTGACCAGTCCCGTGATGATGATGATGATGATGATGATGGTGATGATGATGATGATGATGATGATGATGAAGATTTTATTTCGAGGATAATGGAATAAGCTCTCACGTGCGTTTTTACATCCAATCCCCGTGTGTATGCAGTTTGTACATTTTGTTATCCGTTTTCACCGGTACACAATGGCCTACTCTTCCGAATAGCGGAACGAGTTTTATTTACCGTGTGCGCAAAATGTTCTGCGTGTGTTCGCACACGGGACCTCGGTTTACATTCTCATCCAAAAGACTTTTGGGGGAAGGAGTGGAGTCGGCACTGATGTTAACTCCAGAGGAAAAATCCTTTTGAACGAGATTCGAACCCGGGTCAGCAGATCACGAGCGCAATGCGCATCATTCTAACCACCAGTGTGTCTATGTGTGTGTATGTGTGCGAGCGTGCGTGCATGTGTGTGCCGTGTACGGTGTGTAGTATAGTGTGGTATGGTGTTTGTTATTTTTTATTTATTTTATTTTATTCCTTTATATCGAGGATAATGGAAAAAGCACTAAAGTGCTTTTTTTTGCATCCAGTCCCCGTGTGTGTATGCAGTTTTGTCATTTTTGGTGTGGTGTAGGGTGTATGTGTTCTGTCGTCGTTGTTGTTGTTATCATCGTCGTTGTTGTTGTTATCGTCGTTGTTGTCATCGTTGTTGTTGTTATCATCGTCGTTGTTGTTGTTATCGTCGTTGTAATCGTCGTTGTTGTTGTTATCATCGTCGTTGTTGTTGTTATCGTCGTTGTTGTTGTTGTTATCATCGTCGTTGTTGTTGTCATCGTCGTTGTTGTTGCCATCGTCGTTGTTGTTGTCATCGTCGTTGTTGTTGTCATCGTCGTTGTTGTTATCGTCGTTGTTGTTGTTATCATCGTCGTTGTTATCATCGTCGTTGTTGTTGTCATCGTCGTTGTTGTCATCGTCGTCGTTGTTATCATCGTCGTTGTTGTTGTCATCGTCGTTGTTGTTGTCGTCATCGTCGTTGTTGTCATCGTCGTCGTTGTTATCATCGTCGTTGTTGTTGTCATCGTCGTTGTTGTTATCGTCGTTGTTGTTTGTCATCGTCGTTGTTGTTGTCATCGTCGTTGTTGTCATTGTCGTCGTCGTTGTTGTTATCATCGTCGTTGTTGTCGTCGTCGTCGTTGTTATCATCGTCGTTGTTGTTGTCATCGTCGTTGTTGTTGTTGTCATCGTCGTTGTTGTTGTCGTCATCGTCGTTGTTGTTGTTATCATCGTCGTTGTTATCATCGTCGTTGTTGTCATCGTCGTCGTTGTTGTCATCATCGTCGTCGTTGTCATCGTCGTTGTTATCATCATCGTCGTTGTTGTCATCATCATCGTCGTCGTTTTTGTCATCATCGTTGTTGTCATCATCGTCGTCTCTATTACCTGTGTTGACTGTATGCGCTCTCAGATACTGACATGACACGTGTGTGTGTGTGTGCGTGCGCGTGTGTGCGTGCATACGTGTGTGTGCGCATGCCTCTGTGCATGCCTCTGTGCGTACGCATGCCTCTGTGCGTGCGTGCTTACGTGCGTGTGTATGCGTACGTGCGCGCGTACGTGCGTGTGTGTGTGTGTGTTTCCAGCTGTCCTACATAGTGTTCCTGCTGCTGTTGAGCGTCTTCGTGTTGTCGGACCTGAAGGAGGGCTTTCCCTTCACCCCTCTGGAGCTGGTCGTTCACCTCTGGGTCTTCGCCCTCATCTGGGAGGACCTGGGCCAGGTAGCGCCACCTTCACCTCCAGGGGGCTTTCCGGGGCTGCCTATAACTATGCATCTTTGTCCGTCGTGTCCGACGATGACCTCCAAAACAGCAGAGGAGGCAGCTGCTGTTTTGGAAACTGGGCAGAAATTTGATTATAGTGGAGAGATGCCTTGCCCACGGTACATCCCCCCACTCTCTCGGCCAAGTGGGCATAAGGACAGTCAGTGTTGGAGATGTTCTCCAAAGGCCAACCAGCCCCCAGGGCTGCAGCACTTAAGGACTGTGTCGAGTCAAGCCTCCTAGTCAGAGAGTCATAGTCGATCACTTAAGACTAAGCTGTAAAGTGGAATTCCATGAGTGGGAAAGAAAGCCACTGGTCATACAGCCTCTCACTTTGCTGTTGCCCCCAGCGTCAATGGTTTAATCAAGGACTGTGATAAAGCCCAGGCGCTGACGGCGAGCCTATAATTATAAGGGACGGGATAGCTCAGTGGTCGGAGCACTCGCTTTCCCCCAGCCAAAGTTAAGCAGCGTCGAGCGTGGTTACCACTTGGATGGGTGGCTTGTTTGCCGCGCCTTGGCTTCGGTGGATCGGTGGTCTAGAGGTAACGCGCCTGTCTAGAAAGCGAAAAGTCTGGGTCTGAAGTGTGCGGCGGTTCGTACCCCGTTTGGACTGGAAATTTTCCCCCCATCCATTAGACCATGAGTGGTGGTCTGGGCGCTAGTCTTTCGGATGAGACGATAAACCGAGGTCCCGTGTGTTACACATAATTATTTAGCGCACGTAAAAAAAACCCACGGCAACAAGAGAGTTGTCCCTGGCAAAATTCTTAGAAAAAAGCCACTCTGATAGGGAAACAAATACAGCTGCAGAAAAAAAAAAGGGTGAAAGGGTGGCGCAGCGCTAAGTGGCGACGCGTTCTCCCGCTCTCCCCGGGGAGAGCAGCCCGAATTTCACGGAGAGAAATCTGCCGTGACTTAAAGTGGTATGAAATAAAATCTGAGCGCTTTGATTTGTTGCTTTACAAGATTCAGCGCTATATAAATTCCATACATTATTATTATTATTATTAGTACAGTTCCCCCATCTGTCAATGGGTACTTTGCCCTCTTTAGGGTCAGGGAAGGTAAAGCAGCGCGGGAGAGGAGATGGTGTTGCCCTCAATATGCTGGCCCCTAGAGAAACAGGTCTCTGACGCCTCGCTCCCTTACGACCTTATAGGTCATGGGACACCTTTACACACACACACACACACACATATATATATTATATATATATATAAATAAAAATAAATATAAATATATAATGCTTCTCTCTCTCTCTCTCTCTCTCTCTCTCTCTCTCTCTCTCTCTCTCTCTCTCTCTCTCTCTCTATATATATATATATATATATATATATATATATATGGTTGGTTCTTCGCTTTAATGTCTTTCCACTTTAAGTGATATTAGACGATAGGGAAAAGTATTTGAAAAAATGGAAGGGTGGGGTGGAGGGGATGGAGGAGGAGGAAAGAATGTGTATGAATGAGCATGTGTAAGTTGCAGTGCCTACAGAGGAGAAGAGTGTGTGTGTGTGTGTGTGTGTGTGTGTGTGTGTGTGTGTGTGTGGAGAGAGAGAGAGAGAGAGAGAGAGAGAGAGAGAGGAGAGAGAGAGAGAGAGAGAGAGAGAGAGAGAGTGTGTGTGTGTGTGTGTGGTGTGTGTGTGTGTGTAAGTAAATGTGTTGAAGAAGAAATATTATAAAGAACTATTTAAAAGGAAAAAAAACACCCTCAGATGGCAAAATCTAGCGCAACATAATTGGAATAACATTACTTGTATAACATAAAATTACTAAAATAACATAGCCGAATCTTCACACAGCAGCTTAACGTCAGTCAAAGGTAGATACCAACCGGGCTACTATTAAAATAAACAGAAAACTCGTGAAGGAGCGAATAGTTATTCAAAATGTGCTCTAGAGTACAGTTGGAAGGATGACAATAACCAATTTTTTAAAAAATCTGGCAGTCCTGTTAATGAGCAGTGCACAAGCAAATGATTTACTGTGATTTGTTCGCCACACAAACATTGAATATTTTTGCAAAATTTTGTACGGAGAGCATTTAAGCGGAAACGATACATTAAACCGATAATATGTCTGGGACATAGAGAGAAATCGCGGAACAGGAGAGTGTTGGTATTATTTGTATAAGCCCTTTTCACACAGTTTTGATAGTATTGACAATCTGAATTCTTGAGAATGTCATTAAAGCAATCAGAAGATATTTTCTCTATGCGCCTGTAACATTCTTGTAGATCTAAAGGAATAGGGAGAGTTTCTGTACCCTCTGAATTGTGAGCTGCTTTTCTGGCAGCTTGATCCACTCTTTCATTGGGAATAATCCCACAGTGTGAAGGAACCCACAAGAATGTTACAGCCACATCTTTAACTGACAACAGATGTATGGGATGGTTTATTTCTGTTGTCATTTCCCTTCTTGTTTTTTGGTCAGTAGATCTATGCGCATATAACACAGATTTAGAATCCACACAAATTAAGATGTGACCGGCATTCATCATGGGTAGAGTGGAAATATAATTTAAAGCCATAAGTATGGCTACAAGTTCAGCGGTAAAAATAGATAAACAACTGACTAAATGATATTGTTTTACACAATTTAATGCAGGGATTACAAAAGCAGCTCCTGCCCAATCGTCAAGTACAGAACCGTCCGTGTAAGTATGTAAATAATGTTTATAGTGATTATCTATGTGATTGTATACCAAGCTCTTTAACATATGAGGAGAATAGTTTTTTGTGGTACTTAGACTATTCATTTTACGTCAAATGTAGGTTTCTTTAATTCCCATCTAGGAATAGGCGCAAATGATGGTTTGACAGCAATGCTGTTTGGGTCTATTTTAGTAATATTAAAAACGTCGGAAGCAAATGAACTAAGAGATTTTAAGGATTGAATCTTTTCAGCCCATTTATCGAAATCCTTATCAGATCTAAGTTGGACTTGGCGATGGAGAAAGTCTCATAGACAACACTTTTTAATATAAATTTGGCAGCAGAGGCTTTTCTAAGTTCATCAAGTGGTAGTACACCTGCATCTCTGTAGGTTGAAAAAATGTATGAATGAGTTGGGACTCCAAGTGCAAGTTTGTAAGCTTCAGAATCTAGGCTCTGTAACTTTTTTAGTAAGTGTTGGGGAGCATTAAAGAAAACTTCTTGTGCATATGTCAGCCTGGAACGAACAAGAGAGGAAGAAAGCGATATAAGTGCTTTAGTGTCCTGTCCCCAATGTTGCTTGCTGACAATCTTTAGAAAATTCAAACTTTTTCTGGCTTTGTTCAGGATGCACTCAATATGACTGTGCCAGGACAGTTTTGGGTAAAGAAAACACCAAGAAACTTAACAGCTAGCGCATATTTCAGCACAAACCCGTCAACAGTGAATTTTGGCAGATTTTCTGGATCGTACCCTGAATTAAAAAGCACTAGATTTGCCTTTTCTAATGATAAAGCAAGTCCATTTTGTTTCAAAAAGTTGTTAAGTTTGTCAAGCTCAAGTTGGTATATTCTTCTAGTGTAGTTCAAGGCCCTAGCTGGAGTCTTACGTTTCATCGTAACTTTCATCCATAAACAATGTCATCAGCATATTGTACTATTACTGAATCTTTTGAAAAAACTAATGTTTGGGGAGGTCAGCTACTAGAATGTTAAATAAAATAGGAGAAATTACCGCACCTTGAGGTAAGCCCATTTCGAGAGGTCTAGCGTTTGAGTAAGTACTACCAATCCGTGTTTGTAAATATCTGCTGGATAAAAAAACTGGATATAATTATAGATATGGCCTGAAATGCCAAGGGCAGCGCTGGTGGAAGGAGCCACTGGCAAGGGCGGAAGGAAGGTTTTCCTCGGGGTCGTCCAAAGTAGGTTTGGAACATGGCGACCCAGGTGGCCTGCCAGAGGCTGCTGCCTGCCCCTCAAGTTCGGGTGGATGCCATCCCGGAGATGGAAATAGTTCATGTTCCGATTTTTCGGAAAAGGAGATGTTGTCTTCGTAAATATAGTTCCGAGGTCATTAGTGCATTGAACAGTTGACTTTTAACCTCTGTCTTTTGGTCTCTGGTGGGAAGAATTTTGCGATGACGAAATTTTATGGTAGGTTTTTTTTTTTTTTTTTTTTTTTTTTTTTTTTTGGGGGGGGGGGGGGGGGCGGGGGGCGTTTCTTTCAGTATAGCCGCAAAGGACTTGCAGAGATCGCCAGGGTCCGTTATATATATCTATAATCTCCTATATATATATATATTCCCTATAGATAGGGTCCGATATTTATATATAATGTATAAAAATATATACCAACACACACATATATATAAATATAAGCGCTTGTTGTGCTTGCGTGGTGTGTGTGGTGTGTGTGGTGGCGCGCGCGCGCGATTTTCGCACATTACATACACTTACAAACTCTCACACACCAACACCATCACCCATCCTCCCTCCCCCAACACACACAAATAACACCCCCCCCCCCTCCCTCCCCGCCCCCCCCCCCCCCCCAACATCCCCACACCCTCCTTTCACACTGCTCCAGTTTCGCAGCTTCACACAGACCACGGGCAAGCGCCGACTGAAAGGCGTGGCTACAGGGCAGGGAAGTTTGACCTTGGATTACCTGCCTAATGGTGCCTTGACCCCGAGTAGGTGGTCAGCAGCGATGGTGTCAAGGGACGGGCTCTCTTTGATCACGCTGTGCTGGCCTTCGAGCAGCATGCAGTTCTACCTCTTTGGCAGGACTTTCCCAAAGTCAAGATCGAGGATTGTGTGTCAGTCGGCGCCAGGTCGAGGAGGATGAGGAGTGGAGTCAGTTTTCAGATTGAGGCAGGAGGTGATGATGGATGTACCCGGTTAGGAGGAGAAAATGTGAGTGTCTCTGAGAAGATGGTGATCGGAATCGCCGTTGAGGGGGAGATGGTCGGGTCAAGGGTTGAGCTCGCAGAGGGAAAGTTTGCAGAATGGGGTTGGGAGATGGTGAGAGTCAGTTCCCTGGATCGAGGGTAGTGGACAGAAGACTGGGAGAAGGTGTAGGTCGTCACAGGATTGAGGAGGAGGAGCGTGATGTGTCCCGGATTGGGGGAGAAAATGGCGAGTCGGTGTATGTGATGAGGAGTGAATGTAGTCGTTACAGGGTTGAGGGGAGGGTGATGTCAGCCACAGGATTTATGGAAATAATGGTATTTGGTGACTGAGGAGATGATGATTCAGTACGGATTGAGGAGGGGAAGATGTGAGTCCAACGTTGAGCAAGGAAGTGGGGCTGGTTGCAGGATTGAGGAGAAATGGGTCCAGGATTAGGGAGAATAAAAAGGATTCGGCAGAAAAATTGAGGGGTACCCATGATTGAGGGTGGTGGTGGTGGTGAGTCAGTCGCGGGATTTGTGGGGGGATGGTGAAAATCCTTGACGGAGGAAAGTGTATTCACGGTCACAGGATTGAAGGGGGGTGGGAGTCGTCACACGATGAGAACATGTAGTATCCGCGAGGAATTGAGGGGGAGACGATGAGTCAGTCAAGAATTTTAAAAGATGAGTCGGTTACAGATCGATGACATGGTAGTCCAGTCGCGTAGTTGATGGAGGGGATGGTCAGAGGATTTACCATTTGCTGAAAGGAAGACAGTGCGCCAGTGGGGGAAAGATAGCAGCTAGGTTTAAATGTGGATCGCGTGCAGAGGTGCCGCTCTCAGTTAGAAATGAACCGGGTGGAATTTGTTCGGTTAGGTCCCTGTGGTAAGTAAACAGAAATGACAGTGAATAAAGATCGATTAGGAGAGACTGTCACAGCGCAAGAATATATGCCAGCAATACCTGGTGGAACAGGACTTGGGCATGGGGTGTATTTAACACCTTCATGTATGTAAATGGATGTACTGACTTTCCCTTGGTATCTTCCTTTTGCTATATTGGTGGATAATAATAATGAGTTATTTTAGGTAACTTTTCCCTTTTTACATTCAGAGATTGGAGAGCTAATACTTCATATTCTCTATGGGCCAAATGTTGCACCAAGTGCTCATAGTTAGTAGCAATGGACCGACAGTTCCACTGAAAAACTGAAAAGTTTCCTCCACTTGTCACTGACATCAAATAGATCTAACTCAATTCTAGGCAAAGGAAAAAAAATACTGAAAAAGAATATAAAAACCCTATGAAAATGAAACTTAAGTGTTAAAGATAACTAAGGAAATATATGTTTTCAAAATACAGAAAAAATCCTTTGAACCAATGAATTATCACAAGCTGTATTACACTAAAACACAATGGATAACCAGTTAGTCTACAGTCAAAAGATTATAAAAAAACATGATAAAGGATATCACTGGCAGAGGGAATACACAGCAGATCTGTCACATCCTCGGCAAACGAAACTTCTCTTCCTACAATGACAAAAAGCTTATGCAAATGGCCGGTCCCCCAGAACATCACATCTGTTGATCCAGGCGGGACTGGGAAGGGGAGGGCAGCGCTGGTGGAAGTAGCGACCAGCAGGGCGGAAGGAAGGAAGATCTCCCTCGGGGTTGTCCAAAGTAGGTTTGGAATATGGCGTCCCAGAGGCTGCTGCCTGCTCCTCAAGTTCGGGTGGATGCCATCCCGGAGATGAAAATATTTCATGTTCCGATTTTTCGGAAAAGGAAATGTTGTCTTCGTGATACAGTTCCGAGGTTATTCGTGCATTGAACAGTTGACTTTTAACCTCTGTCTTTTGGTCTCTGATGGGAAGAAGTTTTGCTGATGACGAATTTTATGGTAGGTTTTTGTTTTGTTTTTTTGTGTTTTTTTTTTTTGGGGGGCCGCAAAGGACTTGCAGAGATCCGCAGGGTCCGTTATATATATATATATATATATATATATATATATATATATATCTCCTATATATATATATCTCTCTCCTATAGATCAGGGTTCGATATATATATATAATGTATAATATATATACCATCAAACACACATATATATATAAATATAAGCGCTTGTGTGTGCTTGCGTGTGTGTGTGTGTGTGTGTGCGCGCGCGCGTGTCGCACATACACATACACTTACAAACTCTCACACACACACTCACCATCACCCATCCTCCCTCCCCCCCCCCACACACATAAACACCCCCCCTCCTCCCCCCCCCGCCCCCCCCCCCCCCCCCCCCCACACACACAACCTCTTCCTTTCACCTGCCCAGATTCGAACCCAGAACCAGCCGGGGCTGAAGCGCCGACTGAAGGCGTGGCTACAGGGGCAGTGGAAGTTTGACCTCTGGATGTACCTGACCTACCTGGTGGCCTTGACCCTGCGGGTGGTGGTCAGCAGCGCCTGGTGGTTCAAGTGGACGCGGGCTCTCTTCGCCATCACGGCTGTGCTGGCCTTCCAGAGCAGCATGCAGTTCTTCCTCCTCTGGCAGGACTTCGGCCCTAAAGTCCACATGATCGAGGAGATGGTGAGTCGGTCGCAGGATCGAGGAGGATTGAGGAGATGGTGAGTCAGTTACAGGATTGAGGAGGAGGAGATGGTGAGCCGGTCGCAGGATTGAGGAGGAGAAGATGGTGAGCCGGTCGCAGGATTGAGGACGAGATGGTGAGTCGGTCTCATGATTGAGAAGATGGTGAGTCGGTCGCCGTGTCGAGGGGGGGAGATGGTGAGTCGGTCACAGGGTTGAGCGGGAGGAGATAGATGAGTCAGCCGCAGGAATGAGGGGGGGGGGGAGATGGTGAGTCAGTCGCATGATCGAGGGGGTAGTGAGCCAGCTACAGGACTGAGGAGAAGGTGGTGAGTCGATCACAGGATTGAGGAGGAGGAGACGGTGAGCCAGTCGCAGGATTGAGGAGGAGAAAATGGCGAGTCGGTCGTAGGATGAAGGAGGAGTTGATGAGTCAGTTACAGGGTTGAGGGGAGGGTGAGTCAGCCACAGGATTGAGGAGATGGTGAGTCGGTCGCATGACTGAGGGGAGATGATGAGTCAGTCACAGGATTGAGGAGGGGAAGATGGTGAGTCAGTCACACGATTGAGGAAGAGGAGATGGTGGGTCGGTTGCAGGATTGAGGAGGAGATGGTGGGTCAGCCACAGGATTGAGGAGGAGAAAAACGGTGAGTCGGTCGCAGGATTGAGGAGGTGGTGAGTCGGCCGCATGATTGAGGGTGGTGGTGGTGGTGAGTCAGTCGCGGGATTGTGGGGGGGATGGTGAGTCTGCCACAGGGTTGAGGAGGAGATGGTGAGTCGGTCACAGGATTGAGGGGTGGGGTGGGTGAGTCGGTCACACGATTGAGAACATGGTGAGTCCGTCGAAGGATTGAGGGGGAGACGATGAGTCAGTCACAGGATTGAGGAGAAGATGGTGAGTCGGTTACAGGATCGATGACATGGTGAGTCAGTCGCGGTAGTGAGGAGGTGATGGTCAGAGGATTTACCATTTTGCCTGAAAGGGGAAAGACAGTGCGCCAGCTTGGTGTGGAAAGATTAGCAGCTAAGTTAAATGTGGATCGGTGGTCTAGAGGTAACGCGCCTGTCTAGAAATAGAAAAGTCCGGGTCGGAAATGTGCGGTGGTTCGAATCCCGTTTGGGCCCGAAACTTTTCCCCCATCCATAAGACCATGAGTGGTGGTGTGGGCGCTAGACTTTCGGATGAGACCATAAACCGAGGTCCCGTGTGTTACACAAAAGTATTCAGCGAACGTAAAAGAACCCACGGCAACAAGAGAATTGTCCCTGGCAAAATTCTTAGAAAAAAAGCCACTCTGATAGGGAAAGAAATACAGTTGCAGACCAAAACTAAAAAAAACAAAGGGGTGGCGCTGCTCTTGTGGCGACGTGCTCTCCCCGGGGAGAGCAGCCCGAATTTCACGCAGCCCGAATTTCCTTCGGATGAGATTATAAACCGAGGCCCCGAGTGCGAACGCATGCAGAACATCTTGCGCACACGTTAAATCCTGTTCCGCTGTTCGAAAGAGTAGGCCATTGTGTGCCGGTGGGAACAGATGACAAAATTTAATAAACCGCATACACACGCCAAAAAAAAAAAAAGTCATCTGAGCGCTTTGATTTGTTGCTTTACAAGATTCAGAGCTATATAAATTCCATACATTATTATTATTAGAAATCTCGTGACTTAAAGTGGTAAAAAATATATATATATATATATATATATATATATATATATATATATATATATATATATATATATATAGCCCTGTGTGCAGACTGAAGTTGTTAACGGTGTGTCTTTCAGTGGGCCGACTTTTTCCGTCTGCTGAGTCTGTGCTTCGTCATGCTGTTTGCCTTCGGAACAGCCACCTCCTGCCTGCTGCACCCAGGTGCAGACCCGCTAGCGCCCTTCTCCTACTTCCAGGCGCTGTACCATCCCTACTTCCAGCTGCACGGTCACCTCTTCCAGGATCGCTTCCTGCGTGCGTCCCTCTGCTGCTGCTTCTTCACCTTCACCTCCTCCTGCCTGGCCCTCTCCGCCTTTCTGTCCAGATGTCTGCTGGGTTCTGTTTCCAGCTTGCTTTGTCTGTTCTCTTCTCTCTGTCTGTCTGTCTCTGTCTGTCTGTCTCTCTCTGGCCAAGGCTTTTGAATAAACCATTCGCATTCTCTTCTCTCTCTCTCCAGCTGCTTTGTCTGTTCTCTCTCTCTCTCTGTCTCTCTCTCTCTCTCTCTCTCTCTCTCTCTCTCTCTCCTCTCTCTCTCTCTCTCTCTCTCTTGTGTCTCGGTGTGTGTGTGTGTGTGTGTGTGTGTGTGTGTTTGTGTGTGTGTGATTTGTTTTCTTTCATTCTTTTATTTCAAGGATAATGGAATAAGCACTCAATATTTGTTTTCCATCCAGTCCTCTTGTGTGTGTGTTTTGATTATATAAATCCAGTGATTTTTTCATTGTTTTCATGCATTTCATTATATAACAATTTCATATAACTCTTTTCTTTTGAGTCTGTGCGTGAATAAAAAAAATGATTGACTAATAACTTTCAACGTTAATGGGTATCTGCCTAAATCTCCTAAGACAGGTAAGGTCATTGTTTTTTGTGTGAACTCCTAATATCTCTGCAAAATTTGCGTGGATATTTTCATAAAAACAACTGACTGGTTAAACACATTTTGAAGAAATCATCCATTTTAAGTTTTCCTTTACATTACAACAATAAGGAAATCATATTTTACTTCCATATGTTAAAATAGGCATTATTATGGCATCAAACAACTGCATATCAATATATATTTTAGTACACCTCTTTGGAGGGATCTTTTAAGAGCATAAAATAACTGTATTATTTTGTTGGACTAAGTGTTCCTGGGCCATATTAAATTTTTCCGATTTGGTGAAAAACTATACCTAGATATTTATATTTATCTATTGTTTCAACTTTGTTTTGTCCACATTTAAAGTTAAAATGGATTTTAGGTAGAGATTTTGTGAATATTATAATTTTGGTTTATTCTTTGTTAACTTGGAGTCCCCATTTTAAACAATACTCGTGCAATTTATCCAGTTTTGATTGGAGACCTGGTTTTGTAGTTGATAACAGTATAAGATCATCCGCATACATCAAACCCAGGACCACATCATTCTTTGTTATATATGGAGATTCAATGATACTTACATGTTGAAAGATATTCTTGTCAAACCTGACCATTGTTTGGTCCATGTTTAGCATTTGTCCTAATGCGTACATGTGGCGGTGACGAAGTCGCAGGATATGTCTTCTGAAGTGCAGGAGCTGGTCCTCAAAATCTGTCGGCACCTTCTGGTTACTGGACGTACAGACGCCACTGGATACATGGTGCCGTTTTTTCCACCTTTGTAGCCACATGTTAGATGCAACAACGTCTTGAAGGTTCAGACCCGCCCCTATCTCTCGCGCTTTTCTCTGCAAGTCTTTATTTCTAACAACTCGCCCTTCGCTTCTTTCTTCTTGTAGAAACTCAGATAGTCTCACCTCCAACTCCTCCAACATCACAGCCCGACCAGGGTGCAGTTTCAACTTTCGCTTTTCTCTGCCAGTTTCATGCTGCAGAAGGACATCTCTGTTAGCTCGCCACATCCTAATTTGTTTTCTGTCCACACCAAACTCTTCTGCTGTGGAACTGACATTCCCGTGTCTGTCAAGGTGCTCCAGAGCAGTCAACTTGAATTCTATTGTGTAAGATTTTCGCTTCGGCATTTTCTTGGAAACAAACGCCAAAAGCAAGCGCCATTAGCAAAAGGGAAACAACTCTGACACGACATTTAGTGGCATTCCTTTTTCTGTCCCTGTTCTCAATTTTTTTCGCGCGCGCGCGCGCGCGTGTGTGTGTGTGTGTGAGGGGTTTTTTTGGTTTTTTTTAGCCATGCAAAAGTGGGGGGTGGGCTTTTACTCGGTACTTCACCCTTTGCACGGATTTTGCTCCAAAGTGGGGGGTGGGCTTTTACAATGTTATGGGCTTATACTCGGTACTTTACGGTAGATATTGAACAGTGTGGGACTTAGTGTGTTACCTTGATGGACTCCAGCTTTTACTTCTATTTCTTCTAATAACGTATATTTTACTTTTGAATGTATTGTGGCATTTGTATACATATTTTCAATGAGATTGAAACATTTACCAGTTATTCCAACTGTTTGCAGGTTAACCATTAAAGCCTGATGCCAAATACTACCAAAAGCTTTCTGAAAATCCACAAAGCAAGAATACAGTCTTTTATCTTTTGTTTTACATATATCATCAACTAGTTTACTTAAAATGAAAACGTTGTCTGAAGTTCTACACTTCTTTCGAAATCCGGCTTGTTCTGTAACAAGATGTTTTTTTGTTTCTAAATAACTGCATATTATAATGTTAAGTATCTGGCAAAATAAGTTGCCAAAACGCGTGTGTCAATGTGATTCGTCTATAGTGTTCAGGCTTTAGGCGACATCCACCTTTGTGAATAGGAATACTGATTCCTCTATAGTGTTCAGGCTTTAGGGGACATCCACCTTTGTCAATAGGAATACTGATTCCTCTATAGTGTTCAGGCTTTAGGCGACATCCACCTTTGTGAATAGGAATACTGATTCCTCTATAGTGTTCAGGCTTTAGGCGACATCCACCTTTGTGAATAGGAATACTGATTCCTCTATAGTGTTCAGGCTTTAGGCGACATCCACCTTTGTGAATAGGAATACCGATTCCCACTTTCCGTTCATGGGGAAACAACCCTGTATCAAGAACAAAATTGTGTAAATTGTCATCTGTTCCCACCGGCACACAATGGCCTACTCTTACGAAAATGCGGAACAGGATTTTAACGTGTGCGCAAGATGTTCTGCGTGCGTTCCGCACACGGGGCCTCGGTTTATTGTCTCATCCGAAGGACTTTTGGGGAGGGTGGAGTCTGCACTGATGTTAACTGTCTGCTTGTCTGTATTGTATGTATATATGCATATTATGTTTGTATGTGTGTATGTATGTATGTATGTATGTATGTATGCAAGTATGTATGTAAAATGTGCACACACACGCATGCTCAACACACACACACATACGTGCGCGAGAGTGTGCTCATGTGCGTGCAAGTGTACATGTGCACAGGACACAAGTGCTTCGGATGAGACTATAAACCGAGGCCCCGTGTGCGAACGCACGCAGAACATCTTGCGCACACGTTAAAATCCTGTTCCGCTTTTCGTAAGAGTAGGCCATCGTGTGCCAGTGGGAACAGATGACAATTTACAAAACCGCATACACACGGAGACTGGATGTAAAAAAGCGCATAAGTGCTTATTCCATTATCCTCGATATATAAAAAAATAATAAAAATAAATAAAAGTGCACGTACTGACGTGGCCCTGTTGAGAAGGCAGTCAGGCCTTGTGCTGTATGTATGTATGTATGTTTGTCCGTCGTGTCCGACGGTGACCTCCAAAACAGCAGAGGAGGCAGCTGCTGTTTTGGAAACTGGGCAGAAATTTGATTATCCTGGAGATGCCTTGCCCACAGTACATCCCCACTCTCTCGGCCAAGTGGGCATAAGGACAGTCAGCTTTGGAAATGTTCTTCAAAGCCCAGGGCTGCAAGCACATAAGGACTGTGCGAGTCAAGCCTCCTAGTCAGAGAGTCATAGTCGATCACTAAAAGACTAAGCTATAAGTTGGAATTCCATGAGTGGGAAAGAAAGCCACTGATCATACTACAGCCTCTCACTTTGCTGTTGTTGCCCCCAGCGTCAAGGGTTTCATCCAGAACTGGGCTAAAGCCCAGCAGGCGCTGAGGGCTGTATGTTGCGCTGTGCAGGGGTGCTGGACACTGACCTCAGCGAGCTGCCCGACAACTGCCGCAGCAACTTCACGGTGGGCCAGAGGAACCCCAGCCTGCACTGCACTGACGGCCACGTGCTGCTGCCCGTGCTGCTGGTCTGCTATCTGGCCCTGGCCAACGTCCTGACCATGACGCTCCTCATCGGCCAGATGACGTAAGCCACGGTCCCTCCCCCCTGCCCGCCTACCTCCTGGGTTGCGACACTCCCTTGTCCTGGTCTCACCCTCTTTTTTGAGAAAAAAAAATGATGTCCCCAACCCTATTCTCCCATCTCCTGCCTCTCTCCCTCCCACACTCTCTTTTCCGTCTCTTGAGCCTGCTATTCTCCCTGTCACCTCTATCTTCCATCCTCCTACTCTCCCTATCTACTCCCCCTATTTCCCCCTCTCCCTATCTACTCTCCTTATTTCCCACTCTATCTACTCTGCCTATCTCCTACTCTCCATGAGTCCCTATAATCTTTTCTATCTCCTGCCCTCCCTATCTCTTCCTGCCCTTCCTATATTCTGCCCTCCCTATCTCTTCCTGCCCTCCTTATCTCTTCCTGCCCTCCCTATCTCCTGCCCTTCCTATCTCCTGCCCTCCCTATCTATTCCTGCCCTCCCCTATCTCTTCCTGCCCTCCCTATCTCTTCCTGCCCTCCCTATCTCTCTGCCCTCTCCTATCTCCTGCCCTTCCTATCTCCTGCCCTCCCTATCTCCTGCCCTCCTATCTCCTGCCCTCCCTATCTCTTCCTGCCCTCCCTATCTCTTCCTGCCCTCCTATCTCTTCCTGCCCTCCCTATCTCCTGCCCTCCCTATCTCTTCCTGCCCTCCCTATCTTCCTGCCCTTCCTATCTCTTCTGCCCTCCCTATCTCTTTTGCCCTCCCTATCTCTTTTTGCCCTCCCTATCTCTTCCTGCCCTCCCTATCTCTCCTGCCCTCCCTATCTCTTCCTATTCCCTCCCTCCTATCTCTTCCTGCCCTTCCTATCTTCTGCCCTCCCTATCTCCTGCCCTTCCTATCTTCTCTGCCTATGTCCCTCTTCTCTGATCTTCTTCCCCTATCTCTTACTATCCTATCCACTCCTTCTCTTGTCTTAATCTCCTTATCTCCTGTTCACCCTATCTCTTGATATTTCTATCTCCTGTTCACCCTATCTCTTGATATTTCTATCTCCTGTTCACCCTATCTCTTGATATTTCTATCTCCTGTTCACCCTATCTCTTGATATTTCTATTTCCTGTTCGCCCAATCTCTTGATATTTCTATCTCTTGTTCACCTTATCTCTCTCTCTTGTTCGCCTTATCTCTTAATCTCTCTATCTCCTCTCCCCATCTATTACTCTCCCCATCTCCTAACCTCTCTATTTTCCTACTCGTTCTACCTACCACACAACACTTTTTCAACTCAACACAACAACAAAACACAGTACAACTGTCGCATCATTACATTTTCTCTCCTGAGTGAGCTCTACTACACTTGCCTTGTTTCACAGCGGCAGTGAGCATGGTGAGCACACATGAGTGGCCGCGAGTGCTCAGCTTTTGCCTGGAGGCAAGGTTTCCACTGCATTAAAAAAAAAATTTCATTCTTTTATATCGAGGATAATGGAACAAGCACTTATGTGCTTTTTTACATCCTGTCCCCGTGTTTATGCGGTTTTGTAAATTCTGTCATCTGTTCCCACCGGCACACAATGGCCTACTCTTACGAAAAGCGGAACAGGATTTAACGTGTGCGCAAGATGTTCTGCGTGCGTTCGCACAAGGGGCCTCGGTTTATAGTCTCATCCGAAGGACTTTTGGGGAGAGTGGAGTCTGCACTGATGTTAACTCCAGGGGAAAATACCCCCTTGAACGGGAATCGAACCTGGGTCGTCGGATTGCGAGCGCAATCTTCTAACCACTAGGCTATCCCGTACCCCTGCATGGCTTGTTGAGCTGTTTTTGCACTGCACGGCTATGTCTGCACTGGGGCTGACTTTTTCCTTGCTTCTGTCAGTTGTCGGGCACTGCACTGCTATGCAGCGTTTTTTTTCCCAGCCAGTCTGTTTTGGGCAAGTTTAATCTGATGGAGCTTATTTATCCCCAGGTTACAGATTGCATGCCGAGTTTCTTCGTGCCATCCATCCCACCGGCGACCTACTCTTCAACAAACCTTGGATGACTTGAAACGTGAGCACAGCACGGTGCATTGGTGTATAGTCTCTTCCAAAGGACATTGGTGTATAGTCTCTTCCAAAGGACATTGGTGTATAGTCTCTTCCAAAGGACATTGGTGTATAGTCTCTTCCAAAGGACATTGGTTTATAGTCTCTTCCAAAGGACATTGGTGTATAGTCCTTTCCAAAGGACATTGGTTTATAGTCTGTTCCAAAGGACATTGGTTTATAGTCTGTTCCAATGGACATTGGTTTATAGTCTGTTCCAAAGGACATTGGCTTATAGTCTCTTCCAAAGGACATTGGTTTATAGTATTTTCCAAAGGACATTGGTTTATAGTCTCTTCCAAAGGACATTGCTGTATAGTCTCTTCCAAAGGACATTGGTTTATAGTCTCTTCCAAAGGACATTGGTTTATAGTCTCTTCCAAAGGACATTGGTGTATAGTCTCTTCCAAAGGACATTGGTTTATAGTCTCTTCCAAAGGACATTGGTGTATAGTCTCTTCCAAAGGACATTGGTTTATAGTCTCTTCCAAAGGACATCGGTGTATAGTCTCTTCCAAAGGACATCGGTGTATAGTCTCTTCCAAAGGACATTGGTGTATAGTCTCTTCCAAAGGACATTGGTTTATAGTCTCTTCCAAAGGACATTGGTTTATAGTCTCTTCCAAAGGACATTGGTTTATAGTCTCTTCCAAAGGACGTGCCGGCACACGGAGTCACCACGTTGGGGGAGGGGTAGCCTAGTGGTTGGAGGGCTGCACTGGCGATGTGACGGCAGGATGTGAGCCACCCCCACTAGGGGAGCTTTCCTCTGGAGCTAACATCAGCACTGCTCCAATCCCTTGACAGGCCTTCGGAGGAGATTATAAACCGAGGCCCCTTGTGCGAATGCGCGCAAAAACATCTTACGCACACGTTAAAATCTGTTCTACATCTGGGAAGAGTAGATCATTTTTGCTGGTAAGGACGGATGATAATTTAAAAAAAAAATCGCATTCACACTGGTGTGAGGTTTAAACATCATCCCCACAGCCGAAGTGCGGCTACCTTAATGGTGGGCAATAGCAAGCATCACTTTTAGAAAACTTCGGAGTTTTCGCCGAGGAACGAAAACAAAAAAAGAGAAAAAAGTAAAAAGCCCCACACAATGCCAACTGCAGGGAAACGTCCCTCACACGACACCTCAGTGGAGACTGCAATCACCGCCCGTAGTTTCCCCCCACATCAGGGAAACATTCATAAGCCCTTCTTGTGTTCTTTGTGGTGGTTTGTGTAGCTGCTGTTGCTGTCGTTGAGCATTCCAACTTAATGAACTCTACCTCACTCCTGGAATCACTGTGAGAGTGCACACGGGATGAAGAGCGTGTGTGGTTTCAAAGGCCTCGCCACGTAAGGGTAGCCACGCTCCGACTTCAGACAAATAAACGCCGTGTTCATTTCTTGGATTGTTGGAACAGAAACACCTTCGAGGCGATTCACAACAAGGTGAAGAAGGTCTGGCTCTACCAACAGCTGGTGCTGGCGCAGGAGTACCGTCTTCGCCCAAGCCTGGCGCCACCTCTGTCCCTCCTCAACTACGCTCTGCGCATCTGTCGTTTTTATTGTCCAGCCAGGCACCCCGAACATGGTAGTGGTCGTTTTCAAGAGAAAGCAGTTTGCATGGCTCGAGTTGTTTGCTATGTTGAGTTGTGCTGTGTGAGTGTGATTGCGCGCGCGTGCGTGTGCGTGTGTGTTGTTGTTGCTTTTTTAAAAGTATATAATTACATTGAGTGTACTTAGACGTTTGGACAAAAGGAAAGGACAGACACGGATCCACAGACAGACAGACAGATCCACGGACAGACAGACAGACAGACACACACACACATACACGGAGATAAAGCTGAAACGTGATGTAATGTCAGTCATGAAGTACAGGGAAAACACAACAGAAGCAGTTTATTGCAAACTGACATAAAACATGGCTATTTCTCCAACAAGAAAGATGATTAAAACAAGATTCTTCAAAACAGCATGTGAAAAATACTAAGCTGGATTTGCTCTTATTTCCGAAACAAAAATTAACCAAAAGAATAAGTAAACCAAAACAACAAAGAAAGAAAACCAACAGTGAATAACGAATTTGTAATGTAGTTGGTACGTTTAACGATCAGTCAGATAAAAATGCCCTATAACCAATATGGTTGTAGGAAAGAGAGGAATCAGAGACCTCAACTTCTCTAAAGGCCAGCATATTGAGGGCGGCGCCCATCTCCTCTCCCTCGCAGCTTTACCTTCCCTGACCCTAAAGAGAGAAGGTACCCATTTACAGCTGGGTGAACTGGGGGACTGTACTGAAGCCAAAGCGCACGAACGGTCATCTATCCGTGAGGAAGCCATGCTCACCACTGCATAATATTAGCAGAGGGGGTGGGGGGGGGGGGGGGGGGGGGGGGGGGCAAGCGCTTTGACCACTGTTAAATGACGTTTTTTTGAGACTGACAGTCAGTCTGAAAATGGCCATTTCGGCTGTAAATGACACAGACGGGGTAACATGTCTGCTGTGTGTGGTTAAAGAGAGCGGACATCTTACTTCCTATCGTTTTATTCAGTGACATCTTGGCTATGTCACGGAGGACGGGATAGCCCGGTGGTTAGAGCATTGATCTCGCAATCTGACGGCCAAGGTTCGAACCCGGGTTCGAGCCACCACTGAGGCTCCCATTCAAGGGGATTTTTCCCCCTAGAGTTAACATCAGTGCCGACTCCACTCTCCCCAAAAGTCCTTCCGATGAGACTATAAACCGAGGCCCCGTGTGTAAACGCTCGCAGAACATCTTGTTCACACGTTAAAACCTGATCCACCTTTTGAAAAGTAGGCCCTTGTGTGCCTGTGGGAACGTATGAAAAATGTACAAAACAACATGCATACAGGGGACTAGATGTAAAAAAAAAAAGCACACAAGTGTTTATTCATCATCCTCGAAATAAAATAATTTGAATTAAAAAAAAAGTAAATCAAGACTGATTGCTGGTCTAATAAAACCAGCAGACACTAATGAATAGATGGTAGCAGAGGTGCTGTGTGAGCGAACATGGACAACAGGAGAAACAAAAACCTTCTGCACACAGGTAGCTCGAAGTCGCACTACAGCTACCTTGCTTGTGGCTGAAAAAACAGGTCTCACACGCCAAATGTGACTGCCCATTGATGAGTCTGGCCACTGAGCGAGCAACGAAGAGCAAAGAAACTAGTGTGCCGTGATGGCCTATAGAAATAATCAGGCAATGTAACGATGGAGTCAAACGGAATAGCACTGAGCAGAAGAGAAACAATAGGAGGAGCAGGAGGTTCTATGAGACAGTGCATAGACTCACGCTTTCATGCAACGTGTGTGTGTGTGTGTGTGTGTGTGTGTGTGTGAGGGTGTGTGTGTGTGCGTGCGTGCGTGTGTATGTGTGTGAGAGTGTGTAGAGAGTGTGTGTGAGAGTTGTGTTGTGTGTTGTGAGAGAGAGAGTGTTACGTGTGAGTGGATTCAGATTCAGAAAATTTTATTGCCATTTAAGTCATGTAAACTTATTTGACACAACAAAAACATCAATTATAATTGTGTGTGTGCGTGTGTGTGTGTGCGTGCGTGTGTGTGCGTGTGCGCGTGTGTGTGTGTGGTTTCAGGGGCAAGATTGACCATGGAGGACGTCAAACGCCTTGTCCAGTTCGAGAAGAAATGGGCGGAGAAGTATTTCTCCACCCACCAGGAGAGGACGGTCAGGGGAGAGTGTGAGGACACTGACCCTGCTGCAGCCCAGCCAGCAAGGCAAGGGGCAGCACTCAGTCAGGCCTGCAGCCCGCAGCCACGCTGCACTGACAATTAGGATGCCCAGCGTCCCCCACTTTTGCCAACAAGGAATGTACGATTTATACAGGCCATGGCAACATCGTATATATTTCAACCTGGCTGTTAATAATAATAATAAATGAAATTTGTATAGCGCTCTATCTTGCAAAGACAAATCAGAGCGCTTGCATTCAACATATTCTTACAGAGTCATGCAGCCAATAACTATCAAAAGCTTAAACAAAATTCAAATGTACACACACACACACACACACACACGCGCGCGCGCGCGCACACACACACACACACACAGGTTGTAGGCTTTGGCAGGGTAATGGGATTTGGGCTTTTGAAGGCAGGGGCAGTTTTGAGACGAAAGAGGAGGGGAAAAAGTTAGGTTTGAAACAAATATGTCTTGAGGCTGGATTTATGTGTCATATGTAGGCCTCTGTTAGTCACTGATCTGGTTTAACATGAACCTATCCTCTGTGAATGTCTTCACCTGTACACTCCTTCACGTTCCCTCCGCTCTGCTGCAGATACCTTGTGCCTACCAATACCTAGATTCAACCAGTCCACCGTTGGCCGCCGCTCTTTCTCTATTTCGGGTCCATCGACCTGGAATGAGCTCCCTCTCTCTCTTCGCCAGAAATCTAGTTAAGGCACTTTTAAGTCCAGCCTCAAGTCATATTTATTTCAAACCTAAGATTTACCCCCTCCTGTTTCATATAAAAACTATCCCACCTTCACTAAGCCATATCCTATCACCCTGCTAAAGTATACGACCTGTGTGAGTGTGTGCTTTTGAAAAAAAACATTTGACTATTGAAATTTTATTTAATAGATTTTGTCTGTGGCGCACCATGTTTGTAATATCTGTTTGTTTCAACTATTGACTATTTATCACTGATTGCATGACTGTGTAAGGTTAAGTTGAATGCATGCGCTTTGATTTGTCTTTGCAAGATATAGCGCTATATAAGTTCCATTTATTATTATTTATATATCTGTATCAATGACTTGTCTTCACATTTAGGAGAATGAACATGCATTGAATGACAATGGGAAAAATCACCGATATCATGTGTAAGTTATGTTGTGCTGTGACAGTCTGTGTCTGCATGGACATTGCGAATATCTGATTTCATATATAATATGTCACGCAACTGATTGCAACGGAGTTCAAGTAGCTGAGATAGGTAAGAAGAGTTGATACAGAGAGGAGGTACCAGTGTTTCCAGACTGAAAAGGACATTGCACGTCACGTCATCAGCGTGTGACTTGCTGTGGACAGGCACAGCGATACAACCTTCCTCCACACCTGCTTGAACAAGTGCATCAGTGATTTTTTAAGGCCTGTCTTTGACTGTCTTTGGTCGGTCTTTGGATACGGTGTGGCCATGTCTTTGCCTGAACATTGGTCCTCTTGCCTGTCTACCTGTGTTTAGCCTGTGTTGACTGTCTTTGGCCTGTCATTGACCGTCTTGGTGTCTTTGACCTTCTTGACCTGTCCTGGCCTGTCATTGACCCGTCTTTGGCCAGTCATTGACCAGTTCTTTGCTTCATTGACCCGTCTTTGGCCTATCTTTGGCCTGTCTTTGGCCTGTCATTGACCCGTCTTTGGCCTGTCTTTGACCTGTCTTCGACTGTCTTTGCAAACAAAGGCATCAGGAGGCTGGGTGTTGCCGGCAGTCGGCACAGTGTGGATCAGAGAAACAAGCGTTAGTGCTGAGTCAGCTCGTGCTCTGCCAGTACGGTGGGGACTCGCCGAGAAATTGGAAGCAGCTCTTGTTTTTTCAGCCTTCTACGTCCACTGCTGGAGGATTAAAGAAACCACTCTCCCCTGAGAAAGAACCGTAACTATCGGCCTCCTGTCATGGCGCCAAGTTAGTTTGTTGTTTCTGTAAAAATTGTAAAAGTTGCTACAGAAATGTATTGTACATTTACTTTTTTTTTAGTTCGAGACATTGTCCAGAAAATTAAACCAAATTCTAGGACTTTTTTTTTTTTACATTGATTTGCCCAATACGAGCGTGGACATTGTCAATACTTATCCTTTAAGCTGATTTACATGAATATGAACAACAGAAGTGATATCAGACATCTGCAGTTGAAGAAGACGAATCGTGGCTTAAGCTTCATTGGATAAGTTTGAAAACTGTCAAAATTAAGCGTAACGTATTGCTTTGAAGTCATCAAAAGAACACCCCCCCCCTTCCCCGCCAGCATATTTGTATGTTATGTGTACAAACTGCGTGTCTGATGATATTTTACGACCTTCACAGTGTCACCTTCCAACCTGCTTTCACAAACGCCCCTCTCCTCAGGGTACACGACACTCAACAACACCACAACCTGCAGATGTGGGTATGGGAAAATACTCGCAACACACGCCATTCATTTACACAATGAATTTGACGTGCAAAGTTTTATATGAATCATCCAAGTTGGCTTTTTGGGGGTTTGGATTTAGACACGTGTTTATGGCTTCAAACTAGACTGCAATGTATAAATATGCCGTTTCACAAGAATTATTCGGTGATGCATCTGTCTGTCTGTCTGTGACACGTATGTGCCTGCTATTGTTATCATTTTTACCTAGCATCTGGTCTGCTGCCCATCATTTCTCACACTAGAATCTGTCATCATGTCCAGCATGCAAGGAAGACGTTTTGCTCGAGTCCCTTTCCTGCTGTTTAGTGTTTATTCTTTGACTGTAGCACTTTTCTTTTGGTAAAAAAAAAAGAACAAAACAATGTTGACGTTTATCTTTGTGTAGAACACTGGGAATGATTTTATGAAGTGGTAAAAAAGGTAAAGGAGTCCCATAACCTATAAGGTCGTAGGGGAGCGAGGCGTCAGAGACCTCACTTCTCTAGGGGCCAGCATATTGAGGGCGGCGCCCATCTCCTCTCCCTAGCTGCTTTACCTTCCCTGACCCTAAAGAGGGCAGGTACCCATTTACAGCTGGGTGAACTGGGGGAACTGTACTGAAGCCAAGGCGCGCAAACGGTCACCCATCCAACTGGTAACCACGCTCGACGCTGCTTAACTTGGCTGGGGGAAAGCGAGTGCTCTGACCACTGAGCTATCCCGTCCCCGTTATGAAGTGACCTGTGTTTATTTCCCCACATTTCTGTGTATGACATACAGCCATTCTGTGTTGGCTTTGATGGGTCATGCAAGTGTCCCGCAATGTTATGTAGACCCGAGTCTGTGTTCGTTCAATAAACATTCTGAAATTCTGATGTGGAACTGGTGCACAATGTAGCGAAACATTCTGAAATTCTGATGTGGAACTGGTGCACAATGTAGCGAAACATTCTGAAATTCTGATGTGGAACTGGTGCACAATGTAGCGAAACATTCTGAAATTCTGATGTGGAACTGGTGCACAATGTAGCGAAACATTCTGAAATTCTGATGTGGAACTGGTGCACAATGTAGCGAAACATTCTGAAATTCTGATGTGGAACTGGTTTACAATGTAGCGAAACATTCTGAAATTCTGATGTGGAACTGGTGTACAATGTAGCTGATAGTATGCTGGTGTTGTCTTAATTTGTTGTTATTTCTTTCTTTACCTTTTCACTTTGCTGGTGATGAAAGTTTTGCTGAATACCATTATTATCGTTTCTCACAGACTGTTGCAATTTTCAGAACAAATCAGTCCCATTCACAAGCCTCCTCATTGACTGAAAGCTATGAAGTACGTGACTACAAATTCTTGAGAAATATACACATACATTTTCTTTGTAGAACCCCCCTTGTTCCGCTGTTTAATATGTACTGTATCATATTGACTATAATATTGAATTGCATCGTATTGTACTGTAAAGAATTTTACTGTATATTTTGTATAGAACTGCACTAAACTGTACTGTATCGCACCTTATTGTATCGTCTACCCGTAAAGCCACATCAAATTTCTGTGCCTGAAACTCGGGCTGTTTTCCGAGAAGAGAACGTTGCCACTTGTGCAGCACTACACAGTTTTCTCCTTCACAGCAGTAGTTGTGTCCCTTTGAGTGACTGTTTTTTGTCTGTGCAACTTTGCCAAGGACAACTCTCTTGGTATCTCTGGATTTCTTCTGTATGTGCTGAAGGAATCTTGTCCCATCTCTATGCCTAGCACCCAGCTTCAAGCACAAGCCTGAGAGTTGTCACTGGCAAATTTCTGTACAAAAAACAAACAACGAAAACAACCCACCAGCAGGCCACTCTTATAGCGAAACAGATAGGTACAAAGATGGTGTGACTCGATTTCCCTGTGACAGAGGAATCAGCCATGCGTGATTCCTTTTATCAAAACAGCTGCCGCCCCTCTCTTCCCTCATTCCTAGCTAAACCCTTCTCCCCTTAATCACCCCCTCACTATGACCTATCACTCTCCTCCCCCCCCTCCCCATTTCTCTCTCCCCCCACCCCCCCACTCCCCCAACTACCACCCTCCCCAACCTATACCCTCCTCCCTCCCCCAACCTACCGCCTCCCTCCCTAACTATCCACCTCCTTCCCCAATCTACCATCTGCCCTAGATACCCCCTCCCCCGACTAACCCCTCTCCTAAGCTAATCCCCTTCCCATCCTAATCTATCCCCCACCCCTCCTAGCTACCCCCCTAACCTCTCCCTTCCCCGAAACACCCCTCCCCCTGACTTACCCACTCCACTAATCTATCCCCCTATCCCTTTTCTACTATCATTTGAAAAAGAAATCCCTGCATTGTATTGTACTGTACTGTATACTACTTCAAGTCACGGCAGATTTCTCTGCGTGAAATTCGGGCTGCTCTCCCCGGGGAGAGCGCGTCGCCACAAGAGCAGCGCCAGCCATTTTATTTTTATTTTCCTGTCTGTATAATTATGTATTTGGTTTCCTATCAGAGTAGCTTTTTTCTACAGAATTTTGCCAGGGACAACTCTCTTGTTGCCGTGAGTTCTTTTACGTGCACTAAATGAGTATTGCACACAGGACCTCTTTTTATCGTCTCATCTGAAAGACTAGCACCCGGACCACCACTCAGGATCTTGCGGATGGGGTAAGTTTCGGGCACAAACAGGGATCAAACCACCACACACCTGAAACCCGGACGGTTCGATTACTACTAGCACAGTGCGTTACCTCTAGACTACCGGTCTGGTCTGCTATGATTATTCGGATCATCAATAATTATTACCTTTTTTAACCAGTGGAATCAGGATATTGACCTGTATCAAACAACACAAAATATTTCACTAGAAAATCAATCACGAGAGAGAGAGAGAGAGAGAGAGAGAGAGAGAGGAGAGAGAGGGGGGGGAGAGAGAGAGAGGGAGAGAGAGAGAGAGAGAGGGGGGAGAGAGAGGGGGGGAGAGAGAGGGGGGGGAGAGAGAGAGAGGAGAGAGAGGAGAGAGAGAGAGCAGAGAGAGAGAGAGAGAGAGAGAGAGAGAGAGAGAGAGAGAAGAAGAGAGAGGAAGAAGAGAGAGAGAGAAAGAACAAATTTTAATCGACAGAGACAAGATGAACCAATAACCAACGCAATACAGTCTAGTACAATCTATCTACGGTACGTCAAGACTAAGAGCTCAGCCCTTTGGCCAAGACTCTCTCTCTCTCTCTCTCTCTCTCTCTCTCTCTCTCTCTCTCTCTCTCTCTCTCTCTCTCTCCTCCTCTACCATCAGTCTAAGAACTCAGCCTTTTGCCAAGCTCTCTCTCTCTCTCTCTCTCTCTCCCTCCCTCACCCCCCCCCCCCCCCCCCACTTTCTCTCTCTCTCGCTGCCTCCTCTTTCCAACTTAACCGTACCATCTTCACCCTCTCAAAGCACAGGTGCTCGGCTCAATATTCATACGGTTCCTGTTTAAGCAGCTCCCGGAACATGACCTCAAAATGCTCAAAGGACGAGTTGCCGGCGCATCCCAGGACCAAGGTGTTGGATGTCGGGTGGAAGTAGGGAGGCACTTTGGAACTGCTGCCCAGAAGAGAGGAGGAGGAGGAGGAGGAAGAGGAGGAGGAGGAGGAGAAGAGAACTCGGTACGTGTCGTCCAAAAGGCAATCCGCGTGGCTCCACAAGGTCATCAGTTGCACCATTTCTTTAGAGGACAGCCTGAAAACGTGACCAGCATTTTGACGTGGGTTCGATTTTGATGTTTTAACCTCTCTTATCCCATTCAAGTCCTTCGGATGAGACCATAAACCGAGGCCCCCGTGTGCGAACGCATGCAGGACATCTCGCGTACACGTTAAATCCTGTTCCGCTTTTCGAAAGAGTAGGCCATTGTGTGCCGGTGGGAACAGATGACAAAATTTACAAAACCGCATACACACGGGAATTGGATGTAAAAAAGCACATGAGTGCTGATTCCATTATCCTCGATATAAAACAAAAATCATGTCATCTGAGCGCTTTGATTTGTTGCTTTACAAGATTCAGCGCTATATAAATTCCATATATTATTATTATTAGTATTCTACCTGGCAATTTAGGATAAGTACTGTTTTCTGGTAGGGGAAAGCATGGCTCTGTGATCAGAGCACTTGCTGACCCCCCCCCCCCCCCCCCCCCTTCCCCGCCCAGGCTAAAGTTATAAAGTTAAGCAGTGATGAGTGTGGTTGCCTTTTGAATGGGTGACCGTTCGTGTGCCTTGGCTTCGATACAGGACTAGATAGCCTAGTGGTTAGAACATTGCGCTCGCAATCTGACGATCCGGGTTCGATTCCCGTTCAAGGGGATATTTTCCCCTGGAGCTAACATCAGTGCAGACTCCACTCTCCCCAAAAAGTCTTTAGGACGAGACTATAAACCGAGGCCCCGTGTGCGAACACATGCAGAACATCTTGCGCACACGTTAAAATCCTGTTCCGCTTTTCGTAAGAGTAGGCCATTGTGTGCCGGTGGGAACAGATGACAACATTGACAAAACCGCATACACACGGGGACTGGATGCAAAAAAAAGTGCTTATTCCATTATCCTCGATATAAAAGAATAAAAAATAAATAAATACAGTCCACCACTTTCACCCAGCTGTAAATGGGTACCTGCTCTCTTTAGGGACAGGAGATGGGCGCTGCCCTCTAAGATGCTGGCCCCTAGAGAAGCTGAGGTCTCTGACACCTCACTCCCCCCCACGATCACAAAGGTTATGGGACATCTTTTCCTGTTTATGGTCTTTAGTCCCCGTGTGATGCCGTTTTGTGAATTTTGTCACATGTTCCCATCGGCACACAATGGCCTATTTTTCCGAAAAGCGGAACAGGTTTTAACAGATGCGCAAGTCTGCTACCTGAAGCGGGATGAGCCCACTAGGTGGCACTTGCCCTCCACACTGCCAGCACACTTCAGTGCAGTGCCTTATTTGTTTATTTATTCTTTTATATCGAGGGTAATGGAATAAGCACTCATGTGCTTTTGTACATCCAGTCCCCCCGTGTGTATGCGGCTTTGTCAATTTTGTCATCTGTTCCCACCGGCACACAATGGCCTACTCTTACGAAGAGCGGAACAGGATTTAACGTGTGCGCAAGGTGTTCTGCGTGCGTTCGCACACGGGACCACGGTTTATAGTCTCATCCAAAGGACTTTTGGGGAGAGTATATATACATGTACGTATAAGTGCGTGTGTTTGCGTGTGCACACGAACGTGTACGTGCACGCACGCGTGCGTGTACACACACGCGCTTGTGTATGAAAATGTAGGCTATGTAAGTTACACCCATGCATAGATCTTCATGCATTTGAACGCCATTGTCTGAAAGATTTGTGTGCGCGCGTTTTCTATGAGATGAGGTTAAAGTAAAGAACCAAACACACACACACACACACACACACACACACACACACACACACACACACACACACACACACACACAGAGCACATCTGCCACCTTTATCACACACCCCTCCCCCCAATAAATAAAAAACCCCACACCAAAACCGACAAAACGGTTGCAGGGTGGTTAAGACGTTTGCCTGCCAACTAGTAAACCGTGAGGTTCTGGGTTCGATTCCCAGCCTCACCCTTTCTTCCCAGTTTGACAAAAAAAAATCGAACTGAATGTCAAAATCCTTCGGATGAGACTATAAACCGAGGCCCCGTGTGCGAACGCATGCAGAACATCTTGCCGCACACGTTAAATCCTGTTCCGCTGTTCGAAAGAGTAGGCCATTGTGTGCCGGTGGGAACAGATGACAAACTTTAAAAAACCGCATACACACACACAAATAAATCAACTGATCGCTTTGATTTGTCGCTTTACAAGATTCAGCGCTATACACATTCCATACATTATTATTGTATGTATGTATGTATGCTTGTCCGTCGTGTCCGACGATGACCTCCAAAACAGCAGAGGAGGCAGTAGCTGCTGTTTCGGAAACTGGGCAGAAATTTGATGATAGTGGAGGAGATGCCTTGCCCACCACAGTACATCCCCCACTCTCTCGGGCCAAGTGGGCATGAGGACATTATTATTATTAAAGGTAAAGGAGGTAAAGGAGTCCCATAACCTATAAGGTCGTAGGGGAGCGAGGCGTCAGAGACCTCACTTCTCTAGGGCCAGCATATTGAGGGCGGCGCCCATCTCCTCTCCCTCGCTGCTTTACCTTCCCTGACCCTAAAGGGCGCAGGTACCCATTTACAGCTGGGGGAACTGGGGGAACTGTACTGAAGCCAAGGCGCGCAAACGGTCACCCATCCAACTGGGTAACCACGCTCGACGCTGCTTAACTTGGCTGGGGGAAAGCGAGTGCTCCGACCACTGAGCTATCCCGTCCTCTATTACTATCATTAAAACCCAAACCCACGGACATCGCACACGACAGCTGCCAGCCCCCTTACCTGAGCAGACAGCGCTGCAGGAAGGTCTGCAGACAGGGCAGCACGGACAGCCGGCCCTCCTCCTCCTGGCAGAAGGTCAGCCTGGGCAGCAGGGCGTGCGGGGTGGGGAGGAGGGTGCGGTACATGTCCACCACCTCCCCCTCCGTCATGGCCGTCAGGTAGTTCTGGTCCGCGCGCGTGTGTTCCGTCACCGCCAGGAAGCCTCGCCTCATTTCCCGCAGCCACCAGAACGGCTGTGTGGGGCAAGAAGGAGGGAGAGGGGAGGAGGGGGGGAGGGGGAGGGGGGGGGGGGGGGGAGAGGGGGGAGAGGGGAGGGGGGTGGGGGGGGGGGGGGAGGGGGGGGGGGAGGATCGCGTTAGTGAGAGTGATCCTGTGATGCAACATTGCCACAATTGTTGCTGTGTTGTCGTTTATAATAATAATAATATGGAATTTAATAGCCTAATCTTCAAGCAACAAATCAAGCGTCAGAATTGACTTTTTATTATAAAAAAAATCGAGATAAGGATACGCTCATGTGGGTTATTTTTTTTAAACAAAATCCCGGTGTATGTTGTCAATTTGTCATCTGTCCAAGCGACACATGGCCTATTTTTCGAAACGAACCCAGGATTCCGTGTGGCGAGATGTTCTGCATGCGTTCGCACACGGGCCTCGTTAATGGTCCTCACCCTTGCGTGTTTGTGTTGTTGACAGTACGACATTGTCTAGTCTCTAGTTCTGTATATGTCAATCATGACTTGGCCGTTTTTATCTAGACGTCTTGTGTTGAAACTTTTTGCTGAATGATACATGCACAGACTCTAGCGATAAGGATCCATACATGTCTTCCAGTATATTCCACAGACACTGCTGTAAAGATCATACCAGGCTTTTCCAGTATATCCCCACAGCTGCATAAGATCCATACCAGGTCTTTCCAGTATACCACACTGCTGATAAAGATCCATACCAGGTCTTTCCAGTATACCACACTGCCGATAAGGATCCATACCAGGTCTTTCCAGTATACCACCAGACACTGCCGATAAGGGTCCATACCAGGTCTTTCCAGTATACCACAATGCCGATAAGGATCCATACCAGGTCTTTCCAGTATACCACCAGACACTGCCGATAAGGGTCCATACCAGGTCTTTCCAGTATACCACACTGCCGATAAGGATCCATACCAGGTCTTTCCAGTATACCACAATGCCGATAAGGATCCATACCAGGTCTTTCCAGTATACCACAACATGCCGATAAGGATCCATACCAGGTCTTTCCAGTATACCACACTGCCGATAAGGATCCATACCTGGTCTTTCCAGTATATCGCCACAGACACTGCCGATAAGGATCCATACCAGGTCTTTCGACTTATGCAAGAAAATAGAAATATTCTTATCAAGTGGACACATATGAATCACCTGGCCCTTAATCTTAAGAAAACAAAGCTCATGCTTATTTCAACTCGACAAAACCGTCAAAATCTTAATATAGATAAACCATCTCTCTGGATAAATAATGATGTAATAGAAGAGATTTCAAGTCATAAACTGTTGGGTGTAACTATTGACAACTTATCCTGGCCAGAATGTAAAAATTGTATGTAAAAAGCATTGCCTCAAAAATATTACAACTGCGCAAAATAAAGCATCTTCTATCTCTGCAAGCTAGAAATGTCTTTTTTTTAAATTCATATATTCCGTCAACCGTAGATTATGCTTCCACACTTTGGGATCTAACAAGCAACAAATTAATTAAGTCTCTGCCTGAGACCACTTTTGCTGTAAGCTTTGATGACACCCCCACACAAATGCATCGTGCAGTATGCTTTTCAGTTAGATCTGTCTATTCTTATCCACTCACAGTCATCCTTAGCAGTCAACCATGTATCCCAGAAAGAACATTTCCCTGGAATTTTGATTTTCAGAGCAGTTAGAAATCTTCTGATCTGTCTAAACAGTAGATCTAAGACAGACAAGAAAGTAAGGAGTTTCAACTGTGAATACTGAGACATGCAGCATATACTTAAATAAGTTACTAATCGGCACCATTCCATAAATTAGCCTGTTCCTAAAATCCAATGATGAAGACCTTTTTTTTATCAAAGGAAAGCAAGCTTTCTTTTCATACTTTTGTCAATCCTTGCCTTTGGAGTGTGAATTGTTCAGCGATGAGAGAGAACACTTGAAAACCAAATGGACAGGGTACAATGTTGCGATCATTAGCACCACAGGTAGGATCAAGGCCAATGCCACAGGGACTGGCGCTATGACGTCAGCTGCCGACTTAGCAACGTGTCTGGACTTGGTCTCGAGTTGTCAAAACGTCCTTTCAGTTCCACGCTCATCACTTGTTAACCCGAGAGCTGCAGAGGATCCCTTTCCCCGATCACCAGGTATACCAGGTCCTTCCGATGAGACTATAAACCGAGGCCCCGTGTGCGAACGCATGCAGAACATCTTGCGCACACGTTAAATCCTGTTCCGCTTTTTGAAAGAATAGGCCATTGTGTGCCGGTGGGAACAGATTACAAAATTTACACAACCGCATACACACGGGGTCTGGATGTAAAAAAAGAACATGAGTGCTTATTCCATTATCCTCATAAAAAAGTCATCTGAGCGCTTTGATTTGTTGCTTTACAAGATTCAGCGCTATATAAATTCTATACATTATTATTATTATTATACAACATCTCTCTTCTGCACACTGATCAGCATTTGAACATAATGATCACAGTATTTGAACATATTGAGGTTTGCTGACTAATATACACACAGACCAAGCCTACTTGCAAAAGGGCAATGTCAATTCAGTCATTGCCTTCCCACACGCACGCGTGTTCGGCAACATTACCCGACCTTCAGCGGGCAGACACAGCTTGCAAACGCAGCCCGTTTAGCCCCCGTGCTTTGACAGTATGCCACAACCGATGCTCAAGGGTTTTTTTCCTCCCGCGATTTTCTCCCCGCGACAGACAATTTTCTTCGCGGATTGAGGTTCCACAACATCTGAAACTTGTGTTTTCGCGGACATTTCCCACCCCTTATTGATAGTGTTAGCCCTCATCTACAATAAGATCTGGAAGACAGGTGTAGGACATTAGACACCCTGATTACCTCTCTTCTGAAAAAAGGCAACTTACAACTGTGCCAAAACTAATGTGCCATCCGCTTGATCAGTCATCCAAGAAAGGTCATGCCAAGATTCCTCCAAAAATAGTCTGAAGCCAGCAGCTGAGGAGACCAGCAAAGAACAGGCAGGCTTCGGAGCAGGATGGAAAACAACAGAGAAAACTGTTAACCTTAAAAAAACCACTCTGTGAGAAATGCTTGCCACACCAGCAAGATCTTTACCATAGTTATCTGTGTAGACTTTAGGGAGGTGACTGACATCAATGTTAACATGATCAAAACCATAGAATGCCTCTCTGACATGGCATCCAGCGCAGTCTACTGTGACGAAAACCTAGAAGGGTTCTGGACCACACAACTGGAAGACACTTAGGATACCTGCTTTCTATTGCCCTCTTGAACATCTTCTTAGAGAATTAATGGCTGAGCTGAAGCTCTTGAAAACCACGAGGGAACAGTCAGCATTGGAGGCAGGACAATGACAAACTTACGTTTTGCCGGGGACATCGACGGCCTAGCTGGAGAAGAGCAAGAGCTGGTCAACCTGGTCAATCACCTTGATGAAGCCTCTACAGTAGATGACATGCAGATTAGTACACAGAAAACCCATCTGATGACAAATAGTACCAATGGCATCAGTACTAACGTCATTATAGTCAACAAGAAAAGTGAGACCGCCCACAACTTAAAGTATCTGAGAACTAAAGCGTAGAATGAAGGATCAAAGCCCAAAGTACTCTCCATGATAGCTCAGACCATCACTGCTATGACCAAACTGAAAGACTCCTGGAGCGACAAGAACATTGCCATCAACTTCAAGATCAGTCCGATGCGTTGCCTGGTCATGTCCGTATTTTTGTACGTATGTAAAACGCGGGCTGTACAAGCAGACATTGAAAGAAGGATACAGGCCCTAGAAATAAGATGCTTCTGCAAACGTCTTGGCATCTCATAGAGATTACAAAACTAAAGAGGGAGTAAAGCCAGAATGTAAAAACAATCGGGCTTTATGAAACTCCTGGCCTCAGTGAAAAAAGCGCAAACTGAAGTGGTACGGGCACGTCACACGAACATCTGGACTGGCCAAGACTGACCTACAGGGAACAGTACAAGGAGGGAGACGAAGAGGCAGACAGAGAAAACGATGAGAAGACAACATCAGAGAGTGGAGTGTACTGTCATTCCACAGAAAGTCGAGAACCGCAAGGAGTGGAGGAAGCTGGTTGAAAAATCTTCAATGGTGCCTCAATGGTTGACCAGACTACGGGGTAGGTGACAGTGAAGGATCAGAAACAGTGCTAACTCCATGGAATCCCCCCCCCCCCCTCAAACAAACACATTGGAAGGGATTCGAACCTTTGTTTTCGGATTACACACAGACAGACACAGACACCGACAGACATCACACAAACAGACACACACACACAAACACACAGACAGACAGACACACACACAGAGACACACACACACAAACAGACACACACAAACAGACTCACACACACACACACACAAACACACACTCACTCACACCGACACACA
>CM054152.1:47950022-47975022 GCA_028751875.1 Rapana venosa
ACTGTTAACACACACACACACACTGAACACACACTGAACACACACACAACACACACACTGAACACCACAAACTACACACCACTGCCCTCCACCCTCCATCCAACACATGGTCTTGAACACACACTGAACACACACACAATGAACACACCACACACACACGTGAACCCCCCCCCCCCACTGCCACCCACCCACACACACTGAACCACACACACCCCCACCTCATACTCAAACATGGTTTTGAACACACACACACACACACCAAAAATATACACCACACACATCTGAACCCCCAACCACCCACCCCATACTCAAACATGTCGAACTCACACACACACACACTGAACCCCCACACCCCCCCCCCCCCCCACCCACACACACACTGAACCCACCCACACACACCTCATACTCAAACATGGTCTTGAACAGCGACTCCCTGAAGAGTTGCGGGGAGCACTTCTCCCCGGTGAAGATGGTGGTGGCGCAGGCTGGGGCCAGAGTCACCGGCCAGTAGCCGCACAGCACCAGGCCCTGCCGCAGCACCTTGCCCAGCACGTAGGGCACCTCCGAGCTGGTGGCAGGGTAGCTGGCTTTGGGCACCTGGGGGTGGAAGAAGCCGCCCAACCTCCTGGCTTCAGTTCCCGTCTCCATCAATCAGTCCGTCCGTCCGTCACCCTAGCTTTTGGTAGTGTAGTTTCTACACCCACTTTTATAATTTATTTATTTATTTATTTATTTATTTATACCACTTGAAGTCACGGCAGATTTATCTTGCGTGAAATTCGGGCTGCTCTCCCCCACGGGGAGAAAGCACGTCGCCACAAGAGTAGCGCTACCCCATTTTTTGTTCTTTTTTTCCTGTCTGCAACAGTATTTGTTTCCCTATCAGAGTGGGGGGTTTTTCTACATAATTTTGCCAGGGACAACTCTCTTGTTGCCGTGGGTTTTTTTTTCCCCCGTGCGCTAAATAATTATGTGCAACACACGGGACCTCGGTTTATCTCTCATCCGAAAGACTAGCGCCCAGACCACCACTCATGGTCTAATGGATGGGGGAAAAATTTCCGGTCCAAACGGGTTACGAACCGCCGCACACTTCCGACCCGGACTTTTTCGCTTTCTAGACAGGCGCGTTACCTCTAGACCGCCGATCACAGCAGATTTCCTTGCATGACATTTGGGCACGTCGCCACAAGAGCAGCGTCACCCCCCCCCCCTTTTTCTTTGTCCTGTCTGCATGTGTATTTGTTTCCCATCAGAGTGACTTTTTTTCTACATCAGTTTCTAGCCAGGGACAACTGTTGTTGCTGTGGGTTCTTTTATGTGCACTGAATGGGTGTTGCACACTGGATCTAGTTTATCATCTCATCTATATGATTAGCATCCAGACCACTAATCATAGTGTAGTGGACAGGGGAAAAGTTTCAGGCACAAATGGGGTTTGAGCCTGCACTTCTTGCTTTCTAGGCAGGTGTGTTACCTCTAGGCCACTGATCCTTCGTATGAGACTATAAACCGAGGCCCCGTGTGCGAACGCATGCAGAACATCTTGCGCACGCGTTAAATCCTGTTCCGCTTTTCGAAAGAGTAGTCCATTTTGTGCTGGTGGGAACAGATGACAAAATTTACAAAACCGCATACACACGGGGACTAGATGTAAAAAAGCACAGAAGTGCTTATTCCATTATCCTCGATATCAAAGAATAAAAAAAAGAAATAAAATCCATTCTTGGAGGGTTAGTTATCCACCAATGGCCTGATGCAACTTCCGTGTTCACAGGGATACACTTCCAGTGGCCAGACTCGGCTGATCAGAAAGCTGTCCTCTTCCTGGGTAACGCATTGCAGCCTTCACTACAAGGCAACAGACAAGGCGCCTGAACCACACTGCCAGAATTGTCAGCACACAGCAGATCCTAAATGGACCATTTGTCCTCATATCTGTACGTCTTTATTAACTTTTTTGCCAACCCAGCGCATGCTTCCATGCACTAGATTTGGCTAGATGGACAGGATTGACAGATATGGTAATGTCCAGTTTCTGTCTGACCATCTTAATCCAAACCCTACAGTACACTTGAAGACACGACACACATGGTTTTAGTCGTTTGCTACCATTACAAAATGTCTTTGCAGCACTGGCTTAAAAAAATCTTTTTGCTGTAAAATATTAATTGAACAGTGTATTAACATGGTCATAATCATGAATAAATGAATGAATACACATGGAAAGAAAGCAATCACCATGGGTGGGATATTCAATAAAGTGTGAAGCTTAGACTTGAGCTGGTCCCATTACTACTGCCACTGCTACAAGAAAACTGCCCAAGTCGCTATGTCAGCATGGAATCGCGCACTGCTGACAGTTTAGCACGAGACAAAAAGACATGTGCAGCTGCTTCCTGACCACTGAGACATGACTATGTTGTGTTCTATCCCAAACACTCTGCTCACATCTTTCAGTCAATCATTGCTTCAAGCTCGTGTCCAGTGTTGCACGTGCCGTGTGTATGTGACTGAAACCTCGGAATTTGCCATGACATTGACCTCACATAACCTTCAAACATCTTGTTGTCCTTTTCACACTTACAGTACAGATAAAAAAAAAAAATGACTGGAATGCTCTCTTTCAGTTGCTTCGTACTGACAAAACAGGTCAAGACAAACTGACTGGATTGGTCTCTTGTTGCAAGCTCAGAAATGAGCATTGTGTCCCTTGCATTACAGGTTAAATTCAGTCTGTCTGTCATCTTACCTGTTGGTAGATTGTGAACACTTCAATGGTTATATTATCAGTTAGTTACCTTACCTTTCTACCTTAAACTTCAGTCAAGCAGTCCCCCTTGGGCAATGAGTTACAACCTCATGGACTAGGTGTAGTCACTTAATCAGTTGTTTTTCCTTGGGTAACAGGTTATGGCCTTATGAGCTAAATGCAATCAATTATTCTGGGTAATGAGTTATGACCCAATGAGGTAAACTTAGTCAAATACCTTACCCCTGGATAACAAGTACAATATCAGGAGTAAGTGTAACCAGTTAATGAGCTTACCCTTATGGACTACAGACATTCACTCAATCAATTATTTCATCCTTGGGTAACGAGCTCTTAAGCAAAGCTCTATCCATCTGTCATCTCATTTCTTAAGTAGTGTCACAACCTCACGATTTAAAATCTGTCAGTGCTCATTTGTTGTTATTGTTGTTGTGCGTTCCCCAGCTCTACACCCTAGGGGTCACAAAACATGCACTCTGTCTCACTCAACATCCCACCTGGAAATCACTATGAGATAGAAAGTGAACTGGATTAGAAGTATGCGTGATTGACTCTTTTCAAGTACCTCAACACATTGTTAGCCACACTCCGACTTCAGAGGATTTTTTTTAATCCTTTAAAGAAGAGTGCAGGTTGTGTCAAGATCTTGTCATGGTTGAAGGCAATCTCAACACAACATTTTACAACATAACAACAGTTTAGTGTAAGCCTTCGCTACATCAATAACTGGCACAGTTTTTGGCCCGGGCCATAGTGCTCATTTCTGTCATACGTTTTGACATCTTATCATTCAAAAGTATAAAAAAAATATGACCTCCAAGACTTCAATTCAGTAAACTGAAAACGGTGCTCAATGCAAAACAAAACAAAACAAAACAAGACAAACAATACAGTACATGTACAATACCTTTTGCAAATTCCCATTGAAGTAAACGGCCATGCACTCTTCCCAGAACAAGGAAAACAGTCTCTCGTGCTCTACATTTTCCCAGTTCTCTCCGCTGCCCTCCACCCCACCTACACCCCCTGCTGTGAGGGAGAGCGGGAGGGTATCGGTTGAGTGGTGGGGGAAGGGAGGAGGGAGGAGGGAGACGTGGCAGAGCCTGAAGGTTGTCTCCCTGTGAAGACGATGAGCGCTGTGCCGGAACACATCCAGAAGTCACTCATCACGTGATCGCGCCGGATGTAGATGGCGCCCTCCGAAAGTTTTCCCGCCCCTGAAAAATGGTTTGAGGAAAGGTCTGAATTGTAAAAAGTTACAAGCTGTGTTTCGTCCTGTGGTGCTTTGCTTTGGATGCTATTGCTTTGGTTGGTGCTGATTTCTCATCTGCTTTTTTTTTTCCTGTGTAGAAGGATGGTTGTTGAGTTAGGTGTTTAGGTAGATCGGTGGTTTAGAGGTAACACGCCTGCCTAAAAAGCAAACAGTCTGGGTTTCAAGTCTGTGGTGGTTTGATCCCCGTTTGGGCCAGACATTTTAACCCTATCCACTAGGCCATGACTGGATGGACTGGGTACTAATCTTTCGGATGAGACAAAAAACCAAGGTCCCATGTGCAATACTGCCCAAGTGCACGTAAAAGAACCCACAGCAACAGAGGAGTTGTCCCTGGCAAAATGCCATAGAAAAAAGCCAATCTGATAGGAAACCAAATACATTAATGTAGACAGGAAAAGAAAAAAAAAAGGTGGCGCTGCTCTTGTGGTGACGCGCTCTACCCAGGGAGAGCAGCCCGAATTTCACGCATAGAAAGATGCGTGACTTAAAGTGGCATACAATAGTTTTCAGTTTTGAGAGTTAAAAAAATCTCACCAAGCGTTCTCTGATATTGACAAATATCAAAGCGAATTGAATATGGAGAATCACTTTTTTTGTTCTGTGACAGACATGGATAATGTGGCATATCAAATGAAACATATTCTTCTTGGTGAACATGTATAGGCCTGCAATCGCGCGCGCGCGCGCGCGCGCACACACACACACACACTAGCGTGCGCTTACATACACACGCTTTTTACTTGAACAGTAATATGAAGTATGATGGGTTGGTTTTGGGGTGGTGATTTTTTTTCCTTTCAAATTGGAAACGTGCACATTAACTCTAGAAACCGTCAAATAATTGAAGAACATACCTGACTTTGTTGACGATGGTATAGCTGCGGCATGGTGAGATGAGGACAGATCATTCTGTGCACACACACACACACACACACACACACACACACACACACACACACACACCCCTCATGAAATTGTCTAAAATCAATGCTCTTAGATTCACGTCAGACTATCATGTTTTAAAATTTTGAAAGAGTGATCCAGGATATAAAGCACAGAGAGAGAGAGAGAGAGAGAGAGAGAGAGAGAGAGAGAGAGAGAGAGAGAGGAGAGCAGAGAGAGAGAGAGAAAGAGAGAGAGAGAGAGAGAGAGAGAGAGAGAGAGAGAAAAGAGGAGAGAGAGAGAGAGAAAAGAGAGAGAGAGAGAGAGAGAGAGAGAGAGAGAGAGAGAGAGAGAGAGAGAGAGAGAGAGAGGAGATACTTTTTTTTCAAGGATTACAGATAAGCATTCACATACTTTTTTTCATCTAGCCCTGGCCCTGATTAGGGACTATCAAAACAAAACCAAAACCCCGCGAAACACAACAAAACAAAACAAACAAAAACACAACAAAACAAAACAAACAAACAAAAACAAACACAAACAAAACACAAAAACAAACCAATCAACAAAAAAATAGCACCCCCTCCCCCCTCTCCGAACAAAAACCACCACCAACAACAAGAGTTCAACCTATGATTCAATGGATATCTATCTATCTATCTATCTATCTATCTATCTATCTATCTATCTATCTATATCTCTATCTCTCTCTATATATATATTATGTGTGTGTGTGGTGTTGTGTGTTTGTGTGTGTGTGTGTGTGTGTGTTGTGTGTGTGGTGTGTGTGTGTGTGTGTGTGTGTGTGTGTGTGTGGTGTGTGTGTGTGTGTGTGTGTAAGGGTGAAGGAAGGGGAAACGGGAGATGCTAGGATTCAGGCACTCCACACTCAAAGGAATATGATGTGAGGCCACGCAGGGGTATTATGGTAACACAATTTATTGTTTCATCTACCAAAGAACACACACCTGAAACAAACATGAAATCAAGGTAACTACTCTATCCATAGTTAACCAGGTACATAATTCATGAAAGGCACTCACCAGCAAATAGCTATAATTATCGTCGTCTGGCCGATTGTAAGAAAACCAAAATATCAAGTTAATCATTGGGAACCAATATTGAGAGTATACAATTATAAATCTAACAATCAGAGACTACAATTAATTAGGAAAATCCTTTCCTCAGTACTCTCAACTGATACTCTTAATAATGTCCAACAGAACTTAGTCTATTCTCAGATCTCTTTCATAACATTGGTTCCTATCATACCTCATGGATATTGTAGCACCAGAGAGAGAAAGAGACAGAGACAGACAGACAGAGAGAGACACTGAGACAGATACACAGCGAGAGACAGAGAGAGAGAGACAGACAGATGCGGCAGAGAGGCAGAGACAGAGCAGGCATAATCTAGATTGTCACAGAAATATACAAGATTGTCAACTTTCGACACAAATGACTGACCACTAACATAACCACACCATAGGTCCTAGCCTAACATCGTTAACAGGGTCATTACCACAGGGCACTCTGCTAGGCCTAGTCCTGTTAGGAACTTCAATCCTAACGTTCAAGTCTTCAACTCTTTAACAGTCAGTCACTTCGCTCCACAGTCGTTTACCCCAACAACTTCCTTGTCATCCACATTATTTTTCCCGTGCTCAATGCGATTTATAACTTCATCTCAATAAACACAAACATCAAATATTGATTAGTCACTCAGAGATTCCACTTTAACATGAACAAATCCACGATCACTTTATTATTAAACATCAAAATTCTTATGACCTTAGCCAGTAACTCTTTTGTGTGGAAAGCAACTACACACACTTTCACTGAACCAGATCAACGAAGCAATCAATAATTATTAAATTCAGTTAATACACACAACCTGAAATGCACTCCTTGATTTACTCTCAGTTTAGTCATAGACACTTTATATGAAATCAGCATTAGCATCAATAATTCCTATAACCAACAACCAACTGCAACATCGGTAAAAGAGGAGAATTCTCACTTACAGCTCCAACAGATAAAAAATCCACCGCTGTTTTCCTGTTCTAAGCATGTTGTAGAACTTCATTAGTCAGCCCTCCTTGTTTGAAGAATAAAACGTCACCACTGACTTCGTCACCAGACATCAAAGAGAATGACTTTGAAAACGCCACACATTCTGTTATATTACAGTTTAGTGACAGGGCTCTGACTCCCACTGACCAATGGACCTACTTGCAAACTGAACTGAACAATCCTAAATACACCTTGGAATCAGCTGACAAACAAATAATTTTTAGAAACTACATTTATCCAATAGTCTAGCTACAACACGAGAGAGAGAGAGATAGAGAGAGAGAGAGAGAGAGAGAGGTGGGGAGGGAGGGGAGATGAAGAAGGGGGATGAAGGAGGGGGCGAGGATGAAGGGGGGCGGGGGGAAGGGGATGAACTTCATGAAGTCTTTCGAATGTTAGGGTATGGTCTGGGTGGTTGCATCATCTTTAACCATGTTGAAGTGTTTAATAATATAAAATAATAGTAATAATATATGGAATTTATATAGAGCTGAATCTTGTAAAAGAAACAAATCGAAGCCCTTGCACTCAAATCATTTACACGCATGCAACTTTCCTAAAATAACATAAGATATTTCAAGTTTATGCACACACACATGCACAAACACAGAGAGAGAGAGAGAGAGAGAGAGAGGAGAGAGAGAGAGAGAGAGAGAGAGAGAGAGAGAGACAGACAGACAGACAGACAGACAGACAGACAGACAGACAGACAGACAAAACACAGAGCGGGATTGCAGAGGGAATAATGACCACCTGAAATGAACACTGTTGTACCGCTTCTTCCTTCTGAACAGTAACAGGTCCTTGATGAACTAACTTCATACTACTTCACCACTGAGGACCTCCAACCCGCCCCCCTCACCACACAATAATTAACAATATCACCCAAAAATCTCGAAAACAAAAACTCATATAGAATAAATGATGATCATCCCGAATAAAAGTCGTTTCTACCGCGTCACATTCCTCTGTCCCTTGTTGAAGGAGTAGGCTGGTCACCTGAAGATAGTTAAGCTCTATCATATATCTCCTCAATAATATAATCATTTATTCTGTATGGGTATATATGAGTATATATATATATATATACACATCTCTCTCTATATCTATATATGCTTTGTGTGTGATATATATATATATATCTTTTATTCGTGATAATTATCACAATCTTTGACAGATTCCATTTCAGTTTAATTCCAAAACAAAACGGGACACCACTGACACACCAAACCAACAGGAGAGGTGACAGGCAAAGGAGGAAGGAGACCAGACACACGACAAAGGACAGACCCCCAAAACAGAGACAGAACTGAAAGTCAGGGACATCAGTTTTCTAAGCTGCGGGACTCACCACACTCACCGCTGCTGCTGTCTTCCTCTTCTGTGTCGGGGCGGCAGAGGGGACTGAACTCTTGCTGGAGAAGGAGTCTCTGTGTGCTGGCTCATCTCCTCCTTTCTCTGCATCCGGGGCTTTTCCTGCACTGCTGCCCGCACGCTTGCGCGAGGCTGTGTAGAGAGCTCTGGGCAAAGGGAGGGGTTCTGTGTCGTTGTGCTTTGTCTTCGTGCCCACCACCGCTGAGGATGCTGACGACAAGGCCAGTCGGGATGGACGTTTTCGGATGGGTTCGCTGCGGTAAGGGACGGCGCCTTTTGCATCCTTGGTACTGCCTGCTCGGAGGATGTTGACCGGCTCACTGCGGTAAGGAACTCCTGACTCCACTCTGAGCAGGCTGCTGCTACTGCTGCCGCTGCCTTTTTTCTGGCCTCCGTAGGGGATGCTGACAGGACTGCTACAGTAAGGAACTTTCCCTGGACTAGGTTTGGGGATGGCAGGCTTGCGTTTTGGGTCAGGGGTTTTCTTGCTTCTGCTGGGGTAGTCAGCCGGGGACAGGTCTGGCTGCCTGTGTGGAGATTTGCTGCCTGAGCCTCCAGTTTTCCCTGCACAACAGGGCAGGAGACATTTAGGGGAGGAGACAGACGACAGGGGATCTGACAGGGGTGGGAAGGATATCGAAGGTGGGTCCATGATGTCCTCACGTTTAATAGGAAGACATTCAGCATCACTGTGGCTGTGGCTGTGGGCTGACCCTGTGGCGCCTTTGCTGTTGCTCTCAGCCACCATGCTGTCTGCTGTCTTGTGGAAGAAGGTGGGTGAGGAGGCAAAGGGCACCTGGAAGACAGGCTGGAAGTGGCAGAAAGCTGGATCAATGCGGCACAACACGGGCCCTGGGGCCTCGGGGTCATCAGCAGAAGGGACTGTGGGCTTAACCTCTGTGGATCTTGGGGAGGACTTCTGAGATGGAGGAGACTTGCGAGGCAGCTTACGCTTTTTTCCTGCGGAGGACTGTGGACTGCCTGGAACACTTCCTAAGGAAGGAAGACTGCAGCTTGGAAGGTGCTCCTTGTTTTCTGGTTTGTCAGTATTGAAATCGTGCAGGTCGTCCTTGCTTAATGTGCAGACAGACTGTATGGTGAAGAGGGGCTCTTCCTCTCCTGGCTCCTCCACATCAGCTCCATGTCCTTCACACTCGCTGTGATCTGAACGACTGCGACAATTATCGTCCCCCACATCATCCCCATTCTTGTCTGCGATGCCTCTGACAGAAGACTGATCTGTGTTTGGAAGATCTTCATTATCCTGATGCATCTTGTCAGTGCCATCTTCTTCCACCTTCTTGTTCACATGGTCTCCATCCGCAGTGCAGTGGTTGGCAGTGGGATATGGTGGACTGCAGCTTGTGGTCACGCTGCTGCTTTTGTGACAGTCTCCGAGTTCATCCACCTGGTGTGCTGAGGTTGCGCATGAGGACTGCACGTCTTGCGATGGCACTGGAGACAGGTGGTTTGAAGGGCACGCCTGCGCAGAAGATGGACTCTGGAGTTCCTCACAGCCTGGCTGCGGCTCCTGTCACATCACATCATCTACTTTCAACAGTCACATTCAATCTTCGATCTGTTTACCCTAAAAATGGCCCCTTTTACGACTACTGTGAGCCACACTGTATAACTGTATTACAATGTCATAGTCTCTTGTCTTTGAGTTGAGCAACATGTTCTTGAGTCAAAACTAGAAAGCTTTTCTTCTGATGATTGATATCTACGATTAAGAGTGTGGAAAAATGGTGAACAAGAGTGGGGGAAACCGTTGATCGAGATTTTGAAAAAAAATGGTGATCACAAGATAGTGTGAGAAAAAAGAAAGATGAATAGTGTGAGAAAAAATTGGTGGATTAGAGTGTGAGGAAAATGGTGATCAACATTTGTATTAAAGACTGTGAAAAAATAATGATCAAGAGTGAAAATATAGCACATCTAGAGACTGGAAGTTGTGTGAAGCTAGAGCTGTCTTCCGTCAACTGGACCCTGGGTGGCAAGAGAAAGATGTCCCACCTCTGGCAAGTTATCGGAAATCCCAGTCTGATGAACACAGTCGTGCACGTGTGAAGAAAATAGGTGTTTCTTTTTAGAGTGGAATTTAAATCAAAGTGCTCCTTTTTACTCAGGAGGAGAAAACATTCATACAGACAAATTGGCTGTGAGTCAATACAGCAAAGCACAAAGCAATACAATACAGCACAATGCAATACAATACAGCACAAAGCAATACAATACAGCACAATGCAATACAATACAGCACAATGCAATGCAATACAGCACAATGCAATACAATACAGCACAATGCAATAAAATACAGCACAATACAATATGGAATGCAATATAGCACAATGCAATACAATACAGCACAATACAATACAGCACAATGCAATACAATACAGCACAATACATTACAATACAGCACAATACAGTACAGCACAATGCAATACAATACAGCACAATGCAATACAATACAGTACAATGCAATACAATACAACACAATGCAATACAATGCAATTCAATACAATACAGCACAATGCAATAAAGCACAATACAATACAATACAGCACAATGCAATACAATACAACACAATGCAATACAATACAGCACAATGCAATACAATACAGCACAATGCAATAAAGCACAATGCAATGCAATACAGCACAATGCAATACAATACAGCACAATATTATACAGAACAATGCAATACAATACAGCACAATGCAATTCAATACAGCAAAATGCAATACAACACAATAGAGCACAATGCCATACAATACAGAACAATGCATACTGCACAGAACAATGCAATACAATACAGCACAATGGAATACAATGTAGCACAATGCAAAACAATACAGCACAATGCAATACAATACAGCACGGCACAATGGAATACAGCACAATGCAATACAGCACAATGTGATACAAAACAGCACAATGCAATGCAGTACAGAACAATGCAATACAATACAGCACAATGCAATACAATACATCACAATATATCACAATGCAATACAATATAGCACAATGCAATACAATACAGCACAATGCAATACAATCCATCACAATATAGCACTATGCAATACAATATAGCACAATGCAACACAATACAGCACAATGCAATACAATACAATACAGCACATACAATGCAATATACTAGAGCACAATGCAATACTGCACAGCACAATGCAATACTGCACAGCACAATGCAATACAATACAGAACAATGCAATACAATACAGCACAATACAATACAATACAATACAGCACAATGCAATACAATACAGCACAATGCAATACAATACATCACACTGCAATACAATATAAAATGCAATACAATACAGCACAATGCAATACAATACAGCACAATGCAATAAATACAGCACATGCAATGCAATAGAATACAGCACATTCAATGCAATACAGCAAAATGGAGTACAATACAGCACATGCAATACAGCACATGCAATGCAATACAATACAGCACATGCAATACAATACAATACAGCACAATGGAGTACAATACAGCACATGCAATACAGCACAATGCAATACAATACAGAACAATGTAGTACAATACAGCACATGCAATACAATACAATACAGCACATGCAATACAATACAATACAGCACATGCAATACAATACAATACAATACAGCACATGCAATGCAATACAATATAGCACAATGGAATTCAATACAGCACAATGCAATACAATACAGCACAATGCAATACAATACTGCACAATACAATACAATACAGCACATGCAATACAATACAGCACAATGCAACACAATACAGCACAATGCAATACAATACAGCACAATGCAATACAATACAGCACAATGCAATACAATACAGCACAACGCAATACAATACAGCACATGCAATACAATACAGCACAATGCAATACAATACTGCACAATACAATACAATACAGCACATGCAATACAATACAGCACAATGCAACACAATACAGCACAATGCAATACAATACTGCACAATACAATACAATACAGCACATGCAATACAATACAGCACAATGCAACACAATACAGCACAATGCAATACAATACAGCACAATGCAATACAATACAGCACAATGCAATACAATACAGCACAACGCAATACAATACAGCACATGCAATACAATACAGCACAATGCAATACAATACTGCACAATACAATACAATACAGCACATGCAATACAATACAGCACAATGCAACACAATACAGCACAATGCAATACAATACAGCACAATGCAATACAATACAGCACAATGCAATACAATACAGCACAATAAAATATAGCACATGCAATGCATTACAATACAGCATATTCAATGCAATACAATACAGCACATGCAATACAATACTGCACAATACAATACAGCACAATGCAACACAATACAGCACAATGCAATACAGTGCAGCACAATGCAATACAATACAGCACAATGCAATACAATACAGCATAATGCAACACAATACAGCACAATACAATACAACACAATGCAATACAATACAATGCAACACAATACAGCACAACGCAATACAATGCAGCACAATGCAATACAATACAGCACAATGCAATACAATACAGCACATGCAATGCAATACAGCACAATACAATACTGCACAATACAATACAATACAGAACAATGCAATACTGCAGAGCACATTGCAATAGAATACAGGCCAATCCATCACAATACAGCACAATGCAATAGAATACAGGCCAATCCATCACAATATAGCACAATGCAATACAATACAGAACCATGCAATACATACGGCACAATGCAATTCAATGCAGCACAGTGCAATACAATACACCACAATGCAATACAGCACAGTGCAATACAAAATAGCACAATGCAATACAGCACATACAATGCAATACAATCCAGCACAATAGTCAAGTCTAAAATGCTGCAATCATCCCATGAAGGGCGATTTCAACACTGACAGAGTACAGAGGCCTACTCGTAGACTGTTTTTGTCCAGGCCCCTAATAAGTCAAACCTTGCTTGTTCACGAAGAGCAGAGTGGAATAATCCACTTCGGTTTTTTAAAAAAAACCCTTTAAAACAAACATTTTAGAAACTTCTGAAAAAACATCTAATGGACAAATTGTGAGTCTACATTTTTATGCTCGAGGTTACTCTACATCAGCTTGCTGTGTAAATTGTTATTCTTACCCTTGCTAGTATTATTATTATTTTTTATTATTACTTCTCTGTCTGATTTGTGTCATGTTGTACAGTATCGGTTTTGTTTTATCTCGTGAGGTCTGGATCATATGTGACAAGTTTCATGATTCATTTTTGTTCTTTTTTTAACATAGATGAACACTATCTTCGAATGTGTGTGTGTGTGTGTGTGTGTGTGTGTGTGTGTGTGTGGTGTGTGTGTGTGTGCGTGCTTGTGTGTGTGCGTGTGTGTGTGTGTGTGTGTGTGTGTGTGTGTGTGTGTGTGAGAGGAGAGAGAGAGAGAGAGAGAGAGAGAGAGAGAGAGAGAGAGAGAGAGAGAGAGAGAGGAGAGAGAGAGAGAGAGAGAGAGAGAGAGAGATTACGGGTGTGTCTGTATCACCTAGACGTGAACAGACAAACAAAACAAAAAATCACGCCTGGGAATCACAGGAGACACAAGGATACACTGTATCAGAAGTGTGTGTGTGTGTGCGTGTGTGTGTGTATGTGTGTGTGTGTGTGTGTGTGTGTGTGTGTGTGTGTGTGTGTGTGTGTGTACGTTTTCATGTACTTGGCCATTTAGGTAGCCATACTTAGACTTCAGAGGAGGTTTTTTTAAAATCATGTGTACGGGTTGTTATGCCACATACCACAACACGTCTCGAAGCATAACAGCTTTGTGATGATGGGTTTGGCACTTAGCTCACATCAATGACAGTCTGGCACATTGCGTCTGGGACCTCTTTTCACTGTTCCTTTAATTGTTTTTCGGTGATTTTGCCTTTCTTAATTCACATAATCATATCAAATATCGACTGATAATGCTACCTTAGCATTATGTACTGAGTATTTTTCGAATTTAAAACAACAATTTTTAATTTTTAAAAATTTTATTCTTTTATATCCAGGATAATAGAATAACGTGCTTTTTGTTTTTTACATCAAGTCCCCGTGTGTATGCGGTTTTGTAAATTCTGTCATCTGTTCCCACCGGCACACAATGGCCTACCCTTAGGAAAAGCGGAACAGGATTTAACGTGTGCGTAAGATGTTCTGCGTGCGTTCCGGTTTATAGTCTCATCCGAAGGACTTTTGGGGAGAGTGGAGTCTGCACTGATGTTAACTCCAGGGAAAAATATTCCCCTTGAACGGGAATCGAACCCGGGTCGTCAGATTGCACGCGCAATGTTCTAACCACTAGGCTATCCCAAAGGGAGCATGCTGTGCTTTTAGATCCAGGGGCTCGCCACATAGGGTTTCAGTTTCAGGCCTGTACTGCCTGATGAAGCCAGTTTCAGACCTCACACGCCAAGGATGACGTCAATATAATGTTGTTGTTTTTTGCATCTAGGCAATTGTGCCGTGTTCAGCAGGAGACAGCTTTTATTGTCAAGTTTTAAATCTAGAAATTTCTGTTTGACCAGTATAGTTCTATGTTAATCGTAAAGTCTATAACAATGTGGATTTCTTTTAGCAGCGATAAGGTATAGTTCTATGTTTATCGATCGTAGAGTCTATAACAAAGTGAATATCTTTTAGCAGCAATAAGGTATAGTTCTATGTTTATCGATCGTAGAGTCTATAACAATGTGGATTTCTTTTAGCAGCGATAAGGTATAGTTCTATGTTTATCATAGAGTCTATAACAATGTGGATTTCTTTTTACAAAGATATGGTATAGTTCTATGTTTATCATAGAGTCTATAACAATGTGGATTTCTTTTTGCAAAGATATGGTATAGTTCTATGTTTATCGTAGAGTCTATAACAATGTGGATTTCTTTTAGCAGCGATAAGGTATAGTTCTATGTTGATCGTAGTCTATAACAATGTGGATATCTGTTAGCAACGATAAGGCATAGTTCTATGTTTATCGCAGAGTCTATAACATTATGGATATCTTTTAGCAACGATAAGGTATAGTTCTATGTTTATCGTAGAGTCTATAACAATGTGGATATCTTTTAGCAACGATAAGGTATAGTTCTATGTTTATCGTAGTCTTTAACAATGTGGATATCTTTTAGCAACGATAAGGTATAGTTCTATGTTTGTGTCTATAACAATGTGGATATCTTTTAGCAGCGATAAGGTATAGTTCTATGTTTATCGCAGAGTCTATAACATTATGGGTATCTTTTAGCAACGATAAGGTATAGTTCTATGTTTATCGTAGAGTCTATAACAATGTGGATATCTTTTAGCAACGATAAGGTATAGTTCTATGTTTATCATAGAGTCTATAACAATGTGGATATCTTTTAGCAACGATAAGGTATAGTTCTATGTTTATCATAGAGTCTATAACAATGTGGATTTCTCTTAGCAGCGATAAGGTATAGTTCTATGTTTGTGTTTATAACAATGTGGATTTCCTTTAGCAACGATAAGGTATAGTTCTATGTTTGTGTTTATAACAATGTGGATTTCTTTTAGCAACGATAAGGTATAGTTCTATGTTTATCGTAGTCTATAACAATGTGGATATCTTTTAGCAGTGATAAGGTATAGTTCTATGTTTATCGCAGAGTCTATAACAATGTGGATATCTTTTAGCAGTGATAAGGTATAGTTCTATGTTTATCGCAGAGTCTATAACGATGTGGATATCTTTTAGCAGTGATAAGGTATAGTTCTATGTTATCGCAGAGTCTATAACAATGTGGATATCTTTTAGCAACGATAAGGTATAGTTCTATGTTTATCGCAGAGTCTATAACAATGTGGATATCTTTTAGCAACGATAAGGTATAGTTCTATGTTTATCGCAGAGTCTATAACAATGTGGATATCTTTTTGCAAAGAAAAATATCTCACTTGATCAGAAACGTACCTGAGGGTCATAAAAATGAATAGTTCTACCGCAAACCGCAGTTTTAAAGTTACTGCACTGTTATTTGTTTATGTCAATATTTTTCTAAAGATTCCTAGTCAAAATCTTTATAAGCTGTTGATAGTACACACACTTGATAATCAGTCTACATGTAATATCACTTTAATATGAAAAGAGCTTAAAACATACAAAAATAAAAGCTCAATTGATAAGGGATTGTTTTGGACATAGGCTTGGATTGATCAGTGTATTTAATATGTAAGAAAAAGAAAACGATGGTGTTAAGTGAAATAATTTAAAGATGGTTTTGTCTTCACATTTTCTATCCTCAGAGAACGCAATTTGAGAGAGATAAAAGAGTGAAAAAATAAATTATTGTATGCCCATTGTGGAGCTGATTAAAAGAGCCCCACAATTCTTACTTCAGTTACTAGATCAATGAGAGCTCTGAAATGCATCGGCAGGCATAAAAAGTTCATCAGCCCTCTATCACAACCTCCACTTAAAAATACCAAAAAGAACACCACATGGTGGCAATAAAGATTTCATGAAACTAGTGGCCATAAGTATGAACAAATCAGAGCCAAATAATTATTTGTAACTGTATTCTTGGCTTCTCATAGTCATGTGAATGCTTCTAGCACTAAAGTCCATTGTTTTCCAAAGCTCCGTTTCAGTATGAATTTTTTTAAATGTCTCAATATAACTTCTGCAGAGCATTTTCTGCTTATTCTGTCAGATTCGTTTTCTTATAGGCCTATAAAGCGTTTTTATACCACCTTTTTAATACAGATTTTGAGCGACATTTTGGTCACCATATCGAATTTTTCAAACTGCTTAACAGCATAAGGGTACAACATGTTATCTACATGCTGGTTTCTGTGTATTCTTTCACAAACATCGAGTGGATTTATACTACTTTATACAGGTTTAAACCGCCAGTTTTTAGCCACCATACTGAATTTCTCTAAATGCTCACCAGTGCCAGAGTGACCTTAACTGGATATGTGTTAAATGTATACTAATTCTTTTTTTTTTTTTTTTTTTTTGGGGGGGGGGGGGGGGTCAGAAAATCACTCATTGTGATACTAGTTTTCAAAAAAAACCCACTCATTGTGATACGTAGTGTTTCTATACTACTGTTTACATACTCTGGCGCCACTTTGCCCACCTTGTTGTCTTTTTCAACAGAGTACCATCATCTGCATCTGTTAGATCTGTCTATATATCAGTTTTGGGGGTGTTGTCATAAAAATCGGGTTCAATGTCCTATACAGTCTAGTGGAGTCATACCATTTTTTTTTGTTTACAGATTTAGGCTGCCATTTTGCCTGCCATGTTGAGTTTCTGGAAATGCTCAACAGTAAAATAAAACTCGTTTGGCGGCTGGACTGTCAACTGACAAAGATTTTGGCTGGACAAAAGTCTGTCAAGAGAAAGTCACAATTAGAATCTAGTCTATAAAACAATATGTTCTTCTTAACATGGTGGTTGTGAGGCTAGTAGCCTAGGAAAGCTGCTTATCAACAACAGAGAAGTGCAGATAACTTTCAGATGTAGGGCACTAAAGTGTCACTGATGTCGGGCATGGTGTTGAAACTACCCTGGCCTAGACCTCGACACTTGAGGCTTTAGGCATGTCGCAGTATTCAGTTAACCAGTCTAGACCTACACACTGGAGGCTTTAGGCATGTCGCAGTATTCAGTTAACCAGTCTAGACCTAGACACTGGAGGCTTTGGGCATGTCGCAGTATTCAGTTAATTAACCAGCCTAGATCCAGACACTGGAGGCTTTAGGCATGTCGCAGTATTCAGTCAACCAGCCTGGACCTAGATACTGGAGGCTTTAGGCATGTCGCGGTATTCAGTCAACCAGCCTGGACCTAGATACTGGAGGCTTTAGGCATGTCGCAGTATTCAGTCAACCAGCCTGGACCTAGACACTGGAGGCTTTAGGCATGTCGCAGTATTCAGTTAACCAGTCTAGATCTAAACACTGGAGGCTTTATGTCGCCGTATTCAGTTAACCAGCCTAGATCTAGATACTGGAGGCTTTAGGCATGTCGCCGTATTCAGTTAACGAGCCTAGACCTAGACACTGGAGGCCGTAGCTCCTAAGAGTCACTATTTATTGTGTTCTGCTTGAGGTAGATTTCTTTGCGTGAAATTCGGGTTGCTCACCAGCTTGGGAAGAAAGAGTCGCCACTTGTGCAGTGCCACCTATTTTTATTTTCCAGTTTTGGGATGTAATTTAGTTGTTTCCCTGTGAGAGTTGCCATATTTTTGCCAGTGGCAACTCTTTTTTTCCCTTTTTCTGTTAGGGGCGCTAGGTTAAACACATGTTACTCACGGGATTCAGTTTATCATCTCTTTTGAAAGAGCAGCCTAGCACTGACCCCCACACAGGGTGCAGTGGATGAAGGCCAAATGCAGCTTCAAATGGCAACTTCTTGCAAGCCTACAGGCCCCTCTAGGGCATCCGCCAATCATAGATAATTCGTATGATATTCGGCTGAAAAATCCTTTTTTCTTTTAGAGTGGTGAAAGAGGTGGTGGTGATGAGAGGGGTGGGTGTGAGGGAGGATGGCCAAGTGTATGGGGGCAAGACAGCAGGGGGGTACATTATTCTCTGATATAGTCCATAATTATTAAGCGGTGAACATACACGTGACCTTGTCTTGGACTCCTTAACGGTTTTTAGGGTATTGTACAGATGTTCTGAGCCCATGTGATATGGGCAAGTTAAACCTTGTGAAGACATCTCTCCCCAACTTCGCGCAGGATGCATGCTGGGTATGACCCTGTTAGCTATGCCACTGACCACTGCTGGGTATGACCCTGTTAGCTATGCCACTGACCGCTGCTGGGTATGACCCTGTTAGCTATGCCTCTGGCCACTGCTGGGTATGACCCTGTTAGCTATGCCACTGACCATTAATGGGTATGACCCTGTTAGCTATGCCACTGACCACTGCTGGGTATGACCCTGTTAGCTATGCCTCTGGCCATTAATGGGGTGGCCTACTTTTGTACAATGCATGACTTTTTAACCTTTGTGCAAGAGGTTAAGCGTGTGTTAAACAAATAAGAAAAAGGGTTAACCATGTGTTTGCACACGAGATCTTAAAGTCTCATCTGCAAAAAAGAAAATTTAAAAAAAGAGAATAAATATAGAACTAATGTAGAACATAATCCCCCCCCCCCCCCAAAAAAAAAGCTCCCCAAAACAAACTGACAAAAAAACCACACAAACAATAAAGCCTTAAACGTCAATCAAATGTGCCATTCACGGCCAGAAGTAGGCTAGATCTAGATTTAGTTTGTTATTTTCGCTTCAACCTGCCAGCCTTCCTGTTGTTGCCCAGTCACAGACGTCATGTTCACCCCTTTCCTGTTTCAGAGCTGTTTCGATCACCACCACCGCTAACGGCCAGTGGGCAGCAGAGAAATGTTATATAGCTGACATCACCATAGAAGGCATATATTTCACCTCAGATACAAGCTGTGTATCTCTTTAGGTTTGGTGGTTATAGATAACCAGTGATATTTGTGGATCAGATTCGCACGTTTAACTATTGTTAACATCAGAATATTAGTTTGCCATTCACTTTTCCCCCCCATAAAGAAACGATCTTTCACAACATGGGAAGTGTTGGCGTTATATTTCTTTTTGTGGATTCTTACCTAGGAAAGTTTAAATTTAGTAAATGAATCTCTGAATGACAAAACGCATGATTATTTTAAATTATTTCCACCCTCGCCATCTTTTCCGGCCCACTTTTTGGAGGGGTTGTTGTTGCGTGTTCCCCAGCTTAACACCCCGTGGTGACCTAGCACTGGCACTGTCTTGTCTCGCCCATCTCCACTTAGCAATCACTGTCAGACCATAAGTACACACTGGAGGAGAAGTCTGAATGTATGGCAGTTTTCAAGCAGGTAACCTGCAGGTCACTTGTTGCTGTCCTAGCCTATACTGAAGAATAGAAGTTGTCATTTCACGGATGAAGACAATCCACTCATTACGTTTCCAAGCATAACACTATTTTAAAGTAGGCCTTGAGACTGCTTTTATCAATCAATCAATCAATCAATCAGTCAATCAATCTCACACACACGTGCACGCTCGCTCGCGCGCACGACAAAGCACTTTAACTCACCATATCTTCTTCCGCAACGTCCATTTGAATGACAAAACGTTCTTCCTCTTCACTGTCCTCCTCCATGTCTTCCTCCTCTTTAATGTCTACATCCTCCTCCTCTCCGTGTCCCTCCACCCATCCTTTACCAGTCAGTTTGAACAAAGTGGGCAATGCTCCATTCTTCAGTCGTCTCCGCGCGGGCCGCAGCTCCAAGCCTATGAGCTGAAGAAACTCCGGAACACTCTCGTTGAGGAAACAGTCGCTGGTGAAATGATCGGAGCACAGTACAGTGTGTCGTGTGGGGTGGAAGTTGGCTTTCCTGACGCGTCGAATCCATTCCTGCCGGAGGTCTTCAGCTTTGGGAAAGCAGAAGAAAGAAATGCCGGAGGCCTTGGATTTGTTCCGGCAGTTAGGCGCACAGCAGGTCTTTACCATGATGGTGAAAATGAAGACGACGTATCTAACAAAATGTCTTCGATCACGAAATATAAAAAGAAATCAAAAGACAACAGGTTCTTTCCCTCTGTTTCTGGCTGTGATAGCGTTGTCTAATAAACCCCCCTTTGTAGTGATGTCATTAAATCGCTCACTAGATGACGTCTGTTTCGTCAAATCTTTGACGAATTTACCACCTTGCCTACGTCATGCGTCTTTGTTGCTTCGTAGAGCTGCAGCTAGTAGCTAGTACAAACAGAGAAACTTGACGACTAAATAAGAAGACTCTGTCCCGGGCTGGTTGCACACATTTTGGGAGATCCTGATACTGAGACCAAAAATTTCTGTTTAAAAAGGTTAATGTCACCAAACTGTCGCGTAACATACCACGCGCGAAACAGCTCTTTAATACAACCATGCAGGAATGAATTTGAGAAAAGTAGATTAATACTATAGATGACGATTGCAGATCTGTGCATAGTAATAGGCCTGCCTATACTAATAAGCTTAACAATCTAGAATGTTAGAATTCTCACCAGGTACACAGCATCATTATCGCAATTTTTATGCAAGAATATTGAAGTAAGGATAACAAACCCTTCAAATCAGATTTAGAGTCAACACAGAAAACAATCTGCAAAACAGTATTCGGAAAATCGACAGGAAGTACAAAGCCATTAAAATAGCTGTAAATTCAGCTGTAAAAATGGAATGATTTTTGCCAATAATTTATAGTAGGACTTTTCAATCTTTAAAGCTGGAATGATGAATGCTGCCCCTGCATCCTTATTTTCAAGAAGGGATCCATCAGTGTATATTTTAAGATGAGAAGGGTGTGTATTTTCGAGGTGCACCTTTACATAAGAACCAGGAATAAGCCCATTGTCCTCTTTTTTTTTAAAAGATAAATAATTGATATCGAAATTTACTTTCTAAAGTTCCCATTTTGGACAAGGTGTTAAAAGAGGAGTGGTATTTTGCCATTCTTTAGGATTAATATTTGACTCTTCGAGATCAGTAGTATATGTGCCAATTGCAACCAGAGAAGAGATATTTTTAGCTCTGTTGGGAAAATCTAAGTCAGATCTAAGTGAAATTTCCTATGTAATATTGTTTTCAACTGTTGAACTTCTCAAAATATACTTGGAAACAGCTAGGTTACGATAGTCATCTAAAGGTAATACTCCTATTTCTCTGAATGTTCCTAAAGAAGATGCATGAAATGGAACTCCCAAAGCAATCCGGAAAGCTATTACAGTCTCTTGGTAACTCTGAATCAAATGCTAGGCAGGATCTTATAACTGAAATTAATAATTTGGTACACTTCCTAATTCTGAGAGGTTCAAATGTTACTTTCTGCTGGGTTCCATCTCACTGTGGTATTTATTTTAACGAGAAAGTTGATAAAGCAGCTACAAAGCAACAAAGCACACTAGTTGTTCAACTGTCTTACAGGTTTCTGTTTCTCTTCATGAGGGTTATATGCTTTGCTTCAGAATGGTTGCTGGAAACATGTGAAAAAGAAACAGGAAGAATCTGGCTATCCCAGCACAAATGTTCACTTCTGGAGATTGAAAATATTCTTTGTACTCAGTATGGCTTTCAGAAATCTTGTACTAAAACAAATCGTTTCTCTGATTCACAGACTGGAATTAAATGCATTTCGGGCAAATTTGCCAAAAAAATATACAATGTATGTGCGGTGAAAAACTTTCAAATGTTCATGTTTTGTACCAATGTAAGGGCTTAAAAAATGTTCCTTCCTGCCTTTCATGATGAATCTCTGACCGAGGTTCTAACCAATCCAGACTTCTTATGCCAGATAGCACTGTCGCTGATGCGGTCTCCAATAATTTCTTTTTTGTAAAGTACGAAGATGAGACTGTAATAGTTTTACTTTCCGATTGATTTGCAATTGTACAGGTTCCGCTTTCAGCATAGTGTTCAATTCTGTGTTTTTGTTCTATTTGCGTTTCTTTGCCATGTTTTTGCAACACATTGTTTATATTATTTGGAATCAGAATTTAGACATACACACAATTTTGCTCTAAAGCCCTGACTTCACCATCCCCCTTTCGTCTAATAATTATCACTTAAAGTGAACAGACGTTAAATGGAAGACAAACACCCTTCAAGCGCTCTGATTTGTCTTTGCAAGATATAGCGCTATACAAATTCCATTTATTATTATTATTATTATTATTATTATTATTAAATCAACCCTCTTTCTAAACAGACATGCTGGTGTTCCCCAGAACAAGGCCCTAAGGACAACTATGTATTCTGACTCGTTCATCCCTCACACACGAGCATAACTTGAGGCCATACCTACACACTGAATGAGAAATTTACGTGTATGACTTTTCCAGTACTTCACTGTATATAGTGGGGGCAGTTCTACTCTGAACTTTTCAGTGTTTCCTGATACAACAAAGATCTAGGCAGTCGTCGGATGCAGAGTGGGAAAAAGTGGTGGCGCCAGGCAGTGGCACTATCTGTTTTCTTTTCGTTCAGGGCTGTCTATTTTTTATATCGGAAATCATGCCTGCAGTACTTGGTACGGTAGAACGTTTGCGGTAAGAAGGCCCACGACACGACACGACACGACAGGAAACGACACAACACGACACGACACGACACGACAGGACAGGACACGACACGACAGGACACGACACGACACGACAGGACACGACAGGACACGACACGACACGACAGGACACGACACGACACGACTCTGCGCAGTATGAAGCAGTATGGATGTTTCTTCTCCTTCAGACGTTGGGTCCCAACATTTACATTTGCAGGCCAGGTCTCTGGCAAGCTGAAAATGGCGGAGTTCATCAATTGTTGGGTACAGGTTGCATGCTGGGAATGTTTAAGTTTCCATAACTCCCCGAACGCTGACATGCACTCTGGGATCTTTTACGTGCAAAATTTTGATCTTCTGCATGCGGATATGCACGAAGGAAGTTGAGGCACTGACTGATCTGCACTTTGTTGATCTGGGGCGTCGCAAAAACATCAACCTCAATTCAACAGACGCCGTCGCTGAGATTCGAACCCACGACTTCATGGAACTGCAGGAGTGGGTTCTAACCACTCAGCTGTAGCGTCCAGCTGAACAGCACTAGAATGCAGACTCGAAGATACTTTGCAGCACCATTTGTACATGAAGCCAACAAAACCAAAAGGACAATGTTTCCAATAAAAGGATCTGGCGCCGCTACGTAATGTACTTTAGCCCCGGGGGAGATGACTGACTGCAGCCAATACCATATTCTCAGCCCTTGGGCAGCAGTAGGCTACAGTAGAGGGCAGAAGAGAAGAGCAGAGCAGAGTCAAGTCAATTCGAGTGCATTGTATTCTTGTACAGCCATTCTTTATAGTAGGCCCACAGTTCAGTGCAGCACTGTTCAAAAAAGTACAGTTCAATACAATACAGTCCAGTTCAACACAATCCAGTACAATACAGTACAGTACAGTCTAGTACAATACAGTACAGTCCAGCTCAACACAATCCAGTACAATACAGTACAATACAGTACAGTCCAGTTCAACATAATCCAGTGCAATACAGTACAGTCCAATGAATGCAGTACAGTCCAATACAGTATAGTCCAGTTTAATACCCTACAGTATAGTCCAATACAGTACAGTCTAGTACAATACAATACAGTCAAGTACAATACAGTACAGTACAGTTCAACACAATCCAGTGCAATACAGTCCAGTACAATACAGTACAGTCCAGTACAATACAGTACAGTCCAGTACAATACAGTACAGTCCAGTGCAATACAGTACAGTCCAGTTCAATACAGTACAGTCCAGTACAATACAGTCCAGTACAATACAGTACAGTACAATACAGTACAGTCCAGTACAATACAGTACAGTCCAGTACAATACAGTACAGTCCAGTTCAATACAGTACAGTCCAGTTCAATACAGTACAGTACAATACAGAACAGTACAGTCCAGTTCAATACAGTACAGTCCAGTTCAATACAGTACAGTC
>CM054152.1:47985022-47987522 GCA_028751875.1 Rapana venosa
GTCTCATCCGAAAGACTAGCGCCCAGACCACCACTCATGGTCTAATGGATGGGGGAAAAATTTCCGGTCCAAACGGGGTACGAACCGCCGCACACTTCAGACCCGGACTTTTCGCTTTCTAGACAGGCGCGTTACCTCTAGACCACCGATCCATCATCACAAACAAAGTACAAATCGTATGCTAGGAATGGGAATACCTTGTAGTGTTAGGAGGAGGGGGAGGGGGGAGGGGAGATACGTTGTAGTGTTTGGAGGATGTGGGAGAGATAGGCTGTAGTGTTAGGAGGGGGGGGGGGGGGGGGATAGGCTTTTGTGTTGGGGCCAGATAGTGGGGAGATGCTGAAATATTAGGAGGGGGAGATAGTGATGGGGAGAAAGTTAGGGGGAGAAAGTTACAGGGGGGAATGGGAGTTAGGGGCACATAGTTAGGGGCGAGATAGGCTGTAACATTAGGAGGGGTAGTTAAATAGAGGAGAAAGTCAGGGTGGAGGGGGGAGGGAAGCTATGGGGAGAGATAGGGGGAGATAGGCTGTGATATTTGGAGGGGGAGAGAGTTAGGGGGAGATAGGGGAGATCGCTAGGGGGAGAGAGAGTAAGGGGAAAGATATGCTGTGCTGTTAAGAGGAGGATACAGTTATGGGGAAATAGTTGGGGGGGGGGGGGGGGGGGTGGATAGCTAGGGGCAGATGTTAAAGGGGGAGGGAGAGAGAGGAGTTATGGGTAGGGAGATATTAAGGGGGAGATAGGCTGTAAGGTTAGAAGGGAGAGATAGTTAGGGGGAGATATTTAGGGGGAGATAGTTGGGGGAGATATTTAGGGGGAAACAATTAAGGGGGAGATATTTAGGGGGGGACAGTTAAGGGGGAGATATTTAGGGGAGATAGTTGGGGGAGATAGTTAAGGGGGAGATAGTTGGGGGAGATAGTTAAGGGGGAGATAGTTAGGGGGAGACAGTTAAGGGGGAGACAGTTAAGGGGGAGATATTTAGGGGGAGACAGTTAAGGGGGAGATATTTAGGGGGAGATAGTTGGGGGAGATAGTTAAGGGGGAGATAGTTAGGGGGAGACAGTTAAGGGGGATATAGTTAGGGGGGATAGTTAGGGGGAGACAGTTAAGGGGGAGATAGTTAGGGGGAGATAGTTAGGGGGAGACAGTTTAAGGGGGAGCAGTTAAGGGGGAGATAGTTAGGGGGAGATAGTTAGGGGGAGATATTTAGGGGGAGACAGTTAAGGGGGAGATATTAGGGGGAGATAGTAAAGGGGGAGATAGTTAGGGGGAGGACGAGTTAAGGGGGAGATAGTTAGGGGGAGATATTTAGGGGGAGACAGTTAAGGGGGAGATATTTAGGGGGAGATAGTTAAGGGGGAGATAGTTAGGGGGAGATATTTAGGGGGAGACAGTTAAGGGGGAGATATTTAGGGGGAGATAGTTAAGGGGGGAGATAGTTAGGGGGAGACAGTTAGGGGGAGATAGTTAGGGGGAGATAGTTAGGGGGAGATAGTTAGGGGGAGATAGTTAGGGGGAGATAGTTAGGGGAGACAGTTAAGGGGGAGATAGTTAGGGGGAGATAGTTGGGGGAGACAGTTAAGGGGAGATATTTAGGGGAGATAGTTAAGGGGGAGATAGTTAGGGGGAGACAGTTAAGGGGGAGATAGTTAGGGGGAGATAGTTAGGGGGAGATAGTTAGGGGGAGATAGTTAGGGGGAGATAGTTAGGGGGGGAGACAGTTAAGGGGGAGATATTTAGGGGGAGACAGTTAAGGGGGAGATAGTTAGGGGGAGATAGTTAGGGGGAGATAGTTAGGGGGAGATAGTTAGGGGGAGACAGTTAAGGGGAGATAGTTAGGGGAGATAGTTAGGGGGAATAGTTAGGGGGAGATAGTTAGGGGGAGATAGTTAGGGGGAGACGTTAAGGGGGAGATAGTTAGGGGGAGATAGTTAGGGGGAGACAGTTAATGGGGAGACAGTTAAGGGGGGACAGTTAAGGGGGAGACGTTAAGGGGGAGATGTTAAGGGGGAGGACGTTTAAGGGGGAGATAGTTAGGGGGAGATAGTTAGGGGGAGATAGTTGGGAGATAGTTAGGGGGAGACAGTTAAGGGGGAGATAGTTAGGGGGAGATAGTATTGGGTGGAGATATTTAAGGGGAGATATTTATGGGGAGTAGTTAGGGGAGTATTTAGGGGAGATATTTGAGGAGATAGTTAGGGGGAGATATCTAGAGTAGATAGTTAGGAGATAGTTAGGGGAGTATTTATGGAGAGATAGTTAGAGGTAGATAGTGTTAGGGGAGATAGTAAGGGGAGATATTGTAAAAGAGATAGTATAGGGGAGAAGTTAAGGGGATAGGGGAGATATTTATGGAGATAGTAGGGGGAGATAGTAAAGGGAGATAGTTAGGGGGAGATAGTTAGGGAGAAGTTAGGGGAGATATGTTAGGGGAGATAGTTAGGGGGAGATTAGTTAAGGAGGAGATAGTTAGGGGAGATATTTTGGAAGTAGG
>CM054152.1:47997522-48002522 GCA_028751875.1 Rapana venosa
GAACTCCAGGGGAAACTATCCCCTTGAACGGGAATCGAACCCGGGTCGTCAGATTGCGAGCGCAATGTTCTAACCACTAGGCTATCCCGTCCCCCATGTGAGCATGTGAGCACACGCAGAACATCTTGTACACCACAGTACCCACACGTAGAATCCCAGTCACCTTTCACACAACAGGCCAGCTTGCATTGGTGGGCACGGATGACAGAACATACCCAGCATGCTATTTGTGGTCTGGAGATGTATAGACTCGGCCAGGTTTTACTTGCCAAAGACATACAGCCCGAACAATTCATTGTAGTTCCTTTCTCACCGACTCTTGTTAAAGTCAGCCCAGGTATAGTAAGTCAAGTCAAGTCAAGTCAGTTACACAGGAGAGCAGCTGGTTCCCTGCAGTGACTGAAGAGGAGGGTGGTGGTGGTGGGGGGTGCTGGGTGGGGGGGGGGGGGGGGGGGGGGGGGGGGGGGGATGGGGGGATGACAACCTTCATTCACCAACAGCCTTGTTCAGGGACGTCTTCAGGCTGACCATTCTTGGCGCAGGGCGACCAGTGATGTTTACAGACTTTGTCAAGTGAGTGTGATTGCAGTGAAGGAAGGAAGGAAGGAAGGGAGTAAGGAAGGGAGGAAGGAAGGAAGGAAGGAAGGAGAAGAAGGAAGGAAGGAAGGAAGGGAGGAAGGAAAGAAGGGATGGAGGAAGGAAGGAAGGAAGCAAAGAAGGAAGGAAGGAAGGAAGAGGAAGGGAGCAAAGAAGGAAGGAAGGAAGGACAGAAGGAAGGAAAGAAGGAAGGATAGGAAAGAAGGAAGGAAAGAAGGAAGGAGGAAGGCAGAAGGAAGGAAAGAAGGAAGGATAGAAAGAAGGAAGGAAAAGAAGGAAGGAAGGACAGAAGGAAGGAAAGAAGGAAAGAAGGCAAGAAGGAAGGAGGGAAGGACGAAGGCAGCGGGGAGGTGTCCCTGTTGTTTGTCAGTCCTCCAGCCCTCCCGCGGCAGGTTTGTGGAGAATGCAGGTGTGTTCAGGCAGTGTCGGTGATGAGAGGAGTGGAGTGAAGTCATCGGGAAGGGACGCGTTAATTTTGTTGAGCAAGTGAGAAGTCTCAGGCTGGGTTTTGGTCTGAAACAGGACGTCTTCCTTTTCACTAGTCCACGAGTAGCGGAGGAGGACTGTAGACAGTGAGATGAAGGCCATGCAGCACTCTTTCGGGGATCAGTGACTTAGGTTGGCCCAGGATAGGCAGGAGTGGAAGGAAGCGCTTTGTTGCTGCCCTATACACACACACCACTGGGTGGGTGTAATGGTTAATGATGATGATGATGATGAGTAGCGGTCTGGGTGCTAGTTAATTGCTAATGAAATTAATCGAAGTGCCGTGTGCAACATACATTTAGCGCCAGTAAAAAAGGAAAGATAGCCCATGGCAATAGAACTGTCTGTGATAACATTTTGTGTGTGTAGAACAACACTTCTTACAGATGCAGGTTTCACAAGAGCTTTGTTTTAAATAAAGGGACTAAGCACTACACTAGCAGCGAGGCGCTCGCTCTCCCAAAGAGAGCAGCCCGAATTGTACACAGAGAACTAGGCCGTGACAGAAAGTAGCATGCACTCCACACTCCACTCAACTCCACTCCACTTCATGCACTCCACTTCACTCCATCACACTATATCCACTCCATCACACTACATCCACTACGCCACACTACATCTACTCCACTCCACCACACTACATCCACTCCACTCCATCACACTCCATCCACTCCACTCCACTCCATCACAATAAAACTACTCCAACTCCCCTCCACCTCTTCACACTATATCCACTCCACATTATACCCCAAACTCCACTCCATTCCATCACACCCCATCCACTCCACCCACACACATCATATCCATTTCCACTCCACTCCACTCCTCCACACTACATCCACTCCACTCCACTCCACACACTACACCCACTCCACTCCACTCCATCACACTACATCCACTCCACCCCACATTATACCCCACTCCACTACTTCACACTACATCCACTCCCACTCCACTCCCCATATACTCCACTCCACTCCATCACACTACATCCACTCACTCCACTCCATCACACTACATCCACTCCACCCCCAATCACACTACATCCACTCCATCACCTCCATCACACTACATCCACTCCGTCACACTAACCACACTCCACTCCACCACACTACATCCACTCACTTCAACTCCATCACACTACATCCACCCCAATACTCCACTCACACCCATCCACTCCCACACCACTCCATCCACTCCACGCACTCACCACACTACATCCACTCCACTCCACCAACTCAACTCCACTCCACTCCATCACACTACATCCACTCCACTCCACTCCACTCCATCCACTCCACTCCATCACACTACATCTACTCCACTCCACCACACTACATTCCACTCCACTCCAACCATACACTACATCCATCCACTCCACTCCATCACACTACATCTACTCCACTCCACTCCATCACACTACATCCACTCCACTCTACCACACACTCACCCACTCCATCCACTCCACTCCACTCCATCACACTACATCCACTCCACTCCACTCCATCCATCCACTCCATCCCCATCACACTACATACATCCACTCCTCCACACTCACCATCCACTCCACTCCTCCACACTATATCCACTCCACTCCATCACATACATCCACTCCACTCCTTCACACTACATCCACTCCACTCCATCCTCCACACTACTCCACTCCACTCCACTCCACCACACTACATCCACTCCACTCCATCACACTACATCCACTCCACTCCATCACACTACATCACCCACTCCACTCCTTACACTACATTCACTCCACTCCACTCCACCACACTACATCCACTCCACTCCATCCCAACTATCACATACCACTCCACTCCACTCCTCTACACTACATCCACTCCCCACTACCCACTCCACCCCACTACATCCACCCCAACAACTCCTTCACCACTACATCCACTCCCTCCTCACACCATCCATCCACTCCACCCAACTCCACTCCCTCCATCACACTCCACCCACTCCACTCCACTCCATCACACTCCACCCACTCCACTCTACTTCATCACTTTCTCCACCCACTCCACTCCACACTCCACTCCACCCACACTACTTCATCCACTCCACTCCACATTATACTCCACTCCACTACATCACACTACATCCACTTTACTCCACTCCACTCCATCACACTACATCCACTCCACTCCATTACACTACATCACTCCACTCCACCCACACACGCATCCACTCCACTCCATTTTTCACCCCATCACATTACATCCACTCCACTCACTTCACTCCACTCCAATCCAATCCATCACACCTCATCCACTCCACTCCACACTACATCCACTCCACTCCATCACCACTACATCCACTCCACTCCACTCCATCACACCTACATTCACTCCACTCCACTCCTTCACACTACATCCACTCCACTCCACTCACATTATACTCCACTCCACTACATCACACTACATCCACTCCACTCATTACACTACATCCACTCCACCCCACCCATCACACTGCATCCACTCCATCCCCCTTCACACCCATCACATTACATCCACTCCACCCCACATTCACTCCACTCCAATCCAATCCATCACACTACACCCACTCCACTCCACTCCACTCCACATTATACTCCACTCTACTTCACTCAACTTCTCTTCGGATGAGACTATAAACCGATGCCCCGTGTGCGAACGCACGCAGAACATCTTGCGCACACGTTAAATCCTGTTCCACCTTTCGTAAGAGTAGGCCATTGTGTACCGGTGGGAACAGATGACAGAATTTACAAAACCGCATACACACGGGGACTGGATGTAAAAAAGCACATAAGTGCTTATTCCATTATCCTCGATATAAAAGAATAAAATATAAAATAAAAAAATAAAAATAAAAACTCCACTCCACTCCAATACAATGCAATACAATACAATACAATGGAATACAATTCATTTCAATAAAAGATTGGAAAAGAACAAAACAGATTAGAATTCTTTTTTCCTTTTTTGTGGTGTCTTTAAAAAAAAAAATTTTTCTTTTTTCTTTTTCTTTCTTTCGTTTGTTCTTTCGTTGGGTTGCATCCTCTTCACACTATCACCCCCCCCTTTCCCCTCCCACACGTAATTTGACAACATAATTATTCTTCTATCGGCTTTTCTCTTAACACAGTTAGGCAGTCCTCATCGGAAAGAGCACGTAATCACAAACTCTAAGGTGTTGACTTTCGTTTTTGTTGAAATTTATATCCAAAACAATACAATCGATTTTCAAGGAAATGAGGCACTTAATATGTACATCAGCAGATATGTATAACTGTTTATCGCTGATTGTGTATGGTCTGTCTGTCTGTGTCTGTCTGTTTGTCAGTTTGTCAGATTGACTGACTTTCTGTCTGTCTGTCTGTCTGTGTCCTTCTGTCAGTTTGTCAGATTGACTGACTTTCTGTCTGTCTGTCTGTCTGTCTGTGTCTGTCTATTTGTCAGTTTGTCAGATTGACCGACTTTCTGTCTGTCTGTCTGTCTGTCTGTCTGTCTGTCTCTCTCTCTCTCTCTCTCTCTCTCTCTTTCCATCTCTGTCTCCATCTCTGTCTGTCTGCCTGTCACTCTCTCTCTCTCTCTCTCTCTCTCTCTCTCTCTCTCGCTCGCTCGCTCTCTCTCTCGCTCGCTCGCTCGCTCGCTCGCTCTTTCCATCTCTCTCTCCCCATCTCTGTCTGTCTGTCTGTCACTCTCTCTCTCTCTCTCTCTCTCTCTCTCTCTCTGTCTCTCTCTTCTCTCTCTCTCTCTCTCTCTCTCTCTCTCTCTCTCTCTCTCTCGCTCTCGCTCTCGCTCTCTCTCTGATTTAGCGTATGAGATTTGCTGTTATTGTCATTTTCAAAATTGATCAGAAATGGTATACTTCTACCCCTGTGTGTATGACTTCAGTCTTGTGGGTCCATGAAGTCG
>CM054152.1:48007522-48015022 GCA_028751875.1 Rapana venosa
CAAACTGGAAAGAAAGGGCGAGGCTGGGAATCGAACCCAGAACCTCACGGTTTACTTGTTGGCAGGCGAACGTCTTAACCATCCTGCCACCTTCCTTCCTATAGATACAGATGGACCAGGACATGTACAGCCAGACTGCTCAGAGAGTAGGTCAACCCAGAACTGTCTGACCTCCCCCCCTCCTTCAGCCAGCAGACGGCAGTCCCTTCCCTAGCTAGCGGCAGTCACAGCTGCGTGACTGACTGACTGTCCTTGCCCCCTGCACACTGCTGATGTCCAGTGAAATCTGACCCCTGCATGACGCAAACCAGCCATAGACAGGGAGGATAAAGCGGCAACAAACCATGTTACCGGTCATACAGGCGGTCTTTTGCAGCTGCTTCACTTCAAATGAAAAGCGTTCAGAATGAGGAAGAGTTTCAGCGGGGTCGGCATCTCGATTCGGAGAGGAGTCATGGTAAAACGCGACAGATCTATATTACTGCACGGTTAAAATGACATCCCTAGAAGAACATGAAGGAACAGTGAGTATTGGAGGGCGAACAATCACAAACTTGCGCTTCGCTGATGATATTGACGAATTAGCTGGTCACATGCAAGAATAGGGAAACAAATACAGTTGCAGACATGAAAAAGAAAAAAAAAATGGGTGGCACTGCGCTTATGGCGACGCACTCTCCCGCTCTCCCCGGGGAGAGCAGCCCGAATTTCACGGAGAGAAATCTGCCGTGACTTAAAGTGGTATGAAATGAAATCTGAGCGCTTTGATTTGTTGCTTTACAAGATTCAGCGCTATATAAATTCCATACATTATTATTATTATTATTATTATTATTATTATTATTACTATTATCATTATTATTATTATTATTATTATTATTATTATTATTATTATTATTATTATTATTATTATTATTAATAGAACTAACAGACTTAGTGAACCCTATAAAAGAAAGATCAACAAAATTTGGTATGGAAATCAGCGGGGGAAAAAACAAACGTTATGACAAACAGCAACTTCACATCAGAAATCAAAATCAAAGACCAGAAACTTGAAAATGTTCACAGATTCAAATATTTGGGATCTATCGTGACAGATGAGGGATCAAAACCAGAAATACTGTCAAGACTTGCCCAGACCATAGCCGCAATGACCAAGCTCAAACCCATCCAGAGCAACAGAGAAATCGCCATCAGTTCCAAAATCAGACTGATGCGCTCTCTGGTCATGTCAATCTTCTTATATGCATGTGAATCGTGGACCCTCATAGCGGACTTAGAGAGAAGAATAAGAGCTGTAGAAATGAGGTGCTTCCGAAGACTCTTAGGCATCTCATACAAAGACCACATCACGAATGAAGAAGTCAAGAGACGCATCCGCAATGATATCGGGCCCTATACTGACCTTCAAACACTCGTCAGACAACGAAAACTGAAGCGGTTTGGTCATGTCACACGCTCCTCTGGTCTTGCTAAAACAATCCTACAAGGCACAGTGAGGGGAGGAAGAAGAAGAGGCAGACAAAGGAAGAAATGGGAGGACAACATTCGAGAGTGGACAAACATGGAGCTGAGAGACACCCTGAGTGTGGCTGAGAGACGAGAGGACTGGAGAAAGGTGGTTGACAAAGCTTCGAAGGCGCCCCAAAGGATTCGGAATCTGAGGAATCGGTGACGGTGATGGTGAACACTGCAAAAACATGTTGACCTTAAAATGAGTAATGGAACTGGACAGTACAGTTGCTTAGACAATAAAGTTTGCCGTTGACAATGGGCAGTCCTGACTCTGAACAGGAATGGATGTCAGTTGTTTGGCGGGTCACCAGGAGAGAGAGACAGTGAACGTACAGGGAAGCAACTAACCGCGGTCATCCAGCCAGCCCCACTGGAAGCTCACCATCTCAGGCGTCACTAAAAACCGTGCTTCAGTACACAGGTTGTCAGGCACACTTTAAACAGTGGTCTCTGGGAGAGAGCTGCCTCGTGGCTGTGGTTGGTTGGAACAGTCCCTAAGGTGGAGACCTCTGCTAGTACTCTGATATTATCAAAGAAGACAAAGAAAATCAAAACATTTGGGTGGGGGGGGGGGGGGGGGGGGGGGGGGGGGAGGGAGGGGGGGGGTTCATGGTAAGCACTGTTGTTTAGTTTTTGTTGACTTGTACGACCATATAAACATCCATATTCCGACTTCACGGGATCTTTCCTCCTTTCATGGAGGATGCAGGTTGTTGCTGTACAAGAGTCATACAACACCATGGTGGGTCCCTTTGTCTTTGGGAGAGTTTAAAAGAAATGTAGAGATGGAAGAGGCTGAAACAAGGCTAACCACAGAGTGAAGAGGAAACACATAGTGTGATAGCCAGCAAGGTGTTGAAATGGTGAGACAGCCATCCCCTGAGAAGAAAATAGGAGCCGCCATGCAGGAGGTGGGAAGACAGACAGCTGAGTTAGTTCGTTGAGACATGGACTGTGGCTGTCCTGTCTGGTTCTTGTCTTTGGACAAGGGGTGTGATAGGGAAATCTTCCCCCACCTCAGTCAAAGTCAGTTGTAATTTGTGGCAGTTAAGCTGCCTTTTTGATAGTCCCGCAAGCCTGCAATGATAGAGGTTAGTATCTTGATTAGTTCACATGAAAGGAGAGGAGAATTCGATAAAAGAAGGTTTCCTAAGCCAAGAAACCAATTTCATGTTTTGCTGCAGAGACCATGCCAAAATCTAAAATCTTTAGCAAATCTTCATCAGTGATCTGACCTGCCATAAAAAGTAAGTACCATATTAATACGAAATTCTTTAAGAAGATGAATTTGATGCGAATATTGGTGGCTAAGATGGCTAGCTGGAATCTGTTATCAAGCTCTGTTAACTTTGATAAACTACTATCGACCTTCTGGCCTGACTTTGATGGTGACCTGGGTTGTCTCGTTTTGGAGTGTCCGTGATGTTGTCAAGATGACATATCCTGTTCTACCATATTCATGCCTTGCCCTGGTGGGGAACTTGCAAGCTAGCTATGATCCTGCGAGCAATGCCAGCTGGAGCTGAAGGCCCTGGAAGGTCCATCTAGGCTGGACAGGTCATTGTGGGAGGGGCCAGACTAAAGATGCCTTAAACAAGAAAGCAATGACAACCGCTTTGTTGTACTCACTTTCCAAGAACTGCAGCACCCAACTGACACAGGAATAGAGAACAAAACGACAGAGTTCTGGTTTCTTTAGGACCTCCAGGAAGGAACAGGACTCTAGTGCTGCTGGGGAGGGAGGGAGGGAGGGAGGATCCAGGGTGGTGAAAGGTCACTGTGATGACGGTGTTTCCCCCCAATGTCATTGCCAGGGACAACCGTGTGGAGACTCCTCAAGAAAGAGCAAAAAGAGGAACGGTAAGAACGCCATCAGAGTTGGCACACGGAGTGTCTGAATGATGCTAGAGAACACCGACAAGCTACACCTGTTGGTACACGAATTAGAAAGGAGTCAAATCAACATCACTAGCTGGTCTTGTTAAAGTGAGGTTGATGGGAGAAGGTAAGTTCTCACACAGTGACTACACACCTGTCTACAGCGGTCATGACCAGGGTGACATGAACAGTGTTACTGTTGTGTTGGGCAGAGAACACGCTGCAGCAATGGAAAGCTTTCATTCAATTAGCGATCGTTTCCACTCCCATTAGATAAATGCCAAACATCATGTTATCTTTTTTTTTAATTTATTTATTTTTTATTTTATTCTTTTATTTCGATGATAATGGAATAAGCACTCATGTGCTTTCTTTCATCCAGTCCCCGTGTGTATGCATTTGTGTACATGTTGTCATCCGTTCCCACCGGCACACAATGGCCTACTCTTCCGAAAAGCGGAACGGGTTTTAACGTGTGCGCAAGATGTTCTGGCATGTAGGCATCCAGGCATGTGCATCAATATCCACCAGCACTGACGAGAAAATTGAACTGTTTGTTAACCTTTAAACTGTCGGAGACAAATGACCAAAAAGGGAGCCATGTATTATAATAGGTGACCTCCATGCAAAAAAAGGGGAAGACAGAGAAAGTGGAATCGGCCCAGGCTAGGGATTGGGAGAGAGAAGTGAAGGAGGGGACATGCTGGAATCCTTCTGTCAGGCAAACAAGCTGGACATTACAAACGCCCTCTTCAAGCAGCCAGTCAGAAGTTCTTACACCTGGATATCGCCAGAAAATAATAATAATAATAATAATAATGATAATGATAATGATAATGATAATAATAATAATAATGATAATAATAATAATAATAATGTATGGAATTTATATAGCGCTGAATCTTGTAAAGCAACAAATCAAAGCGCTCAGATGATTTTGTTTTTTTTTATAATATCGGGGATAATGGAATAAGCACTCATGTGCTTTTTAAAAAAAAAAACATCCAGTCCCCGTGTGTATGCGGTTTTGTAAAATTTGTCATCTGTTCCCACCGGCACACAATGGCCTACTCTTTCGAAAAGTGGAACAGGATTTAACGTGTGCGCAAGATGTTCTGCATGCGTTCGCACACGGGGCCTCCTGTTTATAGTCTCATCCGAAGGAATGAAAGAAAACAGAGAAATCAAATCAAATCGTTTACATTAAGATGAATAGAAGATGGGAGTCAGCAATTCTAAACTCAATAACCCCGTCACGCAGAGACTGTGATACCAACCACATACTCGTGATCGCAAAAGTACGATTCGAAGCAATGAAAACTAGCGAGAATATACCATCCCATACACTTTGGCAGGGTGAAGGGATATTGGCTGTTGAAGATGGGGATAGTTCTGAGATGAAACAAGAGGGGAAAAATCTTAGGTTTGAAATTAATATGTCTTGAGGCTGGATTTAAAAGTGTCATAAGTGGGCTTTTGGCGAAGAGAGAGAGGGAGGTCGTTCCAGGTCGATGGACCCGAAATAGCAAAAGAATGGCGGCCATCGGTGGATTGGTTGAATCTAGGTATTCGTAAGCACAAGGTATCTGCAGCAGAGCGAAGGGAGCGAGAAGGAGTGTATAGGTGAAGACATTTACAGAGGTAGGAAGGTGCTGTTTTGTGGAGGCATTTGTAACACAGGTACATACATACATACATGCATACATACATAGATTCATACATACATACATACATACTTATATATACATACATACATACATACATACATACATACATACATACATACATACATACATACATACATACATACATACATACATACATACATCAAGGGTGGTAGGGTATCAGCTGTTGAAGGTGGAGAGACGCACTCACCCACACTGATGTGGAGTAGACATCATTGCCCAAGGAGGATTGCAGTTACCCTGAAGGTGGGCAAAAACGGTCACATGTGCAAACGTCTCACCAAGCTCTGAGCTCTAGCGGAGGAAGGGAAAACATGCCGTGCACTCACTCTTCAGGTTTTCGTCTGCACAGTAGTACTGCTGTTGCTGGTCTTGCTTTCAGAACAACTTCGGTCCGATACGTGGCGTGCTTGTTCAGGGTAGTGACAGACTGTTGCAGTGTAAAATATTTGCGTGATGCAAAACTCGTACCTCTTGTTCCGTACTGACAAATATCAAAAGCTGTGTACCTTGAGGTTGAAGTGTTTAAAGGTCAGAATCAGCGATCTTTTATTTATTTATTTTACTTTTTATTTTATACCACTTTAAGTCACGAGATTTCTCTGCGTGAAATTCGGGCTGCTCTCCCCGGGGAGAGCACGTCGCCACAAGAGCAGCGCCACCCTTTTTTTCTTTTGGTCTGCAACTGTATTTGTTTCCCTATCTGAGTGGCTTTTTCCTAAGAATTTTGCCAGGGACACTCTCTTGTTGCCGTGGGTTCTTTTACGTGCGCTGATATATCACTCCGGTACCAAACAGACCCTGACAGTGCTGCCTGTTTGTGCAGAACGTGAGATTGCAGACGATGAGGAATCTCAGTGTCTGGCTTGGCTATCCTCCTCTCCGAGATCTCTTGGGGACGGGATAGCCTAGTGGTCAGAACATTGCGCTGGCAATCTGACGACCCGGGTTCGATTACCGTTCAAGGGGATATTTTCCCCTGGAGTTAACATCAGTACAGACTCCACTCTCCCCAAAAGTCCTTCGGATGTCCGTGTGCGAACGCACGCAGAACATCTTGCGCACACGTTAAATCCTGTTCCGCTTTTCGTAAGAGTAGGCTATTGTGTGCTGGTAAAAACAGATGACAGAATTGACAAAACCGCATACACACGGGGACTGGATGTAAAAAAGCACATGAGTGCTTATTCCGTTATCCTCGATATAAAAGAATTAAATTAAAAACAATCTGCCCCCAAAGTATACCCCTTGACAATTTGATACTATTTGATGTATGTCAGTTTTGACTGATTTTATTATTATTATTTTTTAAATTTATTTTATTTATTCTTTTATATCGAGGATAATGGAATAAGCACTTATGTGCTTTTTTTTACACCCAGTCCCCGTGTGTATGCGGTTTTGTCAATTCTGTCATCTGTTCCCAGCGGCACACAAAGGCCTACTCTTACTCATGCTCATGCAGAATGAACATGAAAGACACTCCATTGCACTGAACTGGTGTGTACAGCGTGGAAAGGGTGAGGACGTCACGTCAGCGCTGCACATGTACCTATGTATGCAGTTGTATTCTGCAGAGCAGTCAGAAAATGGTACACTTAGTCATAAACATCTTGGCACACGTTAAAGCCTGTTCTGCTTTTCGAAAGAGTAGGCCCTTGTGTGCCGTGGGAACAGATGACAACATTTACGAAGCCGCATGCACACGGGGACTGAATGTGGAAAGGCACATGGGTGCTTATTCCATTGTCCTCGATTTAAAAAAAAAGAGTGCTTTGATTTGTTGCTTTATAATAATAATAATAATGTATGGAATTTATATAGCGCTGAATCTTGTAAAGCAACAAATCAAAGCGCTCAGATTTTATTTCATACCACTTTAAGTCATGGCAGATTTCTCTCCGTGAAATTCGGGCTGCTCTCCCCGGGGAGAGCGGGAGAACGCGTCGCCACTTAGCGCTGCGCCACCCTTTCACCCTTTTTTTTTTTCTGCAGCTGTATTTGTTTCCCTATCAGAGTGGCTTTTTTCTAAGAATTTTGCCAGGGACAACTCTCTTGTTGCCGTGGGTTTTTTTACGTGCGCTAAATAATTACGTGTAACACACGGGACCTCGGTTTATCGTCTCATCCGAAAGACTAGCGCCCAGACCACCACTCATGGTCTAATGGATGGGGGAAAAATTTCCGGTCCAAACGGGGTACGAACCGCCGCACACTTCAGACCCGGACTTTTCGCTTTCTAGACAGGCGCGTTACCTCTAGACCACCGATCCACTGCTTTACAAGATTCAGCACTATATAAATTCCATACATTATTATTATTATTATTATTATTATTATTATTATTATTATTATTATTATTATTATTATATTATCATAATATTAATAATAATAATAATAATTATTATTATTATAAAGTAGG
>CM054152.1:48022522-48025022 GCA_028751875.1 Rapana venosa
GCCATCTATCTAAGAACACATTTCTTAATGATTATACTGAAATACTACATTATTGCAATGTGTCAGTGTGTGTGTGTAGTGTGTGTGTATGTGTGTGTTTGCGTGTATATATGTGTGTGTACGTGCGCGTATGTCAGGTGTGTGTTGTGTGTGTGTGTGGTGTGTGTGTTTGCGTGCATATGTGTGCGTACGTGCGCGTATGTCAAGTCAAGTGAAGTCAAGTAAAATTTTTATTCCCAGATGGTACATTGAATAAGCAATGCCTTTGCTTTTTTTCCCATCAAGCCATCTATCTAAAAACAAATTTCTTAATGATTATACTAAAATACTACATTATTGCAACGTGTCAGTTGGTGTGTGTGTGTGTGTGTGTGTGTGTGTGTGTGTGTGTGTGTGTGTGTGTGTGTGTAGTGTGTGTGTGTGTGTGTGTATTTGCGTGCATATATATGTGTGTACGTGCGCTTTTGTCAGTGTGTGTGTGTGTGTTTGCGTGCATATATGTGTGTGTTCGTGCGCGTATGTCAGTGTGTGTGTGTGCGAGCGCGTGCCCGTGTATCACAGTGTATATGTTGTATGTGTGTGCGCGCGTGTATGTGTCGCAATGTAAGCAGTGTGTGTGTTTGTGTGTGTGTGTGTGTGTGTGGTGTGTGTGTGTGTGTGTGTAGTCAAGTCAAATTATGTCAAGTCAAGTTAAAAACCACTTCAATCACCCCACAAAGGGCACGTACCACACTGACAGCTACATACATAACTTGGTAGGAATCATAATCTAGAAAAAAAAAAAGCATGAAGAAAAGCCACGATCAACATTTTTTTTAAACATTCCAAGATGATTTCAATCACACACTCAAAATACACACAGACACACACACGCACGCACACACGCACGCACGCACGCACGCATACACGCACGCACGCACGCACACACGCACACACCATTATAGGCACAATGTTTGTGCGTGTTTATACGCGTGCGTGTGTGTGACTGTATGTTAAAGCCAAGTGTACCAGTTTTCAGACTTGAAGAGAGGAAGACGGCAGCAGGAGAGAGGCAGATTGTGAACACAGGGCTCTGTTCTGCTCTGCTCTGTTCTGCTCTGCTCTGTTCTGTTCTGCTCTGTTCTGTTCTGTTCTGTTCTGGTCTGTTCTGCTCTGTTCTGTTGCTCTGCTCTGCTCTGTCGCTCTCTGTTCCTCTTGCTCTGCTCTCTGCTCTGTTCTGTTCTGCTCTGTCTCTTTCTGCTCTGTTGCTTTGCTCTTGTTCTGCCTGCTCTGTCTGTCTCTGTTCTGTCTGTCTTTGCCTTCTGTTCTGCTCGTTCTTGCTCTGTTCGTTCTGTTCTGCTCTGTTCTGCTCGTCGCTGCTCGTTCTGCTCCTGCTCTGTTCTGTTCTGCTCTGTTCTGTTGTTCTGCTCTTTTTTCTGCTCTGTTCTTGTTCTGTTCTCTGTGTTCTTCTCTGTTCTCTTCTGTTGTTCTGTCTGTCTCTGCTCTGTTCTGCTCTGCTCTGCTCTGTCTGTTCTGCTCTTCTCTGCTCCATTTGCTCTGCTCTGTCTCTGTGTTTATGTTCTGCTCTTTTCTTCTCTGCTCTGTTCTGTTCTGTGTTCTGACTCTGTCGCTCTGTTCTGCTCTGCTCTCTGCTCTGTTCTGTTCTGTCTTCTGTTGCTCTGTTCTGCTCTCTCTGCTCTGGTTCCGTTCTGCTCTGCTCTCCTGTGCTCTGCTTTTCTCTGGTCCGTTTTGTTCTGCTCTGTCTCTGTTCTGTTCTGTTCTGTTCTGGTCTGTTCTGCTCTGCTGCGCTCTGTTCTGTTCTACTCTGCTCTGCTGTGCTCTGTCTGTTCTGTTCTGATCTGTTCTGTTTCTGTTCTGCTCTGTCTGCTCTGTTCTTCCTGCTCTGCTTCTGTTCTGCTCTGCTCCTTCTGCTCTGCTCCATTTTGCTCTGCTCTGTTCTGTCTGTTCTGTTCTGCTTGTTCTGTTTCTGGTCTGCTCTGTTTCTAGCTCTGCCTGTTCTACTCTGTTCTGCTCTGCTCTGCTCTACTCTGTTCTGCTCTGCTCTACTCTGCTCTATCTGCTCTGCTCTGTTCTGCTACTCTGTTCTGCTCTGCCTGCTTTGTTTGCTCTGTTCTGCTCTACTCTGCTCTGCTCTGTTCTGCTCTACTCTGTTCTGCTCTGCCCTGTCTAGTTCTGCTTGTTCTGTTTGCCTATCTCTGTTCTGCTCTGCTTTGTTCTGCCTGTTCTGTTCTGCTCTGTTCTGCTCTGTTGTGCTCTGTTCTGTGCTCCTCTACTCTGCTCTGTTCTGCTCTGCTCTGTTCTGTTCTGTTCTGCTCTTCTTTGCTCTGCTCTGCTTTGCTCTGTTCTGGTCTGTTCTGCTCTGCTCTGTTCTGGTCGGTTCTGCTCTGTTCTGCTCTGCTCTGTACAAAGCACCTCAATAGGTGGTCCACAGGTAACGCACCGCTACCCGCATAGAAAGTGAGAAGTCCAGGTTTGAAATGGGTGGTGGTTCGATCCCCGT
>CM054152.1:48040022-48060022 GCA_028751875.1 Rapana venosa
GCAGTGCAGTGTAGTGTAGTGTAGTGCAGAGTAGCGTGGAATAGTGTAGCGTAGTGTAGCGCAGTGCAGTGAAGCGCAGCGCAGTGCAGTGCAGTGTAGTGTAGTGTAATGTAGTGTATTGTAGTGTAGTGTAGTGTAGTGCAGTGCATCGCAGCGCAATGCAGTGTAGTGCAATGCAGTGCAGTGCAGTAGAGTGCAATGTAGTGCAGTATATTGTAATGAGGGGGATATTGAATATTGTAGTATTATAGTGTAGTGTAGTGTAATGCAGGGCAGCACAGCGCAGCGTAGCATAGCGTAGTACAGCGAAGCAGAGTGTAGCACATTGTACTGTGTACTCCTTACAGTTAAAGCTAATTTCTCGTCATGAAATCCGAGTTCTCCTTTTGATGGACAACGTCACCACAAGTGCAGCGCCACTCTTTTCCCAGTGTGTACATTAAATTTTGTTTCTCTATGAAGTAGCTTTTTCTCCAAAGTGTTTAACCAGGAACAGCTCTCTTGTTGCCTTGGGCTCTTTTCCATGCACTGAATAAGGCTGGTTCTGTAAGGCGTGGCCTTATTGTGGCTACCCCTCACGGAAGTGTTCGACATATCCCTGACGATTTTTTTAATGGCCGTAGGCGGAAGGAAATAACTGTCATGTGTTATTTAACAAAAACAACAACAACAAAAAAACAAATCCTGTGTTCAGCTTTTTCAGCTACAACACACAATCAATCTCTCTGCCTCTCTGTCTGTCTGTCTGTCTGTCTCTGCCTCTCTCTCTCTGTCTGTCTTCTTCTCTCTGTCTCTCTCTCTATCTCTATCTCTCTCTGCCTCTTTGTCTCTCTCTCTGTGCCTCTCTGTGTCTCTCTCTGTCTCTGTCTGTCTCTCTCCCTTTTTTGTCTCTCTCTGCCTCTTTTCTCTGCCTTCTCTGTCTCTCTCTCTGTCTCTCTCTGCCTCTCTCTCTCTGTCTGTCTCTCTCTGCCTTCTCTCTCTGTGTCTCTCTCTGCCTCTCTGTCTGTCTCTCTCTCTGCCTCTCTCTGTCTCTCTATGTCTCTGTCTGCCTTCCTGTCTCTCCCCAACATTCCAAAGCATACATTTTAGAGCAATTTGTGACGCTACGACACGATACGATTCGATACGATACAGTATCACAACTGACGTACGTGGACAACACAAGTTTCAACGTGCCACACAATATCACCCAAAGGCTTACAGGCTGAACAAGACCACGGCCTCCAGAGAAGGCAAACTGGCAGGGGGGCTGTTTGTCCTGTAGTCACCGTAGCTTTGAGAGAGAGGAGAGAGAGAGAGAGAGAGAGAGTGAGAGAGGGAGAGAAGGGGAAGGGGAGAGGAGAGAGAGAGAGAGAGCGGGAGAGGAGAGAGAGGGGGGGAGAGAAGAGGAGAGAGAGGGGGTGAGGGTGAAGAGAGAGAAGAGAAGGATTTAGAGAAAGAGAGGGGAGAAAGAGGGGGAGAGAGAGAGTGAGAAGAGAGGAGAGAGAGAGGAAAGAGATGGAGGAGGAGAAAAAGAGAAAGGGGAAAGGGGAGGAAGTGGGGAGGAGGATGGGGAGAGAGAGAGGAAGAGAGGAAAGAGGTGAGAGAAGAGAGAGAGGGGAGAGAGGAGAGAGAAAGGTGAGAGAGGAGAAGAGGGGAGAGGAGAGAAAAAGAGAGAGAAAAGAGAGAAGGAGAGGGGAGGGGTGAGTGGAGGGGGAAAAGGGGAGGAGAAGAGGAAAAAGAGAGAGAGGGAGAGAGAGAGAGAGAGAGAGAGAGGAGAGAGAGTGAGGAAAGAGAGAGAGAAAGAGGTGAGGGGAGAGAAAGAAAGGAAGAGGGGGAGAGGAGAGAGAGAAAGAGGAGAGAGAGGAGAGAGAAAAAGGAGAAGATTAGAGAGAAAAGGAGAGAGAGGAGGGAGGAGAGAAAGATGGGGGAAAAGGAGAGAGAGAGGAGAGAAGAGATGAGGAGTTTGTGAGAGAGAGAGAAAGAGTGAGAGGAGAGAGAGAGGGGAAGAGAGAGAGAATGGGAGAGAGGAAAGAGAGAGAAGAGAGAGAGAGAGAGAGGAGGGAGAGAGGGAGAAAAGAGAGGAGGAGAGAAAAGAGAGAGAGAGATGAGAAGAGAGAGAGAGGTGAGAGAAGAGAGATGAGAAAAAGACAGGAGAAGACGAGAGGAAGAGATGAGAGGGGAGAGGAGAGAAAGAGAGAGAGAGAGAAGAAAGAGAGAGAGAGAGAGGAGAGGGGGGGAGAAAGAGGAGAAAGGAGGGGGGAGAGAGAGAGGGGGAAAAAAAGGAGAGGAGGGAGAAAAAGAGGAGAGAGGGGGGAGGCGAGAGAGGAGGAGGAGAGAGGGAGAGGAGGAGAGAGAGAGAGAGGAGGAGGGGGGAGGAGAGGGAGAGAGAGAGAGGGAAAAGGGGAGAGAGAGAGAGAGAGAGGAGAAAGGGAGAGGGGGAAAAAGAGAGGAGAGAATGAGAGAAAAGAGAGAGAGGAGGAGGGAGAGAGGAGAGGAGGGGGGGAGAGGTAGAGAGAGAGAGAGAGGGGAGGAGGAGAGAGGAGGAGAAAAGGGGAGAGAAGAGGTAGGAGAGAGAGAGAGGAGGCGAGAGGGGAGGAGGAGAGGGAAAGAGAGATGAGAGAGGAGGAGAGATGAGAGAGAGAGGAGGAGAGAAAGAAGGGGAGAGGAAGAGAGAGAAGAGAGAGAGAGAGAAAGAGAGGAGAGGGGAGAGAGAGAGAGAGAGAGAGAGAAAGAGAGAGAGAAGAGAGAGAGAGAAAAAGATGAGGGGGAGGGAGGAGAGAGGAAAGAAGAGATGAGGGGGAGAGGGGGAGAGAGAGAGAGAGGGGGGGAGAGAGAGAGAGAGGAGAGAGGGGGAGGAGAGAGGAGAGAAAAGAGAGGGGAGAAGAGAGAGGGGAGAGAGGAGGGGGAGAGGAAGAGAAAAGGGGATGGGAAAAGAGAGAGAGAGCGAGACAGAGAGAGGGGGGGAGGAGAGAGACGAGGAGAGAAAGATGGGTTTTAGGGAAGAGAGGAAAGAGAGGGGAGAAAAGAAATGGAGAGAGAGAGAGAAAAGGGAGAGAGGAGAGAGGGGAGGGGAGGGGGAGGAGAGAGAAGGAGAGGGAGAAGAGAGAGACGAGGAGGAGAAGAGAGAGAGGAGAGGAAGAAGAGAGAGAGAGCGATGAGGAAAAAAAGAGAGGGGAGGGGAGGAAAGAGAGAAAGAGAGGAGAGAGAGTAGGAGAGAGTGGAGAAGAGAGAGAGAAAGAGAGAGAGAGAAAAGAGGAAGGAGGGGGGAGGGGGAGAGAGAGAGAAGAGAGAGGAGGAAGAGAGGAGGAGGGAAAAAGGGGGATGAAGAGGAGAGAGAGAGAGAAGAGAGGGGGACAAAGGGAGAGGGAGACAAAGAGAGAGAGAGAATGAGAGAGAGAGGAGGAAGAGAAAAGAGATGGAGAAGGGAAAGGGAGAGGAGAGTGAGAGAGAGAGAGAGGGGAGATAGAGAGGATGAGAGAGAGAGAAAGAGAGAGAGGAGAGAGGAGAAGAGAGCGAGGAGAGAGAGAGGGGAGAAAAGGAGGAGAAGGAGAGCGAGAGAGAGAGAGAAAAGAGAAGAGAGAGAGAAGAAAGAGAGCGAGAGGGGAAAGAGAGAGAGAGAGAGAGAGAAAGAAGAGAGAGAGAGAAAAGAGAAAAGGAGAGAAATGAGAGAGAAGAGAGAGAGAAAAAGAGAGAAAAGAGAGAAGGAGAGGGGAAAAGGAGAGAGGGGAGAGAGAGAGGAGAGAGAGAGAGAGAGAGAGAGAGAGAGAGTGAGAGAGAGAGAGAGAGAGAGAAAGAGAGAGAAAAAGGGAGAGAAAGACAGAGAGAGGAGAGAGAGAGTGAGGAGAGAGATGAGAGAAAGAGGGGAAAAGAGAGAAAGAGAGAGAGAGCGAGACAGAGAGAGGGGGGAGAGAGAGAAAAGGAAGAAAGAAGAGAAAGATGAGGAAAGAGAGAGAGAGAAAGAAAGAGGGGGAAAAGGGGAAGAAAGAGAGAGAGAGTAAAAGAAGGGAGACGAGAGAGGGGAGAGAGAAAAAGGATAGGAGAGAAGAAGAGAGGAGAGAGAGGGGAGAGAGAGAGAGAGGGAAAGCGGTGTTGGCAGTGGGAATGCCTGTCTGCAGAGAGGTGCATGCAGGAAGAAAGGAGAGGGAGGGAGGGAGAGGGAGGGGAGGGGGTGGAGTGGAAGGGGCGGCCGGGGAATGGCCTTTATGTTTTTCACTCTGGCCCGCACTGCACTGTATTTGTGGCGCTCTGAAGATCTGGGAGAGAGGGAGAAGAAGGGACATGACATGGGGGGGAGGGGGGGGGGGGGTGATCGTGGCGCTTTGAGGAGAGAGAGAGAAAAGAGAGTGAGAGGAGAGAGGAGAGACGGAGAGAGAGAGGGGGGAGAGAGAGAAGAGAGAGAGAGATGAGAGAGAGAGAGGAGAGAGAGAAAACTCAGCAAGTGGCTGAGCAAACTGTGTCCACCATTTATTTATTTATTTATTTATTTATTCTTTTATTCTTTTTTATCGAGGATAATGGAATGAGCACTCGTGGGCTTTTCTACATCCAGTCCCCCGTGTGCACGCAGTTTTGTCAATTTTGTCATCTGTTTCCACCGGCACACAATGGCCTACTCTTCCGAAAAGCGGAACAGGATTTAAAAATTTGCGCTGTAACTTTGATCCTGCACGAAGACATCAACAATAATGACAGCAACTCTAGTACTGCAACCACTGCTACTACTGCTACTGCTACTGCTACTGCTGCTGCTGGTGCTGGTGCTGCTGCTACTACTACTACTACTACTACTACTACTGCTATGACTACTACTGCTATGACTACTACTACTACTACTACTACTACTGCTACTGCTACTGCTACTACTACTACTACTACTACTACTGCTACTACTACTACTGAGCTGCTGTTACTGCTGTTACTTCTGTTATTGCTGCTGCTGTCACGGCTGTTTCTGCAATTGCTACTGCTGCTGCTACTACTGCTACTTCTACTACTGCTACTGCTGCTTCTGATACTGCTGACGCTACTGCTACAACTATCATTATACCAATGATTGAGTGGTGCCAGGAAGATGATGAGATGACGATGAAAAAGATGATGACGACAATGACTTCAACGACGACAATGCCGACAATGACACCGACGACTTTGATGGCGAATGTTATACTTGATCACTCCCTTTTATCTATTTGTACAGCTCCATGTAGATGATGATGATGATGATGATAAAGACGAGATAATGACGACGAAGACAAATTTGTTTGTTTTATTTTTCAAACCTTGCTTGTTTTCAAACTAGTTACATTATGATTTGAGCAAAAAAATTTGAAGTCAACTTTCAAAAATAACACGCAAGGAGCAACATTGTACTCTCTCTCCTCTCTCTCTCTCTCTCTCTCTTCTCTCTCTCTCTCTCTCTCTCTCTCTCTCTCTCTCTCTCTCTCTCTCTCTCTGCTCTTTTTGCCTCTGTCTGTCTGTCACACACACACACCCCACACACACACACACCACACACACACACACGGGATGTGGGCCTAGAATCCCCCCTCCAAAAGACAATCACAATTATCATAAAAGCTTACAATGCTTTGGTCTCTAAACGATATCACGAACTCGTTTAACATTTAACATTTTTTCTTCTTTTTCTTACTCTGAGAACTTGTAATCAGATGGGCAAAACTTACTCTGAACAAAGTTTCGAAAACAAGAACAGGTGTTGTCGAACCTTAGAGATACTGAAGGGGGTTAGGGGATATCGTCAACACTAATCCTTACTCGCACACGAAGACAAAGGACAATCAGAAACAGGCAATGTCTTTGCAGAACATCTTGCGCACACGTTAAATCCTGTTCCGCTTTTCGTAAGAGTAGGCCATTGTGTGCCGGTGGGAACAGATGACAGAATCCACAAATCCGCATACACACGGGGACTAGATGTAAAAAAAAAGCACATACGTGCTTATTCCATTATCCTCGATATAAAAGGAGAAATAAATAAAAAATAAATAAATATACTTTTTTTCTGCAAATGAAAAACCCGGAAGAATGGTCACTCGTGCATAATACAAAATGATAAGAGATAATAAATCAAACATTTACCAGACTAAAAGGAAGGAGCCAACAGCTATGTCTTGACCCGTTTCCTGCTTCTTCTTGGCACTACAGAACGGCTCTATCTACTCTTCTTCCCCTTGTTATAGATATGAGTTTTGGCGGGCCGCAACTCTGCCGGTCGTGGTGGGCACAGTTATGTACCCTAAGCTGTGAAGCAGACGATCTTTTTTTGATGGATTGCCTCGGGGTGAAATTTTGTGTGCAAGGTGCGTTGGTGTCATTAATCTATCAGCGGATTGATGACAAATGGAACTGAAGCTGAGCCAAGACTGCTGAGCAGTGAAGGCAAGCAAGCGGCAGGGAGGCAGGGAGGGAGGGAGGCCGAGGATGTGGCCCTAAACTGCCAGTGCGCTTTTCTGACAGCGCGGTTCACTGCCGTTAGTTATTTGTTCTTTCACACTTCCTGATCTAGTCAGTCAAGTTTCTTTTTTGTTGTTGTTGTTGTTCTGATTTTTATACTTAAGTTCTAAGGCGTCTGGGATAAGATTGTGTGTGTGTGTTGTTGTGTGTGTGTGTGTGTGTGTGTGTGTGTTGTGTGCGTGGGCCCGCGCGCGCGCGTGTGTGTGAGTGTGTGTGTGTGTGTGTTCCTTCTTTTAATTTAAAAGTCGTTTTCACATGGAGTGATATCAGACGAAATTAAGTGTGGGTGTGTATGTTGTGCGCGCGCGCGCATTTGTGTGTGTGTGTTTTGTGTGTGTGTGTGTGTGTGTTGTGTGTGTGTGTGTGTGTGTGTGTGTGGTGTGTGTGGTGTGTGTTGCGTCTATGTGGTGTGTATGTTGTGTGTGTGGTGTGTGTTCTTTTTTTAAAATTAACGTCTTTACACATGGTGATATCAGACAAAATAAGTGTATGTGTGTGTTTTGTTGTGAGCGTGGGGGTGTGCGCGAGTGTGTGTGTGTGTGAAGGTGTTGTGCACAAGTGTGTAGGTGTGTGTTCATAAGTATGTTCACTACAACTGGGAATCTGTATATAGTTACGACGTTTAAAAAAAGTTCTTACATTTGAAACATTTCTAACAATATCCAATAAAATGCTAACCGTTTCATCAAAAAAATGGAAATAAATAATTTGAAGAAAACGACCAACTGGGCTCTTAAGCCTGTCACTATTTCTAACATTTTAAGATCATCAAACAAAATGTCGGTCAGGGATAAACCGACAGTATCAAAATTACACAAAACCAAGCCGGTAAATACGACTTCAACTGATCACAGTCAAAAATAACATGAGGAAGTGATTGGGGCACAAGATACACGACACATTTCCAATGAATTTAGTTTTGAGGGCATCGAGTCTTAATCTAAATATCAGACTTGTCAAATTTAGCAAGTATAAAGGAGAATCTACAATGTTTTCTAAAAAACGGCTATGAGTAGTAGATTTACATTCTTTATCCCAAAAAGGAGAGTGGGCATTGAAGTCACCAGCTGTAAACATGCTGACTGTCAGAAAATCATCAGTGTTGCCGCTGTCAGTATGTCCTTAGGTCATGTGCTTTTGGCCGTCTGCCATATATTTGATTGTCAGGGCCTTTAGAACTTTTTTTTTATGAATAGTAATGATCGACAATTCAAAATTATACCAAAATGAAAAACAAACAAACAAAACAGCATAATGAAATACTACTACTATTCTTTTCCTGGTGATGTTTGTAGTTTTCTTCCAGTCCTTCCAGATATCCATCAAGATTGTGTGTTGTGTCATTGTATTCTCTAGTTCATGGACCAATACTTGCATTCTTAGGTTCATTGACGGAACTTTGTCTGTGTTTTTGGTTGCTTAGTGCCTGGTGTACTGGGTCAATCCTCAATTTCCATTTCATTCCCCTTGGCCCAAACCCCACCCCCGAGTTCCCGTCCCTCCCTGCATTCAGTGATTTCTTTCTCTATAAGTTCTACCAAACTTTGTTTTGTTGACATGTTTTGTAAATATTAACAATTTCTTAATTTCACATTCGTTTTGGGTTTTTTAAATTAACCGATTTTCCTTTGAGAGAGAAGAGAGAATGGGAGAAGGAGAGAGTGAGAGAGAGATAGGAGAGGGAAGAGTGAGAATTTAGAGAGAGAGAAGGAGGAGAGAGAGAGAAAGTGGGCAGAAGCGGCTGTGATATTTTCATGGAGTGTAATTAACGGGAAAAACTTCTTATCCCATTTCCCTGTTGAAAAATAGTCAGGGGAAGGGGGTGGAATCGTCTTTTGAGATGCTAACTATTTTGCCGTTAGTAATTAGCTGGTTGATAAACGTGTGATGTTCTTTGAGTTGTGGTCGATCTTTCAATACCCAAATAATTTGTCTGTTGTAGAAAGTTTATGGAAACATTTGTTTTAAGAGAATTATTTGTTCGATGTGTTTCCATAGATTTCCCGTACAACTGAACAGTCACTGAAAGAAATGTTCAATGAAATCGGTGGTGTGTATCAGTATGAGCACTTATTGGTGTCCGTTACTTTCAATTTACTTAACAGAATGTTAGTAGGGTAAATGTTGTGTAGTATTTTTCAGTGCAGCACTCTAAGTCTAGTTTCCATGGTAACTGCTGCTGCTCTGTTCCATGCTGATTTATCCAAATGGATTCCGAATTTTCTGAGCCAAAAATAATATGCAGAAGGGTAAATTCTTTCTTTACCTGCAGCTAGTAATTGTCTACTTTGCTTTGGCTTCGCATTATACATAACAGCTGGGCTGGTTTGAGACTCGATTTCAATTTCACTCTGTTGAATCCACTGTATCCAATATGTGAAAATAGAGTTAAATAAGGCATTGTATTCAAAGAGAGTGATTGCCCTGTCTTGTCTTGTCCGATACGGTCTTGAATTTCTTCTAAAGACAATATTCTGTTCTCATTTTCATGAATTAAATCATTGATTTGTTCAATACCCTTACTTTGCAATCTTTTAAAGAACAGTACATTATCTTTGTATTTTATCAAAGAATTATGGATGAGAAGCTGGGAGTGAAAGTTAGCGTGGAGAAAGCTTCTTTCCAAAAATCGTTTTTTATTTCTTCAAGATGTTTTATGTCTTGTGATCTACTGTTGATATAAGCTATTTTATCTTCGTTGGCTATCTTTTGCAGGTGCCACTTAGGTACGGTTCACCAGTTTTCTTGTTTCCTTGGGTTGCTTAGTTTGCCTATCCATTGCAGGTAGAAGAGTTTTTTGGAATTCGACCATACTGATCATACCCAGATCTGAACTCTCTCTCTTGGTTTCCATTATTTTCCTTTTTACCTTTCAAAAGCTTTTCTGCTACTCTGCCTCTTTTGCCAGACAAACTTGTACAATATATAGAAGTGACTGTATTTAGTACAAAGTGTGGAAGGCCAACAGATTGCATGACGTACATAAACTGGCTCATTAAAAATGTTTTAATTATCATTATTTTACCTTGTACACTGAGATCACCCTTACTCCATTCTTTTATTATTGTTAACACTGTCAACATTACCACCCGCACTGTTAACACTGTCAACACTACCTCCTGCACTGTCAACACTACCTCCTGCTCTGATAACACTGTCAACACTACCTCCTGCTCTGGTAACACTGTCAACACTACCTCCTGCACTGTCAACACTACCTCCTGCACTGTCAACACTGTCAACACTACCTCCTGCACTGATAACACTTTCAACACTACCTCCTGCACTGTCAATGCTGTCAACACTACCTCCTGCACTGATAACAATGTCAACACTACCTCCTGCACTGATAACACTGTCATCACTACCTCCTGCACTGTTAACACTGTCAACACTACCTCCTGCACTGATAACAATGTCAACAGTACCTCCTGCACTGATAACACTGTCAACACTACCTCATGCACTGATAACACTGTCAACACTACCTCTTGCATTAAAAACACTGTCATCACTACCTCCTGCACTGTCAACACTGCTTCCTACACTGATAAAACTGTCAAAACGACCTTCTTCACTGTTAACACTATCAATGCTACCTCCTGCACTGATAACACTGTGAACACTACCTCCTGCACTTTTAAGACTGTCAACACTACCTCCTGCACTCATAACACTGTCAACACTACCTCCTGCACTGTTAACACTGTCCACACTACCTCCTGCACTGATAACACTGTCAACACTACCTCCTGCACTGATAACACTGTCAACACTACCTCATGCACTGATAACACTGTGAACACTACCTCCTGCACTGTGAACACTACCTCCTCCACTGTCAACACTACCTCCTGCACTGATAACACTGTCAACACTACCTCCTGCACTGATAACACTGTCAACACTACCTCCTGCACTGTCAACACTACCTCCTGCACTGTCAACACTACCTCTTGTATTGTAAACACTACCTCCTGCACTGTCAATGCTGTCAACACTACCTCCTGCACTGATAACACTGTCAACACTACCTCCTGCACTGTCTTTCGGATGAGACTATAAACCGAGGCCCCGTGTGCGAACGCACGCAGAATATCTTGCGCACTCGTTAAATCCTGTTCCGCTTTTCGTAAGAGTAGGCCATTGTGTGCCGGTTGGAACAGATGACAGAATTTACAAAATCGCATACACACGGGAACTGGATGTAAAAATGCGCATAAGTGCTTATTCCATTTTCCTCGATATAAAAGAATAACATAAATGAAATAAAAAAATAAATAAAAATAACACTACCTCCTGCACTGTCAACACTACCTCCTGCACTGTCAACACTACCTCCTGCACAGTCAACACTGTCAACACTACCTCCTGCACTGTCAACACTACCTCCTGCACTGTCAACACTACCTCCTGCACTGTCAACACCACCTCATGCACTGTTAACACTACCTCCTGCACTGTCAACACTACCTCCTGCACTGTCAACACTACCTCCTGCACTGTCAACACTGTCAACACTACCTCCTGCACTGTCAACACCACCTCATGCACTGTTAACACTACCTCCTGCACTGTCAATACTACCCCCTGCACTGTCAACACTACCTCCTGCACTATCAACACTACCTCCTGCACTGTCAACACTATCTCCTGCACTGTTAACACTACCTCCTGCACTGTCAATACTACCCCCTGCACTGTCAACACTACCTCCTGCATTGTCAACACTACCTCCTGCACTGTTAACACTGTCAACAATACCTCCTGCACTGTTAACACTACGTCCTGCACTGTCCTTCGGATGAGACTATAAACCGAGGCCCCGTGTGCGAACGCCACGCAGAATACCTTGCGCACTCGTTAAATCCTGTTCCGCTTTTCGTAAGAGTAGGCCATTGTGTGCCGGTGGGAACAGATGACAGAATTTACAGAACCGCATACACAACACGGGAACTGGATGTAAAAAAGCACATAAGTGCTTATTCCATTATCCTCGATATAAAAGAATAAAATAAATGAAAGAAAAGAAATAAATAAATAAAATAACACTACCTCCTGCACTGTCAACACTGTCAACACTACCTCCTGCACTGTCAACACTACCTCCTGCACTGATAACACTGTCAACACTACCTCCTGCACTGTCAACACTGTCAACACTACCTCCTGCACTGTCAACACTGTCAACACTACCTCCTGCACTGTCAACACTACCTCCTGCAGGTTGCAGCAGTGCAAACTCTACCTGCTGCAGACAATGGAGGGGGCTGTGTGAACCATCATCAGCAAACAGCATCCCAGTCAGGGAGGAGGGGTGTGTACGGACGGGTAAAGTTTATCTTTTGTGTCGGGCAGGGTACGTGTTTTCTAGTTGAAAGAGAGAGAGAGAGAGGCAGGCAGACAAACAGAAAGACAAACAGAGACAGACAGACAGACGGGTCTAATCAAGCGACACAAAACCCATCACATCAAAATCTTTACTATCAGTGCCATTAGGAAAGCAAATGCATGCTGTTTTACACACACAGCCCTCGCTGTGAAGAAGGGAAAATAAGATATCAGCAAATAGTGTATAACACACTACAGGCGAGTAGGAAATGGAACGGAGAGAGCGAGAGAAAGAATATGAATACGAATACAAAAGCGAATAAGAACATTTTTATTGAGGGTAAATGGACAAGCTTACAGCTTCTTTACACCATGCCCGAGAGAGAGAGAGAGAGAGAGAGAGAGAGAGAGATGAGAGAGAGAGAGAGAGAGAGACAGACAGACAGACAGACAGACAGACAGACAGAGGCAGACAGAGACAGAGGGAGACAGATAGAGACAGACAGACAGACAGAGATAGAGGGAGACAGAGAGAGAGAGAGACAGACAGACAGAGACAGAGAAACAGAGAGATACAGACAGACAGAGACAGAGGGAGACACAGAGAGAGAGAGAGACAGACAAACAGACAGACAGACAGACAGACAGAGGAGGCACAGATAGATAGATAGATAGATAGATAGAGAGAGAGAGAGAGAGAGAGAGAGAGAGAGAGTGAGAGAGAGAGAGAGAGAGAGAGAGAGAGAGTGGGTGAGAGAGTGAGTGAGTGTGTGTTTATTTTTATTAGTATTTTATTTATAAATTTATGTCGAAGATAAAGGGATAAGCACTCATGTGCTTTAAACTTTTTTTCCCCATCAAGTCCCCGTGTGTATGCAGTTTTGTCAATTTTGTCATCCGACAATACCACTGAAGACTCAAGCTGATTTGTCTTTCCCAAAAGTGTCTTAAGTCCAGACTAAAGCATACAGAAATGTCTCCATTGACGAGACTGGACTTTGGGTCAGGTCCTGGATTGGCAGACTATCTCCAAGGACTGATCCCCACGTGATGTGTGATAGATAATCCCTGGACAGCTATCCTCACATGGGCCTCTTTAGAACTACCTCACACACACACACACAAACACACACAAACACAAATAGATACACACAAATACACACACACAAACACACACAGACACGCACCTGTCAGGGTCGAACCAGCCCCTAATCATTGGCAAACAGGCAGACAGTGGAACACAAAAGTCAAACGCATGCTGGACATAGGTGTGTGGTTGAACCTTCGTCTTCTCTCCCCTGCTGAATTGGCCTGACGTCAGTCTTTAATTAGTTGTGACACAGCACTGAATTGGTGTGATACAGCACTGAATTGGTGTGATACATCACTGAATTGGTGTGATACAGCACTGAATTGGTGTGACACAGCACTGAATTGGCCTGACGTCAGTCTTTAATTAGTTGTGATGCAGCACTGAATTGATGTGACACAGAACTGAATTGGCCTGACGTCAGCCTTAAATTAGTTGTGACACAGCACTGAATTGGTGTGACACAGCACTGAACTGGCCTGACGTCAGTCTTTAATTAGTTGTGACACAGCACTGAATTGGTGTGATACAGCACTGAACTGGCCTGACGTCAGTCTTTAATTAGTTGTGACACAGCACTGAATTGGTGTGATACAGCACTGAACTGGCCTGACGTCAGTCTTTAATTAGTTGTGACACAGCACTGAATTGGTGTGATACAGCACTGAATTGGTGTGATACAGCACTGAATTGGTGTGATACAGCACTGAACTGGCCTGACGTCAGTCCTGCACTGAGTTGCGGTGACACAGCACTGAACTGGCCTGACGTCAGTCTTTAATTAGTTGTGACACAGCACTGAATTGGTGTGACACAGCACTGAACTGGCCTGACGTCAGTCTTTAGTTAGTTGTGACACAGCACTGAATTGGTGTGACACAGCACTGAACTGGCCTGACGTCAGTCCTGCACTGAGTTGCGGTGACACAGCACTGAATTGGTGTGACACAGCACTGAATTGGTCTGACGTCAGTCTTTAATTAGTTGTGACGCAGCACTGAATTGGTGTGACACAGCACTGAATTTGTCCTGACGTCAGTCTTTAATTAGTTGTGACGCAGCACTGAATTGGTGAGACACAGCACTGAACTGGCCTGACGTCAGTCTGCACTAAGTTGTGGTGACATAGCACTGAACTGACCTGACGTCAGTCTGCACTGAGTTGCGGTGACACAGCCCTGAACTGGCCTGACGTCAGTCTGCACTGAGTTGTGGTTGGATTTGTGTGTGCTGTTGTGTTGTTGTGGATTTTTCAGGCAGTCTGTGTGGGACAAGCTGAACCAGGTGGAAACCATCTCTTTCCAGGTAACCACACAGAGGAGGAAAGAAGAACAGCAGACAGGCTCACAATACACAAGACACTAATCCTACCGCACCCCTATATCTGTGGCAAAGCTTCAGTGCGAACAGAGACTATAGGGTAAAACCAATCTGCTCATACTGTTTGGGACTCAGAAGACCTGTAGGCCTAATCTGCAAGTTCTGCTACAGGGTGAGCAGAGATCAATGGCTGACAATCGGTCAGCACCTTAATTCGGTCGACTTGGTGGAGTAGAGGTACAGGCCACTGTAGCTGGTGAACTCTGTTTACACACTGCCGCTACTTTGACCATTCCCAGCACTGCAGTCACAGGGCAGAGTCAGGGCAGAGGAACCAGACACGATGAACTGGTTGGTGTGAGACTTCACCCTTTCTGCCTTTCCCTGTTCATCCACTTTAAAGGCTGTTTTTCTCGGATTTAAAGCAGAGAGAGAGAGAGGAGAGAGAGAGAGAGAGAGAGAGAGAGAGAGAGGAGAGAGAGAGAGAGAGAGAGAAAGAGAGATGAGAGAGAGAGAGAGAAGAGAGAGAGGAGAGGAGACGCGAGAGAGAGAGAGAGAGATGAGAAGAGAGCGAGAGAGAGAGAGAGAAAAGTGAGAGAGAGCGAGAGAGTGAGAGAGAGAGAGAGACAGAGAGAGCGAGAGAGAGAGAGCGCGAGCGAGAGAGAGAGAGAGAGTGTGTGTTTGTGTGTGTGTGTGTGTGTGTGTGAGTTTGTGTGTGTGTGTGTGTGTGTGTGTAGAACTGCCATTTTGGGTATGGCTTAAATACGTCAGCAATTATAAAATAGAGATAATATCCGATCCTCTAACACACACACACACACACACACGCGCGCGCGCGCGCGCGCGCGCGCGCACACACGCACGCACATACACACACACACATCCTTGGGATGAGACTATAAACCGAGGTCCCGTGTGCGAACGCACGCAGAACATTTTGCACACACGTTAAATCCTGTTCCGCTTTTCGTAAGTGTAGGCCATTGTGTACCAGTGGGAACAGATGACAGAATTTACAAAACCGCATACACACGGGGACTGAATGTAAACAAGCAATGGTGGTTATTCCATTATCCACGATATAAAAGATTAAAATTAAAAAAAACAGAAAAACACACACACACACCACACACACACACACCATCTCCCCTTCGTTCCCCTCTTTCAACCTGACCCAAACCCACCCCCCCGCCTCTCACCCACGCACCCACTCCCTGCACATCATTTTTTCCTAATATGGCTTATGTGAGCAGACGTGAAATTTAAATTGAAGACCAACACTCCTTCCTTCTGTCACGTGCGCCTCGGTGTGAGAAATCTCACCCCCCACTCTCCCCTCTCTCTCGTCTCTTTCTCTCTCTCCTCTCTCTTTCTCTCCCCTCTCTCATCCCCTCTCTCTCCTCCCTCTCCCCCCTCTCTCTTCTCCTCCTCTCTCTCTCTCTTTTTCTCCCTCCTCTCCCTCCCTCTCTCTCTCTTTCCCTCCCTGTCCTCCCCCCTCTCTCTCATCTCCCTCCCTCTCCTCTCTCTCTCCCCCTCTCTCTTTCTTTCTCTTACTCTCTCTCTCTCTCTCTTTCTCTCTCCCCTCTCTCTCTCTCTCTCTCTCTCCCTCCTCTCTCTTTTCTCTCCCTCCCTCCCTCTCTCTCTCCCCTTCTCTCTCCTCTCTCCCTCCTCTCTCTTCTCTCCCTCCCTCTCCCTCCCTCTCTCTCTCTTTTTCCCTCCCTCTCTCTCTCTTTCTCTCCTTTCCCTCTCCTTCCCCCCCTCTCTCTCTCCCTCCCTCTCCTCTCTCTTTCTCTCTCCCTCTCTCTCTTTCTCTCTCCCCCCTCTCCTCCTCTCTTTTCTCTCTCTCTCTCTCTCCCCTCTCTCTCCCCCTCTCTCTCTCCCCCTCTTTCTCCCTCCTTCTCCCCTCCCTCTCTCTCTTTCTCTCTCTTCTTCCCACCTCCTCTCTCTCCCCCCCTCTCTTTCTCTCTCCCTCCCTCCCTCTCTTTTCTCTCTCCCCCTCTCTCCCCCTCTCTCTCTCCCCCCCCCTCTCTCTCTTTCTTTCTCCTTCCCTCTCTCTTTCTCCCTCTCCGTCCCTCTCTCTCTCTCTCCTCCCTCTCTCTCTCTCTCAATAACGGTGTGAAACCAGACAGAAAAACAGCTATTGAATAAAAGGCTCCTACCTCATGGCTGTCCCCACTGCTAGGCGTGAATTCCCCCATTTGAAATCATCTGAGACTTGGAGGTGGCTGTGAGGTGATGTCGTTGGCTGGTCAATCGGGAAATCCCAGTGTCAATGACGTCGTTTCATCCCAGTGAGGGCGTTTGCATTATCGGGAATTTCCAGTGAAACTTTCCATTCTCATTATCATGGGCTCTGCTTTTTTTGTTGTGGGCGTTTGGGGTGGGGTGGGTGGGGGAGGGGGGTGGTGGGTGAGGGGAGACTTTAATCTGTTTCGTTACTGCACTAATTCAATATCCATGTGTTGTTACGGATACGTCGTTTAAATTTTTGGGGCAGTTTCCAGAGTGAACTGTTGAATGCAGCGTGGCATGGATTGGGAAATGCAAACATTAGAGTAGATAATAATTGAATACATGAATGAATAAATAAATAGATAAATAAGTAAGTACATTAGATGCCTTTGTGTCTGCAGGGAGAAACACAATTGAATAAGTGGTTACAGCTTGGAACTGAAAACCAGACGATAACACATTGCAGTTCCGAGAATCGAACAGGATGTCCGTGTGAGGTTATTTCCCCTTGCAGTGCACACTGGTTCGATTTCATTTCCTAACAATCTTTGAAATGACATTCTAAACTAACGTCGTGTGTATGAAAGCACGCTTAAAACCTTGCACACACATCAAAACCCAACCCACCTTTGTTATAGGATTAGCTTGCTATGGCTGATGGCATGGATGGCACCTACATACTCAGCCTGCGTACTGCCAAGGATGGATTTCCCTGTTTTCACTTGCCCACAATACCGTGCAGGCGTGAGAGGTCTCACTAGGGTGACTTGCCCAAGACACACGGGTGATTGAATGGTGAATGAGTAAAGGAGTTGTGCTTGGGTTGACGAATAGATGGGCGGATGAATAAGTGAAGGAATACATTTTGATTTACTGCTAGATGGATGGATGAATAGGTGGATAAAAAGATGGGTGGATGAATGAGTGAGTAGGTCGATAGATGGAATAATGAATAAATAGGTGAATAGATAGATGAATTAGTAGGTGAATAGATGGATGGATGAATGAATGAGCAGGTGAATAGATGAAGAAATGAGTAGGTCGATAGATGGATGGATGAATGAATAAGTGAATGGATGGATGGATGGATAAATGAGTAGATACATAGATGGATGAATGAGTAGGTGAATAGATGGATGAATGAGTAGGTGAATAGATGGATGAATGAGTAGGTGAATAGATGGATGGATGAGTAGGTGAATAGATGGATGAATGAGTAGGTGAATAGATGGATGGATGAGTAGGTGAATAGATGGATGGATGGATGAATGAGTAGGTGAATAGATGGATGGATGGATGAATGAGTAGGTGAATAGATGGATGAATGAGTAGGTGAATAGATGGATGAATGAGTAGGTGAATAGATGGATGGATGAGTAGGTGAATAGATGGATGAATGAGTAGGTGAATAGATGGATGGACGAGTAGGTGAATAGATGGATGAATGAGTATGTGAATAGATGGATGGATGAGTAGGGGAATAGATGGATGAATGAGTAGATGAATAGATAGATGAATGAGTAGGTGAATAGATGGATGAATGAGTAGGTGAATAGATGGATGGATTGATGAATGAGTAGGTAAATAGATGGATGGATGAATGAGTAGGTGAATAAATAAATAAATGAGTAGGTCGATAGATGGATGGATGAATAAGTGAATAGATGGACGGATGGATGAATGAGTAAGTGAATAGATGGATGGATGAGTAGGTGAATAGATGGATGAATGAGTAGGTGAATAGATGGATGAATGAGTAGGTGAATAGATGGATGAATGAGTAGGAGAATAGATGGATGAATGAGTAGGTGAATAGATGGATGGATGACAGAGTGTTCATGGACAAGCGTGCACTTGTGACGTCACACTGAAGTCGAGGAGAGCAGCCCATATTTAACTTTGTCTGGTTTCAAACAGATCAAGCAACAAAACAACAACAACAACAACAAAAACAACAACAACAACAACAACATAAACAACAACAACAACAGCAACAGCAACAACAACAACCCCCCACACACATATTAAAATCCCTGATTATGCTCGAAATGCCTCTGTAGCTGAAAACACCAATCAACAATCAATCAATTAAACAACCATCAAACCAATCAATCAATAATCAGCTAAAACAATGATCTAGTCAATCAGTGTCATGGAAATAACTGATAGGTGGTTGTGAACTGACCAGTTTGCCGACATAATATCCTGTTTGTGTCGTGACGGAGGCCGCGGCGTGGAAGCGGCAGAGCACAGAAGAAATCCCCCGGCAGTCCTGAGGCAGAGTGACCAGTGAATGCAGCAGAGAGGACACAGAGACAGAGACACAGAGAGAAACGCTTGACCTGTGCGGACTAAAGAAGCGGGAACACTGTTGAAATGCGTGTTTTACACGGGGCAGTGGGTGGTAGGGGACGGGAAAGCCTGGTGATTACAGTGATGTATTCGTGAGTAGATATATGGCTGGGCGAAACAAGCTGGATATCTATCTATCTATCTATCTATCTATCTCTCTATCTCTCTCTCTCTCTCTCTCTCTCTCTCTCTCTCTCTCTCTCTATATATATATATATATATATATATTATATATATATATATATATATATATATATATATATATATATATATATATGTATCTTGAAGATGGCTGCAACGGAGGCGCTGGCTACTCAGCGCATGCTGTTGTTTGTTGTTTATTGTTTGTTGTTGCTTGTGGGGCGATCTCCAGCTGAACGCCCCGAGGATCACGTGGAATGTGCACCGGGTCTCTTCCATCACTCCCGGAATCACCGTGATAGCGTAAGTACACACTGGAAGAGAAGTATAATTATCTGTGTGTGTGCTGAATGCTTTCCAATACCGCGCCGCAGAGGAGGCCATACACTGGTTCCAGGGGATTTTTCCTCTTTTGATAGAGACGCATCCGCAATGAAATCGGGCCCTATACTGACCCTCAAACACTCGTCAGACAACGAAAACTGAAGTGCTTTTGGTCATGAAGGAAGGTGGCAGGATGGTTAAGACGTTTGCCTGCCAACAAGTAAACCGTGAGGTTCTGGGTTCGATTCCCAGCCTCGCCCTTTCTTCCCAGTTTGACAAAAAAAATTGAACTGAATGTCAAAGTCCTTCGGATGAGACTATAAACTGAGGCCCCGTGTGCGAACGCATGCAGAATATCTTGCGCACACGTTAAAATCCTGTTCCTCTTTTGGAAAGAGTAGGCCATTGTGTGCCGATGGGAACAGATGACAAAATTTACAAAACCGCATACACACGGGGACTGGATGTAAAAAAGCACATGAGTGCTTATTCCATTATCCTCGATATAAAAAGAAAAAAAAATTCATCTGAGCGCTTTGATTTGTTGCTTTACAAGATTCAGCGCTATATAAATTCCATACATTATAATTATTATAATTATAATTATTATAATAATAATAATAATAATTATTATTATTATTATGTCACACGCTCCTCTGGTCTTGCTAAAACAGTCCTTCAAGGCACAGTGAGGGGAGGAAGAAGAAGAGGCAGACAAAGGAAGAGATGGGAGGACAACATTCGAGAGTGTACA
>CM054152.1:48065022-48082522 GCA_028751875.1 Rapana venosa
CGTATGTGTGTGTTGGGCCACAATATATTTGTTGGGTTTAAAGCATTGGTATACTATATTTTGTTTATTCATTTATTAATATATTTGTCTATGTAGAGAGAGAAAGAGAGAGAGATTGATTGATTGATTGATAACCTTTATTCCCAAGACTTACAGATAAGTATTGATATTCTTTTCTTCATCCGGCCCTTGCCCTGAGAAAGGACTTTCATTGATGATCACAACTAATAATTTCAAGCAAACATCAGCAACGTTATTTTGATATGAGAGATAAAGATAGATAGATAGATAGATAGATAGATAGATAGATAGATAGATAGATAGAGAGAGAGAGAGAGAGAGAGAGAGAGAGAGAGAGTCATTATCTTAATGATTATATTGTCAATCTGCATCTGGCATCAACAAAATCAAATCAAAGAGGAAGCTGGTATAAACATATAAAAAACAATAACAATAACGAAAAAACCCCCAAAACCGGGCGTTGCAAAAATGAACATTTAAAACATTATATTAAATAAGAGCTGTGCTCTGTGTGTGTGTGTGTGTGTGTGTGTGTGTGTGTGTGTGTGTGTGTGTGTGTGTGTGTGTGTGAATACGTACTGATGCCTGTGCGCGCGTGTTAGTACATACAGTAGGTGCTCGTTTTCTTCACATGCTCCTGTTGCATCCGTGTATACGTGCCCCACGCGAGTATGTATGTACATAAGCACGTGCGTAGATGAAGACATGCGTATATGCACAGGCTATACTGTGCTTACATTCCTAGGCAGTTTTGTGCAGGGGGGAATGTATGTATACACCTGCGTGTGAGTGAAAGGCCTGCAGTGTACTGCTTGGTGCAGAATGGAACGAATAGAGATGGCGATAGGAGATGATTTGATGAGAAAGATTCACAATGTCCAGTGGTGGTTTAAAAAAAAAATAACGCACGCAGAACATCTTGCGCACACGTTAAATCCTGTTCCGCTTTTCGTAAGAGTAGGCCATTATGTGCCGGTGGGAACAGATGACAAAATTTACAAAACCGCATACACACGGAGACAGGATGTAAAAAAAAAGCACACGTGTGCTTATTCCATTATCCTCGATATAAAAGAATAAATAATAAATAAATAAATAAATAAATAAACACAAATAAATAAATAAATAAAAAAGACTTGTGCAGCAACACTGAGGAGACTGGTGCGGGCGACTAGCTAGCTGCATAACGTCAGAGGAAGGTTGCATCCTGTTCACACCACTGCTAGCTGCATAACGTCAGAGGAAGGTTGCATCCTGATCACACCACTGCTAGCTGCATAACGTCAGAGGAAGGTTGCATCCTGATCACACCACTGCTAGCTGCATAACGTCAGAGGAAGGTTGCATCCTGTTCACACCACTGCTGGCTGCGTAACGTCAGTGGAAGGTTGCATCCTGATCACACCACTGCTGGCTGCATAACGTCAGTGGAAGGACGCATCCTGTTCACACCACTGCTGGCTGCATAACGTCAGTGGAAGACGCATCCTGTTCACACCACTGCTGGCTGCGTAACGTCAGTGGAAGGCCGCATCCTGTTCACACCACTGCTGGCTGCGTAACGTCAGAGGAAAGCCGCATCCTGTTCACACCACTGCTCACTCCTCCTCTCTCAGTATGGACTGCCCAGTTTCTGATCTGAAGGTCCTGTGATCACGGCTATGAGATGTAAACCTCAGATCAGAAAGCAATGCAGCCATCAACCCATTTTTGCCCTGTTTTATTATTTTTTCCCTGTAGTTTTTTTTAAAGAAGCAATCATTTGGCCATCACTCACAGATCTAGATGCAGCCACTATCAGACAGGATCTGCCCCCACCCTCTTTCCTCTCCTCTACCCCCCTCCGTCCCCTTCCCCTGCAGTGGATCGGTGGTCTAGAGGTAACGCGCCTGTCTAGAAAGCGAAAAGTCCGGGTCGGGTGTGTGCGGTGGTTCGAATTCCGTTTGGGCCCGAAACTTTTCCTCCCTATCCATTAGACCATGAGTGGTGGTCTGAGCGCTAAGTCTTTCGGATGAGACGATAAATCGAGGTCCCGTGTGTTGTACATAATTATTCAGCGCACGTAAAAGAACCCACGGCAACAAGAGAGTTGTCCCTGGCAAAATTCTTAGAAAAAAGCCACTCTGATAGGGAAACAAATACAGTTGCAGACCAAAAAAAAATAAATAAATAAAAAGGGTGTCGCTGCTCTTGTGGCGACGCGCTCTCCCCGGGGAGAGCAGCCCGAATTTCACGCAGAGAAATCTCGTGACTGAAAGGGGTATAAATAAATAACTAAATAAATAAAAATAAATAAATACCCCTCTTAACCTCCCCCGCCTCCTTCTCACCCTCCCCTCCCCCACCCACGTCCCCCTCCTCACCACTGCCCCTTTCCTCAGCGTCAGCAGACGGGGGGGGGGGGGGGGGGGGGGGGGGGGGGGGGGGGGAGGATGTGACTGTAGTGACGTGTTCAGGAGAGAGAGGGGGGAGGTCCTGATCCACATCACAACCAAACCTATCGCCACCCTCTCTGTAACCGAGGTGAGGTGAGGTGAGGCTGACACGTCCCGTGCATTACTCTGAGATACAGTTCTTGATTAAACCATTGACGCTGGGGGCAACAGCAAAGTGAGAGGCTGTATGACCAGTGGTTTTCTTTCCCACTACCCATGGAATTCCACTTTACAGCTTAGTCTTTAGTGATCGACTATGACTCTCTGACTAGGAGGCTTGACTCGCACAGTCCTTATGTGCTGCAGCCCTGGGGGCTGGTTGGCCTTTGGAGAACATCTCCAACGCTGACTGTCCTTATGCCCACTTGGCCGAGAGAGTGGGGATGTACTGTGGGCAAGGCATCTCACTATAATCAAATTTCTGCCCAGTTTCCAAAACAGCAGCTGCCTCCTGCTGTTTTGGAGGTCATAGTCGGACACGACGGACAAACATACACTATACACTGACCCAGACACCCGCTCTGACCCCCATGATGGTGCCGCGCTGACTGTCATCGTGAGGCATTGCATGGTGGCGATGTGGGGTGGTCACAACAACGATGATGATGATGATGGATAGCAGGACGTTCGTGACAAGTGCATTGGCGACAACAAGGCTGCTTCTGCACCGTCGCTGTGTCTGTTGCTTTCACTGCTGCTGCTGCTGCTGACGTTGATGATATGATGATAATATGATGATGATGGTGATACTGCTGTTGTTGCTGCTGCTGCTGCTGCTGCTGACGTTGATGATATGATGATAATATGATGATGATGGTGATACTGCTGTTGTTGCTGCTGCTGCTGCTGCTGTCGTTGATGATATGATGATAATATGATGATGATGGTGATACTGCTGTTGTTGCTGCTGCTGCTGCTGCTGACGTTGATGATATGATGATAATATGATGATGATGGTGATACTGCTGTTGTTGCTGCTGCTGCTGCTGATATGATGATGATGATGATGATGATACTGCTGTTGCTGCTGATATGATGATTATGATGATGATGATACTGCTGTTGCTGCTGATATGATGATGATGATGATGATGATGATACTGCTGTTGCTGCTGCTGATGTGATGATGATGATGATGATACTGCTGCTGCTGCTGCTGATGTGATGATGATGATGATACTGCTACTGTTGTTGCTGCTGCTGCTGATGATATGATGATGATGATGGTACTGTTGTTGTTGTTGTTGCTGCTATGATGATGATGATGATAGTGCTACTGCTGTTGTTGCTGCTGTTGCTGCTGATATGATGATGATGATGATACTGCTACTGCTGTTGTTGCTGCTGTTGCTGCTGATGTGATGATGATGATGATGATGATACTGCTGTTGTTGCTGCTGTTGCTGCTGATGTGATGATGATGATGAGATGATGATACTGCTGTTGCTGTTGCTGCTGCTGATATGGTGATGATGATGGTACTGCCGTTGTTGCTGCTGCTGCTGATGATATGATGATGATGATACTGCTGTTGTTGCTGCTGATATGATGATGATGATAATGATGATACTGCTGTTGCTGCTACTGATATGATGATGATGATGATGATACTGCTGTTGCTGCTGCTGCTGATTTGATGACGTGATGCTGATGCTGATGATGATACTGCTGTTGTTGCTGCTGCTGACGTTGATGATATGATAATGATAATGATGATACTGCTGTTGTTGCTGTTGCTGCTGATGATATGATGATGATGATACTGCTGTTATTGCTGCTGCTGCTGCTATGATGATGATGATGATGATGATACTGCTGTTGTTGCTGCTGCTGCTGATATGATGATTATGGTGATACTGCTGTTGTTACAGCTGCTGATATGATGATGATGATGATGATGATGATGATGATGATGATGATGATAATACTGCTGTTGCTGTTGCTGCTGCTGATATGATGATGATGATACTGCTGTTGTTGCTGCTTCTGCTGCTGATATGATGATGATGATGATGATACTGCTGTTGTTGCTGCTGCTGCTGATATGATGATGATATTGCTACTGTTGTTTTTGCTGCTGCTGCTGCTATGATGATGATAATGATACTGCTGTTATTGCTGCTGCTGCTGCTGCTATGATGATGATGATGATGATGATGATGATGATACTGCTGTTGTTGCTGCTGCTTCAGATATGATGATGATGATACCGCTGTTGCTGTTGCTGCTGATATGATGATGATGGTGATACTGCTGTTGTTGTTGCTGCTGCTGCTGCTGCTATGATGATGATGATGATACTGCTGTTGTTGCTGCTTCTGCTGCTGATATGATGATGATGATGATGATGATACTGCTGTTGTTGCTGCTGCTGCTGATATGATGATGATGATACTGCTACTGCTGTTGCTGCTGCTGCTGATAAAATGATGATGATACTGCTACTGCTGTTGTTGCTGCTAATGATATGATGATGATGATACTACTGTTGTTGCTACTGATGATGATATGATGATGATATTGCTACTGCTGTCGTTGCTGCCGCTGATGATATGATGATGATGATGATACTGCTACTGCTGTTGTTGCTGCTGCTGATGATATGATGATGATACTGCTACTGCTGTTGTTGCTGCTGCTGCTGCTGGTGATACTGCTGTTGCTGCTGCTGCTGCTGGTGATACTGCTGTTGCTGCTGCTGCCTGTAATGATGTCAACAGACATGACCACGTTTCTTTTTTACCCTCAGCTAGAGCAGCAAGGTTTGCTAATGGCGAGCTGTTGCGTGTGCCCCCATTTTTGCCCACCATTGATGTAGTCGCATTCCGACTTTAGATTTCATGTCTAATCCCGACACCAGTGTGCGTGTGTTTTTTAAACATTGTTTTGTCGTCCGGTTATACGCAATTGCCTCCTACTCTTCCGAAAGGTGGGAAGGGTTGTGATGTGTGTGCAAGACTGTATGCGTGCGGTCGTACACAGAAGCTTGGTGTGTAGTCTCGTGGAAAAGGACTTTCGGGGAGGGAGTGGTGACTGATGAGTGAGTGACAATGATGACGCTGGTTTAGGTAAAAATGATAAAACCTCCCTCAGAGAGTGACAGATAAGTCATGTGTTGTTTTAAATGGTAGTGATTATTGTTCTTGTTGCAGTTGTGTTGTTCTCCTGTGCTAGTAGCCATTATTGCTGCAGATGAAAAAGGTGTGTGTGTGTGTGGAGGGGGGGAATGATATAAATATGTGCGTTTTAAAAAGTATACTAGCATTCATGCACACTTCTACATTTATGTATGTTTGTATGCAGGCATTCCTGTGTGTACGTGGCACATGTGCATACGCATTAATGCATAAATGTGCACTCCTGTCTGACAAGCGAGGTTTTGCTGCAGGGAAGGAAGGTGTACACCGTGATGACCATCTTGCACCAGAGGTTTGCAAATCACACTTCTTTTTTCACAGACCGCGCTGGCTCAGCATCTCTAACAGGAGATTTGAAAAGGAAAGAGATAACTGCTATTGATGGCAAGGCTGCCTCCTTTCAGACTACACTCCACCTTTACCTTCCCGGTCAAGCAGTATCTTCTATAGTAGCACTCTACAGAGTGTTAGTTTTCACAGTTTTTTTTTAGTATGAAAAAAATGCACCGTAGACTTGTTTGGGGGATTGAGGACATAGAGCAATACCAGGTAGTCACAAGGAAGTTGGAAATGATCATCAAACGAGGACTGCTTTTGTTCCTACAGTGTTACTGAACCCGTGCATGCATATTGTGGTTAATAATGATAATGATAATAATAATAATAATGATGATGATGATGATGATGATGATGTATGGAATTTATATAGCGCTGAATCTTGTAAAGCAACAAATCAAAGCGCTCAGTTGATTTTTCTTTTGGCGTGTGTATGCGGTTTTGTAAATTTTGTCATCTGTTCCCACCGGCACACAATGGCCTACTATTTCGAACGGCGGAACAGGATTTAACGTGTGCGCAAGATGTTCTGCATGCGTTCGCACACGGGCCTCGGTTTATAGTCTCATCCGAAGGACGAGGTTAGGAAGCTAGCAGGCAACAAAGGACTGAGGGGGTACGATGTTGGCTGATTTAAAAAAAAAAAAGATTAGACCTACCATTTTGTTCCTATTCACTTGAGTTTTGAGTCTTTCACAAAAAGTGGATTTTAGTTCTATGAGGCCTTAGTACGTGCAGTGCGAATGAATACAAGAGTGGTGTAGGAGAATAGAAGGTACAGTGGAAACATCTAAAGGTGGTGCGCAGCCTCAAATCCCCAACGGCCAATTTCTTGGGATTTCCCATCTTCTCAGGATCTCAAGGGCACGTAACCACAGCCACGAGGTGAACGTCAACAATGAGGGAGATGATGCAGTTACAGGCCCTGTTTTGCCGGTGATTTGGGAGAGCTTCAGCATTCAATTCACCACCCCCTGTAGGTCTAGATGCCACCACTGATGAATTGAAGCTGCATCCACCACCCCCCACCTTCCCCTCCTCCTCGTTGTGCTTTAATATCTGTAGTGCATTATCTCTCTTGTCTCCCTCCCTCACATTGGCAGAATGGGGAATGTTTATTTATTTATTTGTTTGTTCTTTTATATCGAGGATATGTGCTTTTTTACATCCAGTCCCCGTGTGTATGTGGTTTTGTACATTTTGTCATCCGTTCCCACCGGCACACAATGTAGGCGCCTACTCTTACGAAAAGCGGAACGGGATTTAACGTGTGCGCAAGATGTTCTGCGTGCGTTCGCACACGGGGCCTCGGTTTATAGTCTCATCCGAAGGACTTGTGTGTATCTGTGTGTTGCTGAGAGTGGACGCGTCAGCGGTGAGCACATCCACTTTATTGCCAGACTTGTTCAGCCGTCCGGAAACCAGGTAGCGCTTCGTGAGAGGGACCGTGTATAATATATTATATTTATTTTATTTTTTTATTTATTTTTTATTTATTTATTTATACCACTTTAAGTCACGAGATTTCTCTGCGTGAAATTCGGGCTGCTCTCCCCGGGGAGAGCACGTCGCCACAAGAGCAGCGCCAACCCTTTTTTTTTTTTTTTTTTTTTTTTTGGTCTGCAACTGTATTTCTTTCCCTATCAGAGTGGCTTTTTTTTTCTAAGAATTTTGCCAGGGACAACTCTCTTGTTGCCGTGGGTTTTTTTTCGTGCGCTGCATAATTTTCTGTAACACACGGGACCTCGGTTTATCGTCTCATCCGAAAGACTAGCGCCCAGACCACCACTCATGGTCTAATGGATGGGGGAAAAGTTTCGGGCCCAGACGGGATACGAACCCGGACTTTTCGCTTTCTAGACAGGCGCGTTACCTCTAGACCACCGATCCACCATCCATTTTGATGGAGGCATACATTCTGACCCCCATGATGACCATGATGTTGATTATGTTCATGGCATGACAACGATGGTCAAAACTAGGATGATGATGATGATGGTGATGGTGATGATGATGATGATGATGATGATGATGATGATGATGATGATGATGATGATGATGGTGGTGGTGGTGGTGGTGGTGATGATTATGGTGATGGTGATGATGATGGTGATGATGGTGGTGATGATGGTGGAGGTGATGATGATGGTGGTGGTGATGACGATGGTGATGATGATGATAGTGATGATGGCGATGATGATGGTGAAGGTGATGGTGGTGATGATGGTGATGGCGGTGATGATGATGATGGCGGTGATGATGATGATGATGATGATGATGATGATGATGATGATGATGATGATGATGATGATGATGGCGGTGATGATGATGATGATGATGGTGGTGGTGATGGTGATGATGGTGATGATGGCGACGACGACGACGATGGTCAAAACTAGGATGATAATGGCGACGACGACGACGACGACGACGACGACGATGATGATGATGATGATATTACTGACAACCACATTGGAAGTAACAGCGTTGCTTCTGCACCTTTGATTTTTTCAACTCCTGCTGCTGACGTTGTTGTTGCTGCCGCTGCTGCTGCTGTTGTCCCTGCTGCTGACGTTATTGTTGCTGCCGCTGCTGCTGCTGTTGTCCCTGCTGCTGACGTTATTGTTGCTGCTGCTGCTGCTGCTGTTGTCCCTGCTGCTGACGTTATTGTTGCTGCTGCTGCTGCTGCTGTTGTCCCTGCTGCTGACGTTATTGTTGTTGCTGCCGCTGCTGCTGCTGTTGTCCCTGCTGCTGACGTCATTGTTGCTGCCGCTGCTGCTGCTGTTGTCCCTGCTGCTGACGTTATTGTTGTTTCTGCCGCTGCTGCTGCTGTTGTCCCTGCTGCTGACGTTATTGTTGCTGCTGCTGCTGCTGCTGTTGTCCCTGCTGCTGACGTTATTGCTGTTGCTGCCGCTGCTGCTGCTGTTGTCCCTGCTGCTGACGTTATTGTTGTTGCTGCTGCTGCTGCTGCTGTTGTCCCTGCTGATGACGTTATTGTTGCTGCCGCTGCTGCTGCTGTTGTCCCTGTTGCTGACGTTATTGTTGCTGCCGCTGCTGCTGTTGTCCCTCCCAGCTGCTGACGTTATTGTTGCTTCCGCTGCTGCTGCTGTTGTCCCTGCTGCTGACGTTATTGTTGTTGCTGCTGCTGCTGCTGTTGTCCCTGCTGTTGACGTTATTGTTGCTGCTGCTGCTGCTGCTGTTGTCCCTGCTGCTGACGTTGTTGTTGCTGCCGCTGCTGGTGCTGTTGTCCCTGCTGCTGGGGATTTGGAAAGAAAAGATGTGTGTGCCACATCCTTAAGTCGTAATGCGGCTGCCTTAATGGAGGATAAAAACGGTCGCATCCGCAAAATGATGTCAACCGAAATCATATTGGTGAAGTAATAAAACCGTTTACAAAATAATTTGGGTGGAAACGATCGTGATGACAGTGCAGAGAATGGCACAGAAAAGTTCTGAAGGAGTCATGCTTGTCAGTGTTGTTGTTGTGTGGCTATTTTTGTGCTTGTAGCTATTGTGTGTTCAAGTGCAAAGTGTGTGTTTGTGTTGTGTTGTGTGTGTGTGTTGTGTGTGTGTGCATGCGTGTGTGTGTTGTGTGTGTGTGTGTGTTGTGTGTGTGTGTGTGTCTGGTGTGTGTGTGTGTGCACGCGCGCGCGCCGCGCACATACACATGCCCTCACGCACTTATCTCTATAATGCACAGTTGCATACTTGTGTGCTTATCTACAATTTTGCATGGGTGTATGTTGGTGTGTAGACATGCATGTGTGTGCATGTGCATTGTGGTTGTGTGTAAGCAGTTACTCAAAGATGCACACCAGTTTGTGGATCAAGCAGCATGGAAAGAGTGCGGTCAGTGGCAAGAGAAGATGCTCTAACGTAGAATCGAAGACAAGAACGATCGCTAGCAGGGGATCTGGAAAGGATGGATTTATGTGCCCTTCCCCGAAGTCGAAATGTGGCTGCCTTAATGGTGGTGGCTAACAATGGTCGCAGACACAAAATCTCACCATTGGTGAACCTCGGAGCTGTAGCCGAGAAAGGAAGGAAGTGCACCTGGCTGGAAGGCTGCATCCTTCCAAATCCCACACCGCCCATTGCCGCCCACTTCCCGCTTGACCCCTGATCTCGATGGTCACGTGACAGCAGCTACGAGATCCACGCCTGAAAGGAGACAAGGATGCAGGCAGCGACCCGGTGTGCTGTTTGTGGAAGACCTGGTCTTGGCATCCTTGCTGCCACCGCCACGACTTAATCAGATCTGTAACCCCCTCCACCTCCCATCCCACCCCTCGCCCCTTTCTGTCTATGTTGCATTATTGCCCCTGCCCCCCTCTCACCCCCCCCCCCCCCCCCATCCTTTTTATTTTTACATCGGCAGGATAGGAATGATATGTAGCTGTTTGAATAGGTCCTGAATAGAACTGAGTGTAGATGACGTGTCATCAGTGGATTAGGTTCTCAGCATCGCTGTGTGCTGATAATGCGTCATTGACTTGAGCGCTTTGATTTGTTGCTTTACAAGATTCAGCGCTATATGCGTTCCATACATTATTATTGTTATTATTATTATTATTATTATTATTATTATTATTATTATTATCGATGAATAGATCCTAGATATAGCTGTGTGAATAGATCCTGGATAGAACTGGCACCGTGGGGCCACTGGCTAAAGGGGCTCTGCACTACTGCTGCTGGGTCACTCTGGTGGGGTGTGTTCAGTGGGTCCTGCGCTAATATACATACAGCGGATTTCACCTACTAAGCCCCCTACTGACGACAGCAACAGCTCACTCGCAGAGCCAGACTGAGTGAGACGTCCATCTAGGTTGGTGACCACCACCAAGTTCACTCCAGTGGTGTTGTTTTTTTTTTTATACCTTGAACCTCCAACCCCAAAGGCTTTGACACAAACTCACCACAGGCACAGAAGTGTTTGAGGAAACCGAAGCTGTAGTGAGCAAGAGACCAGAGCAACAGGGTCCATGCTTCAGAGACACTGTTCTTTAACTTGCATGACGACCAATGGGGATTCTGATGCCGCAATGGTGCTGCTATGGCAGTGCACCTGCTTTGAGACTCCTTGACAGGGTACTTCCTATCATAATACATCCCGTGGTCAACCAGACCCGATAGATACAGACACCTGCTTGTTTGGTCAGGTAACTTCGGAAAAGTCCTTCGGGTGAGACTATAAACCGAGGCCCTGCGTGCGAACACATGCGGAACATCTTGCGCACACGTTAAATCCTGTTCCGCTTTTCGAAAGAGTAGGCCATTGTGTGCCGGTGGGAACAGATGACAACATTTACAAAACCGCATACACACGGGGACTAGATGTAAAAAAAAAAGCACATGAGTGCTTGTTCCATTATCCTCGATACAAAAGAATAAATAAAAGATAAAAGTAAATAAATAAATAAAACTGGAGCAGCCCTTTGAACACCGTGTTATGTAACATGCAGAACAGCCAGTCCTTGCTTTACTAAGTCGAGGAAAAAGACAAAACTAACAGGTTTCTTTAAAAAAAATGAAAAAAAAACCCACCAAAAGGCAGAACTCCCCCACCCCCACCCACCCACCTAAAATATCCAACAGAAACAAAAATAGAATGATAAGAAAGTAAGAAAAACAAAAGAAAGCCAGAGAGAGGAAACACCAAAGTAAGAAAGACACAACACTGGATAAACGAGATCAAGGACTGGGAGGTAGCAGAGCAGGAGAACGAAAGGGGGCTGGATATGGGGAAGAAGAAATACAAAGAAAGAAGAAAATGATGAAGAAGAACAACATGCAAAGAAAGGAAGAAGAAGAAGGTGAAGAAGAAGAAGAAGAAGAAGAATATGCAAAGAAAGGAAAAAGAAGAAAAAGAAGATGATGAAGATGATGATGAAGAAGAAGAAGAAGAAGAACGACGACAACAACAACAGCAACAACAATACTCAGTACTATAAGTGAAAACAACAACATGCAACAAGCAACCACAAGACGACCAAGTTGAAGAAAACGGGAAAGAAAAGAAGGCAGTGGATTACTTTATTCTTATTCTTATTATTCTTATTATTCTATTACATCGAGGATAATAGATAAGCATTTATATGCTTTTTACATCAGTCCCCGTGTGTATGCGGATTTGTGAATTTTGTCATCTGTTCCCACCAGCACACAATGGCCTACTCTTACGAACAGGGGAACAAGATTTAACGTGTGCGCAAGATGTTCTGCGTGAGTTCACACACGGAACCTCGGTTTATAGTCTCATCCGAAGGACTTTGTGGGAGAGTGGAGTCTGCACTGATTTTAACTTCCAGAGGAAAATGTGTCCTTGAACGGGAATCGAACCCGGGTCGTCAGATTGCGAGCGCAATGTTCTGACCACTAGGCTATCCCGTCTCCACTTTTATTTCCTCTGCTGTGTGGAGTTGGATGTGCAGAGTTCTGAAAAGCTCCTCTCCAAACGAGACGAGAGGGAGAGAAATTCGAAAGGAAAAACAGAGGATGAAAAACAAGTGACAATTAATTAGAAGAGGAGGAGGAGGAGGAATAGGAGGAGGATGAGGAGGAGGAGGAGGAGGAGGAGGAGAGAGAGAGAGAGAGAGAGAGAGAGAGAGAGAGAGAGAGAGAGAGAGAGAGAGACAGACAGACAGACAGACAGACAGACAGACAGAGACACAGAGACACAGATAGATAGCTAGAGAGAGAGAGAGAGAGGGAGAGAGGGAGATAGAGAGAGAGAGAGACAGACAGACAGACAGAGAGAGAGACAGAGACACAGATAGATAGAGAGAGAGAGAGAGAGGGAGAGAGCGAGAGAGAAATAGATAGTGAGAGAGACAGAGAGAGATATTTATTTATTGATTTATTTATTCTTTTATATCGAGGATAATGGAATAAGCACTTATGTGCTTTTTTACATCCAGTCCCCTTTTGTATGCGGTTTTGTAAATTTTGTCATCCGTTCCCACCAGCACACAATGGCCTACTCTTACGAAAAGCGGAACAGGATTTAACGTGTGCGCAAGAAGTTCTGCGTGCGTTCGCACACGGGGCCTCGGTTTATAGTCTCATCCGAAAGAGAGATAGAGATATATATAGAGAGAGGTAGAGAGGGAGAGAGGAAGAGAGGGAGAGAGAAATAGTGAGAGAGACAGTGAGAAGAGAGAGAGAGAGAGAGAGACAGAGAGAGACAAGAGACAGAGAGAGAGAGAGACAGAGAGAGAGAGGAGGCTAGTGGGGAGGGGGGGTAGGAGGGGGGTTTGAGTGGTTCAGTTTACATCTCATTCAATAACATCCAATCAATAAGTGAGCGTGAGTCATCTCGCCTGTTTTTTTTCCCACCACCTTCATCATTTTCTTGGCTTTCCATCTCCAAGTCGTTATTACGAGCGCGCACGCGCGCGTGTGTGTGTACGCGCGTGCGCTTTCGCGCGTAGATGCGTGAGTATAAAAATCGTACACATGCTTGTTACTCATGCTACTCTCTCGCGCGCCCGCGCTCTCTCTCCCCTTCTCTCTCTACCACCTCTCTCACTCACTTTTTCCCTCTTTCTCCCTTTCTCTCCCTCCCTCCCTCTTTCTCCCTACCTCCCTCCCTCTCTGTCTCTCTTTCTTTCTCCCTCCCTCCCTCTCTGTCTCTTTTCTATCCCTCCCTCCCTCTCTATATCTCTCCCCATCCCTCTCTCTCTCTATCTCCCTCTCCCTCCCCCCTTCCCTCCCTCCTTCCCTCCCTCCTTCCCTCCCCCTCTCTCTCTTTCTCTCTCCCTCCCTCTCTCTCTCTCTTTCTCTCTCCCTCCCTTCTTCCCTCCTCTCTCTCTCTCTGGTATTGTGTTGGGCTGATGGTATAACACATTATAGCACTGCTTCTCCCTGATCTCTCTGTGTGCCCTAAGCACAGCTTCTCCCTGATCTCTGTGCCCTGGCACAGCTTCTCCCTGATCTCTCTGTGCCCCTAGCACTGCTTCTCCCTGATCTCTGTGCCCCTAGCACAGCTTCTCCCTGATCTCTCTGTGTGCCCTAAGCACAGCTTCTCCCTGATGTCTCTGTGTGCCCTAAGCACAGCTTCTCCCTGATCTCTCTGTGTGCCCTAAGCACAGCTTCTCCCTGATCTCTCTGTTGCCCTAGCACAGCTTCTCCCTGATCTCTCTGTGCCCCTAGCACAGCTTCTCCCTGATCTCTCTGTGCCCCTAGCACAGCTTCTCCCTGATCTCTCTGTGCCCCTAGCACTGCTTCTCCCTGATCTCTCTGTGCCCCTAGCACAGCTTCTCCCTGATCTCTCTGTGTGCCCTAAGCACAGCTTCTCCCTGATCTCTCTGTACCCTAAGCACAGCTTCTCCCTGATCTCTCTGTGCCCTAAGCACAGCTTCTCCCTGATCTCTCTGTACCCTAAGCACAGCTTCTCCCTGGTCTCTCTGTGCCCTAAGCACAGCTTCTCCCTGATCTCTCTGTGCCCCAGGCAAGGACAGCGGCATGAAGAAGCCCTCGTCTACAGGACACAGCGCTGTGGCAGTCAGAACAGAGAGAGGCCTGGGCAAGGCTGCTTTCCACTGGGCAGGAAACCTCTCTGATCAGGATACCTCTCTGATCAGGATACTTCAATGATCAGGAAACCTCTCTGATCAGGATACCTCTCTGATCAGGATACCTCTCTGATCAGGATACCTCTCTGATCAGGATACCTCAATGATCAGGAAACCTCTCTGATCAGGATACCTCTCTGATCAGGAAACCTCTCTGATCAGGAAACCTCTCTGATCATGAAACCTCAATGATCAGGAAACCTGTGATCAGGAAACCTGTGATTAGGAAACCTTACTGATCAGGATACCTCACTGATCAGGAAACTTCTCTGATCAGGAAACCTCTCTGATCAGGAAACCTCACTGATCAGGATACCTCAATGATCAGGATATCTCTCTGATCAGGATACCTCTCTGATCAGGATACCTCTCTGATCAGGAAACCTCTCTGATCAGGAAACCTCTCTGATCAGGAAACTTCTCTGATCAGGATACCTCAATGATCAGGATACCTCACTGATCAGGATACCTCAATGATCAGGATACCTCTCTGATCAGGATACCTCAATGATCAGGAAACTTCTCTGATCAGGATACCTCACTGATTAGGATACCTCTCTGATCAGGATACCTCACTGATCAGAAAACTTCAATGATCAGGATACCTCTCTGATCAGGAAACTTCTCTGATCAGGATACCTCACTGATCAGGAAACTTCTCTGATCAGGATACCTCACTGAGCAGGATACCTCACTAATCAGGATACCTCACTGACCAGGATACCTCAAGATACCTCGCTGACAGGATACCTCACTGATCAGGATACTTCAATGATCAGGATACCTCACTGATCAGGATACCTCAATGATCAGGACACCACACTGATGATGATACCTCAATGATCAGGATACCTCAATAATCAGGATACCTCAATGATCAGGAAACCTCTCTGATCAGGATACCTCAATGATCAGGACACCACACTGATGATGATACCTCAATGATCAGGATACCTCAATGATCAGGAAACCTCTCTGATCAGGATACCTCAATGATCAGGACACCACACTGATCATGATACCTCACTAATCATGATACCTCACCGATCAGGAAACCTAACCTCACGGATCAGGATACCTCAACGATCAGGATACCTCAACGATCAGGATACCTCAACGATCAGGATACCTCAATGATCAGGATACCTCACTGCATGTCAGGAAACCTCACTGATCAGGAAACCTCACTGCATGTCAGGAAACCTCACTGATCAGGAAACCTCACTGATCAGGAAACCTCACTGATCAGGAAACCTCTCTGATCAGGATACCTCACTGATTAGGATACCTCACTGATCAGGATACCTCACTGACCAGGAAACCTCACTGATCAGGAAACCTCACTGCATGTCAGGATACCTCTCTGATCAGGAAACCTCACTGATCAGGAAACCTCTCTGATCAGGATACCTCTCTGATCAGGAAACCTCTCTGATCAGGATACCTCACTGATTAGGATACCTCACTGATCAGGATACCTCACTGACCAGGAAACCTCACTGACCAGGAAACCTCATTGATCAGGAAACCTCTTTGATCAGGAAACCTCAATGATCAGGATACCTCACTGACCAGGAAACCTCTCTGATCAGGAAACCTCACTGCATGTCAGGACAGGAGAAGCAGAGCTGAGGGCTGAGGCAGATGAGCACTAGTCTGGTCAGGTGTGGTGGAGGGGAAGGAACTTCATTACACTTAGATTGCCCGACTTAGGGCCACCACCCGATCAAAGAGGATTTTCTCCTGGAGGTAACATCAGCGCTGACTCTACACCCTTTCCCCCCCCCCCCCCACCCCCCCCCCCCCCCCTTTGCCCCGAAAGACCTTCGGATGAGACCATAAACCGAAGTCCCGTGTGCAAACGAACGCGTAACGTCTTGCACACACGTTAAAACCCGTTCTGCCCTTCGCAAGAGTAGTTCATCCGTGCAGGTAAGAATGGATGGCAAAATATGTATGAAAAAGAAAACCGCACGCACACTGGTGTCGTGTTTAATGTATGGAATGGAATTTACATAGCGCTTAATCTTGTAAAGCAACAAATCAAAGCGCCCAGATGACTTTTTTTTTATAATATCGAGGATAATGGAATAAGCACTCATGTGCTTTTTTTTTTACATCCAGTTCCCGTGTGTATGCGGTTTTGAAAATTTTATCATCTGTTCCCACCGGCGCACAATGGCATACTCTTTCGAAAAGCGGAACAGGATTTAACGTGTGCGCAAGATGTTCTGCATGCGTTCGCACACGGGCCTCGGTTTATAGTCTCATCCGAAGGACTTTGACATTCAGTTCGATTTTTTTGGGTCAAACTGGGAAGAAAGGGCGAGGCTGGGAATCGAACCCAGAACCTCACGGTTTACATGTTGGCAGGCAAACGGCTTAACCACCCTGCCACCGTCCTTCGTAAACATCTTCCCGAAGTCAGAATGCGGCCACCTTAATGGTGGTGTGCAAAAACGGCGGCATACCCCAACAACTCTCACCATCGATGACCCCGGAGCTGAAGCTGCGGAAAGGAAAAGACTGCCCACTGACAGCCAGCGCCCCTGTGGCACTGCACTATTGGCCACTTGGCCTCGAGGCATGCAGCGCTCATCCTGAAGTCAGGGGTTTGAGTCCTGGAGAAGGAGCAGCAGCAGCAGAAGGGAAGACAGAGCAGCAGCGGCAGGAGGAGGCTTCACTACAGTCTCCCCTTTCACTGTAGATGGGTGCCTGCCCTCTTTAGGGACGGGGGTAGTACAGCAGCGATGGAGATGCCTTTGCGTTGCACGTGATATGCTGAGAGAGAGAGAGAGAGAGAGAGAGAGAGAGAGAGAGAGAGAGAGAGAGAGAGAGAGGGGGGGGGGGGAGTGGGAGTGAAATTGATTATTGATACATGTATCCAAACATGTTGATTTATCATACCTTTCCTGTATTGTAAATGCTCTTTCACTTTTCATGTCCATAATTTGTGCTCTTCATTTTGGAGCGAATTTGTGTTGTGAGTATTTTT
>CM054152.1:48087522-48115022 GCA_028751875.1 Rapana venosa
AGACTGAAATTTGTTAATGATTATTGTTATTTAGGATATAGCTTTACAACTATGATCAGTGCAAAAAGAGGTACATTGCATTTGACAACTAAAGGGAAAAAGGCAGTATTACAGCTGAACAAGGTTTTTCAAAAGTATAAAGAAATAACGCCAAACACTTTTTTCAAAATTTTTGACGCTAAGATACAGCCAATATTGCTTTATGCTGCTGAAATATGGGGTTGAACAGATTAGATCATATAGAAAAGGTCCATATGATGGCTTGTAAAAGGTTTCTGGGTGTTCAAGTAAGACTCCTAATAGAATGGTATATGGAGACCTTGGCAGATATCCATTATACGTGAATTCTTATGTAGCCTGTGTGAGATATTGGTGCAAATTGTTAGAATGAATATTGAAACGTTTACCATGCAAAGCTTATCAAATGTTACTAGAATTAGACATCTGTGGTAAAACAATGTTGGGTCTCAAAAGTAAGAGAAGTTCTGTGTGCAACTGGCTTTAACATTGTTTGGCTTCAACAGGATGTTGGAGATGTAAAAACTTTTCTTGGCCACATTCAAACAGAGGCTTGTTGATATGTACATTCAAGAATGGACAGGACTATTAGAGATCGCGATAGATACCAGCCTTATCGATCATTTAAGACCATTTTTGGAAAAGAACAGTACATTCTTGATATGGATGTGTTTTGCTTTCGTGTGCATTACACAATAAGATTTAATGTTCTTCCTTTAAATAATAATGTACATCGATATAGCAAATCGTTTCGTGACAAATACTGTCCATTTTGCAAAAATCAGATTGAAAATGAACAACATTTTGTGTTTATGTGTAATGCATATGACGATATAAGGAACAAATTCCTTAGCGATTTTGTTACTCTTCCTCTAAACGTGCTTCTCAGAGCCAAAAATACCACTCTCAGGTATAGTTTATCTAGATATGTATTTCATGCTACAAACCGAAGGACACAGATGATACTGTAGATCTGTCATTTGGAACATTACTTTTGGTATGTTTCACTATACTGCATTATTTTGTTGCCTTTTTTATTGGTTTTTGTTGTGTTTTTATTATTGTGAATGTTTCCTCTTTCTTCTTCTTGAAAGTTCTAAGTGATACTATTTTATGGTGATGTCGCATCACTGTATAAGGTGTAATATTCATTAAGTATTTTGCTTTCAAAGTTTATCAACATTTTAAATAACTTTAAATGGGGAAAGAGACTATATTACTGACTAGTTTCAACCCATTTAGGATGCTGTAATCCTAAAATGAATCATCAGTTTCGTTTCATATACTGAACAGCACGGTAGGGTTATTTGTCATTCGGTTGGTTTGACTGTTTGTTTTCTTATTCAAGATTGCATTGCTGTCTAAACTGTTGACAGTAAATTAGATTCACGACACATAGCCATGATTCTCAGGACGTTTTTTCGCATTTCATCTTTCGTAAGTTATGCTGGTGCTTTGTGATCAAACTGGAATGAGTGAGCGTACATAGTTACCAAGTTAAAACCTAAGCTGTGACAGGGGAATATGTGTACATACATAGAAGTGAAGCTTTTCAGCTGATTCAAAATTGTATTTGCATTGTGAAATCATTGTTCTCTTCCATTGTATACCCGCCCCCCGCCCCAACACTCCTTTTGTTGTATTGTGGCTAAGGCCGATGTACTATTAAACTATTTCAGAGTTCAGAGTCAGAGTTCTCTCTCTTCTCTCTCTCTCTCTCTCCTCTCTCTCTCTCTCCTTACAACATACACTCCCTCTCTCTCTTTTCTCTCTCTCCTCTCTCTCTCTCTCTCTCTCTTCTCTCTCTCTCTCTCTCTATCTCTCTCTCTCTCTCTCTCGAATGCACACGCGCATGCACGCATGCACACAGATACATATACCCACACACATTATTCTATCATTAATAGCAGACAGATCTTTCAGCCTGGGAAAAAAATGAATCTATATTCACTGCTGTAATGTTGGCTCTGTGCTATGTACTAACACTTTAAACGTTCTTGTGTGTGGTGATTCAAGTCCGTTTTACACGCTTTAAACAGGTCTACTCAAAATAAAGAAAAAACCTTGTCATTGAAATTAGAGATCTGGTGCATTGTGTTTTCATTATAAGAGGTAGTATTGTTATTTTCTGTTAGGTTGCCTGACACAAAGGAATATATTTTAATGAAAAAGTTGACAGCCTTGCAAACTATGGAGAGAGGTATAGCAATGACTCCTGTGAAAGAAATGAGGGATGCAACTTGCAACAAAATGTTTGCTGGAGCCATGTAAAAAAGAGGATCAGGGATTACGGCTGGGTCTTCATGATAGCTGCACAAGCAATATCCTAAAATACTTTTCGAGCTAGGTCTCTGGTTGCTATAGTTACAGACACTGTTATCCCTCATGTGCAGATTTAAACAAAACACTGTCAGGATGAAAGTATTCAAAGGATGTAAACTGTGTTTGTGGTAGTAAGATAACAAATAGCCATGTATTTATCACTGTAGACATTAGGATCATTTCTGTCTGCTGTTCCTAGTTTATCACTGGATCACTTTGTGTCTGAACCATCGCTATTGTTGGACATTGTGTTAGCCTTAATAAGAAGTCCGATAATTGGGCTGGTGTAGAATGTTAAGGCTTGATCCTATTCAGCATTGTTATCTGATATCGTTTTCAGCTATTATTTACTTTTTATTGTTAGGATTTTTGGGGTCTAAAATCACAAGATGTGAATAGACATTAAACTGAAGATGTCACACACACACACACAAACACACACACACACACACACCACACACACACACACACACACACACCACACACACACACACACACACTTTCATCATTCCTGTGAGATTAAAAAACACACCAAAAAACAAAAGAAAGAAAGAAAGAAACAAACAAACAAATAAAACTAAAGCGAAAGAGAGCAAAGAAGCAAATCCAGAAACACAGGGGTGTGGAATAACTGCTTTTCTCTGCTCATAGTAAGCATTGAGGTCAACCATGATATCTCTCTCTCTCTCTCTCTCTCTCTCTCTCTCTCTCTTCTCTCTCTCTCTCTCTCTCTCTGTTCCTTCCCCCTCCTATCCCTGTTCCTCTCTCTATGTTTCTATTTCCCTCTTTTTCTATGTTTCTGTCTCTCTCTCCTTCTCTTTCTTTGTATCCCTCCGATTCTGTCATTATCTGGCTGTCTCTCTCTCTGTGTCTCTCTTTTTTTTTGTCTGTCGGTCTGTCTGTTACGTCTCTCTCTCTCTCTCTCTCTCTCTCTCTCTCTCTCTCTCTCTCTCTCTCTCTCTCTCTCTCTCTCTCTCTCTCTCTCTCTCTCTCTCTCCCCCTCCCTGTGCCGCTCCCTTTCCCCCTCTGCCCCCATCCTCTTTCCTTTCATACGCAACCAAACCAGCGATATTTCTATAATGAAAGTGCATCAACAGTTGAGAAGATTTGAGTAAACAGTGACGTCTTTTGGCAGGAGTCTCCCCCAAACCAGGCCAAAGCAAAGGTCGGCCATTGCCCCGGCCTTCTGTGGTGTCTGTAAGTTGCTGCCAGAGAAATGGAACTCAGAACGCTGCAGATAGAGAAAACCATAAAGCTCCTTAGTGGAGGTGCTGTGCGGGAGAATGAGCCCTACCCGTGTTTCACCCGGGGGATAATTCGAGGATGAGATAGCGTGAAAAAGGTCCTGGGACATCAGTTTGTGTTAACTTCGACAGTTCTTTTTTTCTGTTTCTTTCCGGCACCTTCTCTCTCTCTCTCTCTCTCTCTCTCTCTCTCTCTCTCTCTCTCTCTCTCTCCTCTCTCTCTCTCTCTCTCTCCCCCTCTCTTTCTTACACCACACACACACACACACACACACACACACACACACACACACACACACACACACACACACACACACACCACACACACACACACACACACACACACACACACTTAAGATTTGAAAGGAGAGTATATGCTATCTAATGTTTGGCTGACTATTTTTAAACCAGGTAGGATGTTGTAATGCTAGAATGAATGGTCAGTCTCGCTTAATGTACTCAACGTCATTGCAGGATTATTAGTCATTTATTTTTTTATTATTATAAAAGATCGCGTTGACAACTTAGACTGTTCACAGTAAGTTAGATTTATGTCGCATGATCATTCTTCTCATGATGTCTCCTCTCCTTAGCTATGTTGATGCCTGGTGATCGTAATGGAATGACTAAGTGTACATAGACACCAAAGGAAACAAACCCCTCAGTTGCTGACAGGGGAAGATGTGCAGGTACATAGGCCTGCACATGTTTATGTGATTCAATTCTGTATGAAGTTGTGTTTGTGAAATGGCTGTTCTTTTCCATTGTGCCCCCTCCCTCATTCCTCTTTGATGTATTGGGGCCTAAGGCCGATGTACAATTAAATTATTTCAGAGTTTCAGAGTTCAGTTCTCTCTCTCTCTCTCTCTCTCTCTCTCTCTCTCTCTCTCTCTCTCTCTCTCTCTCTCTCTCTCTCTCTCTCTCTCTCTCTCTCTCTCTCTCTCCCTCTCTCTCTCTCTCTCCTTCCTGTCTGTTTGTCTGCCTCTGGCTCTGTCTCTGTGTCTCTGTCTCTGTCTGTCTGTCTGTCTGTCTCTCTTTCTCTACCCCCTCTCTCAGTTTCTCACTTTGTCTCTCTGAGTATTCCCCCCTCTCTCTCGCTCTCTCTCTCTCTCTCGCTCTCTCTCTCTCTCGCTCTAGGGGACTGGATGTAAAAAAAAGCACAAATAAATGCTTCCTCCATGGGAATCACCATGAGACTGTAAGTACACGTTGGATGAGAAGTGTGCCTGTATGACTGTCTTCAAGTGCCTTGCCATATAGGCATCCGTATTCGGGATTTTCCCATTCAATGGAGAGTATAGGCTGTTATGGCAATAGTTGTCACGGATAAAGACATCCTCCACAACACATTTCAGAACACAATGCCATGTTAATGCAGGCTCTGTCACTTTGCTGACACCAGTCACTGACTGACACAGCCGGCATTCGGCCAGAACCTAAACAACCTGGGCACAGGGCTGACGGTTCGCTTCTTGCATCAGCTGGAAGTCAGAGATCGCTCTGACCAAAACAGCGAATCTTGAAAAAAGCATCTTGTTCTACTGATATTTTGCAAAATGAATGCGCACACACATGCACGATTCACAAATACACATACCCATGCACGATGCACAAATACGTGTACACATGTACACTACACAAATATGCGTACACATTATAACACACAAATAAGAGTACACATGGAAAAGTAAAGGTAAAGGTGTTCCATAACCTAGAAGGTCTTTAGGGAGTGAGGCCTTAGAGACCTCACTTCTCTAGGGGCCAGCATATTGAGGGCGGCGTCCATCTCCTCTTCCTCGTTGCTGTACCTTCCCTGACCCATCCAACTGGTAACCAAGCTCGATGCTGCTTAACCTTGGCTCTTGGAAAGCGAGTGTTCTGACCACTATCCCCTCCCGGAGTACACATGCACGCTGCACACATAGGCATTCCCATGCACGCTGCACACATAGGCATTCCCATGCACGCTGCACACATAGGCATTCCCATGCACGCTGCACACATAGGCATTCCCATGCACGCTGCACACATAGGCATTCCCATGCACGCTGCACACATAGGCATTCCCATGCACGCTGCACACATAGGCATTCCCATGCACACTGCACACATAGGCATTCCCATGCACGCATCAGCAATTTAAAAAAAAAAAAGACAGTGTAGTGAATAATCCTGAAAACTACAGGGATACCTCTGCCTTTGACATAAAGAGCAGGATGAGTCATTCATGTTGCACGAGCCAAGTTGAAGTTAGTCGCCCTCTGACCATCTCTCTCCTCTCCTCCACCCACACCCCAATGTCTCCTGCAGAAAAAAAATGGTCTGGAACATTCCTGAATGGCCATTTGAATATGAATGGCCATATCCTCTTCTTCTGTGATGGCGATGGGACACAATACATTTGGCTGCATCACAGAACAAGCCCCATCCGTCTGTGTGAAGCCATGGACACCCACGGGAGGGGGCTCTGTTGCCCAGAAAAATGTATGCCCTTCTCGGGTATCTGGCCACAGAGCTCTCACCTCTCTTCATTTTCTGGACACTGCCGTCTGCAGGGTGAGTCAGACTACTGGTGTGAGGAGGACAAGTGCAGGGTGAAGGTCCCAGTCAGCCACCTCCCTCGCAGGAAATGTTACCACTCCAGAGATTTCTTCCTCCAGATTTTCTGAACTGACGGTAGAGAGAATTTGGCTGTTGGTAGATTTCATCAAATTGTATTGTATTATATTTTGACATGAACTTTCTACGCCTACGGCCTTTTTGCGGTCATTACACTCTTTTTGTTCAATGTCAAACATTCACTTAAAATGTCACTCTAAAAGTGTTCTGACACCTCTCTTAATAGTATGAATGGGCTTGTCTATTTTTGCCAGCATTAAGAAAAGGCCAAAGGAACAATGTCTTTAAAGTATAGGGTTAAAGGAGTGGGGTGGGGGTGTGAAATAGAAATAAATCAAAGCATGCTATATTAACTCTGTCCGTCCGAACGTTCCCAATCAGGAAGGTTGGTCACACAACGAACCTTCCCATCCCAATGGGCAATCCCAGGTTTGGACAATTTTCATTTCAGGGACTAGCACCATAATGACGTTATAAGCTAATAATAGCATTGCTGGCCTATTTTTCTGTCAAAAGCAACCAATCAGAACATATCTTAATGTTTTGTGGCTGTTTGTTAGGCCGGGTCATAACCTGACCCTCTGCATCTCATTACTGTCAGTGCCAAAATGGCGTCTCCATGCTTCAACTTAGCAACAACAAAGCGCGATAAAAGACAATGAAAACAACGTTTCCATCTTGCTGAAGCTATCAAAAAGCTTGTGTGTTTTGACATTGATGAAAGGAGAGATGACGATGATTTGAGCTTTCTGATGAGGGAGGCGGGGGAGGGGGGGGGGGGGGCTGTCGAATCAGCCGAATCCCACTGGCTGCATGTCAGCAAGGAGAGGGTGAAGCAGAGGACATGTCAAGAGAAAGTGAGCAGTTTGATGTAACAGATATGAATGGAGATGAGTTTTCACAGTTCATGCTTCGTGATTGGTATTGCGAGATTAGTCATTTTTCTTGTGTTCCACCCTTTTATAGATCACCAGGCCGCCACGTGCTACAAGAATGCCATGCCCCTTTGATTTCTCATTTTCCTGAATTATATGGCATAATACCACATCCTAGTATCTATCATCTTCATCTCAAATGAATTCTGATCATTGTTTGTATCATTCTGAGCATTGGCAGACTTGTTTCACCTTCTGGGATACAGTCTAAAGCTGCAGGTGAACGGGTGTTTTTTTAAACTGAAACTAGGGACACTTTTTAGGTACCTCTACTAGCTAAACTATTAAAGAAAGAAACTTGATACAATCAGCCTTTTTCCTCGTGGGTTCATTTAGGCAATCGCAAACAGAATTAGCACAGTTTCAATATAGATTTGAATACCACATATTTCAAGTATAGAGCACGCGCGCGAACACGCACACACACACACACACACACACTCACACACGACACTGTATACAAAAGGAACTGCTTGATCAGAAAAAAAAGCGGGAAAAACTGATAATCAAGACTGCACACTTCCACAGAAGCAACACAATGAAAATCTCCCCTGGAATGAAGAATGAGGGGAAGCCTGACTCACTAATGGCATCAAATCCATTTTCCAGTAAATAAACTCTTTGCCCAAGCGTAAAGCTCAAATGGCCGTAGCGTCCTTGACCCTTGGAGGTCACATGATTTGGACCAATACCGCTGATGCCAAAGGCAGGACTACTGATTAGCAGGAGGAAGGGGGAGGGGGGAGGAAAATTTTGCTGCAAGCGATTTATTTGTACGTGTCCATGCCAGGAGTGCTCTTCTTTCAGGAGCGCTTTTTGTGGAGAAATGTTTTCTTTGGCATAACGGTGTAACAACGTTAGTCATATTGGACGGTACACGTCATTTGTAAGAAGCAGGTTGTCATTTTTAAACATGTAAGATATGGATCAGTCCATCAATTTGTCATCAGTCAATCCCTAATCCAATCCAATCAATCAGTCAGTGAAAGAACTAACAATGTAACAATGCGAACAGCCGCTATACCACTGTCGATGATACGTACAGCTCTGTCCCACATGGACAGACAGAAAGACAGACTGATTAGTCAACAGAGAGAGAGAGAGAGGGGGGGTTCATTGATTATAGGGAGATCAACTGATATACAGACAGGCTAACAAAAAGACAGGCTTACGGGAAGACAGACAGACAGACAGACAGAGCAACCAATAGATTATAGATATAAAGATGGATAGATAAATGTAGATAGATAGACAGACACAAAGAGAGATAGACAGATAGATAGAGACAGATAGACAGACAGACAGATAGATAATAGATAGATAGAGAAAGACAGACAGATAAATAGAGACAGACAGACAATCAGACAGACAGACAGATAGATAGATAGATAGATAGATGCATAGATACTAAGCTGTTTTGGTCATGATTATAATGAAATCACAATGTGTGTGTGTGTGTGTGTGTGAGTTTGTGTGCGCGCGCGCATGCGTCCGAGCACGTGTGCGAACGCACATTCGCGAATACTTGTGAACAATATCCAGACGAATTCAATACTCTATTTAATCATATCTAATAATAATAATAATAATAATAATAAATGGAACTTATACAGCGCTATATCTTGCAAAGACAAATCAAAGCGCATGCATTCAACCTAATCTTACACAGTCATGCAATCAATGATAAATAATCAAAAGTTTTAACAAACAGATATTTACAAACATGGTGCGATGCAGAAAAAATCTATGAAATAAAATTTCGATAGTCAAATGTTTTTCAAAAGCACACACACACTCCCACAGGCCGTATACTTTAGCAGGGTGATAGGACATGGGTTAGATATGAAACAGGAGGGGGGAAGTCTTAGGTTTGAAATAAATATGTCTTGAGGCTGGATTTAAAAGTGTCATAACTAGGTTTCTGGCGAAGAGAGAGTGGGAGCTCATTCCAGGCCGATGGACCCGAAATAGAGAATGAGCGGCGGCCAACAGTGGATTGGTTGAATCTAGGTATTCGTAGGCACAAGGTATCTGCAGCCGAGCGGAGGGAACGTGAAGGAGTGTACAGGTTAAGACATTCACATAGGTAGGAGGGTGCAGTTTTGTGGAGACATTTGTAACAAAGGGTACTGATCTTATAATCTTCTCTCTGTGGCACAGGTAGCCAGTGGAGAGATCGCAAGAGAGGGGTAATGCGCTCAGATTTTTTCTTTCTGAGAACTAGTCGAGCTGCGGAGTTTTGTATACGTTGAAGGGAGTGGATAGATGATGCTGGCAGACCAGACAAAAGAGAATTGCAATAGTCCAGACGTGAAAGAATGAGAGAAGTGACAAGTTTGGCTGTTGCATCGGTGGACAGGTACTTTCGAATTGCACTAATACGCCGTAATTGATAGTAGCACGACTGACAGGTCTGGGTGATGAATTTTTTCATAGAGAGTGTGTTGTCGATAAGGACACCTAGATACTTCACAGAAGTGGATAGAGGGACTGATGTATTGCCGAGTTCTATTGAAACAGTTGTAATGGAAGAGAGTTTGTGTTTGGTCCCTACGAGCATGGCTTCGGTTTTTCTGCATTTAGCTGTAATTTGTTCTGTGTCATCCAGTTTTGAATATCTTCAAAGCAGCGGGCCATATTTGTCAGGAGAGAAGGCAGATTTTCAGGAGTAGCACTGCTTTGAATCTGAGAGTCATCTGCGTAAAAATGATGGTTGATTTGATGACGGTTTATTATATGTGACAGTGGGGCAGTGTAAAGAGTGAAAAGAACAGGGCCTAGAACTGATCCCTGAGGGACTCCACATTCCAGTTTGGCAGGTATTGATTGAATCTTGTTTACTGCAACTGTCTGGAATCGGTCAGTAAGGTATGAATTAAACCAGGTGAGGGCTGTGCCAGTAACACCGAACGTGTTTTGAAGACGGGAGAGAAGAATTGAGTGGTCTATAGTATCGAAGGCTGCTGATAAGTCGAGTAGAGTGAGAAGGGAGATTTTTCCTGAGTCAGAAGCGAGTAGAAGCCTGTTTAAAGTGTGAACTAGGGTGGTTTCAGTGCTGTGGTTGATGCGATAGGCAGACTGAAACTCAGGAAGAAGATTGTTGGAGAGAAGGTGGTTGTTGAGCTGTTTGAGAACTACTTTTTCAAGGACTTTAGAAATAAAAGGTAGATTGGAAACAGGTCTATAATTCTTCAGAATGTTAGGATCAAGGTCATGCTTTCTCTTTGCCAACAATGGTACATACCGAGATAATTCTGTATGTATCCTCATCACCTAGATGTTCAAGTCAACTACCAGATGTTGCACTTTTTAAATTAACATCTCTTCTGCAAATGTACCAGGGAGGGGAGGGGAGGGAATGGGAGAGAAGGGGGCAGCGAAATTCCAGTGTCTAAAGCCTCATTGTCGTTTTCTTTGAGGAGCGTTTGTACCTTGGGTTCAGAGTGGACTGACTCTACCCCACCACCCCACCCCCACCACTTCAAATCACGTTGATGAGACAATCATTTTGTATTTGTAAACGTCTTATGTTAAGCAGATTTTTCTGTGCGAAATTCGAGCTGTTCTCCTCGGGGAGAGCACGTGGCCACGAGAGCAGTGCCACCCATTTTGTTTCCCTATCAGATTGGCTCTCTTCTACATAACATTTGCCAGGGACAACTCTTGCAGCACAGCCGCCAAGGATGAAATTCTGCCGTGCAGAGTGACAGCTAGCTAGTTTACATATATATACTTACAGGGACGGGGATAGCTCAGTGGTCGGAGCACTCGCTTTCCCCCCAGCCAAGTTAAGCAGCGTCGAGCGTGGTTACCACTTGGATGGGTGACTGTTTGCGCGCCTTGGCTTCAGTACAGTTCCCCCAGTTCACCCAGCTGTAAATGGGTACCTGCCCTCTTTAGGGTCAGGGAAGGTAAAGCAGCGAGGGAGAGGAGATGGGCGCCGCCCTCAATATGCTGGCCCCTAGAGAAGTGAGGTCTCTGACGCCTCGCTCCCCTACGACCTTACAGGTTATGGGACACCTTACCTTTACTTACAATTCTAATGACCAATACTAGCGTGGGAAACAATGAATCTGTGCCTCCCCAACTGACCTTAGATACTTACACCCACCCCCAGCTACCTTTTCATAATGCTCCTCCGCACTGCATTCCCCTCCGAAGCTACCCCCCTCCCTCAAGCTACCGCACTCCCCTCTGTATTCCCCTCCCAAGCTACCCCTCTCCCCCCCTCCCAAGCTACCCCTCTCCCCTCCCAAGCATCCCCTATCCCCCTCCCTCCCCTCCCAAGCTACCCCTTTCCCTCTGTATTCCCTTCCCATGCTACCCCTCTCCCCCTTTCCTCCCAAACTCCCCTCTCCCTCCCAAGCTACCCCTCCTCTCTGTATTCCCCTCCCAAGCTGCCCCTCCTCTCTGTATTCCCCTCCCAAGCTACCCCTCCTCTCTGTATTCCCCTCCCAAGCTGCCCCTCCTCTCTGTATTCCCCTCCCAAGCTGCCCCTCCTCTCTGTATTCCCCTCCCAAGCTACTCCTCTCCCCCCCTCCCAAGCTACCCCTCCCAAGCTACCCTTCCCCCTCCCCTCTGTATTCCCCTCCCAAGGTACCCTCTCCCCTTCCTCTGTATTCCCTTCCCAACCTACCCCTCTCCCCCTCTCCTCCCTCCCCCATCCCCTCCCAAGCTACCCCTCTCCCCTCCCAAGCTACCTCCCTCCCCTCTGTATTCCCTCCCAAGCTACCCCTCTCCCCCTCCCAAGGTACCCCTCTCCCTCCGTATTCTCCTCCCAAGCTACCCCCCTCTGTATTCCCCTCCCAAGCTACCCCTCTCCCCTCCGTATTCCCCTCCCAAGTTACCCCCCCACCTTTCCTCAGTTACCCCTTCCCCAAAATAAAATTCAAAATAAAAAGCACAAACATGGGAAGATAGACAACACATCTCCTCCAAACTTCAGAGGATTAGAAGTTAAGGGTGATCCTCATAAAGATCACAAATTCCTATAGCTCACAGCTAAGTTGCTGCATTTAGAGTTTTACAACGTTTTATTGAAACTAATAGTTCCAAACTTTAAAGGTGTCTTTTCCTATATTACTTCGGAAATAGCAAAAATGCTTATTCTAAATGCTCACTTTGACTCTGTACTCGTTTCAGACAGGTAAACAGTAGAGTCAACAATTATATATAAAAATTGCTGCTTTATTCCTATCAGATACAAACTTTTATCTGGACATCTGAGCAATGTCAAACAATGAAAAGGAATGTAACTGTCTGTGATAGCCTATGCATGGGAGGTAATATTGACATCATATACAATGAAGGCTTTACTTCACACATATTAAGTGTCCAAAACGCTAAATACAGTTGAGCAACGTTTAGATGCAGTATAAATTAACACATGTAAAATAACTTACACCTTGAAGAGAGTTTAGGAGGATTAGGAGGTCTTCGTCTTAAATTGAAGTGGAAGTTGTTACAGTTATTGAAACTAAGTGAGGTGACAGTCAAAATATGACATTCATGGTCAGTAGGGCTTTAAACAACACGAAATGAAATAATAATACCAATGATAATAATAACAATATGTAAATTATATGGCGCTTTATCTTGTAAGAACATATCAAAGCGCTTGTCCAAATCACAAAATAGTTTTACAAATTGAAATTCTCTCTCTCTCACACACACACACACACACACACACACACACACACACACACCACACACACACACACACACACACACACACACACACACACACACACACACACACACACACACACACACACACAACGCATGAACGCACGCACGAACAACACACACACACACACTCACACTTTCAACACATACATGCAAACGCACGGCCATTCACACATGAACTTTTTAGAGTGCACAAGTACATGATATGATATTTAGACACTTTATATTTATATGCAGATACAGTGAGAGGGAGAGAGAGAGAGAGAGAGAGAGAGAGAGAGAGAGAGAGAGAGAGAGAGAGAGAGAGAGAGAGAGAGAGAGAGGAGAGAGAGAGAGAGAGAGAGAGAGAAAGAACTCTGAACTCTGAACTCTGAAATAGTTTAATAGTACATCGGCCTTAGGCCACAATACAACAAAAGGGAGTGATGGGGGGGTGGGGGGGTGGGGGGGGGGGAATACAAGGAAGAGAACAATGATTTCGCAAGACAACTATAATATTGAATCAGCTGAAAAGCTTCCCTTCTATGTATGTACACATCTTCCCCTGTCAACAACTTAGGGTTATAACTTGGTAACTCTGTACGCTCACTCATTCCAGTTTGATCACAAAGCACCAGCATAACTTACGAAAGAAGAAATGCGGAAAAACGTCCTGAGAATCATGGCTATGTGTCATGTATCTAACTTACTGTGAACAGTCTAAGGCAGCAATGCAATCTTTATTAAGAAAACAAACAATCAAACCAACCCAATGACAAATAACCCTACCGTGCTGTTCAGTATATGAAACGAAACTAATGAGAGAGGAGAGGTTCCCTGTTCAATAATAAAAATGTATGGATTGTTTGAATCTAAGCAGCCCTCCACCTTTCATTTTATTGTCAAGGTCATATGGCACCAGTTTGCTGCTCAAAATCCTCTTTTTTCAATCAAATCCCAAGGTTTTCTTCTCGACATTCAGACAGCAACTACTGTTGTTTATCACATGAGCAAAAATGCGACAAATCAGGCCCGGCACATCAGACTTTGGCATGGGAGAGATGTGTTATTGCATAAGTCTTTCTGGAAAAAGGCAGGAGAATGGACCAAGAAGGCAGAAAATAAGACAAGAATGAGGTGACAAGAAGAAAAGGAACAAGGCAGAAACAAAGAGAGGGATAGAAAAGAGAAAATTCCTAGCACAGAATTTCCAGAAGGTGGAGATGCTATTTATGATGACAGCGCTTCCCCCCCCCCCCCTCCCCGCATCCCAACGGAGTAAATCCCAAGGTTTTAAGCCCCGCCGATCACAGAAGTCGAATTAGACATATCACCTTATAAATGTTAAAATGTCATATTAAATCCATCCCCTCAGTCTGAACGTTGCTACAACCTTAACAGCGGGTAAATGGCCGCATACAGAAAATCTCTATTGGTGAGCCTGGGAGCTCTAGCAGAAAAGAAAGCCACGCAATTATTTTCGATTAAAACAAGGTTAAAACCAGCTCTTCTGTTGTTCCTGGTATCAACGCCGGAGCCAACCATAAGGGTCAAACAAAGATGATAACTGCGTTGTAGGAGACCCCCATTAATGACACGTAGAAATGAGATGAAACCTGAAAAAAACACACCCAAAAAACAAATCTAAAAATTAAAAACAAAAACATAAAATGTGTTCCTGGTAATGACTGACATGTTAACCGTGTTAACTAATATCATCCTCCTCTTTTAATGTGTCTTTATCTTGAAGACGTTCATTTTCAGTGTCTGAAAAAAAGTTCATTGTGTCCAGAGTATTTTATTTACACTGTCACTTTTGTGACATTTTCTAAAACAAATCCCCCACCCCCCACCCCTATAAATGTTCACAAACAAACATGAAATGAAATTAGCAGGCCACCACAAAGGCAGTGCGACCAAAACTAATTGTTCGTTTCACTATATTTTCATTTATTTAGTTTGCACCTGCATGTGTAACTGTTTTGCTTTAAGGGTGACAGTTTCTACAGAAACTTTGCAAGTGACCACTGTCTTCAAGCTGTGAATGATTTTACTGCGTATGAACCTTGTTTACTTGTGTTTAGATTGACAAACACGACGTGTGTGCTATTTCATGTCAGTATTAGTTCTCCTTCACAGGAATCTTAAACAATTACATCCCTTTTTTGGTTTGAAGTTCCTTCATAGTCCAGATCAAAGCTCCCATCTGATGGAAATGAAGCAACCATTTTTTTATGACATTGTATAAATTGCTGTTTACCTCTCTGAAACAAGTGATGGGAGAAGTTAAATTATTGTAGACATGACTTTTTCTTAATTTGTAAACGATATAAAAAAGACACCTTGAAAGTTTGGAGTTGTTACTTTGATAATTGCTCATAAAAATAGGAGCCACAACATAAATTGTGTTGGATTTTGTGATCTCACGGGATCGCCCTAACTTCTAATCCTCCGAAATTGGAGGAGATGTGTTGTCTATCTTCCCATGTTTGTGCCATTTTTTTTTTTCAAATGTTTTTTAGGGGTAGCTTGGGAGGAAAGGAGAAAGGGGACAAAGAGAGGGTAGGGGTAGCTTAGGGGTGGATAGAAGGGAATAAGGGCAGCTGATGGAGGATAGGGGGGACAATAGAAGGGGATAGGGTAGTTTGAGGGGAGATAGAAGGGGATAGGTATAGCTATGGAGGAGATAGAAGGGGGTAGGGGTAGCTTGGGATAGGGGTAGCTGATAGGGGGGAGGATAGGGGGGAGAATAGAAGGGGATAGCAGTAGCTTAGGGGGATAGGGGTAGCTTAGGGGGGAAGGTGGATACGGGTAGCTTGGTGGGGAGGATAGGGGTATAGGGGTAGCTTAGGGGGAGGAATGGGGGGGGAAGGGGTAGCATTGGAGGGGGGAGGGCAATAGAAGGGGATACGGGTAGTTTTTTTGGGGGGTATAGGGGTAGCTTAGGGGGGGGGGAGAGAATAGAAGGGATAGGGGTAGCTTGGGGGGAGATAGGGGGGGGGGGGCAATAGAAGGGGGTAGGGGTAGCTTGGGGGGATAGGGGTAACTTGGGGGAAGGGATAAGGGGGGAGAATAGAAGGGAGATAGCTTGGCGGGGTAGATAGAAGGGGGTACGGTAGATTTGGGGGAGGATAGGGGTAGCTTAGGGGGAAGGATGGTGGGGGGAGGATAGGGGGGGTCAATAGAAGGGGGTAGGGGTAGCTTGGGGGCAGGATAGGGGGACATAGAGAGTGATTGATGTGACATGTTTAATAATGACAGAAACTGATTCATCTAACATGTTTAATAATAACAGAAACTGATTGATATGACGTGTTTAGTAATGACAGAAACTGATTGATGTGTCATGTTTAATAATGACAGAAAGTGATTGATGTGACGTGTTTAGTAATGACAGAAACTGATTGATGTGACATGTTCAGTTATAGCAAGGGCAGTGCTATAAGACACACTGCAGCAGGTGTGCTGGCATCTTCCATTCCTAGTTATCCTCTGGCTCTTGGCTTTAGTCTGAATGATGTTACTCTACTCTCGAAGTAAACCCTTCCTCTTCCTCTTCTGGCCCTGACACACGACCCTTGCTGTCGGCCCCACCATGGCCAGCTCTGTGCAAGCTGCACTCTTGGCTGCCCCTCCCCGTCACTGCCTTCACTTGTTGGTACAGGTGCTCCCCTAACCTGTGCGGTCATTGGGGAGCAAGATGTCAGAGACCTCAGCTTCTCCAGGGGCCAGCATCTTGGGGGCGGCGTCCATCTCCTCTCCCTCGCTGATTTATTTTCCCTGACCCTAAAGAAGGGGAGGTACCCATTTACAGCTGGGGGGACTGGGGGACTGTACTGAAGCCAAAGCACGCAAACGGTCACCCATCCACGTAATAACCACGCCCAACGTTGCTTAACCTTAGCTTGAGGAAAGCGAGTACTCTGACATCTGAGCTATGCTGTCCCTGTTCACTAATAGACAACTTGTTGAACAGTTATCCCAATGACACAAGTAAAGCTCATTATGTACAACTGAGACTCCAGTCTTTCTTTCTTTCTTTTTCTCTGCAGCCGTTTTTCCTTGAACAATGGCTGCCGTGTGGTCTCTGTTCTTGCTGCATGCCTCATAAGCCATGGGTAAAAGGTTTCTCCGTTTGCTGTCCAAAATTTTCGAACCAGAAAGACCCAATCAACTAATCAACCAACCAACCAATCAACCAATCAACAAAACAAAGAAAACTCGTTATAGTTGCGATATCGATGCCAGTACTCTGTCTCTCTTTCTCTTTCATCCTTTTCATTTTTTTGGTGTGTGTGTAGGGGTGGGGGATGCAGATATGTCTAAACAAAAAGGACTAGTGTAAATCTTCAAATTTGTGCCGCAGTGTCTGCAATCATCAGTGTAGGGACAGAAGTAATTCCAATCAAACCGTCATCCTCCCCATCATTCCACAGTTTGTAACGGCCAGTGAAAGAGGAGCTAGACAGACTGGCGAGCATCACTGAAGACACAGCACCCAGTCACACCACCACCACCACCACCTCACCTCACCTCACCATCATCTGACGTACTTCGTTGTAAGTCACGTGACGACTGCCGTTAGGTATCCAACACAGTCATTTGCATAAAGAACAGCTTCACCCCCGCCATTTCACAATATAGTGAAAAATGCACGTGCACAAAGTGACGGGATAGCGGGAATGGCAGATCATGTTTGCATCGTTAAAGTAGAACTGTCTCCACAGAGGGGGCAGCGTTACAGGCGTGGGCGTGGGTGTGCTGGGTGTGCTGGGTGTTGGGGGTGGTTGTACTGGGTGTGGGTGTGGGTGTGTGTGTGTGTGTGGGTGTGGGGATTACGTGGCCTGTCAGGCACTTTCAGCACATTCAATGCCGTGGAGGATTTCGACATCACGTGAACATTGTCAACATATATCACACATCTTCTTTTGCTGTCCGTACTTGTTTCTGCATGACATGACCGTGTTTCTATTACACACCCTCACAGACATGATTCGCTGTAGATAGGTTATGGAGTCATACGCTAACATCCACATAATATGTTCAACTTCTGCATCGTTGGTGAGTTGCAGTGTGAACGCTCACACGATGCTCAGAATGAACTTCCCACGCACAGACATGTCCTTGCTTGTCCTGTCAGAGGCATTGGTCAGTCTGGAGCCTGCGTGTTCTGCCCCCAAGAGGTCAGCATGCAGAGCAGACCCGGCCTGCCCCACTGGGTCACTGTCTTCAGTGCTGCTGATTCCAATGTCACATGTGCATTTCACAATCAACTTAGCCTGTGCAGACACAACAATCACTTAGCCAGGTGTTGGCAGTTATATCTATTTGGCCTAATCTATGTTCGAATCTTTGTCAAACATTTTTTTTATACAATGTCTCTTGTTTCCTCCCACTATATTTCAATTATGTTTAACTTTCCCTCTCCCCTATTTTTGAGGAGACTATGAACCGACATCCTGTGTGTGTGTGTGTGTGTGTGTGTGTCCTTTAAGAAGCATTGCTTGTTGAACTCGTTTTATATATTGGTGTCATGTTATTCTGAATCAGTTAAATATTGTTGAAACCAGACAGACAAACGGAAAACATAAAGACAGACAAATAAACATTCAGACACACATACAGGCACACATACAGAGAAAGGTAGACATAGGCACGTAAGTGTCAGACAGAAAATTTAAAATGGGTGTTTGATTAAGTAATTGATTAAATGATTGACTCAGTTGTTAGAAGTCTGTATCATTATTTTTTTTTTTTAATTTACGAATCAAAATTAATTTACCAGCCGCCATGGCGCAGTGGTTAGCGTCTTGGGTTACGGACTGGGAGGTCGCGGGTTCGATTCCCATAAGAGTCATAGGGCTTTGGTCGGACTCCCCCCGGCTCCTACCCAGAGTGAGTGTGCTGTGGGCTCAGTGGGAAGACTGGGACCACACAGTCGAGCTTCATCCCCTTTAAGGATACTATTTTCAGTGTTGCCTAAATTTCCTGACCAACACTGCAGGTGTTTGTATCTCTCGGGCCAGGCTGAGGCCGGGATATAATTATTATGATAGAAAGCATAGAATGTCAGGCTTGTCAAGTAGTCTCAAAGCACATGCACCTCCATATCATTCTCATAACATCATCCTCATTAATCTGGTATTATGGTGATCTCAAAATTTGGTTTCCCCCATAAACGTCAGGCGTAAATAAAGGGGGGACAGGATAGCTCAGTGGTCGGAGCACTCGCTTTACCCCAGCCAAGTTAAGCAGCGTCGAGCGTGGTTACCAGTTGGATGGGTGACCGCTTGCGCGCCTTGGCTTCAGTACAGTTCCCCCAGTTCACCCAGCTGTAAATGGGTACCTGCCCTCTTTACCAGCAGCGAGGGAGAGGAGATGGGCGCCGCCCTCAATATGCTGGCCCTAGAGAAGTGAGGTCTCTGACGCCTCATTCCCCTACGACCTTATAGGTTATGGGACTCCTTTACCTTTCCTTTACCTACCATAAACGTCTGTGCCTGTGGTGAGTCTGTGTTAAAGCCTTCGGGGTTGGAGGTTCGTTCACGGGAGAAGGTCGCTGGAGGGACGTGGTGGCGGTGGCCATCCCGGGTGAGCGTCTCACTGTATGTCTGTCTTTCTGTCTGTTTAATTTAATTCTGATTTTAAATTTGTTCTTTTAGTTCGAGGTCTTCAGTGCTGCTGCTTCCAATGCCACATGTTTCAATATAGTTTTGAATACCACATACTTCAAATATAGAGTGCGCGCACACGCACACAAACACACACACACACACACACACACACACACACACACACACACACACACACAACACACACACACACACACACACACACACACACACCACACAGAGACAGACTGATTAGCCAACAGAAAGAGAGAGAGAGGGGGGGGGGGGGGTCATTGATTACAGGGAGATCAACTGATATACAGACAGGCTAACAAAAAGACAGGCTTATGAGCAGACAGACAGACAGACAGAGCGACCAATAGATTATAGATATATAGATGGATAGATAGAGGTAGCGAGACAGACAGACAGACAGACAGACAGACAGATAGATAGATGCATAGACACTTAACTGTTTTGGTCATGCTTATAATGAATTGACAATGTGTGTGCGTGTGTGTGTGTGTGTGTGCGCGCGCGCTCGCACACGCATCCGAACACGCGAGCGAGCGCATATTTGCGCATACGTGTAAACAATATCCAGACGTATACAATACTCCGTTTAATCATATTTCTGACTTCCTCTTTGCCAACAATGGTGCATACCGAGATGATTATGTGTGTATCCTCATCACCTAGATGTTCAAGTCAACTACGAGATGTTGCACTTTTTAAATAAACATCTCCTCTGCAAATGTACCGGGGAGGGAGGGGAGGAGAGGGGAGGGGAGAGAAGGGGTAGCGAAGTTCCAGTGTTTAAAGCGTCATTGTCATTTTTTTTGAGGAACTTTGTACCTTGGGTTCACAGGGGACTGACTTTACCCCCCTCCCCTCCCCACCCCACCACTTCAAATCACGCTGATGAGACAATCAATCATTTTGTATTTGTAAACCTCTTAAGTCACAGCAGATTTCTCTGTGCGAAATTCGAGCTGTTCTCCTCGTGGAGAGCACGTGGCCACGAGAGCAGTGCCACCCATTTTGTTTCCCTATCAGATTGGCTGTCTTCTACATAACATTTGCCCGGGACAACTCTTGTAGCACAGCCGCCAAGGATGAACTTCTGCCGTGCAGAGTGACAGCTAGCTAGTTTGCATATATATACTTACAATTCTAATGACCAATACTAGCGTGGGAAACAATGAATCTGTGCCTCCCCAACTGACCTTAGATACTTACACCCACCCCCAGCTACGTTTTCATAATGCTCCTCCGCACTGCATTCCCCTCCGAAGCTACCCCCCTCCCCCCAGCTACCCCACTCCCCTCTGTATTCCCCTCCCAAGCTACCCCTCTCCCCCAAGCTACACCCCCTCCCCCCCCAGCTACCCTCCTCTCCCAAGCTACCTCCCTCCCCTCTGTATTCCCCTCCCAAGCACCCCTCTCCCCTACGTATTCCCCTCCCAAGCTACCCCTCTCCCCTACGTATCTCCCACTCCCAAGCTACCCCTCTCCCCTACGTATTCCCCTCCCAAGGTACCCCATCTCCCTGGGCCCCCTCCCTCCCAAGCTACCCCTCTGTATTCCCCTCTGTATTCCCCTCCGTATTCCCCTCCCAAGTTACCCCCCCCCCCCCTCCTTTCCTCAGCTACCCCTTCCCCAAAATAAAATTCAAAATAAAAAGCACAAACATGGGAAGATAGACAACACATCTCCTCCAAACTTCAGAGGATTAGAAGTTAAGGGTGATTCCTCATAAAGATCACAAATTCCTATAGCTCACAGCTAAGTTGCTGCATTTAGACGGGGGGGGGGGGGAAAGGGGGAAAGGGGGGGGGATTTTGGGGGGGGGGGGGCGAAACGGTGAAAAAAAAAAAAAAAAAAAAATTTTTTATTATTAAAATGAAATATTGGGCTTATTGAGCATTCAAGGCTTGCAAACACAAAATAGTTTTCAATGAAATTCCTTTCCTAACAACAAACCAAACTACCACACAAAAGACAAAAAAACCCCCACACACACACAAACCCACACACAACACAACAAACACACACCAACTAACACAACCACACACCTAATGAGTGAAGGTTACATTTATGAACTAAGGAGGACAGCAAACGATGACATCAGGCATAGGCTAACACAACACGAATGAATAAAATACATCAATGAATACAACAAATTGAATTTTAGGGCTATCTGTAAAGAACAGATCAAAGCGTGTCAAGAGACAAAATAGTTTAAGATGATAATTTTCCGACACAGAAGACAGAGAAACGCACGAGACACAGACGACAGAAGAGACACAAGACAGAACAAAAGAGGAGAGAACTACAGAACGAGAGAGAGAGAGAGACGAAGAACGAGAAGTATAGACAAACACCTAGCCACAACACAACAAAAAGGAGAGGGTGAGAAGGAGAGACGAAACACCAAGCATGAAGCAGCAGAATGAAGCAAGCAACAACTACTATATTTAACATACATGAAGACGCACTCGGCACTTCACACATGAACTTAGAGTGCAACAGTAGTATGATTGGTTAGGACTTGTATTTTGCAGATACAGGGAGGGAGAGAGAGAGAGAGAAGTAGAGAGAGAAGAGAGAGGAGAGAGAGGAGTATGAGAGGGATGGTGATGAGAGAGAGAGGAGAGAGCTAGAGAGATGATTTTAGAAGAGAGAGAGAAAGAACTCTGAACAGTCAATAGACAAATCGACGCCTTGCAAATATAACAAAAAGGAGGATGGGGGTTCTGTGGGGGGGAATACAAGAAGGAAAGATGATTCGCAGACACTTATATTGAACAGCTGCCAGCTATCACCTGTGTAGACATCCTTCCCTGTCAACAACTCAGGGTTTATCTTGGAACATTGACGCACACTCTTCCAGTTTGATCAAGCACGATAAGTCGAAAGAAGATGCGGACAAACGCCTGGAATCAGGCTTTGTCATGTAGTTAACTTCGTGAAAGTCTAGCGCATGCAATCTTATAAGCAGAAACAATGCAACCACCAATGAAACCACCGGCCGTTCAGTTAACGAATAATGAAGAGATGAGGTTCCGCAAATAGAAAAGTTGGTTTTGAACAAGCGCCCCCAAACAAGGCACCGTCGCTGAAGCGAAAATCCTGCTTTATTTCCAAATCGAAATCCCTGTTTTTCCGTCACATTCAGACAGCATACCTGTTGTTTATCCGTTTGAGCAAAAATGCGACATAATCGCCCGGCACATCAGACTTTGGCATGGTTGAGAGATGTGTTATGCATAAGTCTTTCTGGAAAAAGGCAGGAGAATGGCCAAGAAGGCGAAAATAAGACAAGAATGAGGTGACAAGAAGAAAAGGAACAAGGCAGAAACAAAGAGAGGGATAGAAAAGAGAAAATTCCTAGCACAGAATTTCCAGAAGGTGGAGATGCTATTTATGATGACAGCGCTTCCCCCCCCCCCTCCCCGCATCCCAACGGAGTAAATCCCAAGGTTTTAAGCCCCGCCGATCACAGAAGCCGAATTAGACATATCACCTTATAAATGTTAAAATGTCATATTAAATCCATCCCCTCAGTCTGAAAGTTGCTACAACCTTAACAGCGGGTAAATGGCCGCATACAGAAAATCTCTATTGGTGAGCCTGGGAGCTCTAGCAGAAAAGAAAGCCACGCAATTATTTTCGATTAAAACAAGGTTAAAACCAGCTCTTCTGTTGTTCCTGGTATCAACGCCGGAGCCAACCATAAGGGTCAAACAAAGATGATAACTGCGTTGTAGGAGACCCCCATTAATGACACGTAGAAATGAGATGAAACCTGAAAAAAACACACCCAAAAAACAAATCTAAAAATTAAAAACAAAAACATAAAATGTGTTCCTGGTAATGACTGACATGTTAACCGTGTTAACTAATATCATCCTCCTCTTTTAATGTGTCTTTATCTTGAAGACGTTCATTTTCAGTGTCTCAAAAAAAGTTCATTGTGTCCAGAGTATTTTATTTACACTGTCACTTTTGTGACATTTTCTAAAACAAATCCCCCACCCCAAAGAAACTTTGCAAGTGACCACTGTCTTCAAGCTGTGAATGATTTTACTGCGTATGAACCTTGTTTACTTGTGTTTAGATTGACAAACACGACGTGAGTGCTATTTCAAGTCAGTATTACTTCTCCTTCACAGGAATCTTAAACAATTACATCCCTTTTTTGGTTTGAAGTTCCTTCATAGTCCAGATCAAAGCTCCCATCTGATGGAAATGAAGCAACCATTTTTTTTATGACATTGTATAAATTGCTGTTTACCTCTCTGAAACAAGTGATGGGAGAAGTTAAATTATTGTAGACATGACTTTTTTCTTAATTTGTAAACGATATAAAAAAGACACCTTGAAAGTTTGGAGTTGTTACTTTGATAATTGATCATAAAAATTAGGATGCCACAACATAAATTGTGTTGGGATTTTGTGATCTCCACGGGGATCGCCCCTAACTTTTAATCCTCCGAAGTTTGGAGGAGATGTGTTGTCTATCTTCCCATGTTTGTGCCAGTTTTTTTTTCAAATGTTTTTAAGGGAGGAGTAGCTTGGGGAGGAAGAGGAGAAAGGAGACAAAGAGGAGGGGGTAGGGGTAGCTTAGGGGGTGGGATAGAAGGGAATAAGGGCAGCTGATGGAGGATAGGGGGGACAATAGAAGGGGATAGGGCAGCTATGAGGGGTGAGGGGATAGGGGTAGTTTGAGGGGAGGAGGGATAGCTATGGGGGGAGGATAGAAGGGGGGTAGGGGTAGCTTGGGATAGGGGTAGCTTAGAGGGGGGGACAATAGAAGGAGATAGGGGGAGAATAGAAGCGGATAGGGGGGAGAATAGAAGGGGATACAGTAGCTTGAGGGGGGGGGGTTATAGGGGGTATAGGGGGGGATAGGGGTAGCTTAGGGAGGAGGAATGGGAGAAGGATAGGGAGACGGGTAGCTTTGGTGGGGAGGATAGGGGTATAGGGGGGAGGAGAGGGGTAGCTTGGAGGGGGGTGGGGGGGGGGGCATAGAAGGGGTAGGGTAGATTTGGGGGGTAGGATAGGGGTAGCTTGGGGGGCAGGAATGGTGGGGGATAGGGGGGGGGGTCAATAGAAGGGGGTAGGGGTAGCTTGGGGGCGGGATAGGGGGACATAGAGAGTGATTGATGTGACATGTTTAATAATGACAGAAACTGATTCATCTGACATGTTTAATAATAACAGAAACTGATTGATGTGACGTGTTTAGTAAAGACAGAAACTGATTGTTGTGACGTGTTAAGTAATACCAAGGGCAGTGCTATAAGACACACTGTAGCAGGTGTGCTGGCATCTTCCATTCCTAGTTATCCTCTGACTCTTGGCTTTAGTGCTGAATGATGTTACTCTACTCTCGAAGTAAACCCTTCCTCTTCCTCTTCTGGCCCTGACACACGACCCTTGCTGTCGGCCCCACCATGGCCAGCTCTGTGCAAGCTGCACTCTTGGCTGCCCCTCCCCGTCACTGCCTTCACTTGTTGGTACAGGTGCTCCCCTAACCTGTGCGGTCATTGGGGAGCAAGATGTCAGAGACCTCAGCTTCTCCAGGGGTCAGCATCTTGAGGGCGGCGCCCATCTCCTCTCCCTCGCTGATTTACAACTGAGACTCCAGTCTCTTCTTCTCTGCAGCCGTTTTTCCTTGAACAATGGCTGCCGTGTGGTCTCTGTTCTTGCTGCATGCCTCATAAGCCATGGGTTTTAGGTTTCTCCTTTTGCTGTCACAAATTTTCGAGCCAGTAAGACCCAACCAATTAATCAACCAATCAACCAACCCACCAATCAATCAATCAACCAATCAACAGAACAAAGAAAACTCGTTATAGTTGCGATATCAATGCCAATGCTCTCTCTCTCTCTCTCTCTCTCTCTCGCTCTCTCGCTCTCTCTTTCTTTCAACCTTTTCATTCTTTTGGTGTAGGGGTGGGGGATGCAGAAATATCTAAACAAAAAGGACTAGTATAAATCTTTAGATTTCTGACGCAGTGTCTGCAATCATCAGTACAGGGACAGAAGTATTCCAATCAAACCGTCATCCTCCCCATCTTTCCACAGTTTGTAACGGCCAGTGAAGGAGGAGCTAGACAGACTGGTGAGCATCACTGAAGACACAGCACCCAGTCACACCACCACCACTACCACCACCACCACCACCTGACGTACTTCGTTGTAAGTCACGTGACGACTGCCGTTACGTATCCAACACAGTCATTTGCATAAAGAACAGCTTCACCCCCGCCATTTCACAATATAGTGAAAAATGCACGTGCACAAAGTGACGGGATAGCGGGAATGGCAGATCATGTTTGCATCGTTAAAGTAGAACTGTCTCCACAGAGGGGGCAGCGTTACAGGCGTGGGCGTGGGTGTGCTGGGTGTGCTGGGCGTGGAGGGTGTGGGTGTGCTGGGCGTGGAGGGTGTGGGTGTGTGGGTGTGGGGATTACGTGGCTTGTCAGGCACTGTCAGCACATTCAATGCCGTGGAGGATTTCGACATCGCGTGGACATTGTCAACACATATCACACATCTTCTCTTGCTGTCCGTACTTGTTTCTGCATGACATGACCGTGTTTTTCTATTAACACATCCTCACAGACATGATTCGCTGCGGATAGGTAACACTCACATATTTTCATCTTCGTTGGTGAGTTGCGGTGTGAACGCTCACACGATGCTCAGAATGAACTTCCCACGCACAGCCCTGTCCTTGCTTGTCCTGTCAGAGGCATTGGTCAGTCTGGAGCCTGCGTGTTTTGCCCCCAAGAGGTCACCATCCAGAGCAGACCTGGCCTGCCCCACTGGGTCACTGTCTTCAGTGCTGCTGCTTCCAATGTCACATGTGCATTTCACTATCAACTTGGTCTGTGCAGACATAATCACTTAGCCAGGTGTTGGCAGTTATATCTATTTGGCCTAATCTATGTTCGAATCTTTGCCAAACATTTTTTTTATACAATGTCTCTTGTTTCCTCCCACTATATTTCAATTATGTTTAACTTTCCCTCTCCCCTATTTTTGAGGAGACTATGAACCGACATCCTGTGTGTGTGTGTGTGTGTGTGTGTGTGTGTGTGTGTGTGTGTGTGTGTGTGTGTGTGTGTGTCCTTTAAGAAGCATTGCTTGTTGAACTCGTTTTATATATTGGTGTCATGTTATTCTGAATGAGTTAAATATTGTTGAAACCAGACAGACAAACGGAAAACATAAAGACAGACAAACAAACATTCAGACACACATACAGGCACACATACAGAGAAAGGTAGACATAGGCACGTAACTGTCAGACAAAAAATTTAAAATGGGTGTTTGATTAAGTAATTGATTAAATGATTGACTCAATTGTTAGAAGTCTGTATCGTCATTATTTTGTTTTGATTTACGAATCAAAATTAATTTACCAGCCGCAATGGCACAGTGGTTAGCCTCTTAGGTTACGGACTGGGAGGTCGCGGGTTCGATTCCCATAAGAGTCATAGGGATTTTGTCGGACTCCAGCCGGTTCCTACCAAGAGTAAGTGTGCTGTGGGCTCATTGGGAAGACTGGGACCACACAGTCGAGCTTCATCCCCTTTAAGGATACTATTTTCAGTGTTGCCTAAATTTCCTGACCAACACTGCAGGTGTTTGTATCTCTCGGGCCCGGCTGAGGCCGGTATGTATAGAGTTCAGGCTTGTCAAGAAGTCTCAAAGCACATGCATCCCCATATCATTCTCATAACAATATCCTCATTAGTAATCATACAATAAAAGAAAATGGCAATTAATTCAGTGATCCCAGTTGCTCTGGTATCATGGTGACCTCAAAATTTGGTTTCCCCCATAAACGTCTGTGCCTGTGGTGAGTCTGTGTCAAAGCCTTCAGGGTTGGAGGTTCACGGGAGAAGGTCGTTGGAGGGACGTGGTGGTGGTGACCATTCCGGGTGAGCGTCTCACCGTATATCTGTCTGTCTCTTTAATTTAATTCTAATTTTAATTTTGTTCTTTTATTTCGAGGATAATGGAATAAGCACTCGGGTGCTTTTTTTTAAACATCCAGACCACGTGTGTAT
>CM054152.1:48117522-48120022 GCA_028751875.1 Rapana venosa
TAGTGTGCTATGTAATGTGAGCACTGGCTGTGACCAGAAAAATGGAATATGATGTTGTTAGTTGGTTGTGTGTGTGTGTGTATGCAGGGGGGGTGTTGCCTCATCTGTCGTGACGTTCCTGTCCTGCTGTTCCCCCGCCGTTCACTTCCACCTCTCTGCCCCCCCCCCTCCCCCCCAGCCATGCCACATTCGCCTTGTCGCATCCACAAAGAGCCCATCAATGTAAGGCCGTCGAAGGGCCACTCTCCAGAGGCGCCCTGCACTGCTGCTGGGTCACTGTGGTGGTGTTTAGTGGTGTGTACTGCCTCTTTTCAGCTAACACAAGCAGGGCACCACCTTCTAAATCCCTACCGACGGCAGTAAAAGCTTAGTCGGCAAGGAAGAAAGGATGAGACCCTCGCCTAAGGTGGCGACCATCACAATGTCTCTCCAACAACCTCCTGTGAACCTCCAACCCCGAAGGCTTTGACACAAATTCACCACTTGCACAGAAATGTATTTTTAAAAAATCGAAACTGAGGTCACCACAGGACCTCGTGTGCTTTGAGGCTGCCTGACAGCGCTGGACTCTACGCTTTCTATCATGATGACCAGGCCGAGAGATACAGACACCTGCAGTGGTGGTCAGGTAATTTGAGCACCACTCTCAACATTGTATCGGTTAAAGTGGATGAAGCTCAACTGTGTGGTCCCAGTCTTCCCATTGAGCACATTGATTCTGTGTAGGAGCCGGCCAGAGTCTGAAAAAGCTCTATGACTCTTAACGGGATTCAAACCTGCAATTTTCCAGTCGGTAACCAAAGGAGCTAACCATCGTGATCATGTGTAAAGTTATCGTTATTTAAGGGAACTGTGATGTGTAGAATTATTGTCATTCTGAGAACTGTGATGTGTAGAGTTATTGTCAGTAGGGGAACTGTGATGAGGCCCAGATTTGTGAGTACATTAATGGAGTGGACAAAAAGAATGAAACCCAGAAGAAAGAAATCTTTGCGGAATACCATTAATTATGAAAAACTGCCTGTAATGTATGACCACTGTGTGTTGTGTGAGATGTGGTTACTTTGAACTGAGGACAGCGTGGAGCCAGGCCAGGACTATAGTACCATGACAGTGAGTCTGATAGTATTGAAGGTAGCATCACAGACACAACAATGCTTCCTCTGTGTGTGTGGGTGGGTGGGTGTGTGTGCGCGTGCGTGCGTGCGTGCGTGTGTGTGTGTATGAGATATTTTCATTTTCCTGTTTTCCCCACAGCTGATCAATGATAAAAAGTGAGAGAATAAACATTAAGCGTCAGTGATTATTTTCTGTAGCCAGCAAAGTGGATTAGGAATGGAAATCAGATGACTCGTCAAGCTGTGTGTGTATTGCGAAACTTGGGTTTAAAATGTTTGTGAGGTTTGCCTTTTTATTGTGGGTCTGTTTCCATTTGTGTTCTTTTCTGCCTGTCTTTCTGGTGTGCTGTTTGTATTCCGACTTTCTTTTCTCTTCCTCCCGTCCCTTTCATAGTACCTTTTCTTCTTTTCATCGGTTTTTCCTGTCTCCATTCTTTCTGTCTTTCTTTCTTTCTTTCTTTCTTTCTTTCTTTCTTTCTTTCTGTCTGTCTTTTCTTTCTTTCTTTTTTCTTTCTTTCTTTCTTTCTTTCTTTCTTTCTTTCTTTCTTTCTTTCTGTCTGTCTTTCTTTCTTTCTTTCTTTCTTTCTTTCTTTCTGTCTGTCTGTCTGTCTGTCAAAGTCAAACTTTTATTTTCAGATGGTACATTGAATAAGCAGTGCATTTGCTTTTTTTCATCAAGCCATCTATCTAAAGAAAAAAAAGCGAGAAAAAAGATATGTATATGCAGACATAGAATAAAAAAACCTTATCTGTGGTAAGCTATACAAATCAAGCAAGAAAAGCAATAACATAAGCATATATGGAATTAAAAACAAAACAAAACCACAGAAAAATATTAAGCCATACAACTCAAATCATTCAAAAATCTTGAAAAATATCCATCATGATACAAACAAACAAGCAACAAAGAAAAACCAAACCAAAACAAACAAAGAAGACAAAACAATTTTTTTTTAAAATAAAGACACACCAACTGCTTCCCCCCCTCATACACACATACACACAAAAACCTTCAATCATACAAACAACTGAATAAAAACAACAAAAAAGATGAATCAACAAGAACAACCACAACAAGCAAATAAACAATCAAACAAACACAAACATACGTACACAACAACAACAGCGACAATAACTAACATAAGACAAGAATAACAGCCAAAACAAATGAAGAACAATATAGAACTAACAAAAGACGAGAAAAAGAGTCCAAAATACCACCTCCCCCTCCCCAAGAAAAGTGGTTGTGTCTATGTTGGTTAACTTTGAAAGCTTTGGTAATCTTCGAAGGTGCATTTTGATGAACAACTTTTTGCATAAACACAGCTTTATTGAATAAAAGTCGGTTTCGAAATGTCCGGACATTTATTTGCTTATAATCC
>CM054152.1:48125022-48145022 GCA_028751875.1 Rapana venosa
AACAGACAGACAGAACGACAGACAGACAGAACGACAGACAAAACTACAGACAGATATAGACACAAAGATACACAAACAGAGACAAGAAAACAAGCTGAGATAGACACAGAAAAGTAGGTAGATAGATAAATAGACTGACAGACAAACATACAGACAGACAGACAGACAGACAAAACCCCCCTACCTTCTAGACAGAAATAGCAAGAAAAAGTATGAGGAAGGGCACAAGGACAGTGCCATTGACAAATGATTGACAGGTGTCTGTCTGCAAGGTCACATCATTCACAGTTCTTTCAGCAGGTGCTATGAAAAGAGTGTCTTAAGGTTTTAGAAAAAAAAAAAAACAGCAACAGCAAACACCACCTGAAGGGTCTCTCACAACTGCTGCACCTCAGTATGTGAGCCCTCACCCCCAACCCCACCCCGTCTCCCCTGATTGAACCCGTTTTCAGTGTCTGCTCTGGTCCCGTAGTGTCACTGGTTTGATTTTTTGTTGAACCTGTTTGTTGGGAGGTCAGTGCGCAGTTAACGCAGTGAAAGGAATGGGCGGCAGTAGTAGATAGCTGCCGTGAATGTGTCTGTACCTTCCTACATGTATGATTATCTTCCACACACACACCCACACCTCCCTGCCCACGTGTCTAGATGACACTAGACATGAAAACTGTAGAATAGTTTCACTCCCCAGGTCAGAGACCCCGGTCAGTGCAGTAGCTGACTGTGACACGTCAGTGTGGACGGCCATTGCTGGGCATTGTTCAGGCAGTGTGTGTGTGTGTGGGCAGGGTGAAGTCGGCATAGTCCAGCCCTCTCCTGGTAACACTGCATGCTGGGTACCTCCCAGGCAGCCATGTCACTGGTCACGTGGCCTTTTCTCCTCCAAAGGAAGGAGAGGTTTTCAGCAGGTGTTCTGCACTGTGTGCCCAGTCTGCACAGTGTGTACACCGGCCTTTGTTGGTGCTCTCCCCTGAAACAGTTGCCAGGGAATGGAGTGGAAGCAGTGTTGTGTGGTTTCTCCACAACTGTAAAAGCAGCGAGATGAAAAGTAAAATCCTTGAGTTAGTAATCACACTTGTTCCAATATTACTGTTTTGTTGTGATGATGGCATATTTTCCAGCTGTAAAATCACAGCTGTCATTTTTGTGAGGCAAAGTATACGCTCGAAGTTCCAAACAGATTTGTGTGCGACGTGTGTCTTTTCTGAATAAACAAACATGTGTTTCAACCAACCAGTGTTGACTACAAGGGCAAAACTCACTCTCCATCAGATACCCCACTCACTCTCCATCAGATACCCCACTCACTCTCCATCAGATACCCTACTCACTCTCCATCAGACACCCCAGCCAACACAGACCCGCGCCACATGATGGTCAGAGGGTGACCTCAAAACTAGACTAGTACATTCTGCAACAGGGCCGACAAGCTGAGGATCAAACCACAAGACAAATCTGACACCCACGAAGTGGACAACTCTCTTTACCTGGAGCTACAGTGACTGACTGTGTCCAGGTCATGTTTTGACAAACCCAGTCAAACTGCTCTGTCGTCTCAAAAAGTAAAGACCGCCTGAGTTCCCCCCTTTTGGGCACGGCATAACGATAATGATAAAACCATGGGGGCGAGTGGGTGGGGGATATTGAAAGTCCATTCATCTTTATGCGAGGGAGAAGAAGAGAGGAGAGAGAGGAGGGTGTGTGTGTGGGGGCAGAATAGATAATAGAAAATAGAAAGAGGGGGGGGGGAGGCAGGAGTGGATTGGGGGGGGGGTGTAGGAGGAGAGAAGCGCGGAGACGACCTTTGATGGGAAAAAGGTGTACGGCCTGTTGGTGTGCAGGTGATATTGAGCCTATCTTTGTTTGGGGGTTGGATACGGGAATTTTTTTTTGAGACAACTTGTTTGACTGAAGGGTTTTTTGAAGGCCCCCTGTCTTGCGTGTTCCCGAGGAATAATAGGTTTAAAAAATTTGTGTTTCTTTAAAACACCACAACCACAGATCCAGACTAAAAATTTCCAGATTTAAAAAATTTCTAACACACACCCCACGACCACACAACACAGAACAACACACACACACAGGAGTTAGGGATGGAACGAGAAGGCAGTGATATAAAAGTGGGGAAGGGGCACAAAAGGGCAGTACCATTGACAAAGTTTACAATGTATGCAAAGAAAAAATAATAATAAGAATAAAAAAATGAATTCATATACGCTGAATCTTTTTAAAAAAAAAACAAATCGAACGCTTGGTACACAAAGTACACTTTTAAATTTTTTCGCAGGAGCTATGAAAAGAGAGGGAGATTTATTGATTTATTGATTTTATTTTTTTATTCTTTTATATCAGGGTAATGGAAAAAACTCATGTGGTTTTTTCATCCCGTCCCGTGGTATGCAGTTTTGTCAATTTTGTATCTTTTCCACCGCCCCAAGGCCCCTTTTCCCAAAGCGAACAGGATTTAAGTGTGGGCCCAAGATTTTTTGCTGCGTTTGAACAGGGGGATCGGTTTTAGTTCATCCGACGAAGAAAAGAGGGAGAAGAGAGAGAAGAGAGAGAGAAGAGAAGAGAGAGAGAGAAGAGAAGAGAGGAAGAGAAAGAGAGAGAAAAGAGAGAGAGAGAGAGAGAGGGGTGAGAGAGAGAGAGGCGAGAGCAGAAACAAAGAGAGAGAAAGGGGGAGAGAGAGAGAAGGGAGAGAGCGAGAGAGGAGAGAGAGAAAGAGGAGAGGGGAGAGAGGAGAGAGAGAGAGAGAGAGAGATGAGAGAGGAGAGAGAGAGAGGGAGAGAAGATAGGCTTTAAAAACGGACGACAAAACACACCCCTCCCTGTCGGCTCCTTGTACTGTAAACCACGATGCACTGGTCCTCCCTCACCCCCTTTGCTCCTGTCCTCCCTTACCTCTCGCCTGTACGTAAACTGTCCCCCTTACCTCTCGCTCCCGTACGTAAAACTGTCCTCCCTTACCTCTCGCTCTGTACTGTAAACTGCCTCCCTTCCTCTCGCTCCTGTACTGTAAACTGTCCTCCCCTTTTCCCCTTTGCTCTGTACTGTAAACTGTCCTCCCCCTTTCCCCTCGCTTTTACTGTAAAATGTCCTCCCTTTCCCTCGTCCGTACGTAAAAAGTCCCCCCTAACATCTCGCTCCTGTACTGTAAACTGTCCTCCCTTACCTCTCGCTCCTGTACTGTAAACTGCCCTGTACTGTAAACTGTCCTCCCTTACCTCTCGCTCCTGAACTGTAAACTGTCCTCCCTTACCTCTCGCTCCTGTACTGTAAACTGTCCTCCCTTACCTCTCGCTCCTGAACTGTAAACTGTCCTCCCTTACCTCTCGCTCCTGAACTGTAAACTGTCCTCCCTTACCTCTGCCGGACAAACAGCTGGGTCAGTTACTGATGTTAGCACAGTGACGTTACCTACACTCAAACGTTATGTGGCAACATTTGATACAGGGAGTTTTTTCTGCCATGACAAACTCTTAGCATAACAACCCGCACTCTCCTTCAAAGGAAAAAAACCCCTCCGAAGTCGGAGTATGGCTGCCCATGTAGCTAGGTATATGAAAGAGTTAGACATGGACACTTTTCAAGTAGACTGTATTTTTAATCTCACAGTGATTTCCTAGTGGATTGAGTCAGAGTGCATATCCTGGGCGTTAAGCTGGGGAAGGCACAACAACAACAATGACAAGAACAACAACAACAACAACAACAACAACAAACCCTTGCTGTACTCACTTACTTACTCTCGTCCTCCTGCTCACACACGCCGTCTTGCTTTTCTAAAATTTTTATTCACGCATTAACCTAATTCAGCGCGCGCGCGCGCGCGTGTGTGTGTGTGTGTGTGTGTGTGTGTGTGTGTGTGAGTGTGTGTGTGTGTGTGTGTGTGCGCGCGCGCGCGCGAGCTGAGGCAAGCTTCTGATTGCCATGATTTATTGAATGAAAGTCGTGGCCCCTTACAAAGGGGTGATGTGAACAGTTCAGCTGCTAAGCACAAGGTCCAGACCATCCATCAGACTGTGGAGAATAAAGAGAGCAGTCCTCAGCCACAAACCACCAAGCACAGCTAAGGGGTCCAAAAGAAATGCTCGGTACAGATGATGATGATGAAGATGATGTGAAACATGTTGCAACTTCTTCATAACGCCATAAGTAAAACAAGCAGGAACATAAAGGGTTGGTGATGATAATAGGCTGTCCCTCAGGTCACGTCAAGTAGGGAAGGGCAGGGCAGGGCAATGCAGGGCAATGCAAGACAAGGCAATGCAGGACAAGGCAATGCAGGGCAATGCAGGACAAGGCAATGCAGGGCAATGCAAGACAATGCAGGACAAGGCAATGCAGGACAAGGCAATGCAGGGCAATGCAGGGCAATGCAAGACAATGCAGGACAAGGCAATGCAGGGCAATGTAGGACAATGCAATGCAGGGCAATGCAGGGCAATGCAGGACAAGGCAATGCAGGGCAATGCAGGGCAATGCAGGGCAATGCAGGACAAGGCAATGCAGGGCAATGCAGGGCAATGCAGGACAATGCAGGGCAATGCAGGACAATGCAATCAGGCAATGCAGGGCAATGCAGGCAAGCACAATGCAGGACAAAGCAATGCAGGCACACAGGCAATGCAGGACAAGGCAATGCAGGACAAGCTGCGCAATGCAGGGCAATGCAGGACAAGGCAATGCAGGACAAGGCAATGCAGGACAAGGCAATGCAGGACAATGCAATGCAGGGCAATGCAGGGCAATGCAGGACAAGGCAATGCAGGACAAGGCAATGCAGGACAATGCAATGCAGGGCAATGCAGGGCAATGCAGGACAAGGCAATGCAGGACAAGGCAATGCAGGACAAGGCAAAATGCAGGGCAGGGAAGGGCAATGTAGGGCAATGCAGGACAAGGCAATGCAGGACAAGGCAATGCAGGGCAATGCAGGACAAGGCAATGCAGGGCAATGCAAGACAATGCAGGACAAGGCAATGCAGGACAAGGCAATGCAGGGCAATGCAGGGCAATGCAAGACAATGCAGGACAAGGCAATGCAGGACAAGGCAATGCAGGGCAATGCAGGGCAATGCAGGACAAGGCCATGCAGGACAAGGCAATGCAGGACAAGGCAATGCAGGACAAGGCAATGCAGGACAAGGCAATGCAGGACAAGGCAATGCAGGACAAGGCAATGAAAGGGCAATGCAGGGCAATGCAGGACAACAAGCAGGCAATGCAGGGCAATGCAGCGGCAATGCAGGCAATGCAGGGCAATCGGGCAATGAGGCACAAAATGCAGGGCAATGCAGAACAAGGCAATGCAGGGCAATGTAGGACAATGCAATGCAGGGCAATGCAGGGCAATGCAGGACAAGGCAATGCAGGGCAATGCAGGGCAATGCAGGGCAATGCAGGACAAGGCAATGCAGGGCAATGCAGGGCAATGCAGGACAATGCAGGGCAATGCAGGACAATGCAATGCAGGGCAATGCAGGGCAATGCAGGACAAGGCAATGCAGGACAAAGCAATGCAGGACAAGGCAATGCAGGACAAGGCAATGCAGGACAAGGCAATGCAGGGCAATGCAGGACAAGGCAATGCAGGACAAGGCAATGCAGGACAAGGCAATGCAGGACAATGCAATGCAGGGCAATGCAGGGCAATGCAGGACAAGGCAATGCAGGACAAGGCAATGCAGGACAAGGCAAAATGCAGGGCAGGGAAGGGCAATGTAGGGCAATGCATAGCAGGGAAGGGCACTGCAGGGCAGGGAAGGGCACTGCAGGGCAGGAAAGGGCACTGCAGGGCAGGACAGGGCAATACAGGACAGGGCAGGGCAATGCAAGCAAGGCAGGGAAGGGAAGGGCAATGCAGGGCAGGGAAGGGCAACGCAGGGCAGGAAAGGGCAATGCAAGCAAGGCAGGGCAGGGTAATGCAGTCCAATGAAGGGCAGGGCAGGGTAATGCAGGGCAATGCAGGGCAATGCAGGGCAATGCAGGGCAGGGTAATGCAGGGCAGGGTAATGCTGGGCAATGCAAGGCAGGGTAATGTAGGGCAGGGTAATGCAGGGCAGGGTAATGCAGGGCAGGGAAGGGTAATGCAGGGCAATGCAGGGCAGGGCATGACAGGGAAGACAGGTGTACAGTGAACTCCAGTTTTTGCTGCATGTGCACAACATAAACACACAGAATCACTGTCCTTGTTCTTCTTGTTTGATGGGAGAGGGGAGTTTGGGAGAAAGCTTCAGTCATCATCCATGCTTGAAAGAGTGAAGGGGACGGGATAGAAAAGGAGAAAAGAAACGAGAGAGAAGTAGGAACAGACAGACAAGGTGGGTGGGAGGGACAGAATAAGACAAACAGAGAAACTAAAAGTTGTCATGAAATAGATTGTCATGGAGCTTTTATGACAAGTAAATGATCTGAAAAGCTACTCTCATTATAAGTTCATTGTAAGTATAAAGGGGACTGGATAGCTCAGTGGTCGGAGCACTCGCTTTCCCCCAGCCAAGTTAAGCAGCGTCGAGCGTGGTTACCAGTTGGATGGGTGACCGTTTGCACGCCTTGGCTTCAGTACAGTTCCCCCAGTTCACCCAGCTGTAAATGGGTACCTGCCCTCTATGTGGATCGGTGGTCTAGAGGTAACGCGCCTGTCTAGAAAGCGAAAAGTCCGGGTCTGAAGTGTGCGGCGGTTCGTACCCCGTTTGGACCGGAAACTTTTCCCCCATCCATTAGACCATGAGTGGTGGTCTGGGCGCTAGTCTTTCGGATGAGACGATAAACCGAGGTCCCGTGTGTTACACGTAATTATTTAGCGCACGTAAAAGAACCCACGGCAACAAGAGAGTTGTCCCTGGCAAAATTCTTAGAAAAAAGCCACTCTGATAGGGAAACAAATACAGTTGCAGACATGAAAAAGAAAAAAAAAATGGGTGGCGCTGCGCTTGTGGCGACGCGCTCTCCCGCTCTCCCCGGGGAGAGCAGCCCGAATTTCACGGAGAGAAATCTGCCGTGACTTAAAGTAGTATGAAATGAAATCTGAGCGCTTTGATTTGTTGCTTTACAAGATTCAGCGCTATATAAATTCCATACATTATTATTATTATTTAGGGTCAGGGAAGGTAAAGCAGCGAGGGAGAGGAGATGGGCGCCGCCCTCAATATGCTGGCCCTAGAGAAGTGAGGTCTCTGACGCCTCGCTCCCCTACGACCTTATAGATTATGGGACTCCTTTACCTTTACCTTAAGTATAAAAACAAACAAACTGGGATATTTTGAGTTATTTAAAGTCTGCATTGAAAAATATCAAACACTTATCGACTACTTTCAAGCAATTGACTATTTTCCGAAAGATATAGTAATTTTAAAACTCAAAGACTCTTTCTTTAACAAGGATTCCTCTGACCATAGTAAAAATGACATACAGACTTTGACCCAAACGTTGGGCCATATCTGATTTAAAATACTTCTTTAGAAGTGTGGCACTAAGGGCTAAGATGGAAGATAGAGAAGGAGGGAGGGAGCAGAGAGAGGGGATCAGCGGGGTCATCTCGCTCATCTTGTGTGCATTAAGTGGACTACTGACCCTTCCTTCCTTCCTTCCTTCATTCATTCAGTGCAGTGCAGTATGCTTATCAGCACAGTTCCTGCACTGCCTGTCATAACAGCGTCAGTCATGGAGATAACCAGTAGACTTCCTTACAGAACTTCTGTCTGTCTATCTGGCAGTCTGTCTGTCTCTGTCTCTCTCTCTCTCTGTCTGTCTGTCTCTCTCTCTGTCTCTCTCTCTCCTCTCTCTCTCTCTCTCCTCTCTCTCTCTCTCTCTCTCCACACAAAAGATGTATATAGCGTTTGTAGGTTTCGACAAAGCTTTTGATTCTTTGCTATCTATCTATCTATCTATCTATCTATCTATCTATCTATCTATCTATCTATCTATCTATCTATCTATCTATCTATATCTATCTATCTATCTATCTATCTATCTATCTATCTATCTATCTATCTATCTATCTATCTATCTATCTATCTATATAAAAGCGTGCGTGCGTACGTGTATGTGTGCATTCGTGTGTGTATGTCTGTGTGTATGTGTGTCTGTCTGTTGTGGGTTACTCCCACAATCTTTTAAATGCCCAACTACAATACACCTTGACTTGACTTGTTCATCTAAGATGAACTTACTTTAATTACACCCCCTATCCCTATTACTTTCTCACACTCACACACCCATCCTCCTACCCTGTCGCACCCATTCCTCACACACACCCACCCCTTTCAATTCTACCCCTTCCTCCCGGGATGCTCTTTCTTTCTCCTATGCCTTTTCAAAATGACAGTGTAGATGACAAGGATGACGATGCACCCAACAGTGCTGGCCCATACAGTGCTGGCCTATACAGTGCTGGCCCATATAGTGCTGGCCTATATAGTGCTGGCCCATACAGTGCTGGCCCATACAGTGCTGGCCCATATAGTGCTGGCCCATATAGTGCTGGCCCATGCAGTGCTGGCCCATACAGTGCTGGCCCATACAGTGCTGGCCATATAGTACTGGCCAATACAGTGCTGGCCTATATAGTGCTGGCCCATATAGTGCTGGCCTATATAGTGCTGGCCTATATAGTGCTGGCCATATAGTGCTGGCCCATATAGTGCTGCCCCATACAATGCTGGCCTATACAGTGCTGGCCTATACACTGCTGGCCTATACAGTGCTGGCCCGGGGACGGGATAGCCTAGTGGTCAGAACATTGCGCTCGCAATCTGACAACCCCGGTTCGATCCCTGTTCAAGGGGATATTATCCCCTGGAGTTAACATCAGTGCAGACTCCACTCTCCCCAAAAGTCCTTCGGATGGGACTATAAACCGAGGCCCCGTGTGCGAACGCACGCAGAACATCTTGCGCCCACGTTAAATCCTGTTTCGCTGTTCGTAAGAGTAGGCCATTGTGTGCCGATGGGAACAGATGACACATTTACAAAACCGCATACAGACGGGGACTGGATGTAAAAAAAAGCACATAAGTGCTTATTCCATTATCCTCGATATAAAAGAATTAAATGGAAAAAAAGAAAAAAAAAGAAATACAGTGCTGGCTCATACGGACAACTAGGGCAACGGTCAGAGCTAGCCCTCACAGTGTACTTCGAGATAGATATGACAGATGATAGATAGATAGATGAGAGAGAGAGAGAGAGAGAGAGAGGAGAGAAGAGAGAGAGAGAGAGAGAGAGAGGAGAGAGACGAGAACTCTCTGAACTCTGAACTCTGAAGTGGTTTAATGTACATCGGCCGTTGGCCACAATACACATTGAAGGGCAAAGCAATGAAGATGAAAAGAGGAAAATGAAAAAAAATTCACATACATTTGGTAAGACTTTGGCATTATACCCTGGAGTGCACTCATAACTGTATACTCTTGCATAAGCATATTCGAACATGAGAGAGAGAGAGAGAGAGAGAGAGAGAGAGAGAGAGAGAGAGAGAGAGGAGAGAGAGAGAGAGAGAAGAGAGAGAGAAAAGAGAGAGAGAGAGAGAGAGAGAAGAATCCAGCAGCAGGACCAAACAGCGGGGTGCAGGCCACCCCCTCTGCGGGGAACAGCCGTGCACCACTGTCACTGCTTGTATAACAGAAGACGACCTTTTCCCTGTGGGATCATTACATGGTGTGTGTTGTGTGTGTGTTGTGTGTGTGTGTGTGTGTGTCTGTTGTGTGTGTGTGTGTATGTGTGTGTGTGTTTGTGTGGGTGCGTGTGTGTGAAGTCAAGTGAAGTCAAGTCAAATTTTTATTTCCAGATGGTACATTGAATAAGTAACGCATTTGCTTGTTTTTGTTCATCAAGCCATCTATCTAGGAACAAAAAAGTTGTGTGTGTGTGTGTGTGTGTGTGCGCGCGCACGAGCGCGCGTGTGTCTGTTTCGGTGTGTATGTGTATGTGTGTGTGTGTAGGTACGTGCGTGCGTGCGCGCGTGTGTGTGAGTGTGTGTGTGTGTGTACCTGCGTGCATGCATATGTATAAGATTCTGGGGTATTAAGAACTATGCACACCTCTTTCCGTCTTTGCTGGATGGTGTTCTTGTTGCTACCCCCACCTCTCTCTCTCTCTCTCTCTCTCTCTCTCTCTCTCTCTCTCTCTCTCTCTCTCTCTCTCTCTCTCTCTCTCTCTCTCTCTCTCTCTCTCTCCTCTTTCTACTTCCATTTCTTCCTCCCCCTCTCCCCTTCCCCCCATTCTGCTGACTGTGCTGAAGAGAGGCAGCGGGTTGCTAATAGCTTCATTAGGCTGTTGGCAAGTAATTAGCTGTTGTGTTTCCCCCATTACCTCCCTTCCCTTTGCTCACAGTTGTGGAACTTGCATGGCGTTTTGTATGATGATGCATGTGTGTCGAAAGTTAATTGTTTTACTGGTTCCACCCAGAGGAGAACGATTGGTGTAGTCATGTTTAACCATGGATAAAAACCACCTGCCTAACTGTACACCACAGTGCATCACCCACAGCCACAAGCTACGGGTCTTTTTCTGCCTCATCCTCCCTGATACTCCTCTTCAGCTGGTCACACATGGCTCCTTTCAATCTGTCCACCACAGCCATACCAATATCAGGCTGCAGTGTGGCCACCAGCCAGAGGAGCACTGCGCCGCTGCTGGGTCACTTTGATGGTGATCAGTGATGCCTATTCTGAGCTCAAATACACAGGACACCACCTACTCAGCCTCCTTCTGACCAAAACGACACCCTCATTAACAAGCAACACGCCTTTGCTGACTTCTTCCATCAGGGAAAGGGCTTACGATACAGCTTGCAAGTATGGCATTTTTTGGACCTGCGTGGTCTGAGCTTTCGGGGGTGGTCAGTCTTTGTTTCTGGAAAACGGTGAAAAAGCAGTTTCAGGTGCAGGTTGGGTCCACACTGTCTGACATCTTTGAGCAGGCGATGGGGGGTTCACAGGGAAGCGTCCTGTCTCCCACCCTCTTCCGCGTAAAAATAAACGACATCGTCAGATCGTTTCAGCTTGGTGTGACATGCTCCCGTTTTGTGGATGACTTCACTATCGACGTTACAGAGAGTATTTTTGTGGGAGTTCAGAGACAGCTTCAGCTTTGCATCACCAACCTGCAGAAATGCACGGAGGACAACAGATTGAAGGTTGTTGCCATGAAGATGAAGTGTATCCACCTCCATAACAGGTTCAGAGAACATTTCTCCAGCCCCGTCATGGATTCTGGCTGCAAAGTGAACCCCACCAGGGGCTTAACATCTGTTTGGCAGTGTTTCGAACTACACCCGTTCATAGTTTCTCTGCAGAAGTGGGGAGAACACTCTCTGAACCCCCCCTCCAAAACAACAACAACAACAAACCCCAAAACAAAACAACAACACCACAACAACACACCAAACAAACAAAAAAACAAACAAAAACCCACAACAACAAACCAAACAAACCACGTCATCTGAAACTGACTCTGGATTATTACATGAAGCTCTATTCAGAGTACAGCCCTGCTCATGCCTGTGTCCTCACCCTTTGGTTCCTGACAGAGCTCGAGGAATCTCCTTCTGCCACCCCTCCTCTGAGGATTTGGATTCTTCCTAATGCCGAAGAGGCGGGTATGGATTTGGGTGTTATCTGCGACTTCCCCAAGTTCCCCAAGAAGCCTGTTATAGATGGTGAACACCTTGGCTGGGTTTGATCTTGCTGCATATAAAAATGTCATCACTTTGACGGTTCACAAGGTGTTTTGTGCAGGAGCTCTGTCAGTCTCATCCATCCTGCACAACCATTTTATCCACGCGTCCAAGTCTGAGGAGGGGGTGGCCTGTGCCCCTGTTGTCCTGCCATCAGGGAGTCTGCACTTTGCTGACCACTTGCCTGCCTTCACACAGCTCGATGTGCACTGCTGAACTCGGTGCTCTTGGTTTGTACCTAAACCTGATTCAACGTTCTGGATAGAATGGCGTCTTGGTGTGCGTAGATTCCCTCTCATATCTGGGGGCCAGTACTTGCAGGAACATAAATTATCCCAAGCTTTAAGAGTCCTACAATCTGTATACTTCCTTGATATGGTACTGGTGTGATATTGTTTTGATATAGATCCTGGCGCACATGGGCATTCGTGGCAATACAACAGTTAACTGACTCACCAAGTGTGGCACAGGGAAGGATCTCTCAAAGTATACAGTGCCATACACAGACCTAAAATCTAAAAGTAAACAGCACATGCAATCCATCAGGAAAGAGGAATGGAACAACACTCAGACCAACAATAAACTTTTCTAGATTCGCTCTAAACGGCTGGTAGTCCTCCATTTGTGTGACAAAAACAGAAGGGAAGAAACAGTGCTCAGGGTCCATTCTCACATTACTCACGCTCATTTGCTCAAAGGAGAGGGAACCCTATGATGTGTGATGTGTGAGGCGTGAATAACCATCAAGCATCTACCATACAGATCAATCTAGGATGGTCAACACGTTGTGGGAGAACGACCTAAACTACACATAAAACGAGATAAAACCCTGAAACCAACATTGTTTGTTATAACCAAATATGATGTCTTCACTTTAATAACATGGAAAATGCCTGATTCTCTCAGGAAGTAAAAAAAAATATTGTCCAGCAGAACATCGCGAAAAAGGATCTGTAGGGAGTCTGCAGTAACATGCTTGTGCCTGATATCCTGGACATCTTATACAAGGCCCAAGAGATAAATACACCCTCAGCGTTGATCAAGTGATTTGAGCAATGCTCCTAAATTTGCATCCATGAAGAGGGAAAGGCTCGACTGCATGGTTCTGTCTTCCCAGTGAGCTGAGCTCATAGCAAACTCACTCTGGGTAGGATCCAGCCAAAGTCCACAAAGGAACCAAGAATTCTTACGGGATTCAAACCCGCGACATTTCAGCCACAAACCCAATGTTCTAGCCACTAACGCCATTGCGGCTGACATTTTTTTTTTCGTGAAAAAAGCAATCTATCCACAGCTTCAGTACAACACTTCGTATAGCGACCATTGCATTCAAGCTTAAACACAAAGTAAATAGCCTTAGGTGCAAAATTAATGAAAAAAGAGAGGGGGGAGACAGAGAGGTAGTAGCATTGCATGACACAAGGACAGCAGTTGTGGTGTACGGTTGAGCAGGAAACAGAGCTGGGAGGAGATGAGAAGTGTTTGTGTTTTCGCTTCACCGATGACGGGTCTAACAGGACGTCTTCTGCTTCTACATTCGGCAATGTGCCTGCTTGAGCTCCGCTGGGCAGGTTTTCTTGCATGCCGCCTTTAACTCTCTCTCTCTCTCTCTCTCTCTCTCTCTCTCTCTCTCTCTCTCTCTCTCTCTCTCTCTCTCTCTCTCCTTCTCTCTCTCTTTCTCAGTCTGTCTGTCTGTCTATCTGTCTGTTTCTCTCTCTCTCTGTCTGTCTGTCTGTCTGTCTGTCTGTCTCTGTCTGTCTGTCTGTCTGTCTGTCTTCTCTCTCTCTCTCTCTCTCCTCTCTCTCTCTCTCTCTCTCTCTCTCTCTCTCCCAGAAAAACTACACACCGTGCAGGGTAAGATCTTTCTGAAGTTGTAACCAATCCAAAGTTATTGTGTGAGATAGCATTGTCTCTGATGCAATCTCCAGTATTCTCATTTTTGTAAAGTACGACCGTGAAATTATAACACCTTTACCGTCGAGATATACATTTTGCTTTATTCGTGGCAGCTTTTACACGTTCATTCTCCGATGTTAGAGAAGTTTTCAATTGTTCTTTGTTATTGTTATTATTTGCGTTTCTTTGCCATGTTTTCTGCAGCATATTGTTTATACGGTTTAGAATAAGTCTTTTGATATACATAAAGACTAACATGCATCTCATTTTCTTAAAGCCCTCATCTCATCATGCCCCCCCCCCCCCCCACCTCTTTCGCCTAATATCACTTGTAGTGAACAGACGTAACATCGAACACACACACACACCACACGCACACATACACAAACACACACACACATACACACACACACACACCACACACACACACACACACACACACACACACACACACACACACACACACACACACACATACACACACAAATACACGCCATCGAATCCACCCCCTCCCTCCCAGACACACTTATTGGCATGAGCAGAAAGCTAAAGCGCAATGATGATGAATTTGTTAAAGGGGTGGGGGGGATGGGGGGGATGGGGGGGTGTCCCAATGGTTTAAAATGTTGCGCTCACGATTTGACGGCCTGGGATTAAGGTGCCTTACAACAACAGCTATCTGATCTGCTAACAGAGCTGGTTAATACCTTGCAGACTTTCTACCTTAGAACAACAACAACAAAACCACGCATGATTCCTCTCCACAAAAATGGAAATGTTTTCAAATGATCGTCCCGTCTCTTTCTTAAACTGGCATGGGAAGTGTATCGTCAAAAGTTATCTATGAACATACATGTAGCTACTTTCAGTCAAATGTTGACATTGCAGAAGAAGAGTCTGCGTGGTTTTGGTTTCGATCGATTCAACATTTAAGGTGCTTAACGGCAGCACAACGCATTTTCGCTCATATGACGTCTTAAGGGATTAAAGCAGCACAGTTGAATGTGGCATCCCTTCCAAAAGTTGTTGTATTGGCTCTGAAGCTTGTGACCGCGTGTGGTTGTTTTTATGTAAAACTGAATTAACCGTGGCTTGTGCACGTGAAAAAAACAACCCCACACAAACGTTTGTAAGGTTATTGTTGTAAAATACTTCAGTCTGTTGTGCCAAAATGTAAAGACTGAATGGTGGGAGGTCAAGTTTTGTACAGGAAATGAAAACTACTCAGAATGTTTTGTGGCGACCAACTGGACACTTCTCATTGAAAGAGAATGTTATTAACATATCACGTCTTGGCGTGTTGATGTTCCACGCGTGCGTGTGTGTGTGTGTGTGTGTGCTTGTGGATGGATGCAGTTGGTAGCGGGAAATGTATTCAGGCATCATGTTAGTTTGCTGTGCCTTTCCTGTGTTGTGAATGCTCTTTCACTTTTCATGTCCATAATTTGTACTCTTTCATTTTGGAGCGAATTTGTGTGTGAGTATTTTTCACACGCCCACATCCGCAAGTTGTGGTTTTGTTAAATTTCATGTACCTCTGGGTTTTTTTCTTGAAATAAAATCTTGAATCTTGAATCTTGATAAATTCCTCAAGGGCATTCTGCAGGTAACTGTCGCCTATGAAAATACATTGAAAAAGTTGTGCAAAAAAGGTTTATTTGATGTCGAAAACTATGGGTATTCTAGAAATACTTCACATACCATTTGTAAGTGTTGTTTATATTTGGCAGACATTTTTGGAACAGCAACTACTGGTGCGAAGTTACTGTGCTAGAGTCTCCCTGTCATAGCAAGAAGAACAGGAATGGGAGCACTTAGAAGCACATACATTCAGAATGGTGGGAGAGGTTTACTGCTGTTCATTTTCTTGAAAACAAGGCGAAGACACCGTTAATCTAACATCACAAAACAGTGTACTTCATTGCTCTGAATATCTTCTGCTGCTACAACCATGCAACCCCTCTCACATAGTTATCATATGCATACTCCATGTTTAAGAGTCATGCCATAGAGTGAAAGTTATTCCTACTTCAGTTCCTTTAGTCCATCCACGACCATACTGTGGAATAACTAACTGCCCTGGTAATGTAAAGAATAGTGGTAGTGTCAGTCACTTTAGTAGTTCTCTTTGGATGACACTGCCCTTAGTATTATGATGTTAATACAATTCAAACTCAGCACTTCAGCTTCGCTCCAGCATAAAACAAATCTTCATAAAACCTGGCCAATGATCACATCAGTCCAGTGCGCAAAGGTTCATGTGAATATGCAGCAGTGTCCGTTAAACACTTCTTCCTCTTTCACTGTCCAACTTGTCACAAAGTCAAAGAAGATTGGCGCTCTTCCCATCAAGCACATGACAGCTTACGGCGGCACGATGATCTATCTAGCTTCTCGTCAAACAGAAAATACATTGTATCCTCCGCTGTAGATATCTATCTATCTATCTATCTATCTATCTCTCTCTCTCTCTCTCTCTCTCTCTCTCTCTCTCTCTCTCTCCTCTCTCTCTCTCTCTCTCTCTCTATATATATATATATATATATATATATATATATATATATATATATATATATATATATATATATATTATATATATATATATATTGACTACACTCCCAAATATGTCAGTGAATTCATTCTAAACTTTCAAAACACGAGGCACTCAACACATCCAGACCACCAGTACTGCTGATTAATGAGCACGGATTCTGCCTGCTCATCTATCTATCTGCCTGTGCCTGCCTGCCTGCCTCCTGCCTGCCTGTATCTATTTCTGTCTCTCTCTTTTCGTTTTACTGTTGCATTTCATCGTTATTATTGCTATGATCAAAGGTGATATGTTTGCCATCATTATAGTAGTATAGTAATCATCTAATCCTCCCCGAGCTTCTGTTGTGTCAGGGCAGATGCTTACTGGGCATGCTTTCTATTGACGGAGCGTAGTCTCTTCAAGCTTCCGAATGACAGTGTTGCCTTGAGCAAGTTGATACATGATTTTTACGTAAATAAAACGAAAACCGGAGAGAGAGAAGAAAGAGAGAGGGAGAGAGAGAGAGAGAGAGAGAGAGAGAGAGAGAGAGAGAGAGAGAGAGAGAGAGAGAGAGAGACAGACAGACAGACAGACAGACAGACAGACAAACAGGCAGACCGACAGATCCGCGACAAAAAGAGGTATAGTTATACAAAGACACAGAGATAATTTCTATGAAAGTAAACAGATGTGGTTAATTAAAGCGACTGGCAGGCAGGGCGACAACGGCATGGAAACAAGGAAGTAAAGAAGAAAACAACCAGAAGAAGAAAAAAAGGAAGAGGAGGTGGAAGAGGATCGGAGGAGGAAGAAGGAGAAAAGGAAGGAGAAAAAGAAAGAGTAGGCAAAGAAGGAAGAAGAAAAGAAGATGATGGCAATGGCGATGCTCATATCAAAACCAATGTGCAACGCAGATGCTAAAATACAAATGGTGGTAACGACCAAGATTAAGATATGTCAGAACAAAAGGACCTTGGAGACGAAGAAGCTGGAGAAGGGGAAATAAATAAATAAATAAAAACAGAAAGGAAGAGAGAGAGAGAGAAAAAGAAAGAAAAGAAAGGACAGAAAAAGGACGGAAGGAAAAAAGTAAAGAAGGGAACAGAATTCTTGATCTCTCATTGTTGTTGCTTGAGTAAAGAAGCCATTTAGAGTGCATTGAATATGTCCTTCAGACCAAGAAAAAAGCAAAACAAGAACAGCCAGAAGAGGACGAGGTTGGAGCAGCAGAAGGCAGGGAAGCAAGACAGGAAGAAGATCTAACGAACAAACACACAAACACATTAATGTACAGAGACAAACAGCAAGCAGGCACAGAATCCTCCAGAGCTGAAGAAAATTAATACACTCTCCCAAAACTTTTATTCAGTTTCAGACCCTTTTATTCCAAGCACAACTCTGACATCCTTCTATCACAAAACAACATGACTTCATAAACAACATGAATTCTCTGTCACAAAACAACATGACTTCATAAACAAGACTTCCCTCTATCACAAAACAACATGACTTCCCTCTATCACAAAACAACATGCCTTCCCTTTGTCACAAAACAACATGCCTTCCCTCTATCACAAAACAACATGCCTTCCCTTTGTCACAAAACAACATGCCTTCCCTCTATCACAAAACAACATGCCTTCCCTCTATCACAAAACAACATGCCTTCCCTCTATCACAAAACAACATGCCTTCCCTTTGTCACAAAACAACATGCCTTCCCTCTATCACAAAACAACACGACGATGACCACTACACTTTCTATTGTCGAAAACCCATCTGCCAAGATGTCACCCCCTCCCCACCCGCCATCTCGCCCACATCTCCTGTCTGGAGTCCTGTGAACATTCTTGCAGTCTCACTCACTCACTCACTCACTCAACCTTACCCCTCCCCTGTGCAAAAGAGCTCGGCATCCCATACACAAGTCCCAGACCAAGAAAACCACAGCCTCGCGCTAGCCTAGCCTAGCCTAGACAGTCGCACTACACCCTCGCGAGTGGGAGGGGGGGGGGGGGGGGAAGGAGGAGGGGGGAGGAGAGGGGACAAGGCAGCAACGACGACGCAGCAGCAGACGACAAGTTTTATAAAAGCCGGCCGTAGCCTATAATGGGACCGAGTGGGTTTGTGTGGCGTTTTGCGAGAACGACGTCTGCGAATCGAGTTGTGAAGAGAGAGAGAGAGTGGTGGCTTGGCTGATGATCGCGACTGGGGGTGTCAAGGTGTGGAGGGAGGGGCCTTTTGGAAAAGAAGGGAGAAGTCGTAGGCTAGGCTTGGCTTGGCAGGACAGTGGAGTTATGAATGAACCAGGACAGGTTTCCCTTCGCCTTCAGTCAGGCAGTTGACACACACGGCACACGTGCGTCAGTTGGGACACAGTGGTAAGCTGCCGGCTGGTTTGAAGTTTTCTGTGGGCACTTGTAGGTGCAGAAATTGGATCAGGTCTTGTTGACGAGTTATACACCACACAACTTTGTTGTTGTTGTTGTTGGGTTTGATGATTTTTTAAAAATTGTTAGCATTTTTCTGTAGGTTTTTTTTTTCTTTCTAGGAATACAGTTATGGGCTAACCACTTTTAATTTGTGTTTAAAAAACAGTTTTGACGACTGACTGAATGACAGAATGTATCGCATGTATGTGTCAGTGGTGGTGCCTGCATGTGTGTGTGTGTGTGTGTGGTCGATATAAATCTGTTCCACGCTTCTTTTAGCCCTCAAAACTAAGAACCAGCACACACCCTAAAGAAAAGTAGTCACACCAATGTGACCACGTGTGCGTGCGTGCGCGTGCGCGCGCGTGTGTGAACGTATCTGATTTGGCACAGTAATGAGTTGTGTTAAGTCTATTTCTCATTTCCAGCGCAAAAATAAAGAAACGAGATAAAGAAGAAGCATGCAACAGTAGTAGTGACGCCTAGCTCGCCAGTGGATGAACAGTGAGCAGTTTTGAAGGGCGTCATTTTTTTTCAGTAATTGGCAAGGAAAGTAAACATTTCAAAAATGTGATTTCTCTGGTTTAAGTTTATATGTTATGCCTTACACGGGTCACAGTGTACTATACTTGCACATATTTATTTTGACAAAAGTAACGTGCAGTAAACTAAACGGTTCGTAAAGACACTTTGGAAAAAGACGTTATTCTTTCTGAAATTGTCACCAACATTTGACAATAGGATGTAAGAATACAGATTGCAAAGGAAAGTCGTACTGTCTGCATGAAAATTATGAACAAGGAGTACAGAAAAGCTGCCACGGAAAGACAAATCACATAGAAAATCAAATCAAATGAGTAAGCGAAGATTTGTTTGTCCCCTTTCATTTGATTGTTTCATTGCGGTGCGTGATTTCAAATTCAGACAGACATACATACATACAGACGGAAAGACAGACAGGCAGACAGAGAGACAGAGAGACAGGAAGACAGAGAGACAGACAGAGAGAGAGACAGGAAGACAGGAAGACAGACAGACAGAGAAGAGGGTTAACAAAGAGCCAGAGCTATAGAACTAGAGAGAGATACATACTGAAAGGCAAACTTGACACTCTTTAACATGTACACACAGAAAGTCTACACCGTTGATGCCTACAGCTGTCTTGAGGCATGACAAGTTTCGAAACAAGCCAGGCAGGAACATCCTACTTCACTGCCAAGTGCCACTGTGACCAGAAATCAGATACCCGGAATTGAAGACACCCAGGAAGAGAGACGCTGACAGAAGACAGAGAGAACGAAACGAGATCATTCGTGGCCGGACTAGGTGTGATTCTCAGAGTGAGTGCTGCTTGGAGTACGTCCTTCCTTCATTCGTGTTCCCAGTGGTGCCAGGGGTGGATGGTGAGAGGGCCATGACTTGGGGGGTGTGCCAGATGTGAACAGCATGCACCCTGGATCTG
>CM054152.1:48147522-48150022 GCA_028751875.1 Rapana venosa
GGTTTTTATTTAGTGTATTTATTTATTTATTCTTTTATATCGAGGATCATGGAATAAGCACTTATGTGCTTTTTTACATCCAGTCCCCGTGTGTATGCATGCGGTTTTGTAAATGTTGTCATCTGTTTCCACCGGCACCCAATGGCCTACTCTTCGGAAGAACGGAACAGGATTTAACGTGTGCGCAAGATGGTCTGCATGCGTTCGAACACGGGGCATCGGTTTATAGTCTCATCCGAAGGACTTTGACATTCAGTTCGATTTTTTTGGTCACACTGGGTTCGATTCTCGTTCAAGAGGATTTTTCCTCTGGAGTTAACATCAGTGCCGACTCCACCCTCCCCCAAAAGTCCTTCGGATGAGACTATAAACCGAGGTCCCCGTGTGCGAGCGAACGTACGCAGAACATCTTGCGCACGCGTTAAAACCCGTTCCGCTTTTCGGAAGAGTAGGCCATTGTGTGCCGGTGGGAACGGATGACAAAATGTAGAAAACTGCATACACACGGGGACTGGATGAAAAAAGCACATGAGTGCTTATTCCATTATCCTCGAAAAAGAAAAGGATTTGCACGTACGTGTGCTCAGAAACACATACATATGCACACACGCGCTCGCTCTCTCTGTCTCTCTCTCTCTGTCTCTCTCTGTCTCTCTGTCTGTCTGTCTGTCTGTCTGTCTGTCTTCGTCTGTCTGTCTGTCTCTCTCTCTCTCTCTCTCTCTCTCTCTCTCTCTCTATATATATATATATATATATATATTGCGGCTATATATATATATATATATATATATATATATATATAATATATATCTGTGTGTGTGTTTCTGTTTGTGTGTGTAATATCTATATTTATGTCACATCGTATAATAAATTATATCTATATTTTTATCTCTTTCACACACTGTCGGCATATATACCACACACACACACCACACCACACACACACACACACACACACACACACACACACACACACACACACACACACACACACACACACACACAGACCATAAAACGAATATGTCCACAAGATAATGAGCAAGATCAAGCACATACTATATTTTAAGAATATTTGGTTTTCCAGGAGCAACTGATATATATATATAATATCTACAATGTGTCTTGCAAAAGACCCCGTTTCTGAATGTTCTCGTCGATAAGATTCATGCATGTGATTACCTAACAGTGCATTAATTTCATAAAAATCAAGTGTTGATTTAGTTTCTGCCATGTCTCTCTTTGCACCTTCTTTTGCCAATTTTTCCGCTGTTTCATTCCAAAAAAATACAATGAGAAGAAATCCAGCAAAACAACAACAACAACAACAACGACAAACAAAAACCCACACAGAACCTCTTGACACGACAGTATTTATTTATTTATTTTTTGTATTTATACCACTTTAAGTCACGGCAGATTTCTCTGTGTGAAATTCGGGCTGCTCTCCCTGGGGAGAGCGCATCCTCACAAGAGCAGCGCCACCCATGTTTATGTTCTTTTTCCTTTCTGCAACTATATTTGTTTCCCTATCAGAGTGGCTTTTTTTCTACATAATTTTGCCAGGGACAACTCTCATGTTGTCGTGCATTCTTTTACGTGCGCTAAATAATTAATGTGTAACACACGAGACATGTGTTTATCGTCTCATCCGAAAGGCTAGCGCCCAGATCACTACTCAGGGTCTAATGGATGGGGGAAAAGTTTCGGGTCCAAACGGGATTCGAACCACCACACACTTCCGACCCGGACTTGTCGCTTTCTAGACAGACGCGTTACCTCTAGACCACCGATCCACGCTGTAGTAAGTATCTGATGTCAAACAACAGATTTATCCTGATCTTGGAGCTCCAGGCTAGAAAGTCATATTTTATAAGCCAGATTTTAGTCAACACAAGTGTGTGTGTATGGTGTGTGTGTGTGTGTGTGTGTGTGTGTGTGTGTGCGCGCGCGCTCGCGCGAGCTCGTGTGCGCGAACATATGTGCGTCCTTTCTCTCTTATGCCAGCCTAGTTGTATGAGTTTGTGTATTTGCACACGTGTGGTCAAGTCAACACGTTTAAAGGGTAGTTATAACGTGAAATACATGGATAATTACCTAAACTAGAGTATGATTTAGAAACTCGATAGTGTGCCTGTGTCTTTTGAGCTTTGGGGGGCAACCTGTGAGTATATTTTGAGACACAGAGAGAGAGAGAGAGAGAGAGAGAGAGAGAGAGAGAGAGAGAGAGAGAGAGAGAGAGAGAGAGAGAGAGACAGAAATACAGACAGTCAGAGACACACACATAGAGAGACTTGTTTTCTAAAGGAATATATATCATCGATCGACGTTGTGTTTAGCGTCATGTGTGGATTTACGAGGTACTAACTGACAGGTAATCATGAACTGTGTAGCTGAGGATTAAGCCAGCCACTGCACGAGTACACGTGCTAAGGCGATTCCTTGTCTGTCTGTCTGTCTGTCAGCCTGTCTGCCTGTCTGTCTGTCTGTTGATGTCATTCCT
>CM054152.1:48155022-48165022 GCA_028751875.1 Rapana venosa
CACACACTTTCTTCTGACACATGAAGTGCAATGGTCACCCTTATCGAACACACAGCCAGCATATGAGCACATATAATAATAATAATAATGATAATAATAATAACAATAATAATAATAATAATTAATAATAATAATAATGATAATAATAATAATAATAATAATAATAATAATAATAATGTATGGAATTTATATAGCGCTGAATCTTGTAAAGCAACAAATAAAAGCGCTCAGATTTTTTTCTGTGTGTGTATACCCACCCGCACGCGCACGCTTGCACACACACACACACACACACACACACACACACACACACACACACACACACACACACACACACACACACACACACACACACACACTCTCTCTCTCTCTCTCACACACACACACACACACACACACACAACACACACACACACACACACACACACACACACACACACACAACACTTGCGTGGATGGGTGTGGACTAATGCGCGCGAACATGCACAGACATGCGTGTGAGCATTCACCCATGTGTAAGAATTTGTGTAGTGCGTGTGTAGGTCTGTGCATGTGCACACACACGTGCGCACGCACACGCGCGTGCGTTTGTGTTTGTGTGCATAGTGTGTAGGCGTGCAAACACATGCATGCGAGTGCCTGTCTGAAAATGCAAATGTGTCTGTAATGGAACACGAACTGTGATTATCCGTTGTTTTGTAGTTTGTCAACAGTTTTAATAGGGGGAGGGGGGAGGGGGGTCGGTCTTTTGCTTCGGCAACTCACAGTAAGAATCAGTTCTGTTCAGTTGTAGACCTGCGTTTTGATCAAAAGAACAAAAAATAAACACAAAACAGAACGAGAACTGGGCACGAAAGATTGAAACAAAATAATTGAAGTCTGTCTGCTTGTCCGTCTGTTTGCCTGCGTGCCTGTCTGCCTGCCTGCCCATATGTCTGTATGTCTGTCTGTTTTTTGTCTTTGTCTTTGTTTGGCTGTCTCTGTCTGTCTGTCTGTATGTATGTATGTCTCTCTGTCTGTCTGTCTGTCTCTGTCTCTGTCTGTCTGTCTGTCTCTCTCTCTCTCTCTCTCTCTCTCTCTCGCTCTCGCTCTCGTTCTGTCTGTCGTCTGTCTGTCTGTCTCTCTCTCACTCTCTCTCTCGTCTCTCTCTCTCTCTCTCTCTCTCTCTCTCTCTCTCTCTCTCTCTCTCGTCCATACAATCCAGTAACTTACTGTTGGAGATATTCCAAACGTAGGATATTCAGAATTCTGGGTGGAACGGCTTTGTCTCGGACTGTCATGTCATGGCTGGGCTGTTTTCTTTCGCTCTCATGGCATAATAGTCTCCCACTAAAGCTGCAGTTTGTTTTGTGTGAATTGCGTGCGGTCAGACTGTTCAAATTCTGACCCGTGGCTTGGCGACAGAATGCCTGTTGTCAGATCTCTGACGACGTGTCATGTTGTCTGTCTTACGTAAGCTGTGGTCAAATGCCCGGGCTTGGGGAGGTGTATTTTGGAGGGGAGTTTTTCCCTTGGAATTGATATGAGTTTTGAATCCATTCCTCGGCAAATCCTTGACATGAAACTGTCAACCGAGGCCCCTTCAGGGCTCGAGTGCTCCATGTATATAATGTACATCTTACACGCGCGTTTCTTTGTTGGGCTTTCCCCACCCGGTCTCTTAGCTAGAGCTCCGAGGTTTACCATGAGTGAGTTTTTTGGCCAACGCAACTGTCTGCCCACCATATGGTAGCCACATTCCGACTTCAGGGATGATGCCTAAATACGAAACCAGTATGCGTGGGTGTTTTAATTTTGTCATCCGTTCCTACCAGCACGGAATGGCCTACTCTTCCGAAAGGCAGAACAGGGTTTTTTATCATTTACTTTGTACGAGATGTTCTGCGTGTATCCGCACACAGGACGGGTTACAGTCTCATGAAAGGGACTATCGGGGCAGTGGAGTGGGTACGGGTGTCAACACTAGGGGCGCAATCCTCTCGAACGGGTGTGTCGATGGCGGCTCGAATCCGCGCCGTCAGATGGCGAGCTCCGCGCCCTAAGGTTATCCCGCCCCTGCTCTCCCCTTTGTGGCCAAGTTTTCAACACGTCCGTCCTCCAGTAAGTAGATCAGCTACCGCATGGATGACACGAACGTGCCCAGTCTGCAGCGTGGACAGGGATGAACTCCGCCAGTCTGACCTTACCCAGGACACACTGCCTGAACGTTCTCTTCAGTACAGTGCAATGCTGGACCTCCACTTCAGTCTGTGCAGTGCAATGCTGGACTTCCACTTCAGTGCAGTGCAATGCAATGCTGGACTTCCACTTCAGTCTGTGCAATGCAATGCAATGCTGGACCCTTCAGTCTGTGCAATGCAATGCTGGACTTCCACTTCAGTCAGTGCAATGCAATGCTGGACATCCACTTCAGTCTGTGCAATGCAATGCTGGACCTCCACTTCAGTCTGTGCAATGCTGGACCTCCACTTCAGTCTGTGCAATGCTGGACCCCCACTTCAGTCTGTGCAATGCAATGCAATGCTGGACCCCCACTTCAGTCTGTGCAATGCAATGCAATGCTGGACCTCCACTTCAGTCTGTGCAATGCAATGCTGGACCTCCACTTCAGTCTGTGCAATGCTGGACCTCCACTTCAGTCTGTGCAATGCAATGCTGGACCCCCACTTCAGTCTGTGCAATGCAATGCTGGACCTCCACTTCAGTCTGTGCAATGCAATGCTGGACCTCCACTTCAGTCTGTGCAATGCAATGCTGGACCCCCACTTCAGTCTGTGCAATGCTGGACCTCCGCTTCAGTCTGTGCAATGCTGGACCTACACTTCAGTCTGTGCAATGCAATGCTGGACCTCCAACTTCAGTCTGTGCAATGCTGGACCTCCACTTCAGTCTGTGCAATGCAATGCTGGACCTCCATTTCAGTCTGTGCAATGCAATGCTGGAACTCCACTTCAGTCTGTGCAATGCAATGCTGGGCCTCCACTTCAGTCTGTGCAATGCAATGCTGGACCTCCGCTTCAGTCTGTGCAATGCAATACTGGACTTCCAATTCAGTCTGTGCAATGCAATGCTGGACCTTCACTTTAGTCTGTGCAATGCAATGCTGGACCTCCACTTCAGTCTGTGCAATGCTGGACCTCCACTTCAGTCTGTGCAATGCAATGCTGGACCCCCACTTCAGTCTGTGCAATGCAATGCTGGACCTCCACTTCAGTCTGTGCAATGCAATGCTGGACCTCCACTTCAGTCTGTGCAATGCTGGACCTCCGCTTCAGTCTGTGCAATGCTGGACCTCCACTTCAGTCTGTGCAATGCAATGCTGGACCTCCAACTTCAGTCTGTGCAATGCTGGACCCCCACTTCAGTCTGTGCAATGCAATGCTGGACCTCCACTTCAGTCTGTGCAATGCAGTGCTGGAACTCCACTTCAGTCTGTGCAATGCAATGCTGGGCCTCCACTTCAGTCTGTGCAATGCAATGCTGGACCTCCGCTTCAGTCTGTGCAATGCAATACTGGACTTCCAATTCAGTCTGTGCAATGCAATGCTGGACCTTCACTTTAGTCTGTGCAATGCAATGCTGGACCTCCACTTCAGTCAGTGCAATGCTGGACCTCCACTTCAGTCAGTGCAATGCTGGACCTCCACTTCAGTCTGTGCAATGCTGGACCTCCACTTTAGTCTGTGCAATGCTGGACCTCCACTTCAGTCAGTGCAATGCTGGACCTCCACTTCAGCCTGTGCGATGCATCAACACCTAGGTGCTGGAGAGAAGGAGGCTGGTGGAGCTGTGGTCATTACAGGGACTGAGGGACAGGCACCTTGCTCCCTGCTGACAACTGGCAGTCACAGGAAAAGAAAGAGGATCGGATTGGGGGTGAAGGTGCACGGTGTATTCTCACTGATATTAGTACTGCTATTACTCATGTTGTAGTTGTTGTTGCTGCTGCTGCTGCTGCTGCTGCTGCTGCTGCTGCTGCTGCTGCTACTACTACTACTACTAGTACTACTACTATTATTACTACTACTACTACTACTACTACTATTACTACTACTACTACTCACTCCTATGTACTCTCTCTCAATACTATCTTGTTGCATTCTTGCTCTTATTCCGCGTGTTGTCCTATTTCCCCAATGGCATTTTTACAGCCCATGTTGTGGAAAGTATGGCAGCAATTAAGAACTGATTAGCATTATTTGGGTGCCTGCCCTCCCCCCCCCCCCTCTCTCTCTCTCTCTTGCCTCTCCCCCCCCCCCCCCCCTCTCCTCCTCCTCTCTCTCTCTCTCTCGGCACGGTCTATCAACAAAGGGAAGTCACTGTTGACTCATACAGTATTATTATTGTTAACTGTTGCATGTGATGCATGGTGTCTATACTTTCCAGAGAACATCCACCTCTGATGATTCCGATTATGCTAGTTGCAAAATAAATGATTATGATCATTGAAACAGTCTCTGCTTTCCTTCTTTCATCAGTTACAAATCATTATTTGCTCGTGTATTGGTTGTGGCTATGACATGAATGAAGCTAGTGTGTCGATATGTCCTCCCCGGCCCCCAGCCTAACCAATGTAGTGTGGCCCAAGGCCACTGTGCCTTCAATCATCTCAGAGTTCAGAGCTCTCTGTCTCTCTGTCTCTCTCTGTCTCTCTGTCTGTCTCTCTCTCTCTCTTTGTTCTATAAATAGCAGGCTGTGATGTATTTTGGAGGACTCTCCCATGATCAGTAGCATCCGTTCTTAGAGCTGACGATCCCTAAATCGCAGTGAAGACAGCAGTTAGGAGTTTTGAGTGCTGTGCTGTGCTGTGCTGTCCAGTAGAAGATGTTAGACAGAATTACATTCCAGTAAAGTATAGTAGACAGCCTAATTTATTTAGATGCTGTTTGCTCATGACATCTAGTCACCCTGAGATTGTGCGCAGCCTTGCTTTATATTTGTGTAAAGCCTTTAGAATAAGAGATATCTTGGTTTCTTAAGTCATATTTTTTGTAACCGATTTTATTGTGGTGGTTGTGGTTATACAATACCATTTTGGTTCTTTTGTGCTTCCTTATTTTTCTCACTAAAATGCTAAGCAGTTCGGCAACCCCCCTTCATGTATGGGCCAATGGCCTTTTGTGAATAAATCGTTGAGTTCTCTCTCTCTCTCTCTCTCTCTCTCTCTCTCTCTCTTTTGCTGTGTTCCCGCCGCCTTGTTACGCGGATTACTATAACCACTGGCCGGCACACACACACACACACACACACACACACCACTTGGATGCGGCTGGCTGGCCAACCTTCCCCTAGCCTATGTATAACATCTGCCGCTGTCTGCAGCCTGCAGTGACTGTGTCACTATGTCCCTGTGTCTGACTGGTTGTCCCGGTCTGCTGTGTGTCTATTTGGCTGTCGGCGCCTGTCTGTCTGTCTGTCTGTTTGTTTGTTTGTTTGTTGTTGTCTGTCTGCCTGTCTGTGCCTGTCTGCTTATCTGTCTGCCTCTCTCTCTCTCTCTCTCTCTCTCTCTCTCTCTCTCTCTCTCTCTCTCTCTCTCTCTCTCTATCTGAATAAATATCTGAAGTCTGAAGTCTCTCTCTCTCTCTCTCTCTCTCTCTCTCTCTCTCTCTTTTCTCTGTGTTAAAGCTTTGTATTCACATGTATGATCCAGATCCTGAATTGTAATGTTGCATTTTGACTGATACTGATCTTGATGTCTACTGTCTAAAGTATTGATGCAGTATGACATGAATGTGTATCAAATGCTAACCTTGTTCGAGACATGAGCCTCAAAGGATCGTTTGTTGGTTTTCATGTTTGATAACAGTTTGCATACCAGTATATTGGTTTTCCTCTTTCCCCCAAACTCCGTGTATTGTGGCCTAAGGCCAATGTACATATTAAAACTGTTCAGAGTTCAAGGTCAGTTCTCTCTCTCTCTCTCTCTCTCTCTCTCTCTCTCTCTCTCTCTCTATATATATATATATATATATATATATAGATATATATAGTATAAAAAGTAATCACATATTTGTATTTACGATAATAAAAAAATGCTAAAAAGGATATATTGATATACTACTTATCGTTCTTGCGTGAAAGAAAAGTGCTATCCTCAAAACCTGGATCTGTTTGTACAACACGTTACCACACAACTGTCAACCAAAGTGAGTCATGCTTTGAGAGCCTACCTTTTCCCGACCTTCCTTCAGTCTGTGTGACGTTCGTGGGCGAAAGACAAAGTAAATGTAAGGTGCCTAACATAGAGAGAAAACCTCAAATTTTCCACCACTTGCCGCCACTCACAGCACTTCCACCAAAAGCGCAGGTCCATGCTGGGTCTGGGGAACAGTACTGCCAAAGTGACGGTCCTCCAACGGACCATCTTCAGTGCTACTGCTGGGAAGCGTGTCGTCCACAAGGGCTCCCGTATTAAGTTACGTTATGGAACATTGTATTTATGTCACTGCCCAGGCTGAGCCATTTGGGGGCAGACGTTGCACAGTGGATTATTTGCGATTCTTTTAAAGCCTTAGTGTGTTTATAATTATAAACTTGTCCAGCTGTTTTTTGGACTCCGTTTCACTGGCTCAGCTTGCCTAGTAGGCTTGGCGGCAAACAGGTTGTGCGGCATTGTTTGCTGAGGGGGGGTTGCTACACGGGACCAGGTTTATGCTAGAGTCACTGATGTGGAGACCTGTTGCTGCGGGAAGGAAGGTGGGGGGAAGGTGGTGTTTTGGGGGTGTGGGGGTGGGTGGTGGGTGGGGAGAGAAGGGTTGGTTGCCAGTGCGATTTGGCCAGGTCTGGTGTGACTGGGAGAAATGCAGGTTTTTATGGCAGGGTCTCTTTCACTTCATTGTCCGGGCACACGTTTTCTTTGAAACATCGGTGCTTTTTTTTTTCTTCTTTTGGCATATTTGGTCTTGCGTATCCCACTTATCTGTCTGGGTCTCTCTCTGTCTGTCTCTGCCTCTCTTTTTCTGTCTGTCTGTCTTTCTTCTTGGCATGATGGTCTTGCGTATCCCACTTGTCTGTCTGGGTCTCTCTGTCTCTGCCTCTCTTTTTCTGTCTGTTGTCTTTTCTTCTTGGCATTCTGGTCTTGCGTATCCCACTTATCTGTCTGGATCTCTGTCTCTGCCTCTATTGTACTTTCTGTCTTTTTTCTTATTGACATTATGGTCTTGCGTATCCCACTTGTCTGTCTGGGTCTCTCTGTCTCTGCCTTTCTTTTTCTGTCTCTCTGTCTGTCTTCTTTTCTTCGTTCCATGGCCTAGAACTGCAAGGTTCACCCCTGGTGAGATTTTTGCATATGCCACCGTTTTTTGCCTGCCATTGCTTTACAAGATTCAGCGCTATATAAATTCCATACATTATTATTATTATTATTATTATTAAGGTAGCCGCATTCCGACTTCGGGATGATGTGTAAGCACGACACCAGTGCGGGTGTATCTTTTTTTATTAAAACAAAAATGCCATCCGTTTGTACCCAACACTCGACGAACGGTAGAATAGGTTGTAGCCAGGCCGCCAGATGTGCTGCCGGCGTTTACACACGAGACCTTGGTTTAGTTATAGTCTCACCTGAAGGACTTTGTGGGTGAGTGGAGGGGAGTACTCAGAAAAAAATCCCCAGGAACAGGTGGGGGCTCGAACCCGGGCCGTCAGATCATGAGCGCAACATTTTATATTTTATATTTTATTTTTATTTTATTTTATTTATTCTTTTATATCGAGGATAATGGAATAAGCACTCATGTGCTTTTTTACATCCAGTCCCCGTGTGTATGCGGTTTTGTAAATTGTGTCATCTGTTCCCACCGGCACACAATGGCCTACTCTTTTGAAAAGCGGAACAGGATTTAACCTGTGCGCAAGATAATCTGCATGCGTTCGCACACGGGGCCTCGGTTTATAGGCTCATCCGAAGGACTCCCTCTAACCACGAGGCTCTCCCGCAACCCCCACTTTTTCTTTTGACCCCCCTCGCTCTCTCTCCATCTCTCCCTCTCTCTCTCGCTCGCCTCTCTCGCTCTCTCTCTCTCGCTCTCTCTCTCGCTCTCTCTCTCTCGCTCTCTCTCTCGCTCTCTCTCTCTCTCTCTCTCTCCTCTCTCTCTTCTCTTCTCTCTCTCTCTCTCTCTCTCTCTCTCTCTCTCTCTCTCCTCTCTCTCTCTCTCTTCTCTCTCTCTCTCTCTCTCTCTCTCTCTCTCTCTCTCTCCTCTCTCTCTCTCTCTCTCTCTCCTCTCTCTCTTCTCTCTCTCTCTCTCTCTCTCTCTCTCTCTCTCTCTCTCTCTCTCTTTCCTCCTCCTCTCTCTCTCCTCTCTCTCTCCTCTCTCTCTCTCTTTCTCTCTCTCTCTCTTTCTCTCTCTCTCTCTTCTCTCTCTCTCTCTCTCTCTCTCTTCTCTCTCTCTCTTCTCTCTCTCTCTCTCTCTCTCTCTTCTCTCTCCTCTCTCTCTCTCTCTCTCTTCTCTCTCTCTCTCTCTCCTCTCTCTCTCTCTCTCTCTCTCTCCTCTCTCTCTCTCTCTCTCTCTCTCTCTCATCCTCACTATCAATGATGATTGTATTTGTAAGAAGCGTTAATACTTTTCAGACAGTGACTTTTTTCCTATTGCTACTCTACTCTTTTGTCTTCATTTCTTTCTTCTCTTCCTTCGTCGTCGAACGCTCAGACAGCAACTCCTGTTGTGTGTTACAGGAGGGAAAGACAAGGCGTTGCGCTGCCGTTAAACGCCTGACAAATCAGGCCCAGCGCATCCGACTTCGGCGTGGGAGAACATTTTCATTTTTATAAGTATTTCTGGGGGGTAAAAAAAAAAAGCAGGAGAATGGACCAAGAAGGCAGACAATAGACAAGAAGAAGGTGACAGGGAAAAAAAAGGGAAAAGGCAGAAACAGAGAGAGGGATAGAAAAGAGGGAATTCGTAGCACAGAATTTCCAGAAGGTGGGGATGCTATATATACTGGCAGGTCCCTGGCATCCCCATGGGGGAGTTTTCATTTTTAATGCAAACGGACTCGTGGGGGGGGGGGGGGGGGGGGGGGGGGGTGGCAGGCGTCTTTTTGGTCCATTCTCCTGGGGGGTTTTTCCCCAGAAAGACTAAACAGATAACAATTCTCTCCCACGTCGAAGTCGGATGCGCTGGGTCTGACTTGTCAGGCGCTTAACGGCAACGCAACACATTTTTGCTCTATTAATAGTTGCTGTCCGAGCGTTCGACGACGAAGAAGAATAAGATTCTGATATATATAATATGTATAGCAGGCTACAACTTTATCCGTGTAGATCCTAAACGTAAAAAGGAAACAGGTCTACTATTGTATCATAGCCAGTCATTGAATATAAAGCACATACATCATTTAGAACACCAGGGCATGGAATCTTTTTTTTAATAGAAATTCATTTAAAACATGGCAAGCCTTTGTGGTTTAACATAGAGAAAGCCCTCAGAGAGAAGTGACAGTTGCTGCCCAACTCCACTGTCCACACTCCTACTAGAGTTACCGCATCATCTCAAACTCTGATAGATCCCATTGACGTTACTGATAAACACATATTATGGAGTATTACGGGATGTAGTGATCAAAAAGCTGTTTGTGTGACATGGTTTAAATGCGACTAAAACATCCTAAAGCTGGACACAAAACAGCCAGATATACCAGCTGCCATGGCACCGTAGTCAGAGCCTCGGATTACAAACGCACGCACGCACACACACATACATACATACATACATACACACACACACAATACACATACACACACATACACACATACACACACACACACACAACACACGCACACACACATACACACACACACAACACACGCACACACACACAACAACACACACACACACCACACACACACCACACACACACAACACACACACACACACACCACACACACGCGCGCGCGCGCGCACACACCACACACACACACACACACACGCGCGCGCGCGCCACACACACACACACACACACACACACACACACACACACACACACACACACACACACACAC
>CM054152.1:48177522-48180022 GCA_028751875.1 Rapana venosa
TGATGTTGTCTTCCCGTCGTTTTCTCTGTCTGCCTCTTCTGTATCCCTCCTTGTACTGTTCCCTGTAGGACAGTCTTGGCCAGCCCAGATGTTCGTGTAGTGTGCCTGTACCACTTCAATTTGTGTTTCTTTCACTGAAGTCAGGAGCTCTTCATACGACCCTGTGGTATTTTAATTCTGGTTTTCACTTTCCTGTCAGTTTTGTGAGCTCTGTATGAGAAACCAACAAGTTGGCGAAAGCATCTCCATCTCTATTGCCTGTGTCAGTGTCTTTGGTGTATCTAGCGGCAAAGCTCCCTGTCCTCCGTAGAATTGTCGAGGAAGAAGATGGAGAGGTGGGCAGAAGAGACAATGGACCGACAACATTGCAACGTGGACAGAGGAACTGTTTTGCAGACACTTGGACTTGGCACGCGACCGACATAAACAGAGAAATATTGTGAACAGCTCTTGAGAAGGCGCCCCCCTGGCTCCCGTGTAGTTTAGGGTGAAAAGGAATGAACTGCTTAAGATCAGTCACAGCTAGCTAGCTAGCCAGCCCCGTTCTGCTGCACTCTGGCTGCTGTCTGTCTAGGCCTTTGCCACTTTCAGAACGCAAAATCCACTCCGATCTTTCTGTGGGGAAGATTATTCAAATCATGTACATTTCTTTTCTTTCTTTCTGTTTTGCTTTGTTTTTTACGTGTTTAATTTTGGGTCTGTGTTCTTACATTTCCAATATAGAAACATCAATGGTGCAGTCTGTTTGCCTGAATAACACTTTTTCACCAGATAGATGTGAAGTTTTCTCTGTTTGTACTTACTGCTATTGATACTGTTTCTTTCTATGTGTAATGTAAAGGTGAAACACTTTAATACCAGAATTAATGGTTGCAACAACGGGAATAAAAGTCAATGCTAAGCGTTTTGGACTTAAACAATAAAGCTATTGCTGAGTGATGTCTTCTGGTCACATTTACGTTTTCATGATGAAACAAGTTTGATGGTAGCAATTACACAATGCTTCATTCAGCGGTGTTTTAAGGGCAGTTCCCATTGTTTTCATTTAATTTTATTTGCTCTGTCTGTCTGTCTCTCTACTTCTTGTTCTCTGTGAGTCTGTTGTATAATTGTCTGTCTTCTCAGTCTGTCTCTCTCTTCTCCCTTTGTATCGGTTAAGTTTCTGCTAAGCAGTTCAAATACTATTTGGGATATGCTGTTTCAAGCATCCTTGAGGCAGATTGTTGGTTTAGCACATAAAGGTGTATATGCACGTTTGTGCTACAACAGCAGCTTGGGAAAAGTTGAATCTAAAGCACTAATCCTTTTTTTACCGAAATAAATACGAAAAACCAACAAAAACTAAACCAACAACATACAAGCCAATTACCTCCCCTTCATTATTTTTTCCTTCTCCTGTCCCCCTCCCCCGTTCCGTACGTACCTGTTTTCTTGTCTGAGAATTATGATACAACTGACTAACTTGAAGGAGATCTGAACATTTCCGTTATCAGGACAAGTCCCAAGCCCATTTGCTTTGACAGTTACGATGTGCATAAAACCACAAACAAACTAACAGATAAACAAACCCGCCAAGGTCTAATTAAATGCCATTGGCTTTGAGGAGTATTTTGGAAAAACTGTATTTCTAAAGAAATGTTTTGCTTAACCAAAACTACTTTAAACGTTAACATAAAAACAACGTACCTAACCAAAGTATCGCGAATGCTTCCTAGAATCATAGCTCTGGAATACTAAAGAACCAATGCAGCCCTGCCTTAAGCTTCTGGTAGATAGCAAGCCAGCCCAGCAGCCTTCATTGAACACTCTGGGATAGCTAGTAAGCCAACAATGCACACCACCCCACGTCTGGAATGCTAAAGCCAGTCATGAGCATTCTCTACGCTTTGGAGATGCTAAAGTCAGCCACCCAGCCTACCTTTACGTTGGAAGAATAAGGCAAACAGCCATGCAGCCTTCCTGTCACTCTGGAGATAGCTAAAGCCAGCCATGCAGCCCTTCCTCTACAGCTCTGGAGATGGCTAAAGCCAGCCATGCAGCCTTCCTCAAGCTGGAGATAGCTAAAGCAGCATAAGCCCTCCTGTACAGCCTGGAACTGCTAACGCCAGGCATGAGCTTCTGTACAGCTCGGAGATAGCTAAGCCTGCACGCCCTGAGATCCTGTACCAGCCTGGAGCTAGTCAAGCCAGCCATGCAGCCTTTAAAGCTCTGAGATAGCAAGCCAGCCATGCAGCACCTCTGTACAGGTCGAGATAGTACAAGCCAGCCATGCACATTCCTTACTGTACCAGCTCATGGCCATGCTTAACAGCTGAGCAGCTTACGTACAGCCTGAGATACGCTAAGCCCCATGCAGCCCTTCCTGTACAAGCCTGGAGATAGCTAAAGCCTGATGAGCTAACCTCCTTCGTACAGCTCTGTACTAAAGCAGCCATGCAGCCCTATCCTGTCAGCCCTCTGGAGATAGCTAAAGTCAGCCATGCAGCACTTACTGTACAGC
>CM054152.1:48185022-48197522 GCA_028751875.1 Rapana venosa
GTGGGTTGTGGACAGATGAAAACAATCGGAAGAACCTAAGGCCTCAAGGTGTTGGGTTACATGAATGTAAACGTCAGAGACATGATAGTTATGCAAGAAGCTGTGTGCTGTGTGACTACACTGGACACCAGTCTTGATGACTGTATGACTGAATTCTGGAAACGAAGGAAGCTTGGGCCTGTTGTATCGTCACTTGGGTTTGTTGTATCGTAACTTGGGTCCGTTGTATCGTCACTTGGGTATGTTGCATCGTAACTTGGGTCTGTTGTATCGTCACTTGGGTATGTTGTATCGTCACTTGGGTCTGTTGTATCGTAATTTGGGTCTGTTGTATCGTCACTTGGGTATGTTGCATCGTCACTTGGGTCTGTTGTATCGTCACTTGGGTGTTGTCATCGTCACTTGGGTCTGCTCGTTTGGTTGTTATCGTCACTTGGGTCTGTTGTATCGTCACTTGGGTCTGTTGTATCGTCACTTGGGTCTGTTGTATCGTCACTTGGGGCTGTTGTATCGTCACTTGAGGCTGTTGTATCGTCACTTGAGTCTGTTGTATCGTCACTTGGGTTGTTGTATCGTCACTTGGGCCTGTTGCATCGTCACTTGGGTTGTTGTATCGTCACTTGGGCCTGTTGCATCGTCACTTGGCTAATTCTTGGGCCTGTATCGTTACATAAAGAAAATGAACAGCTACAAGAAAGGACGGACCCCTGATGTATGAATAGCATGGACTTCTGATATAATTTTGGCTGGATCAGATTTCTTATGCCAAGTTTTCTAGTAAGAAATAGCATTTTTTTATGTTTAACTTCACTTTTTGGGTCTGAAATGCTACGTAATTCTGGTTAAAGTTAATCCTTGCTGGCTATGTTTTTTTCTTTGTTGTGTGTGATTGTGTGTGTGTGTGTGTTTGTGTGTGTGGTGTGTGTGTGTGGTGTGTGTATGTGTGGTGTGTGTGTGGTGTGTGATTGTGTGTGTGTGTGGTGTGTGATTGTGTGTGTGTGTGTGTGTGTGTGTGTTGTGCGCTTCTCTGGCTCTGCCGCTCAGAACATCTTAATCTGTTGGCGTGGTAACAAGTCGTGGGTCGGGAGTCCTGATGACGGTGGGGAGGGAACTTCTGAAGTATGAAGTATGAACGTGTTTTCATGATGCGGGATGTATCTGTTTGAAACCATACTCTGTAGTGGGCCTTTGTTTATATTTATTTATTTCTGACTGTAGTACTGCAGTAGTAGAAGGTAGGCTAGAGCTGATTCCTGATTGCTAGTAATGTGGAGGATCTTTGTGGATTTTCCCCCACTCATGACAGCTTCGTGCTGTTGTTGCCTACAATCTACCTATAACCACAGAGGCTGCAACTTAAGGACTGCAACGCTAGTGTTGCTTTTGATCTTGGTGTATGCACTACGCCTTCCCAGGCTACAATGAAGCTTTCGAGGACACTGCATGACAATCCCCTAAGCAGGACATCCTCAAGGCCAAGCTACTTAGTTTTGAGCCGCTAGGCTAATCTAGGATAGAGGCTGGCCCTGTGATCTGGACTGAGGGTGGTGTGTGCGCGTTGGGGAAGCTGAAGGCCGTGTTCACACAGCACTGGGCTTGCTGCCAGCAGCAGCAGGAGATGCTGCACTGGTGTGTGGAGAAGAGGCCACAGAGGACAGGCTGCCTGGCGGTGTGTGGTGAGGAGGAGGAGGAGGGGAGGGCATGAGGGTGTTAGCTCCGGTGTTTGAGCTGGGCTTAGGACGGTCTGGCGGGCAGGGCCTGTTGACGAGGGATGGAGAGGAGAGCTGGGGCTGGGGCTGGGGCCTCTTCTGTGTTCTTTCCCTTGTTGGGCGTTCCTTTCCTGTTTGCTCGCTGCTTGTCTCGCTGTTGTCGGAGATCGGGGGAGGGGTTTTGGCTTCCGGTTTGCAAATGTCTTCTTCTTCTTTTTTTCTTTCTTCTTCTTCTTCTTCTTCTTCTTCTTCTTCTTCTTCTTCTTTTCTTCTTCTTGTTTCTTTCTTTCTTTCTTTCTTTCTTTCTTTTTCTTTCTTTCTTTCTTTCTTTCTTTCATCTTTTTCTTTAGTTCGTTTTTTTGTTTTAGTTGTTTTCAGTGGTCACTTTGTTTATCCCCCTCCCGCCCCTACTCTCTGCCTCTTTGTGTGTGTGTCTGTCTGTCTGCCTGTGTGTGCATGTGTTTGTTTGTTTGTGTGAACCAGAATAAAAAATTTATTGCCCCCAAAATCACATAAACTCATTTAACACAACAGAATAAACTCTTCATCATTCATTGTAACAACATAGTGTTATCATTCGCTGGTCAGCGTGACTGAAATGATGTGCATGAAGAAAAAAACATGTTGCATTCTATCTTATTTTAATTGTTCTCTTTTTTTCAAAACAGGCACAAACATAATTAATTATTTCAGCTTGATGATTACCAGTTACAATTACTTTGCTTAATTTGCCTATACCATTCATATATTCTTTGACACCAGCATTTAGAGTTATCAGTAAGTGTTTTCTGTGTTCGGTGTATAAAATGCACCCATCCAGTAAATGAAACTCTTTAATTTTTTGCAGAACAGACAAGTTCCATTATCCCTTGGTATATTCTTATATTATCTACCTTTCTCTTCATCAAATCATGTGTCTGTCTGTCTGTCTCTGTGATGTGTGTCGTTGTTATTTTTGCGTTCCCCAGCTTAACACCCTGGTGTCACCCCAAACATACACTCTGACTCTCTCATCACGCCTGGGAATGAATCACTGTGAGATTGAAAGTGCACACTGCATGAGAAATTTGCCTGTATGACTCTGTGCCAGTACTTTGCCAGTACTTTGCCAGTACTTTGCCACCTGGGCAGCCACATTCGGACTTCAGGGGATTGGTTAGGGTGGTACGCTAAAAGCTTAACATACTATCATTGTACACAAACCATGCAGATGTATGTCCTGGCACTCAGCATGCACCTTCAGTAACTGACTGTCACGGCTGGAGCAAGAGGGGCTTCACACCTGCCCACACTGGCTGTGCTAGCTGTGCCCTCCTGCTCTTTCTGCACACCTTGACCCCAGCACAGTGCCGGCTATTGCCAAAGAGTGTGCAGACAGGTGTAGTCATGCACAGAGCATAGACAGGTGTTGTCATGCACAGAGTGCAGACAGGTGTAGTCATGCACAGAGTGCAGACAGGTGTAGTCCTTCACAGAGTGCAGAGACAGGTGTAGTCATGTACAGAGTGCAGACAGGTGTAGTCCTTCACAGAGTGCAGAGACAGGTGTAGTCATGTACAGAGTGCAGACAGGTGTAGTCCTTCACAGAGTGCAGAGACAGGTGTAGTCATGTACAGAGTGCAGACAGGTATTGTCATGCACAGAGTGCAGACAGGTATTGTCATGCACAGAGTGCAGATAGGTGTAGTCATGTACAGAGTGCAGACAGGTGTAGTCATGTACAGAGTGCAGACAGGTGTAGTCATGTACAGAGTGCAGACAGGTATTGTCATGTACAGAGTGCAGACAGGTATTGTCATGTACAGAGTGCAGACAGGTATTGTCATGTACAGAGTGCAGACAGGTATTGTCATGTACAGAGTGCAGACAGGTGTAGTCATGTACAGAGTGCAGACAGGTGTAGTCATGTACAGAGTGCAGAGACAGGTGTAGTCATGCACAGAGTGCAGACAGGTGTAGTCATGTACAGAGTGCAGACAGGTGTAGTCATGTACAGAGTGCAGAGACAGGTGTAGTCATGCACAGAGTACAGACAGGTGTAGTCATGTACAGAGTGCAGAGACAGATGTAGTCATGTACAGAGTGCAGACAGGTGTAGTCATGTACAGAGTGCAGACAGGTATTGTCATGCACAGAGTGCAGACAGGTATTGTCATGCACAGAGTGCAGACAGGTGTAGTCCTGCACAGTGCAGACAGGTGTAGTCATGCACAGAGTGCAGACAGGTGTTGTCCTTCACAGAGTGCAGAGACAGGTGTAGTCATGCACAGAGTGCAGAGACAGGTGTAGTCATGCACAGTGCAGACAGGTATTGTCATGCACAGAGTGCAGACAGGTGTAGTCCTGCACAGTGCAGACAGGTATGCACAGAGTGCAGACAGGTGTAGTCCTGCACAGTGCAGACAGGTGTAGTCATGCACAGAGTGCAGACAGGTGTTGTCCTTCACAGAGTGCAGACAGGTGTAGTCATGCACAGAGTGCAGACAGGTGTTGTCCTTCACAGAGTGCAGAGACAGGTGTAGTCATGCACAGAGTGCAGAGACAGGTGTAGTCATGCACAGTGCAGACAGGTATTGTCATGCACAGAGTGCAGACAGGTGTAGTCCTGCACAGTGCAGACAGGTATTGTCATGCACAGAGTGCAGACAGGTGTAGTCCTGCACAGTGCAGACAGGTGTAGTCATGCACAGAGTGCAGACAGGTGTTGTCCTTCACAGAGTGCAGAGACAGGTGTAGTCATGCACAGAGTGCAGAGACAGGTGTAGTCATGCACAGAGTGCAGAGACAGGTGTAGTCATGCACAGAGTGCAGAGACAGGTGTAGTCATGCACAGAGTGCAGAGACAGGTGTAGTCATGCACAGAGTGCAGAGACAGGTGTAGTCATGCACAGAGTGCAGGCAGGTGTAGTCATGCACAGAGTGCAGACAGGTGTAGTCATGCACAGATTGCAGAGACAGGTGTAGTCATGGATGGTTCATACCTACTGTACATACCCGAACATGAGCTGTCCTTGTGTGGTGGAAGTGGCAGGTCAATATTGGGAATCACCACTGCAGTTGACAAGTCACGTCCGGCAGTCCAGGATTCTGCCGCTGCTTTATTCATACTGGCCAGCGCAGCTAAAACAGAGTCAGTGTTATCAGGTGGGGGTGGCTGTCATCTGCTGATCAGGAGGCCTTACAGCACAACAGACCAGGCTTTAATCAGGTGGGGGTGGCTGTCATCTGCTGATCAGGAGGCCTTACTGCACAACAGACCAGGCTTTGACTGTGCGCTGCCCTCTGGCATGGTAAAGTCACTGATTCAGTGACACAGTGGCAAAGGAAGGTGTGGTAATAAAAAAAAAGGCTGTTTGGATTTTTTTGTCACTCTAATCTCATGCGGATGTCAACCCAAACAAAACAAACATTGCAAGACAGACAATGCGAAGAAAACCCCCCAACAAAAAGCATAAAGCGTATAACAGGAAAATCAAGGTAAATGCCAAGAAATAAACCCAACCAAATTCGGTCTTACCCAGTTTGACCAAACCAAAGTGGACAAAAAAACCCAGAACCGAGCCTAAACAAACCGAAAAGCAAACAAATACCACACCATGCCACCCCCCCCCCCCCCCGGCACACACATACAACAAAAACAGCAAAGTCCTTCCTCTTCACCCCCCTCCCCCAAAGAAAAATGTAAAAAATACAGAAAGAAACCCAGAACAGGCGAACAGACAAACTAAACAAACTGGCAACACCGTGCTCGTACAGTTTTTCCTGTTCAACAGACAAACACAAACTGAACCATCACATAGTGGGGAATGTGAAAGTGTGAAAGACGATGAAATGTTGCTGTTGCAGTGTGAATGTGTAGGGGACGATAGAGAGGGAAAGGAGTGAAACGCCATTCTGATGTTGTTTATGCTGATTGATTCATTCCATGCAAATATGATTATATGATTCTGCTTTTCTGTCCTGGTCTGGGCGCTAGTCTTTCGGATGAGACAATAAACCGAGGTCCCGTGTGTTACACGTAATTATTTAGCGCACGTAAAAAAACCCACGGCAACAAGAGAGTTGTCCCTGGCAAAATTCTTAGAAAAAAGTCACTCTGATAGGGAAACAAATACAGCTGCTGGCAAAATTCTTAGAAAAAAGCCACTCTGATAGGGAAACAAATACAGCTGCAGAAAAAAAAAAAAAAAAAAGGGTGAAAGGGTGGCGCAGCGCTAAGTGGCGACGCGTTCTCCCGCTCTCCCCGGGGAGAGCAGCCCGAATTTCACGGAGAGAAATCTGCCGTGACTTAAAGTGGTATGAAATAAAATCTGAACGCTTTGATTTGTTGCTTTACAAGATTCAGCGCTATATAAATTCCATACATTATTATTATTATTATTATTATTATTATTATTATTATTATTATTATTATTATTATTATTATATTAATAAATATATGTTGGCGCGTCTTTGTACATGCCCTTGAGTCACATTCAAACAGAACTTGCTTCTGTCTCCTTTTCTTCCTGCCTTTGTGCTCTTTCCTTATGCTTTTCTTGTCCTTTCCTTCAGCTTTTCTTGTCCTTTCTTTCTGCTTTTCTTGTCCTTTCTTTCTGCTTTTCTGTCCTTTCTGTCCTTTCTTTGTGCTTTTCTTGTCCTTTCTTTCTGCTTTTCTTGTCCTTTCCTTCAGCTTTTCTTGTCCTTTCTTTCTGCTTTTCTGTCCTTTCTTTCTGCTTTTCTGTCCTTTCTGCTTTTCTTGTCCTTTCCTTCAGCTTTTCTTGTCCTTTCTTTCTGCTTTTCTGTCCTTTCTTTCTGCTTTTCTGTCCTTTCTTTCTGCTTTTCTGTCCTTTCTGCTTTTCTGTCCTTTCTTTCTGCTTTTCTGTCCTTTCTTTCTGCTTTTCTGTCCTTTCTTTCTGCTTTTCTGTCCTTTCTGCTTTTCTTGTCCTTTCCTTCAGCTTTTCTTGTCCTTTCTTTCTGCTTTTCTGTCCTTTTCTGCTTTTCTTGTCCTTTCCTTCAGCTTTTCTTGTCCTTTCTTTCTGCTTTTCTTGTCCTTTCTTTCTGCTTTTCTGTCCTTTCTTTCTGCTTTTCTTGTCCTTTCTTTCTGCTTTTCTGTTCTTTCTTTCTGCTTTTCTGTTCTTTCTTTCTGCTTTTCTGTCCTTTGATTCTGCTTTTTCCTGCAGGCTTTCCTCCCCCCCCCCCCCCCTCCCCTTTTGCTGCTTTTTTCCTTCTTCTTTCCTTCCTTCCTTTCCTTTTTCCGTTCTTTCCTTTTTCCTTTGTTTCTTTTTGCTTCCGTCCTTTTGCACTTTCTTTCTTTCTTTCTTTCTTTCTTCCTTCCTGTCCTTCTCCCTGCTTTCTTTCTCTTTTTTTCCATCGTTCCTTCCTCCTTTCCTTCCTTCCTATTGTGCTCTTCCTATCGTTCTTTAAGTTCTCCCATTTCTAAGGAGACTCAGCCCATCAGCTGCAGACAGGTCCTCACTGATGCCTTTGGTCATAGTTCCAGTGCAGCCTCCCCATCCCTGGACTGCCGTTTACAGCCATGTCCGTGTTGACTTCACTCTCTGACCGGACCTCTCACTTTGGCTGTGAACACTTATAATAATAATAAATGGAACTTATATAGCGCTATATCTTGCAAAGACAAATCAAAGCGCATGCATTCAACCTAATCTTACACAGTCATACAACCAATGACACGTAATAAAGAGTTCAAACAGATATTACAAACATGGTGCGCTGCAGACCAAATCTATGAACTAAAACTGCAATAGTCAAATGTTTTTCAAAAGCACACAACACACACACACACAAACACAGGTCATACACTTTAGCAGGGTGATAGGACATGGGTTAGTGAAGGTGGGATAGTTCTGATATGAAACAGGAGGGAGGGAATCTTAGGTTTGAAATAAATATGTCTTGAGGCTGGATTTAAAAGTGTCATAGCTAGGCTTCTGGCGAAGAGAGAGAGGGAGCTCATTCCAGGTCGATGGACCCGAAATAGATAAAGAGCGGCGGCCAACGGTAGATTGGTTGAATCTAGGTATTCGAAGGCAGTACTGACGTTACCTCCAGGGGAATATCCCTCCTTTGGACCTTGGTGGTGGATCAAACCCGGGCCGTCAGATCACGACCTCAACACTCTAACCACCCGCCCGCCTGCTGTCCTGTGTCCTTCCCCCCTGTCCTTCCGTGGATCGGTGGTCTAGAGGTAACGCGCCTGTCTAGAAAGCGAAAAGTCCGGGTCGGAAGTGTGCGGTGGTTCGTATCCCGTCTGGGCCCCGAAACTTTTCCCCCATCCATTAGACCATGAGTGGTGGTCTGGGCGCTAGTCTTTCGGATGAGACGATAAACCGAGGTCCCGTGTGTTACAGAAAATTATGCAGCGCACGAAAAAGAACCCACGGCAACAAGAGAGTTGTCCCTGGCAAAATTCTTAGAAAAAAGCCACTCTGATAGGGAAAGAAATACAGTTGCAGACCAAAAAAAAAAAAAAAAGGGTGGCGCTGCTCTTGTGGCGACGTGCTCTCCCGAGCAGCCCGAATTTCACGCAGAGAAATCTCGTGACTTAAAGTGGTATAAATAAATATTCCAGGACTTAACAGGCACAGCATTACAGCATTACAGGTTTAAGCATTTTTAACAACTTACCTTGAAGGCATTTTTATATTCACAGCAGGTTTCTCAACGTAAACATCGAGCTGCAGTCGCCGTGGTGAGCGCTGTGTGTGTGTGTGTGTGTGTGTGTGTTCATGCGTGTGTGTGTGCGTGTACGTGGCGGTTGGGGGGGGGGGGGGGGGGGGGTGGGGGGGGTGGGGGGTGGGGGTGGGGGTATTGCACTTACTAGAAAGGCTCTACTAGCCTTTTTACGTCAAAAGCGGTAACGTCATTTGATGACGCACACGCGTACGCCGTACACACTCATTTTTTTTTGGTGGTGGTGGTGGTGGTGTGGGGTGTTGGGGGTGTCTTGCTGGAAGAGATAACTCCTCGAAAAAGGAAAAAGATAACATGACACTGTTTCTTTTTCTACCAGCTTCCAGAGGGCTGAAAACAAACTGGACATGCTGACCAGTCAACACTGAACTTTACCTCCCCAGAGAAAATGATACACAGTGTAAAGGAGATGTGTGTGTGTGTGTGTGTGTGTGTGTGTGTGTGAGAGAGAGAGAGAGAGAGAGAGAGAGAGAGAGAGAGAGAGAGAGAGAGAGAAGAGAGAGAGTATACACAAACTCTCTCTCTCTCTCTCTCTCTCTCTCTCTCTCTCTCTCTCTCTCTCTCTCTCCATTAAACCATTTCAGAGTTCAGAGTTCTCTCTCTCTCTCTCGCTCTCTCGCTCTCTCTCTTGTGAGTGTGTGAGTGTGTGTGTGAGAGTGTGTGTGTGTGTGTGTGTGAGCGTGTGTGTGTGTGTGTGTGTGTGAGCGCGTGTGTGTGTGGGTGGGTGGAAGGGGGCCATACAGAGAAAAGGAGGGGGGTGTAGTAGCTGCTGGTTTATGGCGAGTCACGTGCTGTTCTTTATTTTTTCCTCCTCCACACACAATGACTTGCTCTAGACTACACAGTATCCATCCCCCCCCCCCCCCCCAGCCCCCACCTAGCACCCCTCCCTTCCCTTCCCCCCCCCCCCCCCCCCCTCACCACACACACCTCCACTTTTACTTTAACTCAAACCCTGTCCCTTCCACCCACCCCACCCAGCCCCTTTCATTCCACCCCCCCCCCCCCCCCCCCTCACCCCCCCCCCCCCCCCCGCATTTTCCAGTGGTACTTTCGGCACCATTAGTTTTTGTAGCAACTACACAGGAAAAAGCTTAGTCTATGTGATTAAGATCCAGTGATAATTTTTATTTAAAAAATGATAATTATATTCCTATCGAAAGAGTTGGCTATATATGCCAGTACACACAAACACAGAGCAAAATTAGGATGGGGGAAAAAAAAAGCTTGCACACTTACAACGTGTTTAGAAATCACCCTGAAGTCGTAATGAGGCTTCCTCAATGGTAGACAACAATTATCGCGTACGAACAATCTCATCGCTGGTGAACCTCGGGGTTCTAGCCGAGAGAAACGAAAAGAAAGAAAGAGAGACAGAAAGAAAGGAAGAAAGACAGACAGAAAGAAAGAAAGAAAGACAGACAGAAAGAAAGAAAGAAAGGAAGAAAGACAGAAAGAAAGGAAGAAAGACAGAAAGAAAGGAAGGAAGAAAGACAGACAGAAAGAAAGAAAGGAAGACAGACAGACAGACAGAAAGAAAGGAAGAAAGAAAGACACACAGAAAGAAAGAAAGGAAGAAAGACAGACAGACAGAAAGGAAGAAAGACAGACAGACAGAAAGGAAGAAAAGACAGACAGACAGACAGAAAGGAAGAAAGACAGACAGACAGAAAGGAAGGAAGAAAGACAGACAGACAGAAAGGAAGAAAGACAGACAGAAAGGAAGAAAGACAGACAGACAGAAAGGAAGAAAGACAGACAGACAGAAAGGAAGAAAGACAGACAGACAGAAAGGAAGAAAGACAGACAGGGCAGAAAGGAAGAAAGACAGACAGACAGAAAGGAAGGAAGAAAGACAGACAGAAAGAAAGAAAGACAGACAGACAGACAGAAAGACAGACAGAAAAAAAAGAAAGAAAGAAAGAAAGACAGACAGACAGAAAGAAAGAAAGACAGAAAGAAAGAAAGAAGGAAGAAAGACAGAAAGAAAGAAAGAAAGACAGACAGAAAGAAAGACAGACAGACAGAAAGAAAGAAAGAACAGAAAGAAAGACAGACAGAAAGAAAGAAAGACAGACAGACAGACAGAAAGAAAGAAAGAAAGAAAGACAGACAGAAAGAAAGAAAGGAAGAAAGACAGACAGAAAGAAAGGAAGACAGACAGAAAGAAAGAAAGGAAGAAAGAAAGACAGAAAGAAGAAAGAAAGAAAGACAGACAGAAAGAAAGAAAGGAAGAAAGACAGACAGAAAGAAAGACAGACAGAAAGAAAGAAAGGAAGAAAGACAGACAGAAAGAAAGAAAGGAAGAAAGACAGAAAGAAAGAAAGAAAGAAAGACAGACAGAAAAAAAGACAGACAGACAGACAGACAGAAAGAAAGAAAGACAGAAAGAAAGAAAGAAAGACAGACAGACAGAAAGACAGACAGACAGACAGACAGAAAGAAAGAAAGACAGAAAGAAAGAAAGAAAGGAAGAAAGACAGACAGAAAGAAAGAAAGGAAGAAAGACAGAAAGAAAGAAAGGAAGAAAGACAGACAGAAAGAAAGAAAGAAAGACAAAGACAGAAAGACAGAAAAGAAAAAAGACAGACAGACAGAAAGAAAGAATGACAGACAGAAAGAAAGGAAGAAAGAAAGACAGACAGAAAGAAAGAAAGGAAGAAAGACAGACAGAAAGAAAGGAAGAAAGACAGACAGAAAGAAAGACAGACAGAAAGACAGACAGACAGAAAGAAAGAAAGGAAGAAAGACAGACAGAAAGAAAGGAAGAAAGACAGACAGACAGAAAGAAAGAAAGAAGAAAGACAGACAGAAAGAAAAGAAAAAGAAGAAAGAAAGAAAGAAAAGAAAGAAAGGAAGAAAGACAGACAGAAAGAAAGAAAGGAAGAAAGACAGACAGAAAGACAGACAGACAGAAAGAACAGACAGACAGAAAGAAAGAAAGAAAGAAAGAAAGAAAGGAAGAAAGAAAGAAAGGAAGAAAGACAGAAAGAAAGAAAGAAGAAAGACAGACAGAAAGAAAGAAAAAGAAAGAAAGACTGAAAGAAGAAAGAAAGAAAGAAAGACAGACAGAAAGAAAGGAAGAAAGACAGACAGAAAGAAAGAAAGAAAGAAAGAAAGACAGAAAGAAAGAAAGGAAGAAAGACAGACAGAAAAGAAAGAAAGAAAGAAAGAAAGACAGAAAGAAAGAAAGAAAGAAAGAAAGACAGAAAGAAAGAAAGGAAGAAAGACAGACAGAAAGAAAGAAAGAAAGAAAGACAGACAGAAAGAAAGAAAGAAAGAAAGACAGACAGACAGAAAGAAAGGAAGAAAGAAAGACAGACAGAAAGAAAGAAAGGAAGAAAGACAGAAAGAAAGAAAGAAGAAAGAAAGACAGACAGAAAGAAAGAAAGGAAGAAAGACAGACAGACAGACAGAAAGGAAGAAAGAAAGACAGACAGAAAGAAAGGAATTATATTATATTATATTATGTTATGGTGTGTTATTTTCTATCATATCATATCATATTGTGTTTTGTTATGTTATGTTATGTTATATTATATCATATCATATTATATTCCTTTCAGATAAGATTTAAAAAAAAATCACAATAACAACTTTCAGTAAATGCAGCCAAGGAAGCAAACAATAATATAGAATACAGCATTGAAGGAGGATTCAAATCACTAACAGACATTAACCTGGGAACAAGCCCTAACAACTGTACCACAGCACGTCTAGCCAGGTACCCAGTAGTAGCAGAAGGTCCCCATTGCTCTCTCTCTCTCTCTCTCCTCTCTCTCTCTCTCTCTCTCTCTCTCCTTCTCTCCTCTCTCTCTTTCTCTCTCTCTCTCTCTCTCTCTCTCTCTCTCTCTCTCTCTCTCTCTCTCTCCTCTCTCTCTCCTTCTCTTTCTCATCGCTCTCTCTCTCTCAGGTTCACCTGCTTTCCTTCAAGGTTGCATTTTTGCCCTGCTAGTCCCCTGCCTTGTTTATTTGTCTGTCTTTCTTCTCTTTGCCTCTCTCGCTCTCTCTCTCTCTCTCTCTCTCTCTCTTCCTTTCTCTCTCTCTCTCTTCTCTCTCTCTCCACCCCCCCCCCTCTCTCTCTCTTTCCCCCCC
>CM054152.1:48202522-48215022 GCA_028751875.1 Rapana venosa
CACCACGCACGCACGCACACACACACACACACACACACACACACACACAACACACACACCACGCACACACACACACACACACACACACACGCCAGACCCACCCCCCCCACACCCCCTATTCCCCCCCCCCCCACCCCCCCCCCCCACCCCCAACTCCCCCACCCCACTCCCTACTCCCCCGCAATGCATTCAGTGCAGCAAGACTGTGAGCAGAGTCTGGCGAAACTCTTTCACTTCCAGTAGTGTAGGCATGAGTCACAGTCGGCACCTCTCTCTCTCCTACCCCCCCCCCCCCCCCCCTCCCCCCCCCCCCTCCATCCCTGCTGTCTGTCTGTCTGTCTGCCGAGAGGCCCTATAGCCTATACTGCTAGGCCTATACCTGTTACAGTCATACTTGTTGAGCCAGCCCCCCCCCCCTCCCCCCACCCTCTCCCCCACCACCCCCCTTCTCCCCGTGATGCTCGGCTACTGTCGGCAACTTTGGCTGCTTGGTTTCTCTTCTTTCTCTCCTCTTCTCTTCTCTTCCTCCTCTTCTCTTCTCTTCCTCCTCTTCTCTTCTCTTCTCCTCTTCTCTTCTCTTCCTCCTCTTCTCTTCTCTTCCTCCTCTTCCCCTTTTCTTCCTCCTCTTTCCTTCTCTTCCTCCTCTTCTCTTCTCTTCCTCCTCTTCCCTTCTCTTCCTCTCTTCTCTTCTTTCTCCTCTTCCATTTTTCCCCCTTCTTTCTTTCTTTCTTTCTTTCTTCTATTTTGTTGCGTACTGTTGTTGGTTTTTCATTAATAATCTTATTGTTGTTTTTTTCCTGCAGTTTTGTAGTTGTTCAAGCGGTTGAACATCATCATCATCGTCGCCGTCGTAGTCGTCGTCGTCGTCGTCATCATCGTCATCATCATCGTCGTCGTCGTCATCATCGTCGTCGTCGTCGTCATCATCATTGTCGACGTCATCATCATCATCATCATCATCATCATCGTCGTCGTCGTCGTCATCGTCATCGTCATCTTCTTCTTCTTCTCATCCGCCTCTTCTTTTTTCCATCTATCTTTTTTTCAAATTTGCTCCTCCTCCTCTTCCTCCTTCTCCCCCTCCTCTTTTTCGTCCTTTTCTTCTCATCCCGCCCTCAAGCTCCCCCTCCTCCTCCAGCTATATCCCATATTACGATTATCTCCTCAGCTTACATTCACTTTTATTCTCTCCCACCCCCCTCACCCGCCCCCCACCCCCTCCCTGCTCTGTGCCATCTTCCCACAACGGCTGTTGCTTTTTGTGCTCTGCTGTGGTAAACACTGACGATTGGTCAAGTACAAGATAAAGGCCCTAGTCTTTGGTACTTTCTTATTGACATTTGCACTCTTTTTTTTCCTATTTAAATTGCACATTGAAAATTTTTTTTGGGGGAAATTCCTTTTGTTGTTACAAATGCATATATGCATGACAAGCAATATCAGTATCGATAAACGTTAACTAGTAGTAGTCGCATGTTCATGAAAGCACTTCAATATTGTGCATACCAAAGAGATCGCGTGTATACAGCGTTCCTGCATGCATACATACATACATACATACATACATACATACATACATACTTACATACATACATACTTACATATACATACATACATGCGTACATACACACTTACATACATACATACATACATACATACATACATACATACATACATATATACACACATACACAACGGCATTTTATACAGTGCACCATTTACATACCATGGCATCTGAAGAATATTACACAAAATGTTTATCAGTTGCCATTCCTCCCTCCCCCATTACAGGAGGGCTTGATTTTATGATTTATACATATTATACATTTTATAATGGTGACATTGAAGCAAGCCTTAAAATGCCCACCCCTACCCCTACCCCCAGTCCTGCTTCAATTCCTGTCAGGCCCACAGAAAGCATGTTAAGCGTTTGAAAGAAGCACAACTCAGTGTGCATGTGTGTGCTATCTATCTATCTATCTATCTATCTATCTATCTATCTATCTATCTATCTATCTATCTATCTATCTATCTATCTGTCTGTCTGTCTGTCTGTCTGTCTGTCTGTGTGCTGGACTGACAGGTCTGGGTAATGAATTTTTGCATAGAGCATGTGCTTTCAATTTAAAAAACAACAACAGATACTCCAGAAAGCTTTTCAGAGGAACTGATCCAGTTTTTAACATCTTGAAGACAGTAGGACATAATTATATTGTCAAGAGGGAAGGCAGATTTTCAGGAGTATTACTACTTTGAATCTTGGAATCAGCATAAAATGACCATTCATCTGATGACGGCTGTGGATGTCATGATATCTGTCAGTAGAAAAGTGTTCCAATTTCAGATCCTACCTAGTCTATTTTATGTTAGCTGTTAACTTTTTTGTTCAGACCCATGTGTGGCAAGGAATGTTCATCTGTGGAAGGAGGAGGAATCGTTGTTGCATCATCACCACCTCTCAGTTTTGTCAGTGTGCCCTGCAGGTTGTGTCTGTTGTCCTCACACCAGTTGTACGAAGAACAGTCCGCAGAACTTCAACTTCCAGTCTGTGCATGCCCCAACATGTTGGTCTGAAAGCAGAACGAAACAGATGATGTCAAGTGAAAGAGAGACTGGCCTTTTACACACACACACACACACACACACACACTCACACCCCCACCTCCACCACCACCACCACCATCAGGAAGAGAGAGAGAGAGAGAGAGAGAGAGAGAGAGAGAGAGAACTCTGACCTCTGAGTTCAGAGTTCTCTCTCTCTCTCTCTCTCTCTCTCTCTCTCTCTGTGAGTTCAGAGTTCTCTCTCTCTCTCTCTCTCTCTCTCTCTCTCTCTCTCTCTCCTCTCTCTCTCTCTCTCCTCTCTCTCTCTGTGAGTTCAGAGTTCTCTCTCTCTCTACCTGATGGTGGTGGTGGAGAGAGAGAGAGAGAGAGAGAGAGAGAGAGAGAGCACCACTGAAATGTATGTGTACATGATTACCCAAGGAGGTGAACGGTATGATAAAAGGGAACATAGTGTATATCCACATTCTCTCTGCCTCTACTTGCAGGAATGCTCAAACCACCCATTTTCCGTTTCTTTTTTTTTCTTTTTTCTTTTTGGGGGGGGGGGGGGGGGGGGGGGGGGGGGGGGGGCTGGGTGTGTTTTTCTTATACTTCCTCTTCGCCATTTCTCCCATGCCTTGTGATTGCCTGGGTGTTTAAATTTAGAACGGGAGAGAGCACTTCCGGGGTGTGTTTTTGTTGGAAGACGATCTGTCGGTGTTCAGGCGGCGAGAGGACCCCCCCCCCCCCTCCAACCCCCTCCCCCCCCACACCCTCATCAGCTTGCACCCCCACGTTGAATGTGGGACAACCTTGAGCCGAGACTAGACTAGACTACGTGTTGCACGAGCTGCTTCACTGCCAAGACACAGCCAGCCAGCCAGACAGACAGACAGACAGACCGACCCAGGAAGTCGAGAGGGAGAGCTATGGCGGGATGGAGGAGGAAGAAGGTAGCGGTGTGGATGTGGGAGGATGGGAGGGGAGGGGGGGGGGGGGGGGGCGGAGGCGGGAGGGAGGTCGTGGAGGAGGAGAGAGTGAAGGGAAAGAGTGACAAAAAGTGAGATGTGCGGCCAAAAGAGAAACGGACCCCCCCCCCCCCCCCCCTCTCTCTCTCTCTCCCCTCTCTCTCTCTGTCTCTGTCTGTCTGTCTGTCTGCTTCTCTCCTCTCCCTCTCTCTCCCTCTCTCTCCTCCCCCTCTCTCTCTCTCTCTCTCTCTCAGCGCCTGTAGGCTAGGTGGGCCACCACCACCGACGCTGCACAGACAGCTCCAGGCAGCAGCAGCAGAAGCAGCAGCATCAGTGCTGATGCCTGCCGTCATTACGTCAGTGCTATTTTAAGACCCGGCTACCTCCTGGGGAAAAGTGAATGGGTCATATCTCCCTCCTCTCCCCTCTGCACACCACGCTGGAGAAAGCACAGGGTTTTCCCGATAACAGCCAATCAACGAGCCCGCAGACAGCATTGGGAAGTGTAAGAGAGAGATGGTGAGGGGGGGTAGGCTAAGGGGGTAAGGTGGCGGGCACACACACTCACTCTCTTCTGCCTCAGTCACTCAGTCATGCACCAGTCTCTGCAACAAGTGGCTGCTGTGCTGTGTGCTCTTCTGTGCTGTGTGCTCTACTAGGCTAGGCTAGCCTCTGTGTCTGTGTGTGTGGGTCTGTGTGTGTCTGTGTGAGGCCCCGTTTCCAGACAGTCCAAAAAAAAAAAAAAGAGTGCTAGACAAGTCGTTGTTCCAGTTCCTGGTGGCTGTTCGTCCGTTGACCGTTGACGACGGTTGGGGTTGTTTGTGGTGACCAGTGTGGACAGTTGGTGAGGTGCCAGAGGGGTTACCCAGGTGGTCAAGTGTCCTAGAGTGTAGTGCCGTCTGTGGTATTGTATTGCTGCTGCAGGTTGTGTCATTGAATTCCATTCATTGGGGGAGCCCGCACAGCTCTGTCACAGAGTGATATAAGAAGTTTTGTTTTCAGGCGCTTGGAAGTAGCCTAGTGGGGATATCTGGAAAGCAGGGAGTGGACAATCAAGCAGAAACTGTCCTCTCTTATCTGTTCTTTAAAAAAAAATTAATTTGAAACTTTCGTGGTTATAAGTTTGCCAAGTAGTGGTTTTGGCCAGGAAAGCCAGGCTTTGAGGCTTGGATGGGGTTTACACGTGGGATTTTTGTAATGGAGTTGTTACGGATATATTGGAAGTTCTAAGTATTTTCATAGAAAGGATAAACACTTTTTTTTCTCTAAAATCTGCTTCGCAATTATTTCGATTTTTAAAAGTCTACTTATAGTATCCTCTCTCTCTCTCTCTCTCTCTCTCTCTCTCTCTCTCTCTCCTTCTCTCTCTCTCTCTCTTTCCCTCTCTCTCTCTGCTCCCTCGGATGGGGCTGCTCTCTTATACCCCTGTTTATGGTGTTACCTGCTTAGCTACCTCTGCCTCAGTGTCACTCCATCGGATTAAGGTCTGTCTGTCTGTCTGTTTCTCTCTGTCTCTCTCATGTAAATGCTAAAAGAGGTAATGGTACCCATTTCTCTATCAGAAAGACAATGTTACAAGTTCTTATAGGGCTTCTCCCGTCAAAAAAGATTATTAAAAAACACCCACACAAAAAGCTTTCATTCCTTTTCCTTTGGATTTTGTGGGCGGGTAATATGTACTTTAGCTGAAGTGGCAATTGCTCCTGCCTGTGGCGTTTAGCTCCATTGTCCATGCAAACTAATGAAGGGGGGGGGGGGGGGGGGTGGTGGTGGTGGTGGCTAATGTCCCCCAGTGAATTTGTCAAACTGTCATGGAGGTGTTGTAATTAAATACATTCAGGACATGTAACATGCGCTTTGACAACTAACGTTTAAAGGAAAATGGCGCAATGCAAGGAAACTGTGAAATACTGGTTGCTGTTTGGATGACGTACACTATGTTCAGCAGATGACGTACACTATGTTGAACAATGACGTACGCTATGTTAACATATGATGTACACTATATTGAACAGATGACGTACACTATGTTGAACAGATGACGTACACTATGTTGAACAATGACGTACACTATGTTAACATATGATGTACACTATGTTGAACAGATGACGTACACTATGTTGAACAGATGACGTACACTATGTGAACAGATGACGTACACTATGTTGAACAGATGACGTACACTATGTGAACAGATGACGTACACTATGTGAACAGATGACGTATACTATGTTAGCAGATGACGTACACTATATTTAACAGATGACGTACACTATGTTGAACAGATGACGCACACTATGTTGAACAGATGACGTACACTTGTTAGCAGATGACATACACTTGTTAGCAGATGACGTACACTCTGTTGAACAGATGACGTACACTATGTTGAATAGATGACGTACACTATGTTGAATAGATGACGCACGCTATGTTGAACAGATGACGTACACTATGTTGAACAGATGACGTACACTATGTTGAATAGATGACGTACACTATGTTGAACAGATGACATACACTATGTTGAATAGATGACGCACACTATGTTGAACAGATGACGTACACTATGTTGAACAGATGACGTACACTATGTTGAACAGATGACGTACACTATGCCACAGATGACGTACACTATGTTAACATATGATGTACACTATGTTGAACAGATGACGTACACTATGCCACAGATGACATACACTATGTTAACATATGATGTACGCTATGTTAACATATGATGTACACTATGTTGAACAGATAGCATACACTATGTTGAATAGATGACGTACACTATGTTGAACAGATGACGTACGCTATGTTAACAGATGACATACACTATGTTAACATATGATGTACGCTATGTTAACATATGATGTACACTATGCTGAACAGATAGCATACACTATGTTGAATAGATCACGTACACTATGTTGAAAAGCTTTCATGGCGCAGGGTTGGTTAATTGATAAGACTTATGTATAGATCTGTTTATTAGAAAATCGCACTGTGTCCTCTATTCTTTCCTGCTTCCCCTTAAAGTGAGAGAAGTGTTCTGTGATTTAACTGGTTTTTATGTCCATTGTCAAAGAGAAAAAGCAGTATACAGACTGTGTTTTGGACACGGCTTTATTAGCTGTCTACAGATAGACAGCATTGTCAGTGTCCAAGCATTGTGGCATATCCCTACAGCGCATTTCCCAAACTATCCATACCACCGCTAGCTAGGTTTTCTAAGGATCCTTATGCTAGTCAGTTGTTTGGCGCTCATACTGGACTTTTCGGCTGGCCAGTTTCACTGTCTCCTGAATCCTGATTCCAGGTTCTCGTATTCCTTCCTTGTCTATGCATAGAAGTGGCAGCTTCCTTGTTCTTTATCTGCCTGCATCCGAGTTTCGCTTATCCCCAGCACACTGCCATCTTTCTTTGTTATGTATACATGTATGTAGGCAGTGGCTTGGCGCTACCAGGGTCTTCCTGATACTGACTGACTGATGGCAGGCACATGTGTCACTTCCTTCTTTCCTAGAAAAACACATGATCGGAAACGGTTTGTAACCTCGTTCATATCCGCCTCCGCCTGTGCCGTTTAATCACGATGCCGGATAATTATGTTCATGAATTTGGAATCCGATTTTACTTTGCTGATAATATATCGCTGACACAAAGGCAGCTTTTTCGGATCGCAGCCTTGCTGATAATCGCCTGTGTAGGCAGGTAAGGGTTATCGCTGACTGTTGGGACACACAGACTCAACCAGCTAGCATTATCAGCCACCAACAGGCAGATAGATACACAGGCAGTTTCCTGTAGAAACATCCAGACAGACGGCGACTATTATCCAGCAGCACTCTGCCAAGACAAAGGCCTACTTTGGACAGCCACAGGAAGACCTAAACAGATAGCCTGCTTCCCCGGCTTCTGGTCTGGTCCCCACAGTCCGCCTGCATCTGGTCTGGCATCAGCGGCAGGGAGAGCAGCACAGTGCCGTTCTTGCAGCAGCCCTGCTATGTCTCATGCCTCCCTCCCTCCCTCCCTCCGTCCCTCCTTAGCTGTGGGAGGGAGGCTGGGGGTGAGGTGAAAAAGAGGGGCTTGTGTGTAATCCTCCCTCACCAGACAATTCTGAGGTTGCCTGGGGGATCCAGTGGTCTACAAGTCTGTCTGGTGCCTTCACTTTCTGATGCTGTTTCTGTTGACTGATAGCCTGGTTCCTGTTTACCCATGATGATGCGTATCTGTAGACTGATGACGAGATTTCTGTCGACTGATGACGTCATTTCCGATGACGTGGTTCAGTGTGTGCACCGGTGATTTGATTTGTGTTTATCAGTGATGACCAAGTGAGTCGCTGACAACAGACTTAGTTTGTAACGCCTGTTCTTGCGTCGGCCACTTGACGCCAACAGTCGGGTCTCTCAGTCGTGAAAGATGCTATTTGATAGGCTATTTCTCAGTCATGAAAGACGCTATTTGATAAGCTATTTCTTAGTCATGAAAGATGCTATTTGATAGGCTATTTCTTAGTCATGAAAGATGCTATTTGATAGACTATTTCTTAGTCATGAAAGATGCTATTTTCTGGAAGATGCTATTTGCTATTTCTCAGTTGTGAAAGACGCTATTAAATTTTCTCAGCAAATAAAATGATAGAAAGGAACCCCCTCATAGGTTTAACGTCGACCCTGTCACTGATTCTTCTTAAGAGAGAATTATTTTAACATGTGCACAACCGGACAAGACTATGATCCTGCAGTTTTCTCTCAATCATCAGAGATTCACTAATCTTGAATTTGTCATTGCCACACTTTGTAGTCAGAGTGAAGAGAGCGCATTTCTTCTTCTGCTTCTTGTTCTTCGCAATTCTTCTTCTTCTTCTGCTTCTTGTTCTTCGCAATTCTTCTTCTTCTTCTTCTTCTTCTTCTTCTTCTTCTTCTTCTGTTTGCTTGTTTGTTTTAAATTTCATTTTAAACGCAGTATTCTTTGTTAAAAAAACATCTCTCTCTCTCTCTCTCCTCTCTCTCTCTCTCTCTCTCTCTCTCTCTCCTGGGTGTGGGTGTTAAATTTAGATGCTTTCGATGCGAGACACAATAATCGAATATGATCAAAGTCCAAAGTCGGCAAGCACATCAACAGCAGTACCGAGGCTATTACAACAGCCAGCCCTGATCACAGGACCTACATGGTCAGTAACTTAACCGTGATAAATAATATAGCCACCGCATTCATCACAGAGAAGCATACTTTAGAGAAATGGACAAGAGGTGTAGCTCTAGCGTTTATGTACATACCTTCTCTGCCTGTCTCTTAGCACTCTGTACATAAACTGGCAGAATGATATTGATTATAATTATACTAATGTGTAAACCCAGAAAAAACCTGCAGACCCAAAAAAAAAAGAAAAAAAAAAGGGTGGCGCTGCTCTTGTGGCGACGTGCTCTCCCCGGGGAGAGCAGCCCGAATTTCACGCAGAGAAATCTCGTGACTTAAAGTGGTATAAATAAATAAATAAATAAATAAAATAAATAAATGATTTTTTGGGGTATATGGTTTGCTGTTGGTTTTAATGTAGTTTTGTTGTTGAGGATTTCACATTGTTTCATGATCGACCACTGTTGGCAGGCTAGCTAAGTGCGAGCGAGCAGCATCAGCAGCATAACTCTGCTGTTACCTCACTCATCCCCAATTCCCAAGCTGTGGGTTCCCCCCACATTCGCTATGAGTCACCCAAAGCGGGGGAGATAATCTTGGCACCATCTACTGACCTCCATCCTCGTCTCACACGCGCGGACAGTGCAGTAGGTTGCTGGTCACTCCCTTGTAGCAATGTCATGGAGAGAGGAAGGGGGTGGGTGGCTTCACTTTCCCCACTGAACCTCCACCACCACCACCATCCACACCACCTACCTAACCCACTCCGCCTCCAGTGTGGGTATCTCAACATTCGGGGTCATTCAACGTGTCGGGTGCTTGCCACGTGCAGGAACATTCCCAGGACTTGACTGACTAGATTTGAAGCGGGCTGGTGGAAGAGAGAGAGCGCGTGGGTGGGAGAGAGAGAGAGAGAGAGAGAGAGAGAGAGAGAGAGAGAGAGAGAGAGAGAGAGAGAGAGAGACAGAGACAGAGAGACAGAGAGACAGAGAGAGAGAGGTCAAGGACGTGTGAGAAAAGGACGGGGTTTGTGGACTGGGCAGTGAAGTTTTGGGGACAGGGGAATGTGTGTGTAGGTGTGTGGGAGTGTGGGACAGTGATTGATAGCGCAGCGGTGGTGGCGGTAGACTGGTGAAAGAGCGAGAAAGCGCGTCAAGTTCCACGTGGTGTATGGTCCTCCTCCTCCTCCTCCTCCCTCCTCCCTTGCCTGCTCGTGCCAGCTGACGGATGCTATGTGATGAGGCAGGGGCTGGCAAAAGGCCTCACGTGCGCTGTGCTTCTTCACCTCATGGTTCTCCTACACTTAGGTAGGGAACGTCGTTAGTATTAGTATTATTGGCGTTGTTGTCGTCTGTCATCTTCATTATCGTCGTCCATCATCATCATCATCATCATCGTCATCGTCGTCGTCATCGTCGTCGTTTGTCCACCTCCTCCTCCTCCTCCTCTTCCTCCTCCTCCTCCTCTTCCTCCTCCTCCTCCTCATCATCATCACCATCATCGTCATCATCATCATCATCGTCATCATCATCGTCGTCATTGTCATCCTCCATCCTCCTCCTCAACATCATGATCATTGTCATCCTCCATGCTCCTCCTCCTCCTTATCATCATCATGTTCTTAATCACATTTTATCTAGAATGTTGCTGTTGTAGCTGTTGTTTCTTTTTCTTCGACTACTCCTTCTATTACTACAACTGCTGCTGCTGCTGCTGCTGCTGCTATATCCACTGCGTGTTCGTAACTTTCCTAAGGTGTTTCTGTGTCGAATATGTGAATGCATGTGTATGTGTGTGTGTGTGTGTGTGTGTGTGTGTGTGTGTGTGTGCGCGCACGTGTATGTTTTATTTTATTTATTTACCTAAATTCTTTTAGTTTGAAGATGATGAATAAGCATTCATGTGGTTATTTTTTTAAAATCCAGTCCCTGTGTGCATGCAGGTTTGTCAGTTTTGTCATTCGTTCTTACCGGCACTCTGTGTGTGTGTTCTCGCACGGGAGAGAGAGAGAGAGAGGGGGGGGGGGGGGGGGTGGGGGGGGGGGGGTGCGCGCGTGTATAGTAGGAAAAGAAGAGGCAGTGAGAAGGCGTGTAGGAAGACAGGGCTGGCAGAGTAAAGTGCAACTGGGTAAAAGCAGCACCGAAAACCCTCACCCCAGAAAACCTGGCTGTAGTTGTCTGTTAGGAAATCCCTCTTACCTTAGACAGCCAGGTTATCTAGAAAGTAACTACACACACACACACGCACACCACACATACTACACACACACACACACACACACATAACACACACAGACACACACACACACACACACACACACACACACACACACACCACACACACACACAAGGTAAAAAAATAAACGCAGTTATTCCCTGAATTTTTTTTTTACCTTGCCAAAACTCACCCAAGAGAAGACATTTCAAATAAACACGCTTCTCTCCCAACTCGGCACAGAGAGCGACAAGGAGAAAATGAAAAGGGAAAGAAACAGACACCAGGCAAGAAGAAGAAGAAGAAGAAGAAGAAGAAGAGAAAAGCTAGCCCAGAATGAAACAAGCAGTCGAAAGGAACACTTGCGTTGCCCCCTAGCTAGCATCCCAAACCGTGATTTCACTGCACACTGCACTGAATCGCATGCTTCCTAGTCTGGCATCGCTCCTCCCCCACTCCTCTTTACCTCTCACCCTCAGCCTTCTCCTCTCCTCCTCCTCCTCTTCCATCCTTTTCATTTTCTTCTTCTTTTTTGTTTGCCTCCCACCCCCTTCCAAACTATGTGTGCTGACTGTGTGATGCAAGCTACTAAGCCCCTTCCTCCCTTCTTTCCTCCCTTCCTCCCTTCCTTCTTTCCTCCCTTCCTTCTTTCCTCCCTTCCTTCCTCCCTTGCCCCTCACCTTTGTTTAGTTGCATCCTTGACATGGGAACGATGCTGGCAACGTTATTCGGGGAACTGACGAAATCTCAACTGCGTTTCACTTCTAAGGGTGGTCATATTTCTGTACTCCGTGGTACAATACAAGTGCGCCGACGTCTCTGTCTCTGCCTGTTGTGTGAAAAGTTGCCGTTTCTGTCGCTGTCTCTGGCTTATTCAGTCTGTTTATCACACATATACACAGACACACACACACACACACCACACACACACACACACACTCTCACACACGCACACACTCACACACACATACATACGCACACACACCCACACCACACACCACACAACACACAACACACACACTACACTCTCTCTCCCTCTTTCTCACACACACACAAACACACACACACACCAAACACACACACACACACACTCCTCTCTCTCTCTCTCACACAACACTCACAAAACACACACACACACACACACACACACACACACACACACACACACACACACACACACACACACACACACACACACACACTCTCTCTCTCTCTCTCTCACACACACACACAAACCACACACACACACACACACACACACACACACACCACACACACACAAAGAGCACGAAACACAATGTTGGTCACAAGTAAGGGCGACAAGCGATTTTTGTAATTGATCTTCTCTCTGCATGGAAGCCAGTGCTGCGGAAGCAGTAAACAGCCACCAGATCTCCGGGCCTGCATTCCGGGTCACGCTGCATTCATATGCATAGCACTAAGGTCGTCGACCCTCTTGTCAACAACGAGAGCACGAGGTAAACACCCCCCTGCTTTACTTCTGTGCTGAGCAGTGGGTGTATCTTCTGCTATCTTCTTTCAATGACGAATCGTGTCCTTAAGTGGATGCACCACACGTCATGTGTCAATATGGAGTGCGTGGAAAAGCACTTTTGTCGTCAGCCATTATAA
>CM054152.1:48220022-48232522 GCA_028751875.1 Rapana venosa
GTGTAGTGTAGTGTAGTATAATATGGTTGCATGTGCGTGTGTGTGTGTGTGTGTGTGTGTGTGTGTGTGTGTGTGTGTGTGTGTGTGTGTGTGTGTCTGGTGGTAACTAAGGGGGGTTTTGTCCTCAGAACAAGTATGACAGTCATTTTGTTTATAATGCGGGAGTGAACTACAACTTGTAGGAGGCTTTCTGTATGTATTGTTGCCCCTCGCTAAGTATTTGAAATCTGTTTGAGTGCATGTTTCGTGCATTTGGAAGCTGTGCATTTTTAGGCAGGTTTTACTACATATTTCAACTTGTGTTTCCTAAAGCCATGCGTTATTGTCATAAAGCCCTCGCTCGCTGCTTCCCGAAAATAAGAAATTAAATGTTAAAAGCCTGAGAAAAGCCCGTTTTCTTTCATACCAAGACAGATGCACTGTATTGTCTCAACTTGCTTGTTCATTTTTAATTGCGTCGTTGAGAGTCCATTTCTTTCTTTTTTCTTCTTACTGTTTCCTGATTTGGCCAGATTTTGTTCATTGCGCATGTTCTCCCCCCCCCCTCCACACACACACACCTCCCCCGTCTTTCTCCTGTCCTGCCAGCACTGCCACTCCTGGCTGGCTGCTGTGTTGCAGCCCTAAACTAATGTCTGCTGGCATTCAAAGAAAGCGGGTGAAATAAACTGTGGTCACCTCGAGGCCACCCATCATGAAGTTCTCTCATCCCGCCCCCCCTCCTCCCCCCCAAACTGCTGCTGGAGAAATTTGGCGGTGTTGAGTGGTGCCTGCTTTGGTCTAGCCCAGCTCCAGCATGATGCCTAGCTGCTAAGTAAGCCCAGGCTGCTAGCTGTGGAGAATGAATGAAGAATGAATCTTTATTTTCCAAGGGTAACAGAATAAGCATGCGCATACTTTTTTTTCCCCATCCGGCCCTTGCCCTGATTAGGGACTATCAACAAAAACAAAGGTAAAAATACTACTACAACAACGACAACATGATTTAAAAAAATGATATAGTTAACACTACATAATCCCTAACTGACTTGAGCATTAATTTCGAGAGGCCCAGCCAGACCACCACCTGGGAATAGTGGCCGCTAGCTGCCATGTCGCTCCAAGGACGGTCACTCTCCCCCGATTCTCCACACTCCTAAGGCTTTGACACAAGACCCTCACGAGTACGTAAGCGTTCTAGAAACCAAGACTGAGGTCACGTCACCGTGAGCCCATGCAGAGCTGACCTGAGCAACAGAGGTCACGAATCCGGGACAGTTTGTTTGTGGGCTAGGTGGATGTGTGTGCTCTCCTTGTGCGTGATGGTCAATGGTGCCATCATGGTAATGCTGTGGAGGCACACTCTGTTTTTGAAACTGTTCGACAGGACTGTAGTGTGTATGCTGTATGTCCGAAATGTTGGCGCTAATCAGGCTTGGGAGACCTATACAGCAGACACCTGTCAGGACATAACTCAACCGATGAACATCTAGAGCACTTTTATTCTTCCATGCATGTTCAGTCCACTGATGTAAAGAATACGTTTCACTGTCTTCATCCATTTATTATCGTATGCATTCGTTTGATACAAATAATCGTATACTATTGTAATATAAGAGTTTGGTTTTGATCCTAACAAATGCATCCAAAACGATATTATCTGGTATATGATTTTAAGGGTTAGTGGACATTTTCCTAATTCACCAAAAGTGGGTAGTACTAATGCTCACTTATGAACTCCCAGTATTTGTTTCCAAAATGTTACTTCAAAATGTTGATAAGTATGTCCTCAACTGTTTAGCAGTATGAAATTCTGTCTCCCCATTTAAAACAAAAAGAAACCAAACCTGATCCATAGGTTAAAACAAGGGTTATTAAAGTCAAATAAACGCATTAGTATAGTACCTAAATGTTGTCCATGGAGTGCTCTTTTAAAGGCGTACATTAATTTGTTGCTTTATTTTACTAAATGTTCTTGTGTTGCTTCACAATTACCGTTCTGATGAAGAGTGACACCTAGATATTCAAAGTTTCTATATTTCAGTTACATGCCATTCATCATTTGAAATGAATGGGAAATTTAGGAGGTGATCTCATAAAGATCATTGCCTTTGGTTTTGTTTTGTCTATCTTCAAACCCCAATTCGAACAGTACCCTTGCAGTTTATTCAGTTTAGTTGGAAGACCTACTTTGGTTGTTGATAGTAACGCTAGGTCATCAGCATAGAGTAAACAAGGAATTCTGTCTCTGGCAGTTATATATAGTGAACCTTTCTCGTCAATATATTGAACCATATCATTAACACACACACACACACACTATATATATATGTATATATATATATATATATATATATATATATATATATATATATATATATATATATATATATATATATATATATATATAATGTAGAACTTCATGTGCTTCCCTACTGTAATCCTTTTCTCACTATGATTTCATCTGTGTGTTTTCTTGTATTTTTGTAGATACTGTTGTATTAGAGTACATGTTTTTAATGACATTAAAAGTGCTGCCTGTTATCCCTATTTCGTTAAACTTGATAAGAAGACCTCTGCCACAGGTGTGTGTTCTGCAGGGTTTCTTTTCAGACTGGTTATGTCTGTCTGTCTGTCTGTCTGTCTGTCTGTATGTCTGTATGTATGTATGCCTGTATGTCTGTCTGTCTGTCTGTATGTCTGTCTGTCTGTATGTATGCCTGTATGTATGTCTGTCTGCATGTATGTCTGTATGTATGTCTGCATGGATGTATGTATGTCTGTATGTATGTATGTATGCCTGTTTGTGTGTATGTATGTATGTGTGTATGTATGTACGTATGTAATTGTGTATGTATATGTGTACGTATGTATGTATATGGTTATGTATGTATGTATATATATATATATGTCTGTATGTCTGTATGTATATGGATATGTCTGTCTGTCTGTCTGATTGTCTGTCTGTATGTATATGATTATGTATGTCTATCTGAGCGCTTTGATTTGTTGCTTTACAAGATTCAGCGCTATATAAATTCCATATATTATTGTTGTTGTTATTATAATTATTATTATCATCATCATCATCATCATCATCATCATCATCATTATTGTTGTTGTTGTTGTTGTTATTATTATTATTATTATTATTATCATTATCACCATCACCATTGTTATTATTATTATTATTATCATCATCATCATCATCATTATTATTATTATTATTATTATTATTATTATTATTATTATGTATGTATGTCTGTCTGTCTGGCTGTGGCAGGTTTCAGCATCTCGGAGCCCCGGCCGCATCATGTGTTGGACTTGCTGCAGTCGCTTAACCAGACGGACAGCAGGCTGGCAGGGTTCCAGTACATCCCTGGTCCTGACCCCCGCGCCCCTGCCATCCTCCTGCAGGGTGAGTCCCCCTCCCTCCCTCCCTCCCTCCCTGTCTGCCCCACTGCCACCTTCCCCAGTGTCTTTACCCCACCATCAGTATCTTCATGATCATCATGATCTCTGTTATCGTCGCTGTCATCGTCACTGTTTTGATTATCGGTCTTCATTATCATCATGATCTCCGTTATCATCACAGTCTTGATTATCAGTCTTCATTATCATCATGATCTCCGTTATCATCGCTGTCTTCATCACTGTCTTGATTATCAGTCTTCACTATCATCATGATCTCCATTATCATCGCTGTCTTGATTATCAGTCTTCATTATCATCATGATCTCCGTTATCATCACTGTCTTGATTATCAGTCTTCATTGTCATCACTGTCTTTCATTGTTGTTGCTATCTTTATGATCATCATTATCATCGCTGTCTTCATGTATACCATTTTCGTTGTCAACACTGTGTTCATCGTTACCACCTTCATTATCATCTTGATCTTCATTATCGTCACTATCTTCATCGTCACCATTTTCATTATCATCACTGTGTTCATTGTCACCATCTTCATTTTCATCTTGGTCTTCATTATCGTCACTATCTTCATCGTCATCATCTTCATTAGCATTATCATCTTCATTATCATCTCCATTATTATCACCATATTCATTGTCATCACTTTCTTCATTATATTCTCTGTCTTCATTATCATCGCCAATTTCATTATAATCACCATTATCATCACTTTCTTCATTATCACTATCTTCATTATCAAAACCATCTTCTTTACCATCACCATTTTCATTATTATCATTATTATCACTATCTTCATTATCACCATCATTATCATCACCACCATCTTCATTATCATCACCATCTCTATTATTAAAACTATCTTAATTATTATAACTGTCTTCATTATCATCATCATCTTCATTATCACCATCTTCATCATCTTCTTCATTATCATTACTATCTTCATTATCATCAGCACCTTCATTATCATCACTATCTTTATTATCATCGCTGCCATCCCCACTATCAAAGACCCGACTACCGCCACCACCATCATCATCTGTACCATCACCACTACACGCTACCACCTCTACCTCCACTATCACTCTGCCACCCTTTCATCATCATTTCAGCTGCCACCATTCTGTCAGCAGGAAGAGGGCCAATACAAGGAAGGGCCTTGTGTGGGTCTTGTTTAAACAAAAAATATTATATCGAGGATATCACCATCTTTATTTTCATCTTGTCGCTTGTTGTGTGGGTCATGTCGCTTGTTTTGTGGGTCTTGTCGCTTGTTGTGTGGGTCATGTCGCTTGTTGTGTGGTCTTGTCGCTTGTTGTGTGGGTCTTGTTGTGTGGTCTTGTCGCTTGTTGTGTGGGTCTTGTTGTGTGGTCTTGTCGCTTGTTGTGTGGGTCATGTCGCTTGTTGTGTGGATCTTGTCGCTTGTTGTGGGGGTCTTGTTGTGTGGGTCTTGTCGCTTGTTGTGTGGGTCATGTCGCTTGTTGTGTGGGTCTTGTCGCTTGTTGTGTGGGTCATGTCGATTGTTGTGTGGATATTGTCGCTTGTTGTGGGGGTCTTGTTGTGTGGGTCTTGTCGCTTGTTGTGTGGGTCATGTCGCTTGTTTTGTGGGTCTTGTCGCTTGTTGTGTGGGTCATGTCGCTTGTTGTGTGGGTCATGTCGCTTGTTGTGTGGGTCTTGTCGCTTGTTGTGTGGGTCTTGTCGCTTGTTGTGTGGGTCTTGTCGCTTGTTGTGTGGGTCATGTCGCTTGTTGTGTGGGTCATCTCGCTTGTTGTGTGGTCATCTCGCTTGTTGTGTGGGTCTTATCACTTAGGTTGGCTCTCTGGCTGAGGGAGTGAGATGGAACTCATTGCGGTTTGAATTTCAGTCCCTAAATCGGATGACTTCGCTGGGACTGTATTACCATGTACAAACAAAGCTATCACCACCAAGAGTAGAACCACTACTGCAACTTTGGGTTTTAGCTTAAACATTTTCCCGTAGAAGCAAGAACATGAAACACGTAAGCATGGAACAAGTAAAAGAAAAAGAAATAAAACCTTGACGTTGTAATCATATGTAGCAAAGGGGGAAAACTGTCTGGGCATGTTTAGCCATAGGTCACAAAGAAACATTTTAACACCAAAGGCATGGAAGAAGATGTAAAGAGAGACCACCTGGTACGAAGGGAGGTTATTCTGAACAGTGACAGTGTGTTACGGGCCTTTACAGAAACTGGCAAGGAAGAAGGGCGAGGATTCATGGAGGCAGGTGGGATGTTGCCCCTACACTACACTACCCTAGGCTGGTCGTCCGCGTGAGATGCAGATAGACATAGATGGAGCCTGAAATTACCACCACAATGAGGGAGGAAAATAACTCCTGGTTGCAGCCAGACCATGGGAGAGAGAGAGAGAGAGAGAGAGGAGAGAGGAGAGAGAGAGAGAGAGAGAGAGAGATGATATGATATGATATTTATTCAAAAAGGCCATGGCCCCTTAGAAGGGGGGTTGTACAAAACATTGTTGACAAGAGAGAGAGAGAGAGCTCCTCAGACTCTTTTTGCAAGATTTATGGAATGTTTAAAGCCCCCCCAAAAGAGACAAACAAACAAACATTGTTCATATTAACTTGTTATGGTGTTCAGTTAAGTTTTAATCTGAGATGAAAAGTGTGAGGAGGCAACAGCTCTGATGTGGCCTCTGTGGTCAGGGTTGGGGCTCTACAGAACACAGGCCTGTTAGGATTGGATTGGTTCAGTTTTCAGGGCAGCGCAAGTATGGGTTCTGTCAGTAACAGTCGTGGTGTAAACTCTTTGTGTATGTTAGGCCGAGCTTCCTTACCTTCATCTTGTAGTGTCACGTTGTTTTTTTTCCTAATGGAATCTGAAAAGATTGCTGGCACAGTATCAAACACAAGATGCACAAACATTTGGAAACTATCTTTCTATCAGCTGACCAAATAACTACAACATATTGCTCAGCCCACTGAAAATGACAATGCTTTATCATTTGAATCGATTTAAAAAAAAAAATCTAGACTACTTAATAATTTCCGTTCCGGGAATTTAGGTTGCCTTTGCAATTTAGCAACACTGTTGTGATGTTACTATTGCTGACACCGAAATTGATCACATATAATCTGGGTTATTTTGGCTAGCTGATTTTAGTATTGTAGTAATCTTGTTCAGTTATACTAGATAAATTCGACATTGGCGGATAGTTACTGTGAAGTGTTATTTGCTGCATTGTATGGCAACTGCCAATACAAGACTAGTGCCACTACTTGAATAGGATAAAAATGTAACTAACTACAGGAACAGTGGTAACCAGAAGTGCACTGAAAATCGTCAGTGACCTTACAGAGTTTCAAGAACTGTAAACGTGGATTGGGCTGCACACTGCAATTAAAAAATCACACTTTTCCTTCGGTTTTTTCATATGACTCTTATATTCATACCGCAGGTACTAAGGCATCCACAGAAATAAAAACCACTTTTTTGTGAAAGACTAGTCTCTGACTCAAAACTCATGTGATTTTGAACAAATTTGGTAGGTTTGAAATGAAAAAAAAAAAATTCAGCAAGCACTGTACCCCCTTACTCCTTTGTCACCTGCTAGCTTCCTTACCGCAATATGCATGCGCGGGGTCAACATTGTAAGAAAACAAGCAATCCTCATTTGATGATTATTTCCAATCTTCTTGTGACTACCTGGTATTGCTCTATATCCTCAATCCCAAAAGTCAGTACACAGTGCATTTTTTCATACTTTATAAAATCTGTGAAAATCACCATTTTTTTTGGTTTCCGACTTGCACTATGTAGAAGATACTACCTAACCCGCAAGCTAACACAGGCGTGTACCCTGTATTGGGGCCTAGATCGTCACTTCCTGTTCCTTGTCAGTCATTCTTCCGCCATGTTTTGACTTCCAATAGTTTGGAATTTCGGCAGTGGTGGTGGAAATCCCCATGCAACTGATACAACACCTCATTGCTGCTGTCTGTCTGCCACTTCCATTGTGCTCTTCATTCACCAATCTTACTTAATCCTTTCCCGAAAAGTTGCAGTTTCGAAAAGTTGCAGTTTCGAAAAGTTGCAGTTTCTCTGCGCCTCTCTGTCTGATAAGGTCTCTTCCAAAATGTCTGCCCTACATCTATGCCTTGGGAGTCATAGATAGATATTCAAGAGTGTTGACTTGAAGTTTAGTGGAAAAGGATGAGCAGAGAGAGAGAGAGAGAAAGAGAGAGAGAGAGAGAGAGAGAGAGAGAGAGAGAGAGAGAGTTTGCCCCTCTCCTCTTTCAACACCTTATGTACATCCCCCCCCCCCTCCCCCCCAAAAACAAAACAAAACCCTTCCTTGTTACCTGTCCAGATTGAGCAGAGGGAGCAGATGTGTGTGTGTGTGTGTGTGTGCGCGCGCATATGTGTGCGCATGAGTGTGCGTGTATGTGTGTATGTGCGTTTATGAGTGCGCGCGTGTTTGTGTGCGTTATTGTGTTTGCGCGTGCATGCTTGCGTGCGTGTTTGTGAGTGTAGGAGGATGGGGAGGGGGAGTCTTCCAACTGAAGGGGGGCTGGCTTAGGTTTGAGATGAGATGGGAGTTGAGTGCTGGCATGCTGTTCAGCCCTGGTACACTTGTTCTCTAGACCTCTGCTGACTTACACTGCATTCCTCTGGTTGGCTTCCTTTCCTTCCTCCTTCCTTTCTTTCTTTTTCTTCAGTCTTCCTTCCTCGTTACTCACATTACTCTCTGTTTCTGCTCCTGTCTTTTTCTTTCTCCTACTGTGCGCTCTACGTTCTTGTCTCTTTCTCTCTCTCCCCCCACCCCCCCTCTCTACGCCCTTTTCTCCTTTTTTTCTTTCTTTCTCTTTCAGCGTGTCTGTGTGTCTATTTGACTGTTATTATTTTGCTCTCTGTATCTTCCAAAAATCTTTGCCCTTTGCTGTTGTGTTATGGTTATGTGTCTTTTGTATCAGTTCTTCTGTCTCTGTCTTTCCACGGTCTTTGTCTGTCTCTGTCTGTCTGTCTCTCTGCCTGTCTGTCTGTCTGTCTGTCTGTCTGTCTCTCTCTCTCTCTCTCTCTCTCTCTCTCTCTCTCCCTCTCTTTTCTCTCTCTCTCTCTCTCTCTCTCTCTCCTCTCTCTCTCTCTCTCTCTCTCTCTCTCTCTCTCTCTCTCTCCCTCCCTCCCTCTCTTCTCTCTCTCTTTCTCTTTTCTCTTTCTCTCTCTCTCTCTCTCTCTCTCCTCTCTCTCTCTCTCTCTCTCTCTCTCTCTCTCTCTCTCTCTCTCTCTCTCTCTCCCTCCTCCCTCCCTCACCCCCACCCCTTCCTCTCTCTCTATCAGTGCAGCACCCGTAGTCTTTTGTTTTTCCATCTACAACGACACCTTTCCTTCCTTCTCATTTTCTTCCTGTTTCCAAACTGTCTCCCTGACCCTTCCTTCCCTTTTTCCTTGGCCTCAGCCTGCAGATCTTTACACATTAGGCTCACATTGTTTCTGAACAGACTGATTCTTTTTCTTTTTTGTCGCTTTCTTTTCTCAAACAATATTCTGTAACACTCAAATAAAACGCATTTTCTACAACAAACAATTGTACCATAATGTACATATAGTACCAAAAATCCCAACCCCAAGTCCAAATACCCAAAACAGCAGCAGACAGGTAGACCAGGCACACACTAAAGACTAAGAGAAAAAGACGAATAGAAAGAAGCGAGGCAAGTTACACAGGAAAAGTGAATATTGAGGTGTCCTGATGAGACCAAACACGAGTGCGAAGGCAAGCAGAACATCTTGTGCACACGATAACAATCCATCCATCTTTTGTTTGAAGTGTAGGACAGGAACGGCTGTTTGCTGGCGTGGATGACTCGATGTAGCAGCATGCATCCTTTCAACGAGGCCAGGGTAAACTTGCCCAAGTGTGGATCAGGGTAAACTTGCCCAAGTGTGGATCAGGGTAAACTTGCCCAAGTGTGGATCAGGGTAAACTTGCCCAAGAGGTGGACCCAAGTAAACCAGGGTAAACTTGCCCAAGAGGTGGATCAGAGTAAACTTGCCCAAGAGGTGGATCAGGGTAAACTTGCCCAAGAGGTGGATCAGGGTAAACTTGCCCAAGAGGTGGATCAGGGTAAACTTGCCCAAGAGGTGGATCAGGGTAAACTTGCCCAGGACAAGAAAAACTCGTGTCGTGACCCGGTGACTCCCGAAGGAGTTAGGAAAGAAGTCAAGTTAGGACAGTTCGCTAACTTCTCAACTGACGTGTCTGTGAAGAGAGGCCATTGCCTGGAGGTGAGGGAGACTGTCGGGAAAAGAAGCAACGTTCTCAGCTTGCCTGTGGTTATGAATACCGTGCAGGTCTTTCTGTCTCCGGGACTGTGGCTACATGCTGCCCATGCCCTGTCAGGGATTGAATATCTTCACCCAAATCTGTCGCGATACAAAAGGCACTGTTGGCTTCAATCTGATTCGTTGAGACTGTAAAGTCTGTTGTCAGTTTTCAAGAACCCTGTTTCCATATTTCAAGAATAGAAAACTGAAATTACAGATGCTCATTGGATACCGTCCCCCCTCCCTCCCCCTGGGATACTTTGCTCGTGCTACATTATTTTCAGTGCGGGCGAAACTTGTTGCTTCCACATAGCGTGATAAGCTGAGTCATGAAGCCAGCAGGCTGGCTTTATTTATTACGTCTTGTTATCACAGCCGCTGACTGTACAATTTCTTACGTGGGTTTGCGGCAAAGTCGTTGGGTTCAATGGCTGTTTCTGTGGCTGATAGCAGCTGGGAGAGGCGGGTTGCTGATGAAGATGGAGTGTAACAGGTTATCTTGTCCTGATAGCAGCGAGACCAGGCTCTGGGTCGGCTCGGACGCTTTGAAGTATTTCTGGTGATATTTGACTCTTGGGACCTTACTTCTTAGACAATTAATGAGATCTGAGCCTTGTATGATTACAATGAATTTTGTGGGTAGGTTCGTCAGTGTGCAATAGATCCATGCTGTGCTTTAGTCAGGTTGAACAAGTTACAGCGTGGTGTATAGACTGACAGGTGCAACAGCAGAATGGTAAAGGTGACAGGTGTTGTAATTATGATAGCCTTGAAGTCGTGGGTTTAAATCTCAGTGGAATCTGATGAACTCAAGGTGGACAATTTTATGATATCCCAGCTCGACTTATGTGCAGACCTGCAAGTGCCTTACTCCCCCTGTTCTGTAAGCGAATACTCTTCTTCCCCAGGGGCTATCTTCTTAGTGATTGTGTCATAGTGATTCAGAGTCGGCAGGAAGTTGACAGGAAGTCGACAGGAAGTCCATGATCACACATTGGCCTTCTGTTCCGTGGTGACTTAGCTCAGGGCATCGCATTGGCATAGCTTACCTACATGGACTATTTTGCTTACTGTGATGTCTAATATCACTTTGAGTGAATAGACGTAAAATCAAAACAACAACAACAACAAGATCATTGTGATTTTTTCTGTGAAAATATACGATATGACAATGCACAATCATTAACAATGTTCAATCGTAATGAATGTTTAGCAGTTATCTGTCGTTCCTCGTCTAGAAATCCGAAGATCACAAATGGTGAGACTTTGTGTATGTGACCGTTTTTTCCCCTCCATTCAGGTACCCACATTCCGACTTCAGTGATAACACAGTTTTTCTATCTGTAATAAAAAAATAGTAGAATAAAACAGGTACCCTGTGTGGGCCCTCAGTATTTTAGTTGAAGTCATTGTGCCTCTTCTCCAATGTCAATGCAAATCATGGACCTCCCACCTGTAGAGCTAGATGAGTTATCACAATGCCTGTTAGCGATCTTTTCCCCAATATTGTAAGCTGAGGTAATTTTCCACAAAAATGTAGCAGGGGATTTTGTGAAGGGGATCTATCAGTACTGACATCGCTTTACTACAACAAGACATTGGAGAGGGCAGAAACAGTAAATATAGTATGATCAGAAGGGATTGGCTTACCAAGTGACAGGGCAGGCCAGTGGGTTAGGTTAGTACATAGGGCTCCCGGCTGTACGGTTGCGGCTTCAGATCTCATAAATTACAGAACGAGTCACATGGTTTTTGTTGTTGTTGTTGTTATAGGGGCACATAAACATTCAGAGCAACTAAACCGTTGACCGACTCGCCAGGAGTGCCACGAAGATGGAGATCTCAGTCTACCGTAGCAGATACAGATGGAAAACCTAAAGTGACCGTTACGCACAGTTCCTCTGGCAAGAGGAAAGGAACACTCAAGACAGATTCGCCCTAACTTGAAGGAAGGCCTCTCTGTGTGTGCCGAAAACAGAAGGGAAGAAATGTGCTCACCAGGATACACACGGGTCATTCTCATATCACTCGCGTTCATTTGTTCTGAAGAACCTCATGGTGTGTGACTTGTGATGTGCGAATAACTACTAAGCGTCTGCTTCTGGAGTGTCGAAATGTCCAGGATATTTGGCGCAAGCATTTTACCACAGACTTTCTAAATATCCTTTATTGTGATGTTCCACTGGACAACATTTCTAACTTTCTGAGAGAATCAGGCATTTCCCCTCTGATATAAGTGAAGCGGTCATAGTCACTAAGAACAAGGTTGTTTTAAGGAATCTGGTTTGGGTTTTATCTCATTTTATGTGTTACTGAAGTGGTTCTCCCACAATGCGGTGCCCGTCCTGGGTTGACCCTTATGGTCGGCCAGGGCGTTCATACAAAGAACGACAGCAGAGTCTATGTCATACCCTATTTTAATCTGATTACAGTGGCACAATTTTAAAATGAGATATAAAACCTTGACAAAATGACAGTATGTTATCTCAGAACAAGCACCACTGAACTTCGCCAAAGTGACCCAGCAGTATTTAGGACCCTCCTCTGGCTGGTGACCCCCTGGCAGCAAACATTCAGAGCAATAAACTGTGGGCCCTCAGTATTTTAGTTGAAGTCATTGTGCCTCTTCTCCAACGTCAATGCAAATCATGGACCTCCCATCTGGAGAGCTAGATGAGCTGTTAAAATGCCTGTTAACTATCTTTTCCACAATATTGTAAGTTGAGGTAATTTCCACAAAAATGTAGCAGGGGATTTTGTGAAGGGGGATCTATCAGTC
>CM054152.1:48237522-48250022 GCA_028751875.1 Rapana venosa
CGAGGGAGGGGCGTGCTTTGGCACAAGACTATGCTGGAAATGCCAAGTCAGGGAATAATTACACCGAGGACAACAATGCACATGACTCTGATGGTACTTGTACTGTTTGTTACTGATACTACTGATGGCAACGCTAAAGGAGCAAGGTGTCGTGATAATGAGAGAATAGTAATAGTGACCGTGGTGGTGATGATGATTGATGATTGAGGATTACGATGACGACGATTAAAAAAGTAGTGCATAAGATGGAAGTCTGCTGCTTAGTCGGAAGGTTATCATGAGGGTATTCATGACCAGTGATATATGTTACATGGATTGGTTATGATTATCAAGACTTCTCTTTTGTACTCTGACCAGGGCATCATCAGTATCATCATTACCAGTTTTCTCATTGTCTCCTCTGTCTTCATGACACGACAATATTTAACAATGTCAGATATCTTTGAATAGCTGAAAATGTTGAACGGAAAGATGACCTATTCGGAATGAAAAATGTCGACGTCATAGATTCCTTTTCTCCAGCTGCTATGGCGCGAAAGTTAGCGCCTTGGGTTACTGACTGGGAGATCGCGGGTTCGAATCCCTTAAGTTACAGGGATTTTTCGGACTTCGGCTAGCACCTACAGAGTGAGTGTGTTGTGGGTTGATGCGAGAGTGTATCATGACAGTAAGCATCGAGTACAGCCCTGCCACGTAGTCTCAAAGCACATGCACTACCATGACATCACTACATCATCCTCATCACTGATCATCATGGGGATAAAAACGTCTCCGATTCTGTGGCCCCCGTTGTTCTGGTCTCATGGTGACCTCAGTTTCGGTTTGCCCATGCACTTGTGTGCCTGTGATGAGTCTGTGTCAGAGCCTTCGGGGTTTGGAGGTTCGTGGGAGAAGATCACTGGAGGGACGTTGTGGTGGTCGCCATCCAGGTTGGACGTCTCACGCAATCTGGCTCAGCGACTGAGTTATTACTGTCGTCAGTGGCGAGGACGTGTGTGTGTGTGTGTGTGTGTGTGTGTGTGTGTGTGTGTGTGTGTGTGTGTGTGTGTGTGGTGGTGGAGGGGGGGGGGTAGGGGAGGTAGTAGTTGGTGTCCTGCGTATGTTGGCTGAGAACAAGCACCACTGATTATCACCGAAGTGACCCAGCAGCAGTGCAGGGCCTCTCTGGCTGGTTGTCCCACATTGAGAGACTCCAAGTAGACGTATGAGATTGAGAATGAGCGGCATGGTCGGTTGGTCCATTGGATAGTTTGGCTTCTATAATTAAGTATTCCCTTCTTGAGAACGCAGCAATGGTCTGGTAGGTGGTTCTGTTTTACTCTGATTTAGTTTCCCCGGTGCTTTCTTCTTCCAGTTCCTCTATACTACTTCAGGGGAGGATAACCTGTGGTTACAAAGTCACACTCGTCACTGAGGGCCGGCTGAGGTCCCCCCTCCCCACCCCCAGCTGTTGGATCGTGCAAATTTCCCCTACGGATAGCAGTGGTACTCCTTCTCTACCCATGGATCGTGGTCTAGAGGAAACGCACCTGCATAGAAAAGCGAAAAGTCCGGGTTCCAAGTGTGTGATGGTTCAGTTCAGTCCCCGTTTGCGCCCGAACCTTTTCCTTCCATCCACTAGACCCTGAGTGGTAGTCTGGGTGCTAGTCTTTCGGATGGGACAATTTAACCGAGGTCCTGTGTGTAACACTCATTTAACGCATGTAAAAAAAACCACCCACGGCATCAAGGAAGTTGTCCCTGGGGAAATTCTGCACAAAAAAGCCACTGTGATCGGAAAACAAAATACACATGCTCTCCCCGGGGAGAGCAGCCCGGATTTCACGCAGAGAACTGTGCTGTGAATTAAAGTGGTATACAATACAGTACAGTACAATACAAATGCAATACAATACGCACACCAGGTAACATGTCTTGTGCACGCCTTAAAGCCCCAGCCGCAGTTCAGAGAGGAGCAGATAAGCTATAATCCATGACATGGATGACATTAACATACCCAGCATGCAACCTGGAGATGGATGGGCTTCGCCATGTGCACACTTGCCCCCCCCCCCCCCCCTCCCCCGATGCATGCCCTGCCGGGAAAAAAAAAGTACACTTGTAAAAGATTCCTTAAGGAGCTTAGTGAGAGTTGAACCCTGCAGAGCAATGTTGATTCTATTGACGCCAGAAATACAGTTTCCTTTCCGTGAACTGCCAGTCTGCAGGTCAGCGGTTTCTGCAGTTTGCCAGCGTTCAAGATGTTGGCATGCACCCTGCTTCCTTTACCAGCCCCAGCCAGAGCAGTGGGAAAAACGAAGCGGGTGAGGAATGGGGCAGGTATGTTGTTTGGAGGACGCTCAGAAAGAAGTCAGGGAGATGGGATAGGGATGGAGAGAGAGAAGGGGTTAAAAATAAGTCTGTGTGCCAGAACTTCAGCGCTGTTGTTGATACAGCTGCACAAAATATTCTCCACAATAATGTTGTTCTTTAAACGCTCTTCTTCCTGGGTCTACGTCAATGTTGTTTTTATTTTCTTTGTATACTTTTTTTTGGGGGGGGGGGTATACGCTTTTCTCATTCTTGTTTCGTTTCACCGTCTCGTTTGTTATAAAACAGGAAATTCTAGTCCTTCACGGGGTCAAGTCAGTGGTTCAGGTTAAAGGGAGGCTGGCGCTGACATTATGTTCACCTGTGACACTGACACGTTGCCGCAGGTGCAGCATTTTACCAGCCAGCAGCTTCGCACTGCAGACAGCTTTATTTTTCAAAATATACCGTGAACCCTCAACGTCTGAATTAAAGAATTGACGAATCCCTTCCCCCCTCCATCTCCCTGTTTTGTGGAAATTCCCCAAAACTTTGAAGGTTACAAAGCAGCCTAATGAATAAGTTTCCATGATGTTCAATATATTCGTTAAGATTATGTTATTGGTGTGCAGTGCCAGGGAATGAAGTTGAAGTGACTTTGAGGTTTTCATTAAGATTAAAAAAAATGTTGTGTCTATCCATACTTGTGTTCCAAAAGTTGAGAGAGAGAGAGAGGGGAGAGAGAAAGAGAGAGAGAGCGAGCGAGCGAGCAAGAGAGAGAGAGAGAGAGAGAGAGAGAGAGAGAGAGAGAGAGAGAGAGAGAGAGAGAGAGAGAGAGAGAGAGAGAGAGAGAGAGAGAGAACTTCTTTTTCTCATTCTGTCTAAAGTCTTGAGCTCTCTTCGGAATATTTCTAAAAGCGTGGTTAGAAGTCTTATGTTTGCACTTTCAGTAAAACGGATTAAGATCTTGTTTGGTGGCTTTTCGCCCTGTCCTCAACGTCTTTTAACTCTCTCTCTCTCTCTCATAATTTCTGTAATATGTACACATTTTTGTAAAGTAATGAAAATAGTTTTGGAACGAAGTGTTTGAATAAAGAACAGTTCCTTGTGCCCATGAAAGGTGAATAAAAGTCTGAAGTTATCAGAGAAAACCAATACCAACGTGGCGGTCTTGGCAGTGATGTAAACAGGTACTTGCAGTGTACAAGGAAGGCTCTTGTGCAGTCTATAGTCCTAGTAAAGAAGCTGCCGTGGTCTTTCTTTTTAACGCCTTGTCCTTAAAACACATCATCTTCGTCTTTTTCTTCGCGCGCGCGGACGCATACACACATACACACACATGCACGCACACAAATAAACACACACACACACGTACGCATGCACACGCACGCATGCACGAACACACACACACACATATGAACGCACACAAACACTTCATCCACACACACACGTGCGAACAAGCGCACGCACGCACACGCATACATAGAGTTGTAGATCTTTCACACACACACACCACACACACACACACACACACACACACACACACACACACACACACACACACACACACACACACAAGCACACACATACGGTCTCTTAAATGATGGCTTCAACTTTTTAAAGGTATCAAATCTTGACCAGCATAAAGCAGCTACAAACCAATTGCCCTTACTTCTCATGCTGGAAAAGTACTTTTCAAAATAGTTCAAAAACACCTGTGGCATTATTGTGAAAACAATACCTTTCCTGTAAACCAGCCAGACTTTTCAAGAGGGAGGAGAACAGCTGATCACCTAGTCATGATAACAAAAGTTTTACAAACGAAAGAGTACACTGACTACATTCTTTGACGTCAGGAAAGCTTATGACAGGGTTTGGAACGCAAGATAATTATACCAATTAACAATGTCGGTGTTGGTGGTATGATGTTTCAATACTTAAAGGATTCTCTGTCTGAAAGGTCAATTTGTACCAAAGTCAATGGTGTTTATTCAGAATTTAAATTTATTGATGTGCGGATACCACAGGGAGTAATGTTTGCTCCAATATCGTTCTCTATTTTCATTATTTTAAGATCTTCCACAGACATTTTCAAGTAATACAACCTTTGTTCAATATGCATATGATATTGCCATGTGGATTAATACTTCTCGTAAACAGAATACGAAAAGTAGAGTGATAAATTGTGATCAAAAGATATATTAGAATGACTTTAATAAACTTAGTAAATACATGAAAGGAGTTATCTGGAGAAAAAACCACCCGTTTAGTTCTTTTTAAACAATGGCTGAACACCATAGCCCTTCTTCTTCTTCTTCTTCTTCTTCTTCTTCTTCTTCTTCTTCTCCACCTCCCCCCTCCTCCTCCTCTTTCCCCTCTCCTCCCTCTTCTTCTTCTCCTTGTTTCCTTGTTTTCTTCCATCTGCTCTGCTTCCAGCTTCTACGCTGTCTGCTTCTTCTCATCTGCTTTCTCCGTTATCCCTTCTTCTCCTTCTCCTCCTCCGCCTTCTTCGCCATTTCTTTCTTCACCTTTTTTGGCAGCTAGTCCTGATTCATAGTACGGAAAAGGGTGTGCCCAGTCTTCTAGGAACAGGCAGAATCCCAGAAACGTCGGTGAAGGCGCTGCTGTCTTTGCCCAGACCCCAAGTTTGTTACGGATCCGGGAATCCACCTCCACCCTGATCCCCAGTAAAAGCCAACAGTTGTAGAGGAGGTTATCGCTGGCTCTCTCAGGCAGTACCCCTTAATCCGCAGGGTCTCCTCTCGCTGGGTGCTTCAAAGAACTGTCCAGATGCCAGTCCATGCTGAAGCATACCCTCTTCCCATTTATGTCCGCCCTTTTTTTTCTCTCTCATGCTAGAGTGCCCACTCTCAACCTTGTCGACTTCACGTTCGCTGTTTGCAGAGGTAATCTGGCGTAAGGCCTGACTTGGGGACCACCCTAGCACCAGTGCAAGGTGATACTGTCCAGGAGAAAGGAGGGACACAAAGGAGGGAGCGGGACAGCTCTGGCTGTCTGACTGAACGGGATAATAACTGTGTTGACTTTGAGGGCGGCAGCGGGGCAGCTCTGCGTGTGAGGAATTCGTTGACACAATATTGTCGAGTTTGTGATGACATTGGAAAGAAGGGGACGGGGAGTTTCATGATTTGATTTGTCAGATTGTGAGTGTGTGTGTGTGTGTCTGGGCAGGGCACCTGCGTGCATGAGAAGCTGCCTGAAGACTTGAAGGTAGTCACTCGCAGAGTGTGTACACACATGTTGTATACACGTCAATGCACAAAAACAGGTCGTTACTTGTATAAATGTGGGCACACTTACACACATACACACACACATTTACTCACACACACAAATGCACTCACACGCACACACGACATATACACATACTCTCTCTCACGCACACACACACATCATACACACACATACATACACACGCACACACACACACACACACACACACACACACGCACGCGCACACGCGCGCGCGCACACACACACACACACACACACACAAATAATTCTATATTCTGATTTGGATTTAATTTCTCTTAATTTCTATTTGTCACTGTTTCTGTCAGTCTGTCTGTCTGTCTGTCTGTCTTTCTGTCTGTCTGTCTGTCTGTCTGTCTGTCTGTCTGTCTGTCTCTCTCTCTCTCTCTCTCCTCTCTCTCTCTCTCTCTCTCTCTCTCTCTCTCTCTCTCTCTCTCTCTCCCCCCTTCTGTCTCGCGTACGCGCAAGATACGATTATTCTGAATACCTCGAATGTCCAAAAGGAGTGAATCAGGGTTGCATTTTAAGCCCATATTTGTTTTGTTTCTATATAGATGAACTAACCCTTGAACTTCCCAGGAGCCACTGAGGTATTTTACTACTGTTTGCCGACGATATAATTCTCTTGTCTGACACAGTACTCGGCTTGCAAAACCAACTACATAGGAAGAGGCAAATCCCCTAGATTTATCAGTCAATATGGAAAAAACAAACATCATGACTTTAAGAATGGGTGGACATTATTATTAACACGTGAGAATTGGTTTTATGGAAAAGCTGAAGCAAAAGTAATGAATTCTTGTAAATACCTAGGGATGATATTTCTAAGTAAGCTTAGCCTGAATTTTGCATGGCGTGAATTTGGAGGAAAGGAAAACAAGGTGTAATCGAAATCTTAAAAATATTACAAAAGCTGAATTCAGCAAATTGTTCTTTATTTTGGAAATTGTTTGATGTTCAAATAGAACCTATGCTTACATATGCATCCGAAATATGGGAACCTACTGTTTATTCACAAACAGAAAACTGTACATTCATTTACTATCAAACGTTTTTCGAATGTCCCAATTCGTTCGTCAAATACTGTACTCTGTGGAGAAACAGGAACGTCTGTTAAGTGTATTAAGTACTGGCTGAAACTGCTGAAACTCCCATAGCCACGTGTGTGTAGGTAATCTTATGACATGGTGATTATACACACGGATTTTGGATGAGACGAATGGGGCCTAGTTTTGTCAGAACATGGTTTGGAATCGTGGGGTTGTCTCAGGAAGTAGGTAACCAACGCCAGTTTCGTTCTAAGTTTAAGACAGACTCGTTTGTTCTTTTTAAACAGACAATCAGATATAGAGAGTAAAGATACATGCTGCTGTTTTTTTGTTTTTTTAAAAAGTGTTTATTAATTTTTCTGTTGTAAAATATCTTCAAATAGCCATTGACAAATGACACCGATTATGTTGTGCAAAATTTTGATGAAGAACACTTGGTTTTAATGCGAACAAAAGAAAGAGTGTCATCCTGAGACGTCCACACAATTCCCATGCCCTGTGTGTTGTCATGTTCTTGATGATGAAGTTCATTTCTTATTTCAATGTCAAACATACGTTTCCATAGTGAAAGCTGTAGTCTTTTCAATTTAGAAGTTTTCCAAAGGCAAGATACTTTTCCGGTCATATCGTCTGATGGTGATATTGTGATCAGATAATTATGTTGTAAAGTTTAGTGCTGAAGCACAGAAACTATGACGGCCACAGCTGAACAAGTAGTTTGATATTTTCTGACACAGCTAAAAACACATTTCTATTGCTGTAATCTCCAGCAAGAATACTTACTGACAATTTCACATAGAATTTGCATGGTGGATGGAATATAGCATCCTATATTGTTCTTGTTATTATTTTAGTTGTTTATTATGTGTTCACTTTCAAGCTGAGTTTGCGCCAGAGCTTAAAGTCGTATAATATTTATTTATATTAATATTTTCTTTTCATTACGCTATATGCATCATGTAATTTTTCTTGTATTTATTTGCTTTCTCAAAAAATAATCTCGTGTAACCCTTTTGACAATAGGCCATATAAAGCAATGACTAAATTGTTCAAAGCGTCAAAGTCTCTCTCTCTCACTCTCTCTCTCTCTCTCGTCTATGTGTGTGTGTGTGTGTGTGTGTGTGCGCGCGTTCGCGCGCGTGCGCGCGTTCGTGTGTGTAAGTATGAGAGCCCTCGCCCGCGCGCGCGTGTGTGAAGTCAAGTCAAAGTTTTATTTTCAGATGGTATATTGGACAAGCAATGATGTGTGTGTGCACCATGTGCACGCGCGCGCGTGCGTGTGTGTGTGTATGTGTGCGCGCGCGAGTGTGCAAACGAGTAGGCGTGTGTGTGAATTAATGAGATTTCTCCATCTCTTCCATATTCCGACCTGTAGTATTAATAGCCCCGTTCCGCGTGCAGGGGCATAAAGAGACCTGTAATGTCGATTGAAGGGAGGCACATGGTCCTCATTAGCCCAGTACACAGCAGTCGTGATGTTTTGTAGAGCCTCTCTCTCTCTCTCTCTCTCTCTCTCTCTTGCCTACTCAGCAGTTAATTCTATCTTAGTCTGTCGGTTTCTCTGTCTGTCTGTCTGTCTGTCTCTCTCTTCTCTCTCTCCTCTCTCTCTCTCTCTACACACACACGCACACACACACACACACACACACCACACACAAATATATATATATATATATATATTATATATATATATATATATATATATATATATATATATATTATCTCGCCTCTGTGTGTGTGTGTGTGTGTGTGGTCCATTCGTTTGGACACCAATGGCCTGCCCACCTACCCTTCTGATAAGAAGAGCAGGTTTTAAACGTGTGTGCACGATGTCCTGTGAGTGTTTGCTCACTGTCCTGGGTTTACAATCTGGCTTTCAGGGAAGTGAACTCACTTCTGGTGTTAACTCCAGGGGGAAGTCCCCTTGAACTGGTGTCTCGTTGGTGACTCGATCCTGGGCCTGCCATCAAATCGTGAGCGCAACACTCTAACCACCAGGCTATCCTGCCCCCTGATCTGATGATCTGACAGGGTACGAGGGTCAATCTCCCCTGATCTAATGATCTGACAGGGTACAGGGTCAATCTCCCCCTGATCTGGTGATCTGACAGGGTACAGGGTCAATCTCCCCCTGATCTGGTGATCTGATGGTACGAGGGTCAATCTCCCCTGATCTGGTGATCTGACAGGGTATGAGGGTCAATCTCCCCCTGATCTGGTGATCTGACAGGGTATGAGGGTCAACCTCCCCCTGATCTGGTGATCTGATGGTACGAGGGTCAATCTCCCCTGATCTGGTGATCTGACAGGGTATGAGGGTCAATCTCCCCCTGATCTGGTGATCTGACAGGGTATGAGGGTCAACCTCCCCCTGATCTGGTGATCTGATGGTACCAGGGTCAGTCTGAAAGCTCTTTGCCACAAACAGTTACACTTACTTGCCTTCCGTTCATGCCAACTTTTCAAAGTACCCTCCCTGAGCTTTGATGCAATGGGCCATATGCTGAAACCAGCTCTTCCACACTTCAGACACCGTGACTTTCAATATACTGTCGATAGCCCTCGTGAAGGCTCGGATCATGCCCTGGGGACTGTCATAATGGTCTCCCACAGCTGCTGCTTGACATGGGGAAATAAGAAAAAAGTCACATGAGCTCAATCAAGAGCTTGAGAATAGGGGGGAAAAGACATCAGCTGGACACCCTCGATGGCTAGCAACTCGCTGGTGGCTGCAGCAGTGTGAGCAGGGGCATTGTCATGATGGAGGGTGATGCCGGACTTCGGACATTAGGTACATATAGCATGCAGCACTTGGATGAGTTATTGATGCACACACCAATCTGCTGTCACCGTGCACCTTTCCCCCAGTGGAATGGTTGTGATGTGTACAGTTTTGGCAATGTACGAGGCAACCAGCTGTTTACTGGTGCTCCTCCATCTTTTGAATTTTAGAAGCAGGGTTTTTCCTGGAAAGAGCCAGACTGATGACTTGGCCCTCATCTCAGGCTCAAGCTGGTACACCCAGGTTTCATCACTACTTACGATGTTCTGCGTTAGAGTTTGCATGTCCACTGTCGTATTTCTCAAGCATCGTCAAGCACCACTGCACCCTACACCCTTCTGCTCTTCAGTCAGCTGATGTGGCACCCACCTAACATATAACATATCGCTTGTGAACACCTAGGTGAGGGTGTAAGATCTCATTCAAGGCAGAATGCCAATTTCAAATATGTCTTGAAGATCTTTGCAAGCGATTTGTGCATCTTCTTTGATCAGATCTTTGACATGGGTGGCATTCTCTTGGGTGGCGGCAGAAACAGGTCGGCCACAACGTTTCTCATCATTAAAATGATTTCTACCAAATCCAAACTCCCAGAACCACCTGCTAACAGTCGATTTTCCTGGAGCAATGGACCCAAGAGCTTCACACACGTTTGTGTGAGATTGGTGATAAGTTAATTCCCTTTTCAGGTGATAATACATTATGGCTCAAAAATCACGAATTTCAAGCCCATTGGTTGATGTCAGAAACGGCCTAGGGGCTACCCTTTTCTTGGTCAGGTATTGTGTCGCCCAAGATGACATAGAAGCTTCATTTTTGCTGTCATAGAGTAATGACGTAATACTCTTATGACATATTCAACATTTTTACCTAGCACTTTCAGCCCAGCTTGGCTAAGAACTTTCGGGGGGGGGGGGGGGTCATCATAAATGAGTACACTGGTGCCAGTCTCCAGATAGAGGGGTTTAGCATTGTGCCCATGCATGTTTTCCACAAGTCCTCTGGATGAGACTGTAAACCAATGTCCCATGTGAATCCACAACTATTTTGCTCACACCTTAACACCCCATTCATTCATTCATTGAAGTGTAGGCTAGCTGTGACTAGGATATAGATGAAAGGAACCTATGCATGATGTAGTCTGCGATCTGGAGAGTGATGTGTTTTGCCAGATGCCACTTGCTCAAGTAACATTACCTACAAAATAGCACAACAACTTAGCATGGTGTCCCATCGATTCCTCTGGGAGTTTCCAGAAAAGTCAAGTCGGTGTGAAAGCCACGAGAGTGCACCCAGCAGCAAAATGTTCCTAACTGCTACCTTGCCTTGTGCTACCTGCATAATGGTATACAGCCGGCAAAGGCAGAACAAAGCCACCGTTGTGAACAAAATATCTAAATATAATGCACCTTGACCCCAGCTACACACCACACACACACACACACACTGAAACTGTAAATAAGGGAGCAGTGAGATCGAGGGGTGTGGCCGGAAATCTAATAAGATAAGAGGTCTTTGGCTTTTGTTTATCAGAACCCCCCACCCCCCCTTTCCCTCAGACTCACTCTCGCCTTACTTCTTTTTACTTGATGACGCCTCCCCCTCCCCGTCCTTCCCCCCCCCCCCCCCCCCCCCCTACACCACCACTATCACGCCACCACTCATTCAACCATCAGCAGCCGTTCAGTGCTCATGCCCTATATCCCCCCTACCCCCCCTTCCTTCCCACCCAGACTTCCACTGGTATACAGAGAATCTGTTTTGGCAAACAACCTGTCTGTGTGCAGGAAGTCTCTGCATGTGTGCTTCAGACAATGTGAGGAATTGCCACTGTCTTGGCAGCCGTTCTTGGACACTTTAAGACTTTTTTTTTTTTTAAAACATCCCGTGTTTTTCCTAACACGCGTGCAGGAGCAGAACAGGCGATAAACGAATTGGGAAGAGAGAGAGAGAGAGAGAGGGGGGGGGGGGGGGGGGGGGGGGGGGGAGGGGGGGGTGAAGTTGGTGCATAGGCCTACAGTGGAGGGGGAGATGGTACAAGCGAAGAAGGATGGTGGTGGAACTGAAGAGAAAGTGAGGGTGCGGGGGGAGGAGAGTGGAAAACCGACCTTTAAAATGCCGGAAATGAATGTATTTTCAGCCAGATCACCTTCTTCATGTTCTTCTTCCACCTCCCCCACTAATCTTACCCTCTCTTCTTCTTCCCGCCCCGCCTTCACCCTACCCGCCGCTTCCATCCCCCCCCCCCCCCCCCCCACCCCCTACCCCACTCCCCCATCTCCTTCCCCTCGAGGGGAAGCCTACAGAAGAAGAGGGGCACAGCAGGCTTAGCTTAGAGAGGCGGGAGGAGGAGGAGGAAGAGACAATCCCCCTTAATTCAGTTTTTCATTCACCAGCCTCTGCTTTTAAACCTGTTGAGAAAACAAGCTTCCTCCTTCCTCCGTCTTTGCATTGTCAGCTACTTCACCAGGCTCTTCTCCACCCCCCCCCCCCCCCCCCCCCGCCCCCTTCCCTGACTCCCTCTCTCTCTCTCGTTCACAGTCATCTATTTCCACCCCCCCCCCCCCCCCCCCCACACACACACACACAGACTTTATTCCATCTCTGCCCATTCGTTTCCTCCTCCTGCACTCATCTCATCTCATCTCATCTCATCTCTCTCTCTCTCTCTCTCTCTCTCTCTCTCTCTCTCTCTCTCTCTCTCTCTCTCTCTCTCTCAGAGAAATGAAAAGGAAGGAACTATCTCTTCTGCCCACCCACCCCTCTTATAACTCTCTCCACTGTCGATCTTCCTCATTGGTGGGTGCTTTTTAAAAATTTGTTTTGTTTCGGGTTTTTTTGCGCTTTTGCCAACTCTGCACTTTTCCACTTGTCTGGGGCACTGCAGAGTCTTGTCAGTGGGGGGCCTGGCGGATGGAGAGAGAGGGTGGAGGTGAGTGGGGGGGGGGGGGGGGGGGGGAAGTGCATGTGGGTCAAGTGCTGTGTTTTTTCGCTGGCCACAGCTGAGCAGTCTGAAAACCGCTGTACAAGTGATGAAGGAGAAGTGTTGAAGATAGAGGGTAGGTGTGGGTTGGGATGGGGGCATTTCTGGTTGAACTGGCGAAGCT
>CM054152.1:48257522-48277522 GCA_028751875.1 Rapana venosa
TTTTTACTGCACAATAAATGGCATGGCTTGTGGCCTGGACCAAAGCTTGTGTGGAGAAAAATTGTGAAGCCTAATTTTACATTGTACCAACCAATTCCGTGCGACTCGACTTTTAAAACCCAAAGACATTTCAGAAAGAGAGACCATATTTCGAAGTATCAACGGTATCATTTGAGAAGTCATAAATGGATTTATCTATGTACTGATTTATCTATTTACTGTGATACTCATGCTACATGCTTTATTCATAAATTAACGCTTGTGAGGATTAAGGTTACATTTCCCTTCTGAATTGAAATGTAAGTTGTTCTCTTCCCTTGGAGTCCAACCCTCAGTCTGCACTGTTGTGTGTCTGGGATTGGGCAAGTTGTAGTTTTTTTTTGAGCAGCCACGCAGTGAGTTTTTGGCATTTTGGCAAGGACTTAGTAATGGGTCATATCTGATGGCTTACTTTATAGGGCTTCTGTTCTGATCAGAAGAAAAGGCTTTAAGAGAAGCTTACTATTAGATCTACAGTGTCCGGTTTTTTGTTGTTGTTTGTTTGTTTGTTTGCTTGTTTTCTTCTGAGGAGGAGGGTGTCCGGAGGATTATTTTGGTCTTTTGAAAGACAATCTAATGTAACGGTCTTTTTTTGTTTTTTTTAAAAAGAAGAATAAAAAGCAAAAACTGCTACGATTATTTATGAAGGGAATTGAAAAATGGAGCTTCTGTCTCTGTACTTTCTCCCTGATTGCCTCACTCTCTTCTTTCTCTGTCACTCTCATTGTGTTCTTTGTGCAAGTGCACAGTGTGTGTGCGCGTGCGTGCGTGCGTACAGAGAGATATGGTATCTTTACTTTTTGTTTTGTTTTTTCGCCATCACTTTATACAGTGTCTTTTCATTCCTGTGTGTGTTGTCATTGTTTTCTCTCCACAAGTGCAATCGTTGCAGAGTGCCGAGGTCTGACTGTACGTCTATTACAGCCACCTGACGTTACTGCACGTCTATTACAGCCACCTGACGTTACTGCACGTATGTTACAGCCACCTGACGTTACTGCACGCATGTTACAGCCACCTGACGTTACCGCACGTCTATTACAGCCACCTGACGTTACGGTATGCCCGATACAGCCACCTGACGTTACTGTACGTTTGTTACAGCCACCTGACGTTACTGTATGACTGTTTCAGCCACCTGATGTTACTGTATGTCTGTTACAGCCACCTGACGTAACTGTACGTCTGTTACAGTCACCTGACATTACTGTATGTCTGTTACAGCCACCTCACGTTACTGTCTGTTACAGCGACCTGACGTTACTGTACATCTATTACCGCCACCTGACGTTACTGTATGTCTGTCTATTACAGCCACCTCACGTTACTGCACGTCTATTACAGCCACCTCACGTTACTGTCTGTCTGTTACAGCCACCTCACGTTACTGTCTGTCTGTTACAGCCACCTCACGTTACTGTATGTCTGTTACAGCCACCTCACGTTACTGTATGTCTGTTACAGCCACCTCACGTTACTGTCTGTTACAGCGACCTGACGTTACTGTACATCTATTACCGCCACCTGACGTTACTGTATGTCTGTCTATTACAGCCACCTCACGTTACTGCACGTCTATTACAGCCACCTCACGTTACTGTCTGTCTGTTACAGCCACCTCACGTTACTGTCTGTCTGTTACAGCCACCTCACGTTACTGTATGTCTGTTACAGCCACCTCACGTTACTGTATGTCTGTTACAGCCACCTCACGTTACTGTCTGTTACAGCGACCTGACGTTACTGTACATCTATTACCGCCACCTGACGTTACTGTATGTCTGTCTATTACAGCCACCTCACGTTACTGCACGTCTATTACAGCCACCTCACGTTACTGTCTGTCTGTTACAGCCACCTGACGTTACTGTCTGTCTGTTACAGCCACCTCACGTTACTGTCTGTCTGTTACAGCCACCTCACGTTACTGTCTGTCTGTTACAGCCACCTCACGTTACTGTATGTCTGTTACAGCCACCTCACGTTACTCTATGTCTGTTACAGCCACCTCACGTTACGTAGCAGTGCCCGAAGCCACGGCTTTGGTGGCGCAGCAACTGTGGGAGTCGGGCGATGACGTCACATTCTTAGCCACCATCCGTCAGGACCTGGGGGATTCTGGCAGTATCATATCATTTTCCTCCTCCTTGTACAGGTAAGCAAGTGACTTGTTTTCCCTCCTCCTTGTAAGCACGTCTCTCCGCCTCTGTCTCTCTCTGTGTCTCTCTGCCTCTCTCTCTTTGTCTCTTTGTCTGGCTAGCAGAGCAAAAAATGCTTTATTTTGTGTAATGAAAAGACTGTTCACACTTAACAACTCGTCTATACAACTGTTTCTGAAGGTATTTGACTCTCCGAGTTGTGGGGGTTGAATAAAGCTGCAATCGCCTGTGAATCTGTACATTTATTTGCTCTGAAAAAGTTTTTGGGGGTTGACATGCGCACACCTAACGACCTTATATATGGTGAAGATTTCCAACACACATTAACTCAGCTGTTCAATGTATAGGTTATTGGCTCAAAATTTTGGAAATGGGGGAATCAAGATTACCCTTTAAAGCGTATAAAATGTTATTCGAGTTAGATAGTAAGGGCAAGAAAAATTGGGTGACTGATGTACGTATTTGTTTGCATGAATATGGCTTTGGTGATGTGTGGATGAATCAAGGTGTGGGAAGTGTAAAGGCATTTCTAAGAATTTTTCGTCAACGTTTAGTTGACTGCAGATGGCAGAAGTGAACATGTTCAAAATAGCACGAGGTTTGATTTTTATAGATTATTTTGTAGCTCACATGAGATGACGTTGTATTTGATTTCAGATATGGACAGGCATTTGAAAATAGTGACCACAAGGTTTAGGTTGGGTATTTCAAGTTTAGCCACTCATCACTTTCGATAGAGAGATTGTAATGACATTGATTTGATATGTCCTCTCTGTAAAAGTGGTAAAGATGATGAGTTACATTTAGTTCTGTGCAGTCCATTTCTTAAGGAGCTCAGAGATAAGTTTATTTCACCTAAATAATTTCGACAGCCTTGCACGTTCAAATTAACTTTGCTGATGTCCTCTGCAAGACATAACGATATTTGGAACTTGTCTCACTTCCTTCACAAAGCCTTCAAGCTGAGAGAAATGCAACATCATAGTTCATAATTGTGATTCTCATATTGTTGATTGTATGTTTGTTTTTAATGTTTCTGATGAATTGGTTTTTTGTTCACTTTCCCCTTCATTATGGGCTATGGCCTAATGAATAAACATCCGAATCCGAATCTCTACACGTTACTGGGGCTATGGGGGACGGGATAGCCCAGTGGTTAGAACATTGCGCTCGCAATCTGACAACCCGGGTTCGATTCCCGTTCAAGGGAGATATTTTCCCCCTGGAGTTAACATCAGTGCAGACTCCACTCTCCCCAAAAGTGCTCGTTCCATTATCATCTATATAAAAGAATAATAAAAAATCTCTCTGCCTTTCTCTCTCTATGACCCCCCCCCCCCTCTCTCTCTCTCTTTCCCTGCCCCTCTCTGTCCCTCTGTCTCTCTGTCTCTGTCTGTCTGTCTCTGTCTCTCTCTCTCTCTTTTCTCTCTTTCTCTCTCTCTCTCCCATCATGCTCTTTCTCTCTGCCACTATGTTTTTCAGTCTCTCTGCCTCTATCTCTGTGTGTATATGTGCCTCTATCTCTCTCTTTCTGCCTCTATCTCTATGTCTGTGTGCCTCTATCGCTCTCTTTCTGCTTCTATCTCTGTGTGCCTGTGCCTCTCTTGTCTGTCTGTCTCTCTGCTTCTTGCTGTCTTTCTGTTGTTGTTTTTTATCTGCCTGTCTCTCTGCCTCTTGTTCTTGGAATAAGATTACAAACCGAGGTTCCATGTGCGAACACACACATACATCCTGTGCACACGTTAAAAGCTGTTTCGCCTTCGGAAGAGTAGGCCACGTGCCAATGGGAACAGATGACACAATTTACAAAACCACATGCACACGAGGACTGGATGTAAAAGAACAACACTTGCGTGCTTATTTCAACAACAACAACAACAACAACAACAACAACAACAACAACTACAACAACAAGAAGATTATCGGTCTCTCTGTGCCTTTTTCTTTCTGTCTGTGTCTCTATCCCTCCTTCTCTTGCTTGCTGTGTCTTTGAGAGCAACGCGCGCGCGTGTGAGCGCGCGCATGTGTGTGCGTGCGCACGTTTGCACATGTGCATATGCGTGCGTGCGTGTGTATGTGTGTGTGTGCATGTGTGCACGTGTGTGTGTGTGTGCATGAGCGCACGCGCGTGTGTGTGTGCGTGTGTGTATGTGCGCGCGCGTGCATTTGGGGTATGTTTTTGCGAGTGCGCGAATGCGTGCATGTATGTGTGCGTGCGTTCGTGGGTGCATGCAGTACATAATTATGTAGGTAGTTTCTAGTGTGTCTTGATACGGATGCTCTGTTGACACTGCAAGAATTATACAGAAACACTAGGATTAGGAGGATGGCGCTGACAGTAAAACGCTATCTCACAACTTCCTTACAAACTTCTTTTCTTCCGTTGAAAGTCAACTGTGTGTGAATAGGGGAGAAAGAGAGAGAGAGAGAGAGAGAGAGAGAGAGAGAGAGAGAGAGAGAGAGAGAGAGAGAGAGAGAGAGAGAGAGAGAGAGGCGAGATAGAGAGAGAGAGAGAGAGAGAGAGAGAGAGAGAGAGAGAGAACCCTGAACTCTGAACTCTGAAATTGTTTAATGTACATCGGCCTTTGGCCACAATGCACATTGAGGGGCAAAATATGAGAGAGAGAGAGAGAGTGAGCGAGAGAGAGAGAGAGAGAGAGAGAGAGAGAGAGAGAGAGAGAGAGAGAGAGAGAGAGAGGAACACACACACACAGAGGAAATGATTGGAAAGGCATTAAAGGGGCGGGGTGGCTAGGTATAGGTATTGATCTGTCAGTCACCTGGCGCTGGTTGTGCAGCTGATCACTTTGTCCCTAAGACTGTCTGAGCCTGTGATTGATTAGCTTCCTTCGCTGTGTGGCCGCTTCTTTGATCTCCGCTCACCGCCAGTCTGTCTACCGCTCCACCACTACAATGCACTGCTCTGCTCTGCACTGCGCTACACTACACTGCTCTGCTCTGCTCTGCACTGCTCTGCACTACACTACACTACTCTACTCTACTCTACTCTACTCTACACTACACTACACTACACTACACTACACTACACTACACTACACTACACGCGGCCGTCATGGCCAGCCTGGTTTCTTTCTGCACACTGTCCTGTCCTGTCCTGTATTATACTGTGCTGTCCTGTCCTGTCCTGTGTTGTACTGTGCTGTCCTGTCCTGTCCTGTACTGTACTATACTGTCATGTCCTGTCATGTCCTGTCCTGTCCTGTACTGTACTGTACTGCCCTGTCCTGTACTGTACTGTACTGTCCTGTCCTGTACTCTCCTGTACTGTACTGTCCTGTACTGTCCTGTACTGTCCTGTACTGTCCTATCCTGTACTGTCCTGTACTGTACTGTACTGTATTGTCCTGTGCTGTCCTGTCCTGTTCTGTATTGTCCTGTCCTGTATTGTCCTGTCCTGTACTGTCCTGTACTGTACTGTACTATTCTGTCCTGTACTGTACTGTACTGTCCTGTCCTGTACTGTCTTGTACTGTCCTGTCCTGTCCTGTCCTGTCCGTCCTTTCCTGCCCATGTGTGCTTAGGTAGGGTGGGGTAAAGTCTGTTTAGTGGAGTGGATGGAGTGGGTGGGTGTGTGGGTGGGTGGGGGGTGGCGGTTTCTGTGGTGCGGTGTGGTGTAGTATGGTGTGGTGTGTTAAAGTATGGTTTAGTGCATTATGGTGTGATATGATGTGGTGTGACATATGAATTGGTGTAATGTGGTGTTGTGTGATAGTGTAGTGTAGTGTATTATGGTGTAGTGTGGTTTAGTCGTTTGCGATGTGATTTGATGTGGTGTGATGTAAATGAGTGTAATGTGGTGTTGTGTGGTGTTGTAGTCTACTGAAGTGTAGTGTAGAGTGATGTGGTGTGGTGTGGTGTGACGTGGTATGGCGTGGTGTAGGTATAAGTGTAGTATTGTGCGGTGTAGTTTTGTCTAGTGTGATGTAGTGTGGTGTGATGTGGTGTAGGCATAAGTGTAGCCCAGTGCAGTCTAGTACCCTGAGCACAAATACTCATATACTTCTGTGCTTGTGGTGAGTGTGTCAAATCCATTGGGGTTGGAGGTTCAAGGAGGACGGTCGTTGGAGGGACGTTGTGGTGGTCGCCACCTATGGTGGCCGACTCACTTAGTCTAGCTCTGCGACTGAACTAATCCTGTCATTAGTAGGGGCTTAGCGGGTGGTGTCCTGCGTATGTTAGCTCAGAAGAGGCACCGCTGAACATTCAAAGTGACCCAGCAGCAGTGCAGGGCATTCCTGGCTGGTGGCCCCTCGGCGGCCTGATATTAGTGGGCTACCTGTGGACCTAGGGATGCTCCATAAAACAATCTGGGTATGGCTGTGGCGACGAGCATGAAATGAGCAGCGTGGGAAGAGGGGACGAAAACGTCACAGAAGATGAGGCAGCAAAAAACCAAAATATCCTCCCCCCTAAAAAAGAAAGAAAGAAGAGAACCCCTAAAAAATACCACAACCACAACAAACAAAAAAAAGAACACCCCCCTCAAAAACAACGCACTCGCGCGCACGCGCACACGTACATACACACACACACACACACACACACAAACACACACACACTCTGTCTCTTCTCTCTCTCTCTCTCTCTCTCTCTCTCTCTTTGTCTCTTTCTCGCTACCTCTCTCTCTCTCTCTCTCTCTCTTTCTGTCTTTCTGTCTCTCTCTCACTCTCTCTCACACAAAACACTTTGGTATTTTGAACCCTTATAACTGTGCAATGTTAAAAGTTTTAAAACCCACAACAACCATCTCCCCCCCAAAAAAAACAACAAAACCCAAACTAACAACCATAAAGACGAAGACACCCCCCTACCCGACAACAACACAGCAGCAAAATATTGAACAGAAAGCAAAGAAACGACCCCGTCCAAAGCAACAACAACAACAACAACAACAACAACAACAGTAACACAACAAGCCATTTAAAATAACACCACACCCCACCCCCCAGCCACACCAAAGAAATATCTCAACTAACAACGCAAACTCCAAACAACAACTGCAAAAATCAGTGGGAATCATCCTTTGATTTAATACATATTTTTAAAATTTATTTATTTCTTCTTTTATATCTAGAATAATGGAATAAGCAATCATGTGCTTTTTTACATCCAGTCCCCGTGTGTATGCGGTTTTGTAAATTTTGTCATCCGTTTCCACCGGCACACAATGTATACAAAACACTAGAAGCGTTTGATTCTGTTTGGTTGGTTAATTGTCTGACTGTTTTCAAAGAACGGCACCTAGCGTGTATAAAAATAGACATTTCCTATGCGTACACTCAGAAACATGAGAGAGAGCGAAAGAGAGAGAGAGAGAGAGAGAGAGAGAGAGAGAGAGAGAGAGAGAGAGAGAGAGAGAGAGAGAGAGAGAGAGAAGACAGAGAGAGAGACAGAGAGAGAGGTGTGATTTATTTCTTAAGGTAAGAGTAAAACGGTAACAGATAAGTATTGACATACTCCTTTATCTAGTCTTTGAGAGAAAGAGGCATAGCCAGCCACACAGAGAGACAGAGCGATAGAGAGACAGACAGACAGATTATACATACATACAGAGACAGGAGGGAGGAGAACAGACAGACAGACAGACCGACCAAGAGAAAAGAGGCAGCGATAGAAAGGCAAGCAAGGGTTTGGGGAGTTGTAGGAAAATGTATGTGTGTGTGTGTGTATGTGTTTGCGTGTGTGTGTTGAGGGGGGGGGGGGGGGGTGTAAACTGGCTGGGAAGTGTACGTCATTTGGATGACTTGAATACCTGTGTAGTCTGTGGCCAAGTTGGCTGGCTGGCTGGCTGGCTGGCTGGCTGGCAAAAGCCGTTGGCTGCTGGTGTATTTTCAGACACCACCAGCCAGCAACTTCATGCAACAGGTGGCTTGATAGCGCTCTCCTCTGTCTGTTTGTTCCTCCCTCTGTTTCTGTCCGTCTGTCTGTCTCTGTGTCTGTGTCTGTCTGTCTGTCTGTCTGTCTGTGTCTGCCTGTCTGTCTGTCTGTCCCTGTCTGTCTCCGTCTGTCTGTCTCTGTCTGCTTGTCTGTCTGTCTCTGTCTGTCTTCTGCCTGCCTGTCTGTCTGTCTGTCTGTCTGTCTCTCTCTCTCTCTCTCTCTCTCTCTCTCTCTCTCCCTCTCTCTCTCTCTTTCTCTCTCTTAAAAACAACAGGGACAGCAAATCTATTTGGAAAACTATTAACCAGCTCACCAACAAAAGTTTTAATAAAAGCTCAAACGTTGGCTGTGATATATCTGCTGATACATTAAATCTTCATTTCTCAACCGTTGCAGACCAGTTAATCTCCGAGGACAAATCAGAAGACAATGACTTAAAAAACTGGAAAGCTTTTTTGCGACTGTGAAAATATTGAATCTAAAATTGAGATAACATTTATTACAGTTAATGAGGTTTTCACTGCTTTAAATTAGCTGAAGCAATCGTCAACTCGTGGACTTGATGGATTAGATGGGAAAATTATTAAACTATCTGTATCAGTTGTAGCAGAAACACTTACATATTATTTACAATCTTTGCATAAGTACTAGTACTCTCTCTCTCTCTCTCTCTCTCTCTCTCTCCCTCTCTCTCACGCGCACACCCACCCACACACACACATACCTTGCTACTGCTAGAAGCAACAAAACACGGAACAAAACATCAGTAGCAACAACAAGACAGCCAACAACAACACTCACATGAGCAGGAAATGGAATATGAAGCTCAGTGGCCTGTCAACACGGAGTGCAACTGTTGTGGCGATCAGCAGTGGCCAAACGGGGCAAGGTTTGAACTGAAAACACACAACAGAAACAACAACGCCTCCAAACAACAACACACGCGGGTCTGTGGCCTAGCAGTAACTAACCCACCCGTCTAGAAAGCGGAGGGAGGTCGTGGGTTCAACTCCCGGTTGAAGTCGGACATTTCAGATCTCCTCTGTGACGAATGGTTGTCCGTGATCTTGTGTGGAACGTATAATATTAATTTTGTGGTGCGTAAAAGTACCCACAGCAAGAAGGGAGTTGTCTGGGGCTGGAGAATTGCTTATAGGAATGCAAAACGAATAATCATACTGGCAGACAGGATCAAAACAAAAAGAAAAAGGTGTCGCTGTACTTGTGGCGACACGCTATCCCTGCATAGAGCAACCCTAAGTTCACGACGAGAAATTAGCTGTGGCCGTAAACGCATAGAATAGAATATCACTTGCGGGTACATTCGTACATTTACTGCAGTAAGTATCTTCTGTCCTATTGCCTACCTGTGGCTGTACTGGATGATCACGTAGGGAAGTGGGGTGGTGGAAGCCAGGTGCTACACCATTTTGCTGTTGTGTGGTGTGCATGGTTTTACGTGGATTCTTGTGTGTACACAGTGGTGCTACACATATGCGCACATTGTAGTCTCCAGTATTGAAAGGTGCGTCGGTCTGGTGATCAGACTGGCAGGTGTGCGTCTTCCCTGAGCTGTGTGTTTCAGGGGTTTGTTGCCTAGGAGTTGACACTGCCCCCACTTATTTCCAGAGCCTGTATGAGCCCTTTGCACAGGACGCTAAACTGGAGTCTGCAAACGCACGCAGATCATCTTGCCCTTTGAACAGGACGCTAAACTGGAGTCTGCAAACGCACGCAGATCATCTTGCACCTACGTTAAAACTCCATTCACCTTTTGAAGAAGACAGGCCGGGTATGGCCAGTGACCTAGGTGACTTTAAACCCAGCATGCATCATGTAACTGGTGCCGCCAGATACAGCTTGTCCAAGACACGCTGCCAGAAAACAAAAAGTTGTGCCCTAAAGACTGTTCAAGGAGTCGAGAAGTGAAGTCAAGCTGCCCTCATGGAGATCAGGCAGGCAGGCAGGCAGGAAACAGGCACACCACAGCTCTCAGGGATTGGTCCAGAAGCCACTGCGCTACACAAGTGGACAAATACCTTATCAACCCGGCACTGATGTTCGGACCTTCCCCCTAACAAGTGCAGGCAGTCTGAACCACCACTTGCAACGCTGATGGAAGAATCCTAGACAGTGGTTGAAACACTCGAGGCTGAGGAGCTTTATCAGAGCACAGCATAGCCCGCAGGACAGCGGGGATAAACGGAGCAGACGGGTGATGCCTCTCTCTGCTTCTCCTCCTCCTTCTCATCTCGGGCAAAGACAAATGGGTGGCCCTTCTCCATGCGCGTTCCTTAATTTTCTGGTTTGGTTTGGTGTGGTCGGAAGCACGTCAGTTCCATTCTTCTGTCCACGTTGGCGGGAACTGACAGGCAGTGAGGAGAGACGGAGCTGAACTGGGAAAGTTCACTGTCTGGTGTGAAGGGTGACTGCAGGTGAGAGGCCAACAGTTGCTGACCGAAGTTTAAAAGAAATAAGATGATGAGGGAGAGGGAGATGGAGAAGGGAGAGAGAGAGAGAGAGAGAGAGAGAGAGAGAGAGAGAGAGAGAGAGAGAGAGAGAGAGAGAGAACATTCGGATAGACAGAAACAGATTCCACTAGGTTTCCTGTATAGTCTTTTTCCTCAAACAGATGATAAAATATGTAGGGATTTACGACCATTTTTAAGATTACTGAAATGTATGGTCTTTCATAGAATTCCCTCAGCTGAATATAGAGCTGGCTTCCATTTGTGTATAGTGTCTTATTTCTGTCTGTCACTGTCTGTCCTGACTCGTCTCCTGTCTATCTATCATCTATCATCTTCTATATTTATTTGTCTTCTTGTCTGTCTGTCTTCTATCTATCTATACGCAGGATTCAATATATATATATATTATAAATATTTATATATATATATATGTGTGTGTAGTGTGTGTGTGGGTGTGTGTGTTGATGTGATTGTAGTATTAGAAGAAATGCTGAATTTTGATGTGTATATGCGTCCCCATGTGTAAATAATGCTCAACTCATATTCATAGAAAAGTCCTTGGTAACGCTTTACTTTTCTCAACGCGAGCTGCTTCCTGGCTGACTGTCCCACTTCATTATACATCATGGCAATATCTGCATCACCTAGTCTTCCATGGCTCCACCTTCATTAGCACATGGCATTTCTGCATCACTAGTCTTCTGGGTGGATCTGTCCAAACTTCATTAGTACATGGCATTTCTGCACTACTAGTCTTCTGGCTCACACTTCGTGTACATCATGGCATTTCTGCATCACTAGTCTTCTGGCTCCAACTTCAGTAGTACATCATGGCATTTCTGCATCACAAGTCTTCCTGGCTCACACTTCATTATAATCATGGCATTTCTGCATCAACTAGTCTTCCTGCTCACACTTCAGTAGTACATCATGGCATTCTGCTCACAAGTCTTCTGGCTCACACTTCAGTAGTACACATGGCATTTTGCATCACCAAGTCTTCCTGGCTCCACACTTCATTAGTACATCAAGGCATTTCTGCATCACCAAGTCTTCCTGGCTCCACACTTCAGTAGTACATCAAGGCATTTCTGCATCACCAAGTCTTCCTGGCTCCACACTTCAGTAGTACATCAAGGCATTTCTGCATCACCAAGTCTTCCTGGCTCCACACTTCATTAGTACATCATGGCATTTCTGCATCACCAAGTCTTCCTGGCTCCACCCTTCAGTAGTACATCATGGCATTTCTGCATCACCAAGTCTTCCTGGCTCCACACTTCATTAGTACATCATGGCATTTCTGCATCACCAAGTCTTCCTGGCTCCACCCTTCAGTAGTACATCATGGCATTTCTGCATCACCTAGTCTTTCTGACTGCTTGCTAACCAAGGCGACGTCATTCAAAAGCTTTGACCGGGAGGGAGGGAGGGAGGGGGTGGAATAGCCTAGTGGTTAGAGCGTTGCACTCACAATCTGATGGATCGAGTTCGAGACGCCCATTCCAGGGAATTGTTTCCCCTGGAGCTAACATCAGCTCCAACTCCACTCCCCAGAATTCGTTAAGTCCGGATAAGACCATTTTAAACCTTGTCTCACTCCCCTCATACAATGAAAATATCAGATACTTCATCGTTTCATTGCACACAGAACTTAGCTTTTTGTATATGTCCTGAATAACATTAACATTTCCCGTAACATTTGCATTGATAAGCGTTTGCCATTATAGAGCACTGTCAACATAGTCAGAGGCATTCTCGAAGTCAACAAAAGAACTGTATACCTTTTCTTCTGCATCAAAAATAGATCCATCAACAAATGGAGTGTAAAAATGTGGTCAACTGCTGAAGAGCATACGTGAAAATACGACACGACGCAGAGCAGAGCAGTGCATACAGTGTTCCACCACTAAGTCCAAGTCAAAGTCTCTCCCATAGTCTAGTAGACCATTTGGGCGCCACTGGAGATTTCGCAACCTGTTCCGCGACTAACATTAGGCAAAATGATTACTGTACATCATAATGCAAATCAGCGGGATACGGTTGAGTGTAAAGCCAGCTGAAAGAACTATCAACACATTTAGTCCGTCAGAAAAAAAGACAATGCCAAGGCAAGAAGAATGTGTGTGTATGTTTATATATATCTATATATCTATCTATATATCTATATTATCTCTATATATATAATATATTGATATTGTGTTTTGTTTGTGTGTAGTATGTGTGTGTGTGTGTGTGTGTGTGTGTGTGTGTGTGTGTGTTAGGAGGAATCTATTTCCTAAATTTGTAGAAAGGAAACCTGTCTTTGAGACAGGCCCAGACTAGAACACACAGATAGAGACAGCCAGCCAGCAGACACGTTTTTTGGAGGGTGGTCCAGCATAAGGAACGGGGATAAAGGAAGAGGAGGACGAGACATGCAGCAACGGTATGGGGTGAGAGTGGACTTTTACCATCAATTATTGTCAAGTGAGGGTAAAAGGTTTGCAGTGGGCTCTAGCCACTGGGGTAGAGAAGGAAGCCGTGAGATCTACGGCCTTACTGATTCCTAGTGACAGGACCCAGGGCTTGTAGGCAATGGAGAACTCCTGACCTGGCCTTTGCCGTCATCATTAGACATCTGTCCTTTCTGTCTTGTCTCAGGGTGTTCTCTTTAGGTCCGTTGGTCTGTCAGCTTGCGTCTGTCTCACCTTTTTTTTTAAATGAGGAAGGGATGGCAGAAAATCGAAAGGAGAGCAAAGCTGCTGTGACAGGACCTAGACTGAGAATGGAGTGCCTGTCCTCTCTTCCTTTCTTTGTGTGTAGAAAATAGTAGTATAAACTCATCGAGTCAGAAAAGTTATTCTCTGGGAATCCAGCGTTGTGCACCTGACCGTTTTAGTGAGAAGTGGTATCGATGTCAACGGAATGTGTAAAATTAGCTTCCTTCTACGAGGAAAGGCCTTGAAAAGAAAAGAGTATACACATAAATACACATAACATTAGTTTCTGTTTCAACAAGGAAGAATTTTACTTTTTGTTCCTTTAGTGGAAAGGAAGAGGAAGATGAGCTATTTTTTTCTTTTTTTGCAAAAGTATAGAATTGGTTGAGATTTTACGTGTAGCAAACTTTACGAATGAGAGATTTCTGACTCCTCTTCCTGCCCAAACAAAGAATGGGTGTCAATGTTTCACCTGATGCGGAATGAAAGCAAGAAAGACCAGCTAACTTTGTCATAAAAATTCGCCTTTGAAGCTGGAACAATACAAAGTGGGAAAACATCCAGCTTTCTTTGGCAGACGCTTTTTAGCTTTAAACATACATTGTGCACAAACGTGAACTGTTCTGACCCGAAAAGAATGTGTGTGTATGCGCGTGCATGTGTGTGTGTGTGTGTGTGTGTGTGTGTGTGTTCGGGGGAGGCAGATTTTCTTTGGCACAAATGTAATGCCAAAATAAAATTCACCGTTTTTTTTGTGTCTGTCGCGCTTCTTAAGGGATTGTGGCTAAAGCCCCACCCTTTCCCTCTCTAACTATCTTTCCGTCAACAACAAACACAGAACACCGAAGAAAAAGTTTCAGACTTTACTTTCCAAAATCCAAAAATATTCACATCAGACAGATACTTAAACCCACTTTCACACACGCAGATTCAACTTCTAACCACACTCTAAGTTTTAACTTTATAATCCCCTCCCCTCTGCTCCACAGTTCTGAAACCAGCTTTGAGGAATGTTCCCCTCCCACTTCCCTCACAGTCACATCTCAGGTTTCCACACACTGCCACCGTGGGGTAGCTCAGGGCAGGCTGGAGGCCTCAAGGAAGGTCAGGGGGAAGGGAAACGGGTCGTGGGGAAAAGAGGTGGGTCCAGGGCACAAAGCGGGATGGGAATTCCGGGGGTCAAGGTCAAGCCGTCATGGCACACCAGGCTGTACCCTCTCCAGGCACGACTCCACCGCTGGAGGCACCCACAGGAACCTGGATCAGGCAACACTTGCCGTTCCTCAGCATACGCCCATAACTAGCGCTATGGCAACTAGGATTATTTCTCTTACGTCCTCTAGGTTGAAAAATTATTTACACCCAAAGACTCCACCCCTGTATACCCAAGGAACCATCTACATTTTGAATCTAAATCACGACTGATGTCTATTCTTTAGTTGTTTATGTTCAAATACAGTAAAGTTAAAATACTTTTCAAAACATTCTTCCACAAAAGAGAATTGTTTTTACAGAAAAACGGTAATAACCACACACAACTGCTTAATGCGCAACATTGCACTAAATCCCATATCACCCAGGACTCAACCATATTAATTTAAACTTAGGAAATACCGAGTCTTCTAAACAAGAAGTGAGAACTGTCTGTAGACAGAAACATGACAAAAACATATATTAAAGAAAATATCCTATCATTCACTAAAGGATAATTTTATGTCTACCTAATAGAACATAAACCTCAAGAAAGAGGACACTCAACAACCACCACACCAGCACCATGGAAGTCAATCATATCTACGGAACATCCCTCACCTGTCACTGAGACAGAATAAGGCGCACTGCTGCACCCTGGAAAAGACGTTAAAAGACGGACGGCTCAAACGAAGAACGTTGACCGGGTTTTCGGGAGCCTGAACTACTTCAGGCAGGACTGCTACCCTGCTCTTCAAATAGAAACACAACAAAACACAACACAACACAGCACAACACAACACAACACAACACAACACAGCACAGCACAGCACAGCACAACACAACACAACACAACACAGCACAGCACAACACAACACAGCACAACACAGCACAGCACAGCACAACACAGCACAACACAGCACAACACAGGACAGCACAGCACAACACAACACAACACAACACAACACAGCACAGCACAACACAACACAGCACAACACAACACAGCACAACACAGCACAGCACAGCACAACACAGGACAGCACAGCACAGCACAACACAGGACAGCACAGCACAGCACAGCACAACACAACACAACACAGCACAGCACAACACAGCACAGCACAGCACAACACAGCACAGCACAACACAGCACAGCACAGCACAGCACAGCACAACACAGGACAGCACAGCACAGCACAACACAGGACAGCACAGCACAGCACAGCACAACACAGGACAGCACAGCACCACACAGCACAACACAGCACAGCACAACACAGCACAGCACAACACAGCACATCACATCACATCACAGCACAACACAGCACAACACAACACAGGACAGCACAGCACAGCACAGCACAGCACAACACAACACAACACAGCACAACACAACACAACACAACACAGCACAACACCACGCGGCGCCCAACAGCCCACGCTGGAACGGCGACCAACGAACCTCTTCAGCCAAAGACTGACTCTCCTCCTCCTCCTCCCTCAAGTCCAGAACTCCTCCTATTTAAAGCTGCTGCTACTCAGCTGACCATCCATCCCTCACTCACGACCAGGAACTCCACGAGAAGCTAACCTGCATGCAAAAATTGCAGAGAAAAGCGAATGTGCATGCCACTAAGCTGGAGTTCACCACATACGTGAAAAATGCGTATGTGCACACAGAAAGACATTAGCACGCAGACACACAGAGAGAAAAATATCTCGGAGTTTTGCATGGAATTATGCGCAGAATTATGCGAACCGTGACAACGTCTTCAGGTGTTTTTTTCCGAGTCATCTATCCCCACGTCGGAATGCGGCTACCTTAATGGTGGCCAGAAACGGCGGCATACGCAAAAATCTCACACATTGGTAAATCTCGGAGCTTGTAGCCGAGGACTTAGTAATAATAATAATAATAATAATAATAATAATAATAATGATAAATGGAATTTATATAGCGCTGTATGTTGCACAGACAAATCAAAGCGCTTGCACTCAACTCATTCTTACACAGTCATACAACCAACAGCAAGTAACAGTTCCAACAAGTCCAAATGCACACACACACACACACACACACACACACACACACACACACACACACACACACACACACACACACACAGGCCACACACCCTGGCAGGGTGATGGAGTCTTTTGGCTGTTGAAAAGCAGGGAGAGCTATGAAATAAAACAGAAGAGGAAAATCTTAGGTTTGAAACATTTTTTATGTTTTGAGGCCGGATTTAAAAGTGTCACAAGAAGGCCTTTGGCGAAGAGAGATAGCGAGGCCATTCCAAATCGATGGACCAGAAACAGAGAAAGAGCGACGGCCCACGGTGGACTGGTTGAATCTAGGTATTCGAAAGCACAAGGAATCTGCAGCAGAGCGAAGGGAACGAGAAGGAGTGTACAGGTGAAGACATTCACAGAGGTAGGAGGGTGCTGTTTTGTGGAGACATTTGTAACAGAGGGTACTGATCTTATAGTTTATTCTTTGTGGCACAGGCAGCCAGTGGAGAGATCGCAAGAGAGAGGAGTAATGCGCTCAGATTTTTTCTTTCTGAGGACTAGTCGAGCTGCAGAGTTTTGAGTATATACGTTGAAGGGAGTGGATGGATGATGCTGGCAGACCAGCCAAAAGAGAATTGCAATAGTGCAGACTTCAACAAGAGGTCCAGTGACCTTTCTTCTGTGTGCAGGTATGTAGAGTTAGAGAGCACCTGGGCCAGGTCCAGTGACCTTTCTTCTGTGTGCAGGTATGTAGAGTTAGAGAGCAGCGTGCGGCCGGCCGAAGTTCGCTTCCATTACCGCCACCAGCAGCAGCAAGCTCGCGTGGAAACATTCCCTTACCGCCTGCCCCGCGGCCAATGGCATCGGCTGGCCTTGACCCTCAGCGGCTCGCGCCTGACCTTGTCGGTGAACTGCAGCCAGGTCTACTCGCGGCTGCTGAGGCAGTCCGTGGACAGGAGCTTCCCTCCCCAGCCGGCCAGGCACCCCGTGCAGGTCTTCGTGGGTCAGCGGAACGGCCAGCACTCTCTGTTCAGGGTGAGGAGGGTGTACACGTGTGTGTGTGTGTGTGTGTGTGTGTGTGAAGGTCGATGGATGGATGGAAGGACGCAGAGAGAAGTGTGTGGGTGTGTGTGTGGGTGGTGTGTGTGTGTGTTTGTCGTGTGTGTGTGTGTGTTTGTGTGTGTGTGTGTGCTTGGGGAAGCAGATTTTCCTACAGAGGGCTGAATGCGGTGTTGGTTAAAGGGAAGGAGGGAGACCCAGAGATTCATGTTGCCATCTGTCTGTCTGTCTGTCTGTCTGTTTGTCTGTCTAGTCGTGTAACTGTGCTGGTTGTGGAAGGTTCCTCTCTCCACAGACCCTTTGTTTTGTTTGTTTTATTTAATGTCAATTCATTACTAGGTGATTTATACACACCCGCAGTCACACCACAACACCTATACACACCTCATCTCTCTGTCTCTCTTTGTGAATATATATACATATACACACGAAAACATACAAAATGCATACATACATACATACATACATGCATACATACATACATACATACATACATACATACATACATACATACATACATACATACATACATACATACATACATACATACATGCATACATATATCCCACAATTAATTACAGTAAATGTCTTATGGGAGAAGAATGTATAACTTCAGCAACTGATATTATGAATTGCTGGGAGTCATATAAAACTTCATGACCAGTTGAATAACTTGTATGACTATCTAGATCTCTCCTATATACTTGTCAAGAAGAACTGGGAAATTATACAATAATTGGTAGATTGAAAGGGGTCTTGAACCACAGCATGTTATATTATTACACTATTCCAGGTATCCAGTATTCCAGGCATTTAGTCTCGTTTATGTATGAAAATATCTATTTTTCTTGAGCAAGAAATATTTTCAAAGTGCTTTTTCGTCTTTTTTAGAATGCATACAGTTTATCATTTTAGAATTTATTTCATACGACGACATTGCAAGATTGGAACTGGGCGCTTCAGTACTGCATTCAGAGGCACCTTTCTTTGCCAAAGAATTAACCAGCTCATTCCAATAAATTCCGCAAAAAGAAGGGATCCAGCAAAAAGTTCTTCCGATGTCTCTGGTTGCGATACAATGTATCAGGAATTTAATCTCAACTACAATATCATTCCTTATTTTCCCCTGCCATGTCTTCAATGCCAGTAATGCTGCCCTTGAGTCAACACAAAATAGAATTTGGCAAACATCAACAGCAGCATCAGACAAGAAGTTCAAGGCCAGAAGTATTGCAAATAATTCAGACGTAAAAATCTTCTAAGTAAAATGATTTTTGTACTTTTTAAGCGGGAATCGCAAAAGCTGTCCCACTTACTTACCTCTCTGATTTTACAGTCTTCTTCCTCTTCTTGTTCTTGTTCTTGTTCTTGTTCTTGTTCTTGTTCTTGTTCTTCTTCTTCTTCTTCTTCTTCTTCTTCTTCTTCTTCTTCTTCTTGATGGTTGTTATTATTTTAATAGATTACTTCAAAACTGTTTGAATGGTTCTATAATAGTGATTTTTCTTTTTTTTTACCTTTCAAATCTTTTGTTGCAAGAGACGTCTCTAAGAAGAAAGGGAGAAGAAAGTGGAGTGAAGTTGTTGATGGCAGAGAATTCTAGACCTGTATGCAAACGTGGGGATAGCTAGCACAGGGTCAGAGGCTGCAAATCTGGATCCGCCGGCATCTGAGGGAAGGAGGTGTTGGGGTATCCACTGAGGCATTCCTTCCTCAGGCATGTGCGTGCCCTTGGGGGCAGTCAACATTGGCACCCACTCCAGTCTCTCCATTGTCCTTCAGAGGGGACTATAAACCGATGTCTGTGATGGCACTAACACATAACTGCATAATTATGAAGACATCAAAACGTTCAGCTCTGCGAACCCCGTCCCAAAGCGACAAGAAATTGTTTTTACACTGCTCATCACATTGATGTATACCAACACAGGCGAAAACACAAACTCACGGCAATATACAGATATAAATTACATATATCGAAGTTTCTTTTTTAAACTCATAACTTTTTATTGCCATCATTTGGGGTTGTGTTTTGATCTGTGTTGATGTTTAACAATATGCTAGGCAGCGTAGAAATGATGCCCGGCATGTTGGCGCAGTTGAACGTCTTGGTCCAGTTAGCGACAAGAAAACCACTTAACGACACCACGAACGTCTCCTGTACAGTGCCAAGAAATGCCAACTAGTCTGCACGCTCGTTAAAAACTTAACAATGCTGGCTATGATCGGTGGCGTGGATAACGAACATACCCAGCATGCAACCTAAAGAGGGATGAACTCCTCTAGAGTTGGCCAAACTATGCTGCATGTTTAAAAAAAAAAAGGAGTGCAATGCCCTCAGCGACTCCTCTAAGGGTTGGGAAGGAACTGAAGTCATGCAGAGGGAACTGAAGTCATGCAGAGGGAACTGAAGTCATGTAGAGGGAACTGAAGTCATGCAGAGGGAACTGAAGTCATGCAGATGTAGAGGA
>CM054152.1:48282522-48317522 GCA_028751875.1 Rapana venosa
CCTCTCTCTCTCTCTCTCTCTCTCCTCTCTGCTCTCTCTCTACTCCTCTCTCTCTCTCTGTGTTTGCCACATTCAGTAGGTGATGTTACCTCCTCTGCATACTATCCATCATGTAGGAACTGAATGCATACTTGCTAAGCATATCACCTGTCTGTTGTCTCTGCTCACTTTCCCTCATTTGACTCTCTTTGCTGTACGTCTCTGCTCTTTCTCTTCTCTTGTGCATCTTAGCTAGGTTACCCTAATTAGTCTCTCCTCTGACTTCTTCTTGTCTCTTGTTTGCTCGTCTTGTGTGTGTGTGTGTCTGCTCGTACGCAGTCGAATAGATTCTGCACACCTCTAGCTTCCGAGTCTTCTATCTCATCTTCTACGTTCTTCCTCCTTCTCATCTCTCTTTCAACTCACATGACTCTTACCAGACAAGTCTCTCTCTCTCTCTCTCTCTGCTCCTCTCTCTCTGTGTTTGGCCACATGAAGGTAGGGGTAATGTTCCATCATGCATGGAATACTGATTCCATCAGTAGTAGAGGAACTGAATGACAATACACTGTCTAAAGCATATCACACATGCCTCTTTGTACTAGTGGCTGCACTTGTCCCTCATTTATAACTGCTACTTTAGCTGGTTACAGTCATATGCATGCTGATTTTCTTTGTGATCTAAGCAAGGTTAAAAACACCATAGAATTAGTCTCCTCCTAGTGACTTTTGGTCTTGTTGTGTGTGTGTGTGTGTGTGTGTGTGTGTGTGTGTGAGCGAGCAGTATGAATGAGGAGATTCACACACGCTTAAAGAGTTCGACGAGGTGTTTTAAGTTCATTTTAACAGTATTTCCCCCTTTCAGTTTTGTTCAGAGACGAATCAGGAACATGGAACTTACCAGACAAAGGATAGTTGATGTCATTCCTACGCAGAAAAGTATCGTGGAAAGTGAACTGACTTAAAGTTCAGGACTTTGAACTGGCAAATTTCAAGTGAAAAGGCTGGTAGTTGAAGGGTATGAAGTTTCAACGCTTGCGATTCACAGTACGAAATCATGACATGCCGATGTGGTTGTTGTTGTTGGTCAGTTTATATTATTTCTTTCTGGCTTCCAGGGGACAGGTAGCCTAGTAGTCAGAACATTGCGCTCGCAATCTGACGACCCGGGTTCGATTCCTGTTCAAGGGGATATTTTCCTCGAGTTAACATCAGTGCAGACTCCACTCTCCCCAAAAGTCCTTCGGATGAGACTATAAACCGAGGTCCCGTGTGCGAACGCACGCAGAACATCTTGCGCACACGTTAAATCCTGTTCCGCTTTTCGTAAGAGTAGGCCATTGTGTGCCGGTGGGAACAGATGACAGAATTCACAAATCCGCATACACACGGGGACTGGATGTAAAACGCATAAGTGCTTATTCCATTATCCTCGATATACAAGAATAAAATAAAACAATAATTTTTTTTAAATTTTTTTTTTTTACAAATGTCCAAAACCTTTGAGAGTCTTCATCTATCCATGCTTTCGAGCAGGTGTGATAGGACATCCAGACCTCCACACCCCTGCTTGGTATCAAAGGTCGTGTAAAGTGCAGAACGGCAAAGAATTCATTTTGGCACTGCTGACAGCAAAGGGGAACAAGGCTCGATAACAAAAAAAAAGAAAAGGAAGGCAAAGCGAGGGGCTACCTGTTAGAGCAGAAAATGACGACACGGGGAAGGAAAGTGGGAGGAGAAGTGAGCTGTAAACTGCTTTTCTTGGCAACGAAAATGCAAGACTATGCAGCTAGAGAGGAAAAGAAGAAAGAAAAAAAAAGGAAGAGAAAAGATAAAGAAAAAACAACTTGGCACACGAAGGAATTCTGATTTCTCTCTCTCTCTCTCTCTCTCTCCCCCCCCCCCCCCCCTTCTCCCTTCCCCCCCGGCTACAAAGCAAGGGAGGTAACTATTGCCCTGGTTGAATGCTAGCGCTGGTTGGTAGGATGACTAGCTGAGTCTAAGCTTGCTTTCAATAAATGTACACGGAAGCACGTATGCGAATGTGTACGACCACACACACACACACACGCACGCACACACACACACACACACACACACACGCATCCTTCGGATGAGACTATAAACTAAGGTCCCGTGTGCGAACGCATGAGGAACATCTTGCGCACACGTTAAAACCGTTCCGCTTTTCGGAAGAGTAGGCCATTGTGTGCCGGTGGGAACGGATGACAAAGTGTACAAAACTGCATACACACAGGGACTAGATGGGGAAAAAAGCACATGAGGGCTTATTCCACTATCTGTGAAATAAAATAAAATAAAATAAATAAATAAAATAAATAAACACACACACGCGCGCGCGTGCTACAGTTGTGTTCCACAAACACTCTCTCTGACCTGGCGTTTTCTCTGTTGTTTCCTTTTAATCCCCCACCTCCCCCCACCTTTCTCTCTCTCTCTCTCTCCTCTCTCTCTCTCTCTCCTCTCTCCTCTCTCTCCTCTCTCTCTCTCTCTCTGTGTCTCTGTCTTCTGTCTGTCTGTCTCTCTCTCTGTCTCTCTGTCTGTCTGTCTGTCTGTCTGTCTGTCTGTCTCTCTCTCTCTCTCTCTCTCTCCTCTCTCTCTCTCTCTCTCTCTCTCTCTTCCCATCCCTGTAATGTGTGTCAGTTTCATGTCCACTCTGGAGCATTTCCTAAGTACACAGATTGAGCAAAAAGGAAACAAAGTAACATCATCATAACACATTGATACGAGTACGCGTGTGTAAACCATGACAGACAGTCCAATCCACGTGCTAACAACCAGTCACCGACAACCCACCCCGAGTTCATGTATTGAGACTGTTGCTTTGTGGTGTACACTTTGGGTCTGATAACGGAGTAGGTAAGTAAGTTTCCTGTACAGAAGCAGTTCCAACACAAGCTAACAACAAGCGGGTAGCTAGCCATCGTATCAGCGGACCGGAAGGAGCTAAAATCAATCACTCTCTTAGACTCATGCAGTTTCCGCCCTCAAAATCGGAAATGCTGAAGGATTTGTGTGAGTACAATGTTCGTATTGTTGTGAATGATTTGTAAAATCGTACGGCTAAAACACGGATTGACATGTCACTCCCCCTCCCCTACCCTCTTTCAAACGTTGTAAATGGCATGGATGGAGCGTGTCATGAATACTATTTTGCGGTGTCAGTGCGAACAAGCAGGCAGTGTTCATAGAAGAGTTCTACAGTGTGGAGAAGAAGTGTGTAGGTGGCAGCAGAAACAAAGAGGGCTTCCCTAGAGAGATAACATGTAGTAGATATGAGCGACCTGGTGGCACAGGTGAAATCAAAAAAGCTGAAAAAAAAAGATTGTTATGAATAAATCAACAGCTGGGCAGATATTTAATGTGACTTGAAAACGCCCTTTACATGAAATGAAAACTGCCTGTGTCGTGAAAGTCCAAGCTGTGTGAATGTGAGAGAGTGAACTGAACGGAGAGTGGTGGGTATGCTTACAGCTGATGCAGGCGGAAGCCAAACTGTCCCTGTTGGAAGAGTGTCAGTGCTTGCAGAGCTGTAACGACAAGGGTACAGTTCGCTCCGAGGGCCAAGTGTGGGCGAGAGATAAATGTTCTCTGTGCAGGTGCCGGGTAGGTACCCCTATCAACCATGCACTTTACTGTCCGCTTCAGTGGGTGGCATTTCACACAACAGCAAACTGCTACACTTGCAATGAAAGATTTTCTCATCCCTTCTCCATTTTGTCAATAAGTGAATGTAGTAGATTTTCTCTTTGAATATGAAACAAGTTGGAGAAACTTATAACACTCAATGATGAAGCACATACACAAAAATGTAGTGTAAGCGGGGTAAGGACATCTCTAAGAAGATAATGCTCCAACCATATACAATTCTAAGTAATACAGCGGTGTGAAGTCACGCAAGACACTTGATGTGATTGTACTTCTCTTGGAAAATCTTCTCTGCAATACCTCAACGACTTTTCACAGATTGCAGGAGAAGACAGCTCAGTCTTCTCAGAGAGTGCAGGAGAAGACAGCTCAGTCTTCTCAGAGAGTGCAGGAGAAGACAGCTCAGTCCTCCCAGAGAGTGCAGGAGAAGACAGCTCAGTCCTCCCAGAGAGTGCAGGAGAAGACAACTGTCTGAAGTGGCCGATGAGGCATGGAGGTGTGTGTGGCACAGAGCTGTGTTAGGTAGTACAGTGGCCAGCTGAGCCTGGCAGAGCCCAACCCCATCCCAAGTCCCAGATTGCATGCTAGGTATGTTCATGGCATCCATACAACCGGGGACTGGGATAGCCTAGTGGTTAGAGCGTTGAGCTTGTGATTTCAGGATTAAGCCTCCGCTGAAACCCCCATCGAAGGGGAGTTTCCTCTGTGTTAGCATCAATACTGACTCCACTCTCCGAAAGTCCTTCAAATGAGACTATAAACCAAGGCCGCGTGTGCGAACGCACGCAGAACATCTTGCGCACATGTTAAACCCTTTCCGCCTTTCGGAAGAGTAGACCATTACATGCAGGGAGGAACAGATGACCGTACGCACAGGAGTTGTGGTTAGACACTCCAAAGTTTGAATACGGCTACCTTCATGGTGGGAAAACCGTCACATACGCAACATCTCAGCATAGGTGAACCTCGGAGATCTCGCTGAGGAACAACCCCCCCTCAAAAAAAAAAACCACCAAAAAAAACCCCAACACAAAGCAACAACAAAAAAACCTCACAAAAACAACAAAACCAAACCACCACCACCAACAACAAAACAACAACAACAAAACCTGAAGAAAGCAAAAAGCACAATGTGATAATTGTTAGGAAGTTCACACATTCTGTGAGGTGCTTTGCTATGATTTGGAATGCTGTGATATTAGGAGTTCCACACATACTGTGAGGTGCCTTGCTATGATTTGGAATGTTGTGATATTAGGAGTTCCACACATTCTGTGAGGTGCCTTGGTCTGATTTGGAATGTTTAGTGTGTGCAGGATTTAGCGCTTTCTTAGGCTGAAGCTGGCATTTTTGTTTGATGTATGTGCTATTATTAATCAGTTATGTGAATTTTCTGTTATACTACTGTCATTATGTCAAACATGTCTTCTGTATGGCTTCATATGTATTGATGTGTATTGCAGATAACTTCAATTCATACTCTATTTTAACATGTGCACATTACTTTTGCCCAGTAAGTGTATTCTTTCCTGCACCCTTGCAATAGAAACTCTTTGCATAGTCTCTTTAAATGGACAAATACGCATATTTTTTGCTTTTCGTGAATTTAATTATCTTCGGGTTACTGCGCGCACGCACACACACATACACACGCACCACACACACACACACACACACACCACCATCACACACACACACACACACACACCACCACACACACACACACACACACACGCACACACGCACCACACACGCACACACAGCACACACACACACACACACACACACACACACACATCACACTCTCCCACTCCACTCTCTCTCTCTCTCTCAGCTGACGCATTTACCAAGAATATTATAACACACACAAATCAGATGATGAACATAGCAGTCTGCAAACACTAAACAACAGGGAAAACAGTTTAAGGCAGGTTAAACAAATAAAGATAGGGGGGGTAGGTGAACTCAATAACCAAAATGGTACGCCGGAATAATTGTGGTTTAGAGAGAACTGTACAAATTATATCACTACGACATGGCTCTTGTCATGGAAGTGAAAGCTTTATCAGTAGTAGTCCTAACATCTTTCGTCCAAATATCCTTTCTTCTTTTCTGTGTTTTTTTTAAAATCCCAGGTGGACAAAACTGGTTGGTAGTGTGTATGTATCTTACCATGCATACTTTGCATTGCATGCCCCTGCCTGGCATTGAGCCTATGTAAGGTACACTGAGGTATCATCATCAGACAGCTACCGCCACTGCGGTTTCCTTTTGGCCCCCTGTCAGGGGAACAGGACGTTAGGAATGATGCTTTCTTTAGTTCACTCTGAGTTGAATGTGGGGTTTTTGTTTGTTGTTGTTGTTTTGCTTCTGTGACATAATGCTTGGGTGTGAGGAAGCAATACGGCACACGGAGAAAGAGAACAGAGGTGGAGAGAAAGCAGCAAGTTTTGATGTAGTAGGGACACCAGAAGTTGGGAGGGCGGTTTTTTTTAACCGTTTCTGTTGCTATCTGCTGTGAAGTTGGGGGTGGGGGAGCTTTTTAAAAAAAAAAAGCTTTGTTTTGTGCAGTTGGGAGGGCTTTTTATTGTAACCATTAGTATTGCTATCTACTGTTGGACAGTGTCAGAGCAATCACATGATAACAATAAGAATAACAATAAGCAGCCATTTGTGCTGTTTTTTCTTATCCCGGAGATCACTATTGGCTGTATTCACTTGACATAATGGAACTCGTATTTGAGTGTGATAATGTTGGTCATCACTCAAAGTACATCAGATTTTTTATTTGCAAAGACTTGTTTACCATTAATATTCCTTTTATTTACACTGAGGGAAATTGCGTCTATGTAGCTTTTAAAACATTGACTGAGTAGTATATTTTTGTTTTTACAAAAGATCATTATCCCACGTGTACACAAATTATAGTTAAATATATGTTGCATTTAGAAGTTTGGACATCACAAAATGGTCTTTGTCAGTTCAATGTGCGTTTGGGGGTGGGAAGGGATTTTGGTTTCTCTCTTTGAAAGAACTTTCCATTATGTAAATGCCTTTTAATTGATCTTTGTATTTTAAAGCATACAACAATATTACTATCACCACAACAATGTTTAGACATAGTTTTACTTAAATAATGGAAAAAAATAATGATATTGATAAAAGTTAGAACAGTAACTGATAACTGATACCATATAAGCAACACCACACTGTTAAGAATCAACTAGCAGAATTTGAACACTACCCGGTGCATAGCAATCGTAAGCTTTGAAATTCGTGTTGAGTAATGATTCTCTGTTACTCCTTCAATAGTTTTGAAAAAAGAGAGTGTTTATCTTGAAACGACCGAAGTCCTCACTTTATAAAAATCCTGATGGGGCAAAAAGACTTTTTTCAATTTAAGATAAAACAAATGTCAAGCACTGTTCGAGACAATGTCCAATTTGTGTTTCTCTTTGTTCAAAATGTAGCAACATGCATTCATAAAGTGGACACAGTTTTTACATTAAATTTAAGGCTTCAAAAGTAAGAATGAGACATTTGGATTATCATAATGACAAAACTCTGTAAAACCTAGCTGGTAGCATGGCCAAATCCCCAGTAGTTGATTGTACGTAGTGATGAAATGCATATCAGTTAGTGCTGCTAGCTTGTGTGTGTATCGGTGGAATGGAAAATCAACCTTGGATTTGCTTTGATTTCAATTTTGCATACACTTTGATGCAGTGGAGTTGATTACCAACCTACTATTGATTTTAAATAGACTGGTTTACTTTTTTCTGGCATTTGTATTCATTCATACATAATCAACGAAGACGTTGTCTTAAGTGTTCTTGTATTTAATTAAAGAGGAATGATGGAATAAGTTGCAATTTTCAAGTGAACAAATTTGTTAATCATGTTTAAATTGTTTTCTTTTTAAAAGCACAACATGTTGCAGAATTTGTGCAAAATGTGTGTTTGTGTCAAAATATCTGTAAAATTACCTGTTCATTTAATTTGACATGGTTTGACTTGACTTGACATGGTTTGACGACTTGGTTTGACTTTACTTGGTATGGTTTAAATTGATTGAATTGACTTGACATGGTTTGATGACTTGGTTTGACTTGACTTAGTATGGTTTGAATTGATTTAATTGACATGACATGGTTTGACTTGACATTGTGGTTTGAACTGAGATATGGTTTGATTTGATTAGAGATAGTTTGATTTGACTTGAGACATGGTGTGATTTGACTTGGTTTGACTTGACATGCTGTGTGTGGGTCAGAACGGTACGGTGGAGTGCAGGAGTGTGGAGTGTCTGCCGGCCGACTGCAAGCACCCTGTGTATCGGGACGGCGAGTGCTGCCCTGTTTGTTTGAGTGAGTAGTCCCAGTCCCCTTCCCCTTGTTGTTGTTGTTGTTGTTGGTGGTGGTGGTGGTGGGTGGTGGTGGTGGTGGTATTCTTCTTCTTCTTGTACTTCTTCTTGTACTTCTTGTTCTTGTTCTTGTTTCATCTTGTTCTTGTTGTTGTTGTTGTTGTCTTCTTCTTCTGTTTGTTCTTGTTCTTCTTGTTCTTGTTCTTGTTCTTCTTGTTCTTGTTCTTCTCTGTTCTTGTTGTTGTTGTTGTTGTTCTTCTTCTTCTTCTTCTTCTTTTTTCTTCTTCTTCTTTTTTCTTCTTCTTTTTCTTCTTCTTCTTCTTCTTCTTCTGTGTTCTTCTTCTTCTTGTTCTTCTTCTTGTTCTTCTTCTTGTTGTTCTTGTTGTTGTTGTTGTTGTTGTTGTTCTTCTTCTTCTTCTTCTTCTTCTTGTTCTTCTTCTTCTTCTTTTCTTCTTCCTCGATTTCTTGTTCTTGGTCTTGTTCTTCTTGTTCTCTTGTTCTTGGTCTTGTTGTTGTTGTTCTTCTTCTTCTACTTCTTCTTTTTACTTTTGATGTGTTCTTATCTTCTTGTTGTAGTAATGATGATTTTTGTTGTTATTGTTGCTGTCATCGTTGTCGGTTGTGGTATGTACATCTCCTCCTCCTTCTATTCTTCTCCTATTCTTCTCCTTTTCTACCGCCTTCTCTTTCTTGTTCGTCTACTTCTCTCTTCCTTATCTCCTTCTTCAAAGTTTCCTCCTCAACTCTTGTTCATACTAACGTTTTGTTCTTGTCTGTAAGTCTCTCTCTCTCTCTCTCTCTCTTCTCTCTCTCTCTCTCTCTCTCTCTCTTTCTCTTAGAATTAAGTTTGCTCGATACTGATGCAATCTGAAGATACACACTCCCTCTCTGTGTAAGCTCTGTGTGTGTTGATTTTTATTCTGTTATTTTATTTTATTCTCTTATTTCGAGGATAATGAAAGAAGCACTTATATGCTTTTTTTATCCAGTCGCCGTGTGTATGCGGTTTTGTAAATTTTGTCATCCGTTCCCTACTCTTCCAAAAAGCGGAACGGGTTTTAACGTGTGTGCAATTTGTTCTGCGTGCATCCGAAGGACTTTTGGGGAGAGTGGAGTCGGCACTGATGTTAACTCCAGAGGGAAATCCTCTTGAACGAGAATCGAACCTGGGTCAGCAGATCACGAATACACCACTCTAACCACCAGGCTGTCCTGTCCCCTGCGTGTGTGCGATTGGTGTGTGTGTGTGTGTGTGTGTGTGTGTGTGTGTGTGTGTGTGTGTGTGTGAGTGTGTGCGCGTGCGTCAATACATCACTCTATTCACCAGGCTATCCCGTCCCGTTGTGTGTGTGTGTGTGTGTGTGTGTGTGTAATGTGTGTGTGTGTGTGTGTGTGGTGTGTGTGTGTGTGTGTGTGTGTGTGCATATATACCTGAAAGACCTCTATCACCAGGTCGTTACTTAGAGGCGTGGCAAAAGTGACACACTTACCTGTCTCCTCTTCCTGTAATCAAGGGCCTCAACTCACGCCGCTTTAACTCAGGGAGAGAGGGGAGGAGGAGAGGGGGGCTGGGTGTTCAGCATTGTCCGCATTCCTTCCTCCTTACTCATTATCTTATCTCCCTCTGCCAGCACATCCATCATCACCTTGGGACCCTATGGTGCTGAGAAGTGTGTGTGTGTGTGAGTGTGTTGTGTGTGTGTGTGTATGTGTGTGTGTGTGTGTTGTGTTGTGTTGTGTGTGTGTGTGTGTGTGTGTGTGTTCTGTGTGTGTGTGTGGGTGTGTGTTGTGTGTGTGTTGTGTTTGTTTTGGTGTGTGTTCTGTGTGTGTGTGTGTGTGTGTGTTTGTTCTCTGTGTGTGTGTGTTGTGTGTTGTGTTGTATGTGTTTGTGTGTGTGTGTTGAATTGTGTTTGTTGTGTGTTGTTCTCTGTGTGTGTGTGTGTGTGTTGTGTTGTATTGTTTTGTGTGTTGTTGTGTGTGTGTGTGTGTGTGTGTGTGTGTGTGTGTTTTGTTGTGTGTGTGTTGTGTGTGTTGTGTTGTGTGTGGTGTTGTGTTGTGTGTTGGTTGTGTGTTGTTTGTTGTGTGTGTTTGTGTGTGTGTGTGTTTGTGTGTGTGTGTGTGTTGTGTGTGTGTGTTGTGTGTGTGTGTGAATTGATGTGTATATGTGTGTGTGTGTGTTGTAGTAGTGTGATGTGTGTGTGCTGGTAGTGTTTTTGTGTGTGTGTGTGTGGTGTTTGTGTGTTGTGGTTGTGATGTGTGTGTGTGTTGTGTGTGGTGAATCAGGTCACATGGACTTATTTTACACAACGAAATAAAGTTTTCATAACTCAATACAACGTAATATTTACTGGTCAGCGTGTCTGAAATGATGTGAAAGAAAACACCCTGTTGCATTCTATCTTATTCTAATAATATGTTTTCTCTTTTTTTCAAAACAGGTACAAATGTCATTAATTATTTCGGCTTGGTGATTATCTGTTACAATAATCTTGCTTAATTTGTCTATAACGTTCATTGACATTAGCATTAAGAGTTACCAATAGGTTTTCTCTTTGTTTGGTATATAAAATTCACTCATCCAGTAAATGAATCTCGTCTTCTATTTTGTTGCAGTATTGACAAGTTCTATTCTCTCTTGGTATATTCTTGTATCTTCCTTTCTCCATCATTAAATCGTGGCAACGTGTGCAAAACTCACAAAATATTTTCCTATGGTTTTTGTTTTCACAGTTAATCAGACATGGCTCCAGTCTATATTCTTTGGTCACGGAATTATAAAAGTTCAGTTTTGTAGAATTTTGTTTCTGCTTAATCCAAACCTCCTGCCACTCACCTTTCCTGAGTTAAAAAAGAGCCTTGCAGTCATGTGGCAAAACCTCAGCAGGTCCTGACCAAATTCATTACAGCTTGCTAAAACACCTCCCGGACAGTTGCCTTGGAAACCCTCCTGAAAGTGTATAATCATATTTGGACGACTGGGAATTTTCCTCCGTTGTGGCAGAGGGCTTGTGTCATTCCCATCCTGAAACCCGGTAAGGATCTCAAAGACCCCAGCAACTACAGACCCATAGCACTGACCAGCTGTGAATGTAAATTGCCGGAAAATATGGTAAACTACCGTCTGGTGTAGCATCTGGAAACGAAGGGCAAAGGAACAATGTGGCTTCTGCAAGAATCGTTGCACCATGGACCATCTGGTCCACCTGGAGACGACAGTTCGTTTGCCTTTATTTATAAGCAGCCTGTTGTCGCCGTCTCTTTTTGACTTGGAAAAGGCTGAAGATACAGCTAGGTGGTGCGGCATCCTGAAGGATCTGCGGGGTTTCGTGGTCGTCTGCCGTTGTTCTTGGACAAGTTCCAGGAGAAGAGGCGGTTTGAGGTGCGGGTTGGCTTTGTCACTCTTTTTGTGGATGATTTGGTTCTGTGCACCACAGGCAGTCCTTGTGTAGGGGGTCAGAAACAGTTACAACTGTGTGTTGACAAGGTGCTGGAATGGGAGGAGGACAATGGAGTCAGGTTTTCTGCCATGAAGACGAAGTGCATCCCTTCACCAACAAGTTCAGAGAGCACTTCCCCAACCCCGTCATTCGCTTGGGAAAATCCACCATCCCGGCGATGTTGAGGCCGAAATTCCTAGGGGTGGTTTATCATCAGAGGTGGAACTTCAAAAGTCACATCCAACAGCTGTCAGCAAGCCCCGAACCTCCTGTGGGTGATCGGCCATACTGACTGGGGAGCAGACCACAGGACACTGCTGCATGTTTGTAGGACGCTGGTGCTCTCCAAGTTAGATTGTGGTCGTCAGGTCTATGGACTGGTGAGGCCTCCTTACATGAAGTGTCTAGACCCCATTCACCACCAGGGGCTCATAATTTGTTTGGGTGCTTTTTGGACAACACCAGTGTATAGCTTATACGTGGAAGCGAGAGAACCCTCTTGAAGAACCACTGCCTGAAGCTGACTCTGATCTACGACATGAAACTGTATTCGAAGTACAGCAACCCAGCGTACGACTGTGTTTTCAACCCCTGGTTTCAGGCCAAGTTTGAGAAATCTTCTTCTGCCACCCCTCCCTTGGGGATTCGGATCCGGTGGCCCGCTTTGATCTGGCTGCTTCATATAGGAAGGATGTGACCAGCTCCACAGCTTACAAGGTCTTTTTCCAAGAGTTGTGTCAGTCTTACCCATCCTATACAAGCATTTTCACAGATGGCTCCAAGTCCGAGGAAGGGGTGGCCTGCACCGCCTACTGTCCCACCATCAAGGGATCTGCACTTTCCGAGCACTTGTCTTAGGACAGCTCAGTGTACACGGCCAAACTTAGTGCTCTTGTTTTGTGCCTGAAATTGATTCGGCGTTCTGGAGGGAAAAGCTTCTTGGTATGTGCGGATTCACTCTCAGCTCTGGAGGCTATCGCTTGTAGGAACATCAATCATCCTGAGCTTCAGGAGTTCTACCGGTTGACCGACTCGCCAGGGTGCCACAGAGAAGGACATTTCTAGGTCTACCGTACCATACACGGATTTGAAACCTAAAAGCGAACATAAGGCCCAGTCCCTCTGGCAGGAGGAATGGAATGCTCAGACGGACAACACACTTTTCCACATTCGCCCCAACCTGAAAGAAGTTCTCCCTCTTGTGTGTCAAAAACCGAAGGGAAGCAACAGTGCTCACCAGGCTACACACGGGTCATTCTCACATCACCTACGTTCATTTGCTTAAAGGAGAGGGAACCCCATGGTGTGTGACCTGTGATGTGCGGGTAACCACCAAGCATCTGCTTCTGGAGTGTCGAGATGTGCCCTGGGACAAGCATTTTACTGCAGACTTCCTGAAGATTCTTCTTCGGGATATTCCACCCGACACCATTTTTAACTTCCTGAGAGAATTGGCCTTTTCCCGTTTGAAATGATGAGTTAAAGTGTTACAATTGGTAGCTAAGAACAAGGTCGTTTTAAGGAATCTGGTTTTGGTTTTATCTCATTTTATGTGTGGTTGATGTGGTTTTCCCTCAACGCGGCACCCGTCCTGGGTTGACCCTTATGGTTGGCCAGGGCGTTGCTACAAGAGAGCGACAGTAGAGTTGGTTTTATACCCTGCTTTAATCTGTATATAGCTGCACAGTTTTAACCTGAGGTTTAAAAGTTGTCGAGGTGACACCCCGGATAATTATATTCTCTGTGGTCGATGGGCCTATAAACAAAAGGATTGGATTGGATTGAACCTCTTTCTGCCTCTCTCTCTCTACCTCTGGACGGGATAGCGTTGTGGTTAGAACATTCCGCTCGCAATCTGACGACCCGGGTTCGATTCCCGTTCAAGGGGATATTTTCCCTTGGAGTTAACATCAGTGCCGACTCCACTCTCCCCAAAAGTCTTTCGAATGAGACTATAAACCGAGGTCCCGTGTGCGAACGCACGCAGAATATCTTGCGCACACTATAAAACCCGTTCCGCTTTTCAAAAGTGTAGGCCATTGTGTGCCGGTGGGAGCGGATGACAACATTTACAAAACTGCATGCGCACGGGGACTAGATGTAAAAAGCACACAGGTGCTTATTCCATTATCCTCGATATAAAAGAATAAAATAAATAAATAAAATAAAATACCTCTGTACCCCTCTATGCCTCTCTTTATACATCTCTGCCTCTCTTACGTCGCTCTGCTTCTCTCTGTACCTCTCTCTCTGTACCTCTCTCTCTGTACCTCTCTCTGTGTACCTCTCTCTCTGAACCTCTCTCTGTACCTCTCTCTGTACCTCTCTCTCTGTACCTCTCTCTGTACCTCTCTCTCTGCTTCTCTCTGTACCTCTCTCTCTGTACCTCTCTCTGTACCTCTCTCTCTGTACCTCTCTCTGTACCTCTCTCTCTGTACCTCTCTCTCTGTACCTCTCTCTGTACCTCTCTCGCTGTACCTCTCTCTGTACCTCTCTCTCTGTACCTCTCTCTCTGTGTACCTCTCTCTCTGTACCTCTCTCTCTCTGTACCTCACTCTCTGTACCCCTCTATCTGTACCTCACTCTCTGTACCCCTCTATCTGTACCTCTCTCTCTGTACCTCTCTCTCTCTGTACCTCACTCTCTGTAACCCTCTCTCTGTACCTCTCTCTATGTACCTCTCTCTGTACCTCTCCTCTGTTCTCTTTGTACCTCTCTCTCTGTACCTCTCTCTCTGTACCTCTCTCTCTCTGTACCTCTCTCTCTGCTTCTCTCTGTACCTCTCTCTCTGTACCTCTCTCTGTACCTCTCTCTCTGTACCTCTCTCTGTACCTCTCTCTCTGTACCTCCTCTCTGTACCTCTCTCTCTGTACCTCTCTCTCTGTACCTCCTCTCTGTACCTCTCTCTGTACCTCTCTCTCTGTACCCTCTCTCTGTACCTCCTCTCTGTCTCCTCTGTACCTCCTCTCTGTACCTCTCTCTGTACCTCTCTCTTCTCTCTGTACCTCTCTCTGTACCTCTCTCTGCTCCTCTGTACCTCTCTGTACCTCTCTACTGCTTCTCTCTGTACCCTCTCTCTGTACCTCTCTCTGCTTCTCTCTGTACCCCTCTCTGTACCTCTCTCTGCTTCTCTCTGTACCCCTCTCTGTACCTCTCTCTGCTTCTCTCTGTACCCCTCTCTGTACCTCTCTCCTCTCCCCTTGTACCTCTCTCTGCTTCTCTCTGTACCCTCTTGCCCTTCTCTCTTGTACCTCTCTCTTACCTCTCTCTGTACCCTCTCCCTCTCTTACCTCTTCTCTTGACCCCTCTGTACCTCTCTCTATACCTCTCTCTGTACCTCTCTCTCTTCTGTACCCCTCTCTGCCTCTCTCTGTACCTCTCTCTGCCTCTCTCTGTACCCCCTCTCTGTACCTCCCCCTCCCCTCCCCCTGCTTCTCTCTGTACCCCTCTCTGTACCTCTCTCTGCCTCTCTCTGTACCCCTCTCTGTACCTCTCTCTGCTTCTCTCTGTACCCTCTCTTACCTCTCTCTGCTCTTACCCCTCTCTGTACCTCTCTCTGCTTCTCTCTGTACCTCTCTCTATACCTCTCTCTGTACCCCTCTCTGTACCTCTCTCTGCTTCTCTCTGTACCTCTCTCTATACCTCTCTTCCCTCTGTACCTCTCTCTTGCCTCTCTCTGCTCTGTCTGTCTGCCCTCTCTCTCTCTGCTTCTCTCTGTACCTCTCTTTGCCTCTCTTTTCCTCTCTTTGTTTCTCTCTCCCTCTCTCTCTTTCCCCCTCCCTCTCCTTCACTCATTTCCCGCTCTCTCTCTCCATCTCTCTCTCTGTCTCCCTCCCTCCCTCTCTCTCTGTTCCTCCCTCCCCCCCTCCCCGCTGTCTCTCTCCCCTTTCTCTCACTCTCTCTCTCCCTCTCTCTCTAAAACACGCGCACTCCCCCCCTCTCTCTCACACCCCTCTCTCTAAAACATGCACACTCCCTCTCCCGCTCCCTCTCTCTCTAACAAACACACACCTTTCCCTTTCTCTCTCCCCACTCTCTCTTTCCATCTCTCTCTCTAAACACACACTCTTTCACTCTCTTTCCTTCTCTGTCCGTCTCCCCCCCCCCCCCCCCCCCCCTCCACACACACACACTTAAAAGACGCCATCATCCTGAAAAAAAAAGCCTTGAAAACCACATTTGCAGGGACTATTCATGTTGATGGAGCCTTGTTGTGGACTAAAGTAATCGGAACCACAGAGAATCCACTCTTCTTCTGTTGAAGTATACAAAATGGCGTGGGTTGTGCAGCAACCAGCCACTGGTCAATCCTGTCACCCAGCCTCAGGTGTTTCGTCATCTTTATGTAGCACGGTAGAACCTCCATTGCTTACGCTTGATGGAACACTATCGGAATACATTACTTTCAGATCAGCAATCAGTCTCTCAAACCACCTCCTGAAAAGAAAAGTACAGCTTGTGTAAGAGCAGCAAGCAGCAGCAGCAGCAGGCAGACACTTCACCTACAGTTGATTTCCATGTGCCCCCTTCCTCCACTCCCCCCCCCCCCCCCCTCCTCCCTCCCTCCTTTGTCAGCGGGTAAAGACCAGACGTGGAGTAGTAGTTAGTAGCCAGCAGCAGAAGCAGACCGATGAGTGGGGATCTCTCTCTCAAGCTGTGGCGATAATGAAACTCTCAGAATAACTTCACCGCTGATATAGCTGCAGCCATATTCTGCGGAGTGTCTTGTCTTGTGGCGGGGTCAAGGACCACCACCTGTGGCCTCCAGTCCCCCATCCTCAGACAGAGTGCAATCAACTGGCTGTACCGCCAGACATGAAAGAACATACCCCCTTGCGCGCTGGACTTAGTTTTGGCAAGGAGGAGGAAAGCCAGTTGACATCCTGCTTTTGTGGTAATGATGATGATGATGTCGTATGTCCTGTGGCGTCATTCACAATTCTGCTTAAAGACTCGAGAAACAGTGGGAAGGGGAAGGAGCGGGAAGAAGAAGGAGGAGGGAGTGTTGCTCCATGGAAGGTTGGAGTGAGAGAGAGAGAGCAGGCAGGTGGTGGAACAGTTCCTGGAGTCTGCCAGTGACCTTCAGCAAGGAAGTTGTCCAGTCATTTTTCTTTTCTTTTTTTTCATTTTATTTTTCATTTTATACCACTTTATGTCACGAGATTTCTCTGCGTGAAATTCGGGCTGCTCTCCCCGGGGAGAGCACGTCGCCACAAGAGCAGCGCCACCCTTTTTTTTTTTTTTTATAGTCTGCAACTGTATTTGTTTCCCTAACAGAGTGGCTTTTTTTAAAAGAATTTTGCCAGGGACAACTCTCTTGTTGCCGTGGGTTCTTTTACGTGCGCTGCATAATTTTGTATAACACACGGGACCTCGGTTTATCGTCTCATCCGAAAGACTAGCGCCCAGACCACCACTCATGGTCTAATGGATGGGGGAAAATTTTCGGGCCCAGACGGGATACGAACCACCGCACACACCCGACCCGGACTTTTCGCTTTCTAGACAGGCGCGTTACCTCTAGACCACCGATCCACTGCAGGATTCGTCATCAAAGACCTTGCTTCCCTCTACTATGCTTCCTCCTATCCAACCCTCGTCCCAGCCCTCCTCCACTGCCTCCCCCTCCCCTACTTCCCAACTAAGCCAGACACTATCTACAGTTAAGACACTGGGCACCTCCAATATAGCTTCAACCCTGACCCTGACCCTGTCTTCAGGTTAAATGACGGCATGTGCTAAATGCCCGTTTCTGTCTTTCTTTCCGCCAGCCCCTGTTCTCCGCAGATAGCTAGTTGCCACCCTCGTGGTTCTGGCTGCGAGGAGGAGGAGGAGGAGACTATATCTCGTTAAACTAAAGTTCACTGACACTGCTCTCTCTCTCTGTCTTTGTCTCTGTCTCTGTCTCTGTCTCTCTCTCTCTCTCTCGCTTTCTCCCCCCCCCCCCCCCCCTCTCCCTCTCTCTCTCGCTTTCTCTCTCTCTCTCTCTCTCTCTCTCTCTCTCTCTCTCTCTCTCCTCTCTCTCTCTCTCTCTCTCTCTCTCTCTCTCTCCCCCTCCCTCCCTCCTCTCTCTCTCTCTCTCACCCCCCCCCCCCCCCCACACACACACACCAAAGCACTTAGGGCTTCTTGGTTGATTCGTGTGTGGCCAGGCCGTCATCATGACACAGTCATTAGTATCGCCAGGAGAGTGAATTCCAGTCTGGACTGTTAATTGAGGTCTGGACTGGGAGGTCTGTCTTGGAACTTTTTTCCTTCTGGTTTTATGGCCCCTTCTCTCAGCGCCAAGGTCAAGCTACTGCATGCACTGGTCATGTCCACATACCTGAGTGCATGCGAATCCTGGACACTGAATGCAGATCTACAAAGGAGGATCTAAACTTTGGAGATTAGATGCCTTAGAAGACTCCTTGGCATTTCATACACGAACCACATCACCAACGGACCACATCACCAACGAAATCCGATAAACCATCACCCAACAAGTAAAGCACTATGAAGACCTGCTGACCACAGTCAAGAAAAGAAAGCTCAGATGGTATGATATGATCATGCGGCTCTCCAAGACCACACTACAGGGAACAGTGCAGGGGAAGAGAAGGCGAGGCAGGCCGAGGAAGAAATGAGCAGACAACATCACTGAATGGACCGGGAAGAGCTTCTCCACAACCCAGGCACTTGCCCACAACCGCCGCAAATTGGAGCCAACCGGTGCAACGTTCATCACAGTGCCCTTACGACCCCGGAGGGGGTTACGGGAGCCGATGAGATGATGTTACACCTCCTTCCCCTTGTCTGTCTTTTGCCATGCTTCTGCAAGAGTGGTGGTGGGGGTGTCATTGTTTTTATGACTGTCACTAGTGTCAGTATACCTGATTCTTTTAGGGGCACTACAGCATAATCAGAACTACGTCAATGAACATCGAAGTAAAGGTAACAACGAGCTGATAATGGTGATGGTTGTGGTGGTGGTGGGTGGTGGTGGTGGTGATGATGATGATGATGATGATGATGATAATGATGATGATGATGATGAGGAGGAGGAGGAGGAGAAGGAGGAGGAGAAGGAGGAGGAGGAGGAGGAGGATAGAAATAGTGGTGATTAAGGTTAATCACGAGAGTGATGCTGGTTATTGTGATTCTGATGACGACGGAGATGATGATAATAGGGGTGGTGGTGGTGGTGGTGGTGGTGGTGCTGATGGTGGTGAGACTATAACGACTGCGATGATATTGACGATGATATCGACAACGACGGTGATAACAACCTGTGATGACTATTCCAGTTTTGGACATGGTTGATGGTTGTGGCTGACCCTTTTGCTAGAACTGTTGATTGTCAGCGCTGCTTCCCTTTATATAATGATCATCATGCTGAATACAGTGTGGTCGTGGTCTTCCTATTCACTTTTTTAAATGTTGTTTTCTTTTGTCTTGTTGCAGCCAACTGTTACAACAGCGGGAAATATTACGACCATGGGGAAACAATCAGTCCACGTATATGTGTGACGTGTACCTGTGATGTGAGTACTGACGTTATTTTACCGTCCTCTTTCTGCCTATTTTGTTCTACCACACTACATGTCTTTCCTTTACCCTCTGTCTCTGTGTCTGCTGTTCAGCATGATAAACTATTGCATTGTATGTCAATGAGTGAAAGGCAAGTTCCATGCTTCTCTCTAAGCTGTGTGCGGGTCATTGAAGTCATGTGTACGGGCAAATCTCGAATCAATCGAAATATTTGACTGGCCTATGGGAGTATGTGAAGGCTATGTTCTCAGCCCAATCCTGTTGACATTATTTATACACCAGTTAGCTGACTTAATGAGTGAAAACGGTAAACATGGGGTACAATCATTTCCAGATATCATTGATATATTCGTCCTATTATTTGCAGATGATGTGGCATTGATATCAACACCAGGTGCTCATTAGAATCAATTGAATATTTTACGAACTTGTTGGGATCCTTAAACATTGATAAAACAAAGAAAGTACTAAACAGTTACTGTTATGTAGGATTTGAATTTACAATGATGATTAGTGCTTAAATTGTACTCCGCATTTAACTACAACATGCAAAAAGACAATGGTTAAGCTTAAAAGAGTCTTTCAAAAATATAAAGAATTGACAGCAAACACTTAATTCAAAATTGTCGATACAAAAATAAACCAGTTGTGTTGTATGCTGCAGAAATATGGGGAATAAACAGGTTAGGACACAGAAAAAGTGCACATGTGTGCATGTAAAAGGTTTCTAGGAGTGCCAACCAAGACACCAAATAAAATGGTATAATTATGGGGATTTGGGTAGGTATCCACTCTATGTAAGTTCATACGTTACCTGCCTAAGATATTGGTTTAGATTATTTGAAATGAATACAGAAATTGTTACTATACAAGGCATATCAAATATTACTACAATTAGATAGTAGTGGGAAGCAATGATGGGTATACAAAATAATAGAAGTATAAGGTATGACTGGTTTTAATATTGTTTGGTGACAGCAGTGTGATGGGGGATGCAAACACTTTTCTACATAATTTATGTTTAAACAGAGGCTTGTGGATATGTTTATTCAAGAATGGACGGGCACTCTCAGAGAACGTGACATATATCAACCTTACACATCATTTAAGACCTTTTTTTGAAAAAGAACGATTATATATATATATATATATATATATATATATATATATGTATATATATATATATATATATATATATTATATATATATATATATATATATATATATATATATATACTAGATATGGGTTATATTGCTTCCGGGTTGCCATTTCTCATGTTAGATTCAACGTTCTCGGACTGAACAACACTGTTCATTGCTACAAGGAATTTAACGATGATAAAGCGTGTCCATTTTGTAAAAGCCATATCAAAAATGAAAAACACTTTTTGTTTGCCTGTCCCATGTATGATGACCTGAGGCTTAAATTTCTAAAGGAATCGAATGGACTTCCTCTGCATGTTTTGCTAAGAGCCACAAATCCTGTCCATAGACATAATTGATAAAAGTATGTGTTCCATGCAATCAACAGACGGAAGAAAATATTTTTTGAAAGTAACCTTATCGTGATCTGTACTTTTAAAAAAAAACACCTTTTATTTTTCGAGGATAATGGAATAAAGTGCTTTTTAATCTAGTCCCCGTTTGTATGCAGTTTTGTAAATTTTGTCATCCGTTCTCACCGGCACAGAATGGCATACTCTTCCGAAAAGCGGCACGGGTTTTAACGTGTGCGCAATGTGTTCTGGCACGTTCGCACACGGGACCTCGGTTTATAGTCTCATCCGAAGGGCTTTTAGGGGAAGTGGAGTCGGCACTGATGTTAACTCCAGCAGAGGAGAAATCCTCCTGAACGAGATTCAAACCTGGGTCAGCAGATCACGAGCGCATCACTCTAACCAGTGGGCTATCCCGTCCCATCTTCTGTGTCAGCTGCCTACCTATGTGCCTAGCACGGAACGAGGGTATCCACATGTTTTTTTCTTCTTTTTTATGCAAAATCAGCAAACACCTCGGACAGAAATGTGCAGGGTTTATGTAGGGTTAATTACAGTGTTAGTGTGGTTTTCATATCAGTATCTTTGCCGTCATAACTACCTCAACATTAACTTAATGTGACATGTACTTGACAAATATTTTCTTATAGTCTTATAGCGGTTGTTTTGGTTTGCCATAATTTTAAAGTACTGTTATATTTTTCATCTTGCTTTATTTTCAAGAAAGCTTGGTGCATCCGTGTGTAGCAAAATGCCAGTATGCAGGGAATAGTGTGTAGTATAGAATGTTAACAGTTTTGCATCCAAGAACAAAATAAAACAAAAATAGGGAAGAAAGGCATGATTGTTTGCAAATGTTGTTTTGTAGTGAATAAACAGAAAGAAGGAAAAAATACTTAAGTATTGAGATGAAAGTCTATTATCACAGAACAGGAACAAAAAAGTCCTTTTAAATGTAATAGAAGTAAGCATAAGGTATACAACAGCTTTCTCCTTGTTTCTTATGGACTCATAATCTGGATGCTGACAATATTAGGGAAGAAAAAAATTAGGCAAAATTGAAGTTGATTTGCACCTTAGAATGTTTTGTTGTTTTTTTAAGGGGGGGGGGGGAGGGGGGGGGAGGGGTGGGGGGGAGACATCAGAGACCTCAACTCCTCGAGGGTCCAGCATATTATTTTTTTAATTGATGGCGGTGCCTATCTCTTCCTCGCTGCTTTACCTCCCCTGATCTTAAAGAGGGCAGGTACCCATTTACAGTTGGGTGAACTGGGAGACTGTGATGAAGCCAAGGTGCGCAAACGGTCACCCATCCACTTGGCTCGGGGAAAACGAGTGCTCTGACCACTGCTACGTAAACGGAAAAATCATGAATATGTACCAAATGTTGATTACTGTGTAATATGTACTACCTTACCATTTTTTTCTTGATGCTTTCCCAGATCTCTTTTGCATTGTATCGTGGCCCAAGGCCAATGTGCAATTGAACCATTTCAGAATTCTCTCTCTCTCTCTCTCTCTCTCTCTCTCTCTCTCCTAAAAGAGAGAAAAATGTTGATGTGTGGTTTGACTATGAATGTGAAAAAAAGGAAAAAAGCTGTGAAAAGACTGTTGAATTTTTTTTCAAAGAGCTAAAACCAAAAATAGAGAATTTTGAAAGACCTATATACGAGAGAACGATCTGAATATGAACAATTAAAAAGGCCAAAGAAACATGAATTTGAAGAAATAAAAATCAAAAAGCTTGAGGATTCTATAAATGACTCAAGACTGTTTTGGTCATTGATCAGGACAGTAAACAGAAGAACCACTATTTACAATGAAATAACTTTAAATCAGTGGTATGATCATTTCCATGCTGTCTGTCAGAGCTTTGGCGTCAGGGCAGAAAGTGAGCCTAATTTGGACTTAGAGCCAACTCAAAGTGAGGAGTCGTTATTCATTGAACCAACTGATAAAAGGGAAGTAACTGACAGCATTAAAAGGCTTAGAAATCGCAGAAGTGCTGGACCCTATACGTGTGTATGGCCCTGAAAGGTGTGTAGAGTCTGTGATAGCATGTGTGCGTGACAAGTATAATTATGTATTCAGATGTTTTTAAATGCCCCAGGGGAGTTAAGCAAGGGTGTCTTCTTAGTTCCCTGCCGTTCTCGTTCTTCATTAATGAGTTAGCTATAGAATTAACAAAGAAAGGAAGACACGGCATACAATTAATCCCAGGAGGTGTAGAAGTATTCCTGTTACTATTTGCAGATGACACTATACTGTCAGATACTATTTTAGGGCTGAAAAACCAGTTAAATTCTTTAAAATATTAAGCTGATAGGTTAAATCTGTCTGTTAACATAGAAAAGAAAAAATGTAATAGTTTTTCGAAAGGGAGGTCATCTTTCAGTGTGAGGGAAGTGGTTTATGGTAATACTGAAATTATAAAGTAACAAACTTTTATAAATATTTAGGCTTTACCTTTACAACAAAATTAAGTTTTCAAAAAGCATGGAGTAAAAGTTGCCAAAAAGGGAAAAGGGGAACTATGGGAATTTTAAGGTCTTTAAGGAAACTAAACTGCACTGATCTTTTAATTTTCTGGAAGCTTTTTCATTCTCAAATCGAGCCTATGCTAATGTATGGAGCAGATATTTGGGGATTAGTTGTTAATAATGAAATGGAAAAAAGTGCACACCTATGCAATGAAACGATTCCTTTCATTACCATTACACTCATCTAACAAAATGTTATATGGTGAAACTGGCCGCTACCCTCTATTTATAAGATCTCAAGTGAAGTGTATTAAGTATTTAAGTATTGGTTAAAATTAACTCAACTTCCTATGTCAAAATTGTGCAGACAAGCGTATGAGATGCTGTTGATCCAAATAGAAACAGGGAAACAGAACTAGGTATTTTTGGTTAAGCAATTACTAACAACGCATGAATATGGCATTGTGTGGATGTACCAGTGAGTTGGATTTGAGCAAGGATTTTTGTGGGAATTTAAAGACAGAATGATAGCTTCCTACAACAAGACTGGCATGCTTGCATAGAAGAATCAGAAAAATATAACTGGTACTCTTCCTTTAAAAGTGTTTTTCAAACAGATAAAGTATGTTACAGTCGTAACACAGAAATGGCATAGGAGTAATCTTGCTTGATTCAGATTAAGATTTTTAGGCCTAAATGCCTGCAAAACATGGTTTTCCACTGACACATCTGCACAGTCCCCATGCCCCGTGTGTGGCTCGCAGACTGAAGATGAAATGGAATTTTTGTTTGATTGTAATTCGTACGATGATATCCGTCAGAAATGCCTCATATCATATTCAATGAAGATATCTCAAGAATGAGAGATATCATTAACATTCTCTTGATTGAAGATGAATAATTTATAAAATCACTCGCAAAATTTATCTCCCTAGCTTGGGACAGCAGAAGAAAGAAAACTGCCGTTAAATGATATACCTTTTCAATGTAACACTATTTTGTTTTCCATATTAATTTTGTGGAATATGAACTCCCTTGGCTAAATTGCCTTATTTGAATGTGAGGGTCAGGTGGTCCGTTTGTCCTACACTGTTGACACAGGTGTGTGTGTGTGTGTGTGTGCAAGCTGGTGATAACAATTAATGTATGATAACAATTAATGTATTCCGTTGAATGTAGCTATTGGAGATTCCTTTTCCTCTCTCTTGGTTTTCATTATTTACTTGTTGCAAAAAGCATATTGTTTCAATTGTGTTCACACTGTTCTCCTCGCCAAAAAAGACTGTATTGTTAATGGCAATAAATTATTTTCAATGTTTTCTATCTGTCTATCTATCTGTCTGTCTGTCTGTCTATCTCATCTCCACATCACCTTTTGTCCCCCTACTGTCTTCTCTGTTTCATCCTCTCGTCCTCACTTCTTCGCTCCCTCACTTCCAGCTCTCCCATTCTCTTTTCATTCTCCCTCTCCTTTCCTATTCCCACTCTCTACCCCCTCCCTCTCTCCTCTCCTCTCTCTCTCTCTCCTCTCTCTGTCACACATATACATACACACACACGTGCGCGCGCGTACACGCCCATACCCATTCCCAGTACAATTATTGTGATGAGAAGATAAGCTATGTAAGCTGGGTGTGTTTGGGGTGATTTTTTTCCTTTCCCTTCTTTTCTTTGTTTTTAACATACTTTTTTTCGTTCTTGTTTTTGAACATTTTGTTTTTAGTCTGTCCTAAAGCCCGTGTCTAAACGCAGAACCCACTGCTATTTCAGTCTCTATTTTCCTAACAAAAAGAAAGAACAGAAGAACACTAGACTAGTGAAGGGGGAAAACTACACTCCTTCAGGGGAGAAAAACTGCCCAGCCATGCAAGAGCCGAGTCTGTCTGTAGTCCACCACAGCGGCAAAGGCCCCCGAGCGGTAGCAATTATGCTGGGTGGGTGAAGACTTTGAGTAGCAGCAGCAGCAGCAGCAGCAGCCGGAAAAGATTGGGCACCAACATACGCGGGTGTCCTGTTGAACTTTTCCCGTGCCTGAATGGCCAAGTGTTGGTGGTGCATCTCCCCTGTGCTCCGTCAGGGAATCCAGGAGGCTACTCCCATTCGCCTCGCTGATTCGTTACAAGTTCTTAGGGTTAGGCGGGTGTGTGTGTGCGTGCGTTCGTGCGTACGTGCGTGTGTGTGTGTGCGTGTGTGTGTGTGTTCTTGCGTACGTACGTGCGGCAGTGTGTGTGTGCGTGCGTGTGTGTGTGTGTGTGTGTGTTGTGTGTTGTGTGTGTGTGTGTGTGTGTGCGTGTGTGCGTGCGCGCGTAAGTGAATGAATTATATGTGTGTGACGTACATATAAGAATGTACGCATGTTCCTGTGTCTGTCTTTTTCTCAGTTTATCTGCCTGCCTATTTCTCCCTCTGTCTGTGTGTCTGTCTTTATCTGTCTGTCTGCCTGTGCCTCTGCTCTGTTTGTCTGTCTATCTGTCTCTGTCTCTCTGTCTGTATCTCTGTCTGTCTGTCTCTCTATCTATCTCTCTCTCTCTCTCTCTCTCTCTCTCTCTCCCTTGCACTATGTCTATTTAAATACATTCACTGCCCCTTCTTAGTGTATACATGTTAACGTTAAGCAAGTTAAACAGTATGCAGGTAGGTACACAGACAAAGACAGACAGGTAAACAAACATACACTTACACCCTGGCTAACTGTGCTGCTTATGTTGATTTGTCGATGTTACTTCTGTTCATTCAAAGTGATATCAGACGGTGGGAAGAGTAGGGAAGGGGGACTTAAGTTGATGGATGTGTGCAGTGCAATGGATATCTATTCCTAAATATAACGTAGACAGTACACAGAAGAGGGTTAAACAATGATCACAACAAATGAATACATGAAAAATGCTAAACGTAACTTATGATATAACCATAACAAATGTTCTATAGGACTGTTCATCAAAGATTTTGTTATGCAAAATGTTAAATCCAAATTTGTAATACCTTATCCAAGGATTTTTCAGAAGAGGATGGTAAGAAAGGTTTTAGACTTAAACATTCAAAAATTATATGGATACTAGTAATACTCCCACCACATAAGCATTTTGTATTTTTCTTATATTTTGTGATAATCGCATTAAGCTTTATCTGAGTAAATAAAATACTAGCCTTTCTTGTTGTGACAAAACTTGTATAGGCCTCCGAGTGAGCAATATTCCTTAAAACAGGGACAGGGGATAAAGATCTATCTGAAAGGTGTTCCTTTGGATAATAAGCTTTTGGGGCCCTGCTCCACGATGTCTCTTCTAGTAAATGATAGCCCTCTTGTAAAGATAATGGAATATGTAGTTCTCCAGAATCCATAATCTTAACCACATCATTGTCATTCCAAATAACAATCTTAACCACTTCAGTGTCATTCAAACTAACAATCTTAACCACTTCAGTATCATTCCAAATAACAATCTTAACCACTTCAGTATCATTCCAAATAACAATCTTAACCACTTCAGTGTCATTCCAAATAACAATCTTAACCACTTCAGTATCATTTCAAATAACAATCTTAACCACTTCAGTGTCATTCCAAATAACAATCTTAACCACTTCAGTATCATTCCAAATAACAATCTTAACCACTTCAGTGTCATTCCAATAACAATCTTAACCACTTCAGTATCATTCCAAATAACAATCTTAACCACTTCAGTGTCATTCCTTAAAACAATCAACCACTTCAGTGTCATTTCTTAAAACAATCTTAACCACTTCAGTGTCATTCCTTATAACAATCAACCACTTCAGTATCATTCCAAATAACAATCTTAACCACTTCAGTGTCATTTCTTAAAATAGTTCTAACCACATCATTGTCATTCAAACTAACAATCTTAACCACATCCGTGTCATTCCATTGAACTCTTGTGACAGTATTGTTGATAGTATTGTTGTCACTATTGTTGTCACTATTGTTGTCACTATTGTCAGCATTGTTCCTCACACTATGCTCACATTTATTTATTTTTTTATTTTTTTATCCTTTTATATCGAGGATAATAGAATAAGCACTCATGTGTTTTTTTACATCCAGTCCCCGTGTGTATGCGGTTTTGTAAATTGTGTCATCTGTTTCCACCGGCACACAATGGCCTACTCTTCCGAAAAGCGGAACAGGATTTAACGTATGCGCAAGATGTTCTGCATGCGTTCGAACACAGGGCCTCGGTTTATAGTCTCATCCGAAGGACATTAAACTACGTAGTAAGCCTTACCCTGCGTATCTCTCTTTTCATCATCCTCTGTACAAGTTACAAGATAATCGGTCATTCCATGCTCATCTCTCCTTTCCCCTCTGCCATTGCTTGTCTGGAGGAGAAGCCACAATCCAGCTAACCTTAGCTTCCACAACAAGTCACTTCTGCCCTAGTGGGATTGCTCTGAAGTAAACAGTCTTTGTTGGTGATGACGAAATGACCTGTCAAGCAGTCATGAGAAGATTAACAAGGATCATAATCTCAGGATGGTTTGTGTTCCTACACTGACGACACCCCTCACCCCTAACCCCTGTCTATATTATAATACAGAGTTAAGGTAAGGATTCCCTAACCTAAGGTCTAGGGGAGCGAGCGTAAAGGACCTCACTTCTTGGGCAGCATATGAGGGCGGCGCCATCTCCCTCGCTGCTTACCCCCTGACCCTATAAGAGGAGTACCCATTTTACGCTGAGATGAACATGGGGGGAAACTGTTTTAACTGAGGCCAAGGCGCGCTAGTACAGAGGTTAGCAGATGACAAATAAAATTAATGACAAAATACAGTGTTTGTTAAAAATCAAATCAAACATAGAAAACCAATGTCCGCTGAGGGTCGGAGCTAGGCCTGACCTGACAGAGCTCTTTGTGTTCAGTGATGTCGTGGTAGTATTGTCTGCTTGCTGCAGTTTTGTTTGAAATAATCGGAAAAGAAAATGAGCAACAGCAACAACATGGACCAAGACTGCACCTGGTTACGTATGTAGCTATCTCATCACTTGGGAGCTTCCTTCTTTGCTGGGCATGTCCAATCCTCCTGAATTAGGTTGAGTGTGACATCACTGGTAATGTTTACGGGTTTGGGTTTTTTTACAGGAAAAATATATGCACTTTCCTCTTCCACTGACAAGCACAACATTTTTATTGTCTGCTTGGCGGCAAATTCTTGGCAGTTTGCAAAGGACGTGTGTGTGTGTGTTGGGCACCAGTACAGTAAGACAGGCACGGCTGACTGTCACTGACGTGACTGGGCTTGCTGAAAACAGACAGGATGAGGTCTAGGGGGTCTGGGGTCTGTGTGCGCGCACATAATGTGTGTACACATGTGGTTGTGCGTAATGATGTATGTCCGTGCGCGCGCAGGCACGCGCGTGCGTGTGTGTGTGTGTGTGTTCTTGTATTTGACGTCTGTTCAAAATATAAGTGATTAGACGTGTGTGTGTGTGTGTGTGCGTGCGTGCGTTCACCACTTAGTCCTTCGGATGAGACTATAAACCGAGGCCCCGTGTGCGAACGCATGCAGAACATCTTGCGCACACGTTAAATCCTGTTCCGCTTTTCGTAAGAGTAGGCCATTGTGTGCTGGTGGGAACAGATGACAAAATGTACAAAACCGCATACACACGGGGACTGGATGGAATAAAATCACATGAGTGCTTATTCCATTATCCTCGACATTTAAAAAAAAAAATGCACATGCGTGGATACATGTGCATGCATTTGCATTTGAATACAGTGTCTGTTACAGTAGTATAGTGTGCGCATACTAAGGAGTCGAGGTGGCCCTTACATGTCCTGAAGGTGTGTGATGTGCAGAACGGTCAGATGGTGTGCAGACGCCAGGACCCCCAGACCAGCTGCCCGGCCCTCAGCTGCCCCCCTCGTGACCGCCTGCAGGTCCAGGGCCAGTGCTGCCCCGTGTGTAAAGGTACGTCTGTCTCCCTCTGTCTGTCTGTCTGTCTGTCTGTCTGTCTGTATGTCAGTGTCTTTGTCTGTCTCCGTCCGTCTGTCTGTCTGTCAGTGTCTTTGTCTGTCTCCGTCTGTCCGTCTGTCTCTGTCAGTCAGTCAGTGTCTTTGTCTGTCTCCGTCTGTGTTTCTATTGTGTCTTTGTCTGTTTTCGTCTGTCCGTCTGTTGTGTCTTTGTCTGTCTCCGTCTGTCAGTCTGTCAGTGTCTTTGTCTGTCTCCGACTGTCTGTCAGTGTCTTTGTCTGTCTCCGTCTGTCTGTCTGTCAGTGTCTTTGTCTGTCTCCGTCTGTCTGTCTATCAGTCAGTGTCTTTGTCTGTCTCTGTCTGTCTGTCTGTAACCATTGTCTTTGTCTGTCTCCGTCTGTCTGTCTGTCGTGTCTTTGTCTGTCTCCGTCTTCTGGCTGTTTCTCTGTCTGCCAGGGTCTTTGTCTGTCTCCATCTGTCTGTCTGCAAGTCAGTGTCTTTGTCTGTCTCCGTCTGTCTGTCTGTCTGTGTCTTTGTCTGTCTCCATCTGTCTGTCTGTCTGTCTGTCTGTCTGTCTGTCTGTCAGTGTCTTTGTCTGTCTCCGTCTGTCTGTCAGTCAGTGTCTGTCAGTAACTTTGTTTCTCTGTCTGGTGGTGTCTTTGTCTGTTCGTTTGTCTGTCGGTGTATTGGTCTGCTTGTCTGTCTGTATATAACTGCCCACTTTGTGATGGGTTGCACTGACAATGCTCCAAAAGTATGCATCAGTTTGCAGCAGATTTGTTCCAAAAGTGTGCATCAATTTGCAGCAGACGATGTTCCAAAACTGTGCATCAATTTGCAGCAGACGATGTTCCAAAACTATGCATCAATTTGCAACAGACGATGTTCCAAAACTATGCATCAATTTGCAGCAGACGATGTTTCAAAAGTATGCCTCAATTTGCAGCAGATACAGTTGACTTTCTTGGCCAAGTTGTCACTGTCGATGAGATGTGGTTCATCACTTTGCACCAGATAAAACAGCAGTCAAAAACAGCGAAAACGTTTTGATTTGCCACCCTCAAACACAAGTGAGGGTGACCCTGTAAAGCGATGCGACAGTCTTTGGAGATGCAGATGGTGTCCTGTTTGTGAATTGACTTGGAAATTGTTTCTGGGAAACACCGGTTCACTTCTAGTGGATGATATCTTTTCCAGAGCTGATAAAAGTGACCTGGGCACAGCCTATGCTACACGAAGACACTAACTACCACCGCCTAGTTTTCTATAGCTACACATTCATGTACCGTTCACTTTGCCCATGATATTGATGGCTATCCACAGTATTCTACAAATTTGGCTAATAATAATAATAATAACAATAATAATAATAATAATACATGGAATTTCTATAGCGCTGAATCTTGTAAAAAACAAAAAACAAATCAAAGCGCTTGCACTCAAATCATTTACACGCTGCAACTTTCCTCATCTAACATAAGCTATTTCAAATTTATGCACACACACATACACACACAGTCACACACATACACACACATGGACACACAGTCACACACACACATACACACAGTCACACACATACACACGCAGTCACACACACACACGCGCACGCACACACACACATACACACACACACTTAGGTGGTGATGAAGGAAATGAAGGATGCTGTTGAAAAGTAGGAACATATATGAAGGGAAAGTGTCAGGTAGGAAATAAGTGTGTTCTGAGGCTGGATTTGAAGGTATCAAGTGAAGGCTTTTGAAAGAGGGAGTTCATTCCAGGTGGATGGACCAGAAACAGAGAAAGAGCGACGGCCAACAGCGGTTTGTTTGAATCTGGGTGTTCGAAAGCACAAAGTATCTGCGGCTGAGGGAAGGGAAGGGATGGAGTAGCGTTATAGGATTCCTAAACTGAAAACGCTCCGATGCAAGAACAGTTTTATACCAAATTCAATACTTCTATTAAACAAATAAAAAGCACTCCGAGAGAGAGAGGGAGGGGGAGAGAGTGTGAGAGGATATGTGCGCGCGCGCGCGCGCGTGTATGTGGGCGTGCGTGTGTGCGTGCGTGTGAGAGAGTGAAGAGAGTGAGAGAGGGAGGAGAGGATTATGATAATGAAAACATTATGTGAATGTTGTGTTATTTTGTTGTTTTTGAAAGAAATGTGTCAAACACTTTTTTTTTATATGGAAAACTATTTTTAAAATGGAAATGATTATAGATTTTCAAAGTTGTCTTTTTTTTTTTACCCAGTTGGATTTCTATCATGTGTACCCATAAACAATTCTGAAAGTGTGTGTATGTGTGTGTGTGTATGTGTGCACTGCTTGTAATATGTGCGTGCACGCGTGCACACTTTGCACTGAGCGTGAGTCTTATATATCGGAGATAATAATAATAATAATAATAATAATAATAAATGGAATTTATATAGCGCAGTATCTTGCACAGACAAATCAAAGCGCTTGCACTCAACTCATTCTTACACAGTCATGAAACCAACAGCAAGTAATAGTTCTAACAAGTCCAGACGTGGAGCGTAAACATGTGCGGCGGTGTGTCGGATAATCCTGTGTTGTTTGCACTGAGGGCATAACGTGTCGACTTGGTATGGTGCTGTAAGCTCATTGATGACGTGTATGTGATCCGTTCTTTTATTCTGAGATATTTAGTCCTCTGCTCGTAACCTAAAGGAATTGCTCTGTTTGAGATAATGAAGTCTTTGAATTGAACTGAATGATATATTTTGGTGAAGAATTTAATGTGGGCATCAAAGTATATTGGTTTTAACAGCATACCAGAACTGATGAGCACGTATAGCGATGACTTCTTTAATTTAACGTCTTTTCACATGATGTGATATTAGACAACAATGATGACGACTCATGATGAAGCCTCTGTGGTGTTCCAGGGACGGATTTCTGTTCAGTGGGACACGACTGTCACCAGAATGCCAGCTGTGTCAACCTGGCCACCCAGTATGCCTGTCAATGCAGCCCTGGTTTTCAGGGAGACGGAAAACATTGCCAAGGTCTGTACACTGTCTGTACTGAACCCGCTGTCTGTCTGTCTGACTGTCTGTCTGTCTGTTTGTCTAGTCTGTCTCCTTGGGACTGTCCGTATATGAGGGCACTATTTGCTTTCATGGGGACAAAAGCAAAGCCAAGATCTGTTTGTGGAACTCGCATCTGCCCTGTCTGTTTGTCTGTATCTCTGTCTGTCTGTCTGTCTGTCAGTGCAATCTTAATATTCAGTATTTGGGCGATGTAAAACTTCACCGAAGTAAGTGCATGATCTTGATGTCTTTATGCAGAACTTTCCATTTTTCTTAGGACACAGACAAACCTTGGACTTCATCCTTTTTGGAATCTCTAATCTTGAAATGCCCAATAATTTATTTAGCTTTGAAATCAACGACTACTAGGATGTATAATCCGTCTCTGATCTTCTGCACACTAGGGTCCGTTGACCTTTCACGGAGCCAGGCTTGACAAGCACATGTCAGCTAGACAGGCCGGTGCTCTGACAACTAAGCCATCATACCGCTCCTGGACAGTCACAAGTCAGACTACTTGACACACTATAGCATTGTCTTTATTGATGACAAGGAGCAGGAGAATTCAGTGGTTAGAACGTCAGCCTCGTAATCTGAAAGGCCTGGGTTTGAGCCCAAGTTTCGGTGAGTCGTCTGGTATAGGGAGAATTATTTTATTTCCACTAGCTATTACCAACATTGCTACTGACTCTATTCCCCAGCATTTGCATAATGTCATGTCCTTTGAGTGAATGTGTGCATATGAATTCTTCTTCTTCCTTTTTTGTCATGTTTCTCCCAGGGGAGATCATTTTGACTTGATTTGACTTGATATAAATACCCACACGAGCGCGTGCGCGCACACAAACACACACACACACACACCACACACACACACACATACACACACACGTCTAGTATCACAAATTGTGAAGAGACTTTAGATGAAATTGAACTTTCTCTCTCTCTCTCGCACACATACACGCACGCGGGCGCGCTCACACACACACACACTCACACACACACACACACACACACACACTCACACACACACACACACACACACACACACACACACACACACACAACGTCCCAATCGACACTGCAGTGGTTTTTGCTATTATTGCCATTTATCTTCCATGTTAAAAAATATTCCCACATCCTTATCTGTCTGTCTGTTTCCCTCCCTCTGTCCGTCTGTCTGTCTGTCTATCTGCCTGCCTGCCTGTCTGTCTATCTGTCTGTCTGCCTGTCTGTCTGTCTATCTGTCTGTCTGTCTCCACCCCCCCCCACTCTGTCCCTAACTCCCACCCCCACCCAATCTCTCTCTCTCTCTCTCTCTCTCTCTCTCTCTCCTCTCCCCTCTCTTTCTCTCTCTCTCGAACACTGCTCAGGAGAAAAGATGGTGCCACTGAAGTATGGTCATCTCCCCCCATCAGGTATAAGAAAAGAAGAGACCTGGCCACCTCTATCAGTGTCCCCTTCTCTCTCTCTCTCTCTCTCTCCCTCTCTCTCTCTCGCTCTCTCTTCACATAAGTCACTTCACAATTAGCTATTGCCAGACATAAATATGTGCCTGCAAACCGGAAATGACCCAGTCATTCAGTGCCACGTGCGTGCAAGGACAGGTCATCCGTCTGCTTCCGGCAAGAGATGAGCGTGCCTTGTGAACTGTGACCATGTAGAGAAGAGGGCAGAACACAGGAAGAGCAAACACACACACACACACACACACCACACACACACACAGAGGCAAAAACCTGCAGTCTGTGCAGTGTACTGGAGCCGCTGTGTCTGGTACAGCTGTATAATTGCTTGAGCATGTGCCAGCTTGTGAGAAGAAGTAAGGTAAGCAGCTGTACGTTCAAATGAGACAAACACGCAAAATGGTGCTATATATTTCAAAAAGTTAGAAACAGGCTTTTCGTTTTGTGCGTGCGCACACACACACACGCACCCATCTTCTCTCTCTCTCTCTCCACTCTCCTCTCTCTCAAACCTCTCTCTCTCCTCTCTCGTCATCTCTCTCCTCTCCCTACAACACAATCTCTCTCTCTCTCTCTCTCTCTCTCTCATACAAACCAATCTCTCTCTCCTCTCTCATTCTCTCTCTCTCTCTCATACAAACACAATCTCTCCTCTCTCTCTCTCTCTCTCTCTCATCTCCTCTTCTCTTCCCTTTCTCTCTCTCATCACACAATTCTCTCTCTCTCCTCTACCCTCATCTCTCTCTCTCCCTCTCTCTCTCTCATACAAACACAATCTGCTCTCTCTCTCCTCTCCCTCTCTCTATACTACAATCTCTCTCACCCTCTCTCCCCTCTCTCTCTCATACAAACACAATCTCTCTCTCTCTCCTCTCACTCTCACAGTCTCTTCTCCTCACCACATCTCTCTCTCTCTCATACAAACACAATCTCTCTCTCATACAAACACAATCTCTCTCTCTCTCAACACAATCTCTCTCTCCCACCCACAGTCTCTCTCTCCCTCTCTCTCCTCATACAAACACAATCTCTTCTCTCATACAAACACAATCTCTCTCTCACCAGTCTCTTCTCTCACACAACCTCTTTTCTCTCTCTACAACACAACTCTCTCACAACTCTACTCTCTCTCACAAACACATACTCTCTCTCACAACAATCTCAAACACTCTCTCACAAACACATCACTCTCTCACACATCTCTCTCTCATCTCCATCTCTCTCTCTCTCCTCTCTCTCTCCTCTCTCTCCCCTCACACACGCACTCTCTCTCCCTCTCTCTCTCTTCTCTCTCCCTCACGCACAAACACACTCACGCACATGCAGACACACACACACACACGCACACACACACTACGCACGCGCCCTCGCACACACACACACACTCTCTATGCTTCCACAGATTGATACGAATCATTATCTCAAAAAGATACAAGAAAGCTGTACTTCATGTTGGTTTAAATATTTCAGGAGTAAAAAGATATCACACACAAACATACACTCACACACACACGTACACACATACGCACACATAGAGTGTAGGAGTACAGTGTTGTGATATATAAAAAAATTTGGGGGGATAAAAC
>CM054152.1:48325022-48375022 GCA_028751875.1 Rapana venosa
TGTTCTGAAGGATCATTACCTGTTTTTAAGAGAAGGATTGTTAAAGAATCGAAATAAACAATGTCGACTAGTTGCTGATTTTGTAGGTGATTATCATAAGGTTAAGTTGTCTCCTAAGTTTGTCCTCCCACCAAGCTTTAGATACCGCACGTCGTCTATCAACATTAGGCCCAAGAAAACATGTCTTCTGCTTCTCCTTCAGTGAATCATTTTTATGGTTTAAAATCAACATATGGTTGGTATTTTACCCGATATAAATTACATGACAGTCACTATATCTGGGTTATAAAAACACACAATACACCTACCCAGCATGCATCCTGTACAAAAGATTGGCCTCTCTGAAGACGGAATGTGTCAGCTGAGGCCAGGAGACAGATCCCCAGCAGTTACAAGCACATGAGGAGACCAGGCACTATGGCATTCCACCAAATAAAGAAACGCAGAGAAGAGAAGATTTTACACTATTTAATAGGAATGTTGAAGATATGGTATTTCGCTTTCCCCCCCCCCCCCTACACACACACAAACACACACACACACCACACACACACACACACACACACACACACACACACACACACACACACACACACGCACGCACGCACGCACTCACGCACGCAAGCATCTTTATCATTCTTTTCCCAATAATTTCTGTTCCTCCCATTTCCATTTCTAACCTTTTGTCTCATTACACTTGTTCTGATGGGGTTACTTCACCCAGTCTCCCTGTGTTTTGGTGCTGACACATCACATCACTACCCCCTCTCTTAAAGGTAGTCCAGTCTACCGGTATTTGATAGATTGCTTGTAAGGGGAAAAAACGTCTTCAGAAACACTTTGAATCAGTGACTGGGTAAAAAAGTTTTTGTTTTATTTAAAATATATGAATGGATAGGTGATTCAAAAGATTCTGAGAATTGGAAAATAATGGGAATATAATGTGTGAGAAAAAGATCAGGAATTTGTAAACTGACAGAGACTAGGAGTAGATGAAAAGAAAAAAGAAAGTAGTCAGCGAGCAGAGTGGTCAAATGGAAAGGATGAAAGCAGAGGAGAGAAAAAAAAATCTGACTAAAATCTCTGACTAGAAAAGTTAAACAGAACGCTGTAGAGGAATGGCTTGCAAAACATTGGGCAATGGTAAACACAGAGAACCTCAGTGTGGATAAAAAGGAAAAAAAATAATCGTAAAACTGTACTGTGGCTCCATCGTCTGAAGTTGCTCATCTTTGGCCTGACGTTTGCTGTCTGTCCGTCTGTCTGTCTGTCTGTGCTAAAAGGAGCTCTTGACTTGTTCACACTCACTAACGACCACTCAGTCCGTGCAGGGCTGCTCTACCTCATATTATCCTATTGTCTGATGCCATTCACTTTACATTCACAGCTAGCCTGCCCCTGTGCAACTGAAAGTACCTGTACCTACCTGTATAGTTGACGGGTTTTTGTGTTTTGTTCAGTTTGCATCAATATTAAGAAAGGGACATAGTTCATTGGAAAGTAAAACTTAAAAAGAAACAAATGGGAAGTTGAGGTCTGTTATTGGCACATTGTCAGATAAGCGCTCTTGAGTGTACTGTCAAATGTGCAGTATTGGTATTGGTATTCTATAGACTGTGGTATAACGTTTTCATTGCTATTGTTGTTATTATAAATTATTCATCATCATCATCATCATCATCATCATCATCATTAGTATTAGTATTATTATTATTATTATTATTATTATTGATTTGTTGGTTAAGGAACATTGACAAAGAATGCATTTCTTCAGGTTAAAAACTTGCTCAGAAAAAAAAAGTGTGATACACCACCAAACCAGCAGACTACTTATAGCCTGGACACTGGATATGAAGATTGTAACTCAGGATTGAACAGGCATCACACTGCACGACATGTAGGCTGTGAGCGTTAACCCACCTCCTGTTAGCAGACCATTCCCACAGTGTCCTCGACACCACAGTTTTTCCACTCAGCCTATGTCTCAGGCTGAGAGATACTGGATACTGTCAGACTGAAAGATACAGACGGACAGATAATGGATAATGATGTCAGTGTGAGACTGGAATATAAGGGATACTGTCCAACTGAAACATTATGGGTAGTGTCAGACTGACAGAGAAGGGATACTGTCAGACTGAAAGGTAATGGATAGTGTCGGACTTACGGATAATGAAAAATGTCAGCCTGAAAGAGAAACGATAGTACCAGACTGACAAATAAGGATAGTATCAGACTGACAAGTAAGGATAGTGTCAGACTGACAAATAAGGATATTATCAGACTGACAAATAAGGATAGTGTCAGACTGACAAATAAGGGTAGTTTCAGACTAACAAATAAGGATAGTGTCAGACTGACAAATAAGGGTAGTTTCAGACTGACAAATAAGGATAGTGTCAGACTGACACATACGGATAGTGTCAGACTGACACATACGGATAGTGTCAGACTGGTACATGGGATAGTGAAAAAGGGAAAGAACTTGTAGTCTGCAATGTTGTACCACCAGATTCGGATACCTGACGATCGTAGTGAAAATTTGTTTTAAAATGCTGGCAGTTTTTCTAGTCTCCCTTATTCCGTGGACACCCACCCCGTCAATCCTTTATCCTGTCTTTATCTGTCGCTGTATGGTTGGCTGGCTGGCTGGCTGGATGTCTCTGTCTGTCTGTCTCTCTCTGTTTGTGCCTGTGTGCGCACGCATATGTATGTACGTGTGTGTGTGTGTGTGGCACGTGCACATTTTTGTCAGTAAAAATAACTCTACTGTTTTAAGTTGTGTACGTCATCCTTCAGAACTGTAGTTGACTTTCTGTTGGGGTCAGTGTACCATGCATGGGAACTAAGCCGTCTGCTGCAGCCCTGAAGGAATGTTGTCAGTCCCAAGAGGAATTAATGAATGGGGTGACTGGCGATGACTGCTACAGACTGTGCTAACTCTAGCACACCTTTGACTGTGTTGTTTACAATATTGTTGTAACGGACTAAAACGATGCTCTGTGGATCACTTTATGACCGAATGTCGCTGAATGGAAAGAGGGGGAGATAGTGAGGGAAGTAAGAGTGAGTGTCAGTTAGTAAGGGAGAAGATGACGAGAGAGATTCTACATGGAACACTCTTCTGAGAACTGTCCAAGTACTGATGACAAAGTATTTCAGTATTTGGGTTTTGTGGAGACTGTTTAGAAAGACGGTGCAATTACAAAGATATTAATGAAAAAGATAGTTGTGTGAATATTATGTATCTTCTTGGAAAGTTATGTGTAGATTTATATCCACAAGCGTTTTGGAAACTATGGTGTGTGAACAGCAACATTCAAGTGCAAAGGTGCAGATTGACGTGAAACAATGGAGACTGGTGCGCGGTTAGCTGGTGTTCAAGTTGAGATGACATTGTATATGGACGTGTTGACAAGAGGAGGTGGGTTTTTCTGGTACACGAGATGGAAGATGTTGAATAGTTCATGATGCTGAGTGAAAAAAGTGAGTTTTAATCCTTTGAAAAATAATGTATGTTTATGCAATAGTATGCTGTTGACCAAGAAAAGTGAAGTGTACGTAAACGAAAATTTTGGAGCGTACATATCAGGATGCTGATGAAAAAACCCCATTGCTATGTTAATGTTCTTGCCGAACATCCGCTGAAACGAAACGATGAGTTTGGTATGCTGACAGAAAGAATTGTGTGTGATGATGAAGTGTCTTTTCTAGAAAATGTGTTGGTGTGGCATTTTTGCTGATGGAAAGACTTTAGTTTGCTGAACGGGAAAAATGGAGAGTTTGTGAAAAATCGAGAGTTTGTGCGAGAATATGATGAATATTATCATGGAACATTATTTGTTCCTGGTGAGAAATTAGTGGATGAAGAGGCATGGATAAAAGGAAGTTGATAAAGAAGATCTGAGTTTTAGGATCAGGACTTGGATCGTTTTGAACTTTGACAATTTGGACAACTTTTCTTGGACGATTATAAAATCGTGATTTGGCGGTTTATTTTGTATTTTCACGGTTGTGTTTTCTGAGTATACAGTGTGTGAGTAAAACATTGTATTTTCTTCCCCCTTTTTTCTCTTTCAAACATGCTAGAGCACCCATTGTAACTTTCAAATCAACATTATCTCATGGGCCCAAACATGAATCTGATTTCATGAAACTTGGGTATATTTTTGCCATTAAAGCGATCTGACCGAATATTGTAGGAATTTAGTGAAAACGACTCAATGTTCAACAGAAGACTGGCTGTATCAAAGTCATCTAAGCTGGTAAAGTATTCTAATGAATTGTATGACACTGACTTCACTCTACACAAACATCTTTATCTATAACTTGCCCCAAATATTTTTTTGATTTGTGAAGACCCATGATTGTGCGCTGATGATTACAGCACTTTATTTTCGCTCAGTCATAAAGAATCATCCAAAAGAGTGCACATGCGTTCCAATACCAACAGAACCTGGCCGATAGCTGTTAGTTTCTGTTATTAGTTTATGTTGTTGCTCGGTTTTGTTCTTTTCTTGTTATTTGTCTTGTACATCTCTGTGCTGAAGTGGACAGCCTGAAGAGGAATGGAAATATGACACGAAAGCTGTCTGTATACATAATGTCACACGGTAAGAGCGTAGGTTTCTGAACAAGATAGCAAAAAGCATGAGACTAAATGTTAGTGTGCATTATGATACTGACTGTTACTATGTAACTTTATTGAACATCTGATTGTATCAATTCACATAAATGAGTGAACCCAAAGGTTTTGTATTCATTTATGCACCACCAATGCTTGTGTATTCGTGGAAGCAATTAGTTTCGTGATTGTTAATTGATTGCTGCCCATAGAGACAAACGCGTGTCACTGAACTAGCGCCAGAGCAAGCCAAGACGGGCGAAGTAACAGTGTACAGGACTTGAGCTGTTTTCATCAGTAAGTCAAGGCAAAGCAAGGAAAGGAAAGGCAAGGTTAGGCAAGGAAGGCAAGGTTGAGCTAGGCAAGGTTAGACAAGCCAAGGCAGGGCAAGGCCAGGCAGGGCAAAAGAAGGCAGGGCAGGGCAGGGCAAGGGAAGGCATGGCAGGGCAGGGCAAGGCAAGGCATGGCAGGGCAGGGCAGGGCAGGGCAGGGCAGGACGAGGCAGGGAAAAGCAAAGCAAGGCAAAGCAAGGCAAGGCAAAGCTGCCCTAGCTCCCTGGAGATTGTGTGAACACAGCACACGTAATGTTTCGTGGATAAGTGGAACGTGGCGGAGCGTATCTTTGTCCAGATAGCAAGCCGCATGCTGGAAATGCCGGTGTTGTCATTCCCTAGGCTATATCTGGCCTCCTGATTTACACAAGGCAAATTAGTGGCGTTTTAAAATGTGTACAAGATGTTCTGCATGCGTTCTGACACTAGATCTTACTGTGCAGACTCATTTGAAAGGACTTTGTGGAAGTGTGGTCGCTACCAATTTAGGGGAAATAGTTTTGAACGTGCACTTCGACGGAGACTGGACTCTGCGGTCTTGGCCATTGCACTGTCAGAGTGCAGTGACAACGCTCAAACCAGTCGGCTGCGGTGTCCCCTAAAAAGACGGTTATCAACACGGAATTTTCTCTTGTTTTCCTTTTCCACACAATAAAATACCCTTGTTGTTGTCTGGTAAGAAAAAAAGAGAGGAAGTCTATAACCTAATTTCTGGGTTAGGACAAAAATAAGCTTGTAATCCCTCCTCCCATGCTCTCTGTCCATTTCCATACATATACCTGATGGGGGGTGTAGGTGATGGGTGAAGGTTTCTGACTGAAGAACCTACAGCAGGCAGAAGGAAGAAGTGGGTGGGGAGGAGGGGGGGGGGTTAGTAGGCTGCTGAGTTGACAAGCCGCATGTGGTACCTGTAGTGGTCTGTGTGCCCCTCGCCGCATTGCTTACAGTCCTTCCCTTGAGGCGCGTGCCTGCAGAAACATACACACGTGCGAGCACTCACTCACGCACCCCTCCCATCCCGTTCCCACCTACCTACACATTTACAGATTTCAGCAATTTAAGATTTGAAGAAATTCATAATTTAAAAGAAAATTGTTAAGTACAACGTAACATGCCATGCAGGCTAAAAAGTACTTTGAAACTTGCGCTACACCCCTTTGCAACCTTTAGTCACACTTTTCGCAGGGAAAGAGAGCATCGAAAGCTTGTCATCTCAACTCTGGTCTTCAACAAATCCGTTGTTAAACGCTATCAGTAAATATTGCACAGTAAATATTGCACAGTAAATGTAGCACAATAAATATTGCACTCTGCATCATATTAATACGGTGACAGGTAAATCCCGTCACAAAATCAGTTCGTAGTCTTTCCAAGATCGATCAATCTACTTTCCCCAGCTTAAAGCACACAGTCTGTTCTCCCTGTTTTAAATAAATTAGAAAAGTTGAAACCTAAACTTTGTCTCAACACACACATGTGCAGTATCATGTATTTAGTATTGTATTTACATTTCACACAAATATTATCAACAAATATGCGTGAAAGTATAGATGATGTTATGTTTTTAACACACTCTTAATCTTGATGTGACCATGTTATGCTGCAAGAAGTGGCACGTACTCTTCAAGAGGCTGCCCCGTGCAACAGTCAGTTCTCAACAACAATAGTCCTTTGGTGGTTACAGCGGTGACCATTGTTTTGTAAGGAAACGACATCACTATAATCACGTAGCTGCAAGCTTCTGCCACGACATACTTTTGACTGATCAGTTCATTTAGGTGTAGCCATGACATCCACTGACCGATAGCACATACCCTCTAGCTACATGGAGGGTGGGTAGGGAGGAGCCAGTTCTACAGCACATCACAAGCTATCGCAAAAGTTCAATTTTGACAAAGCGCCTTTGGGTTAAACTGATGGGGTTTTCCCCATTGATTAGGCATCATCTCCTTGATATGTCGTTGATAAAAAAAAAGATAGCATTTAAGAACATATGCGCGGTGGCTAATTAGAAAAGGTGCTGTGGTATTGGAAGTCTTCCTTCATTAGACATCTTTAATAGTAGTGTCTGCAATATTTGTCGTCAATGTGTAGCTCAGCGCTGTGAATGAAAACTTAATTTTGCTTGAAAGACATTGGGTAAAACAAGGTGTTAAAACTTGATTTTGCTTATAAGACATTGGGTAAAACAAGGTGTTACTGGGTGCCAGTTGTGAAGGTACACATGTTAGCACAAGTGCGACCTTACCACACGGAAAGGTACAGAATGGTTGGATCACAAAAGAGGTTGTTGTGAAGATGTTGTAATGGTTGTAGAATGCTGATCATGTCATCATTTGGGTTTTGTCTGATGAACATTTTATTTCATTCACATTATTGTTGAAACTTCATCGTACCAATGGTCAGTGGGTTTTCACAAGTCACCAAATTCACAATGATTTGTTTTTGTTACGACACTAACAATGCATTTAAACTTGTTTCGTTCGTGGTTTTTACGGTTGGTGTATTTGCACCTGGCTAATTCAGGAGGTGGTTCTGTTGTGTTTTTACTGTTGTGGATTGAGTGAGTGTATGAGTGCGTGAGTGATGACAGTGAGCCAAGGTGATGTGTCTTTGCTCTCCACCATTTGTTGCTACCTCTGAAGACACATGGGTTCAGGATTAGTTGTACAGAGAATTGATAAAATAATCAATAAATATATCCATTTCACACTGAATTCTGTGTTGTGCAACTGTGAATTTAGATGTGGAACTGTGTGTATGTGGATATGGTTTTGTTTCTGTTTTCAGAAGTGTGCTTGCAAACATGTGCACATACACACACCCCAGCGCATGTGTGCGCGCTCTCTCTCTCATAGACACATACACACACAGAGGCAGGGGGAGAGCGCCTTTAGTGCACTTGACCTTGTGTGTAGTGGCCGAGATTGCAAGAGCTAGTCAACCTTGTAAATCACCTTGATGAAGCCGCTTCGGCGCATGGCATGCAGATCAGTGCAGAGAAAAACCAGCTGATGAAAAAAGTGCCAATGGCATCATCACTGACATAATTATAGACGGCAGGAAAATTGAGACCGTCCATAACTTCAAAGGTCTGGGAGCTACAGTATCGGATGAAGGATCAAAACCTGAAATTCTCTCCAGGATAGCCCAGACCACAGCTGCAATGATCAAACTGAAAGTCCTCTGGAACAACAAGAACATCGCCATCAGCTTCAAGATCAGACTGATGCGTTCCCTGATCATGTCCATATCTTTGTACGCATGTGAAACGTGGACCATAAAAGCAGACATTGAAAGAAGGATACAGGTAATGATGATGAGTTCCTTTTGCTAACTCCTTGGCATCTCATACAGAGATCACATCATTAATGAGGAAGTGAAAACCAGAATTTAAAACACCATTGGGCCATAGGAAGAGGTCCTGACTTAAGTGAAAAGACGCAAACTAAAGTGATACTGACACGTCACACGAACATCTGGACTGGCCAAGACTGCCCTACAGGGAATAGTACAAAGAGGGAGACGAAGAGGCTGACAGAGAAAACGATGGGAAGACAACATCAGAGAGTGGACTGGCCTTGAGTGGAGCGAATATTATGGAAAGCAGAGGACCGCGGGGAGTGAAGGAAGCTGGTTGCAAAATCTTTGTTGGTGTCTCCACGGTCCACGGACTATGGGATAACTGTCAGCTGTCAGAAAGACTGCACTGATGCACTGTTACAATTGTCTGAGAGACCTGCACTAAGCCCTCCTCAATGTCAAGAGTTCTGAGGGTTTGTCCATCATGCCTTACTCTATCAAACGCTTTATTGAAGTCGATGAAATTGTGGAACAGATCATTTTGGTGCTGGAGACTTTCCTCGATGATAAAACTGCGGTTTGTGTGTATTCTTTTCAAGTAAGTAAGTAAATAAGAGTGTAAGTACGTAAGTAAGTCAGTCAGAAAGTAAGTTAGTTAGTAAGTAAGGAAGTAAGAAAAACGATATGTAAGTAAGTACGTACGTAAGTTAATAAGTAAGTAAGTAAGAAAGTAAGTGAGTGAATAAGTAAGATCGTAAATACGTAAGTCAGTCAGTCAGTCAGTCAGTCAGTCAATAGCTCAGTAGTTAAGTAAAAAGAAAGCAGGTACTTAAGTTAATAAGTAAAAGAGTAAGTAATTAAATAAGTAGGTAAGTAAGTAAGAAACCAAACAAGCAATCAAGTAATTAAGTAAGTAGGTAAGTAATTTAGTAAGTAGGTAAGCAAGCAGACAACGAAGCAAGTAAGTAAGAAAGTAAGCAGGTGATTAATTAATTAATTAAGTAAGTAAGCAAGTAAATAAGTAAGTAAGTAAAAGTATAAGAAAGTAGGTAAGTAAGGAAGGAAGTAAGAAAGTAGGTGTAAGTAAGTTAAGGCGTACATAAATAAGTAAGCAAGCGAAGAAAACAGCGAGCAAGTAAGTCAGTCAATCAGTCAGTAAGTAAATAAGTACGTAAGTAAGTAAGTAACAAGAAAGTTAATAAGTAAAGAAGGAAGGAAGTAAGTAAGCAAGTCAGTAAGCAAGTAACTCAATAAGTAGGTAAGTAATTAAGTACGTACGTAAGCAAGTCAGTCAGTCAGTAAGTAAGCGATTAAGAACATAAGTACGTAAGCAATTAAGTAAGAAAGTAAGTAACTATGCAAGAAAGTAAAAAAAAGTAAGTAAGTACATAAGTAAAAAAAAGTAAGTAAGAAAGTAATTCCGTAAAAAAAGGTTAAAAAAATAAGTAAATAAGTATATAAGTAAGTAGATACGTAAGTGAGTACTAAGTAAGTAAATTAATAAGTAAGTGCATAAGAAAGTATGTAAGTATATAAGTTAGTAATTAAGTATGTAAGTAAGTGAGTTGATAAGTAAGTCAGCACGCAAAGATAAAACAACAATTAAGTAAGTAAGTAATTTTCAAAGTACGTATGTAAGTAAGTAAATAGGTAAGTAAGCAAGTAAATAAGTAAGTAAGAAATTAATTACGTAAGCATGTAAGTAAGTACGTACGTACAGACGTAGATAAGAAAGAAATTAAATAATAAGTAAGTCAGTAAAAAAAAGTAGGTAAGTAAATACGCAGTCAAGTATGTAAGTTAATGATTAAAAGAATAAGTCACTCAGTAAGTAAGCAAGTAGTAAGTAAGTAGGCAACTAGGTAAGTAATTACGTAAGCAAGTAAGTAAGTAGGTCATTACGCAAGAAAGTAAATAAGTAAGTAGGTAAGAAAGTAAGTATGTAAATAAGAAAGTAAGAGAACAAGTAAGTAGGTAGGTAATTAATTAATTAATTAAGTAAGTAAGTAAGTAAGTAGGTAAGTAAGTAAGTAAGTAAGTAAGAAACTAGGTAGGTAAGTAAGTGAGTAAAAAGGTACTAAGTAATTAAGTGAGCAAGTAAGTCAGTCAGTCAATCATTAAGTACGTAAATATGTAAAGAAGAAAGTTAATAGGTAAAGAAGGAAGGAAGAAAGTAAGCAAGTAAGTAAGGAAGTAACTCAATAAGCAAGTAAGAAAGTAAGGGGAGTAATTAAGTACGTACGTAAATAGGTAAGTAAAGAAGTAAGTGATTACGAATGTTAGTACGTACGTAAGTAAGTAGCTAAATAAGGTTAGTAAGTAAGTAAGTACGTAAGCAAGTAAATAAGTACGTAGTTAGGTAGGTTAGTGAGTAATTAATAATTAATCAAGTAGGTAAGTAAGTAAGTAAGTAAGCAAGTAAGTAAATGAGTTAGTAAGTAAACAAGTAAATAAGTGAGTAGATAAGTAAGTCAGAAGACAACGACAAATCAAGCAATAAAGGGTAGGTAAGTTTGTTAGTAAGTAAGTATATAAGTAAGTAGGTAAATAAGTAAGTAAGCAGCAAGTAAGTAAGTAAATAGGTAAGTCAGTAAGTAAGTTAATAAGTAAGTAAGTAAGGGAGTAAGTAGGTAAGTCAGGAAGTAAGTAAATAAGTAAGCAAGTAAGTAAGTAAGTAAATAATTAAGTCAGTAAGTAAGTAAAAGAACAAGTAAGTAGGTATCAATTAATAAAATAAGTATGTTAGTGAAGAAGGGAAGCAAGTAAGCAAGCAAGCAAGCAAGTAAATAATAAGTAAGTAAATAAGTAAGTAAGTAAGTAAGTAAAAGAACAAGTACAAAATACGTAAGAATATAAATAAGTATGTAAGTAAGTAAGTTTAGGATTACATAAGTAAGCAAGCAAGTAAGGAAGGCAGGAAGCAAACAAGCACGGGAGCAAGAAAGCAAGGAAGTAAGTAAATAAGAATGTAGTAATTAAGTAAGTAAATAAGTAAATTAGTAGGTAAGTAAGTAAGCAGCCAAGGATTATTGCAAACAAACAAGTATGGAAGTAAATGAGTAATTAATTAATTTAGTAAGTAAGTAACAAATAAAGTAAGTAGGTAAGCAAATTAGTAAGTAGGTAAGTAAATAATCATTTAAGTCTGTAAGTGGAGAATTAAATAAATAAATAAGTAAGTAAGAAAGTAATTAACTTAGCAAGTAAGTAGGGTAGTAAGTAAGTGAGTAAACAAACAAGTAATTAGGTACGTAGCTAGGTAGGTTAGTGAGTAAATAATTATTTAAATAATTAAGTAAGTCTGTAAGTAAGTGAATACGTAAGTATGTCATAAGTAGGTAAGTGAGTAGATAATAAAGTGAGTATGTATGTAGGTAGGTAAGTAATTAAGTAAGTCAGTAAGTAAAAGAACAAGTATATAGGTAAGTTAGTAAGCAAGTTAAGCTGTAAATAAGTCAACAAGTAAATAAATAAGTTAGTAAGTAAGTAAAGAATAAACGAGCTAGGAAGCAAGAAAGCAAAGAAGTATGTAAATAGGTAAGTGAGTAAGTAAGTAAGTAAGTAAGTACGTAAGTGCGCAGCAAAAGATTAAAGCAATCAAGCAAGTATTGAAGTAAATGAATAAGTAAATAATTAAGTAAGTAAATAAGAAAGTAAGTAGGTAATTAAAGAAGTAAGTAGGTAAGAAAGTAAGCAAGTAATAATTAAGTAAGTAAGTAATTATTTAAGTCTATAAGTAAAGAATTAAATAAATAAACAAAAATAAAGTAATTAACTTAGCAAGTAAGTAGGTTAGAAAGTAAGTAAATAAGCAAGTAAGCTAGCACGTAGTTAGGTAGGTTAATGAGTAATTAAGTAATTAATTAGGTTATTAGTAAGTAAGCTAGTGAGTAAGGAAGAAAGTAAGTAAGTACGTAAATAAGTACGTAAGTAAGTAAGTATGTAAGAAGGAAGGTAAGTAAATAAGTAAGAAAAAAGTTAAGTAAATTAGTAAGCAAGCAAATAAGCAAGTAACTAAAAAAGTAAGTAAGTAAATAAGTAGGTAAGTAAGTAAGTAAGTAAGTAAGTAGGTACGTTTGTACATAGGCATACAAGTAATTTAATAATGAAGTCAGTCAGTCAGTAAGTTAGTAAGTGGGTAAGTAAGAAAGTAGGTAATTAAGTAAGTACGTACGTACATAAGTAATTAAATACGTAAGTAAGTCAGTAATTATGAAATTAAGTAAGTAGGTAAGTTTTAAAAAAAGTAAGTAAGTAAGTGAGTAGATAAGTAAGTCAGCCAGCAAGGAAAAAAAGACAAATGACAAAGTAAGCTAGAAAGTAGCTATGTAAGTAAATAAGTAAGTGAGTAAGTAGATAAGTAAGTAAGTAAGGGAGTAAGAAAGTAAGTACATAAATGTGGAAGTAAGTAAGAGGGTAAGGAAGAAAGTAAGTAACTAACTAAATAAATAGGTAAGCAAATAAGTACGTTAATAATTAAATGAGTGAGTCAGTCAGTTAGTAAGTAAGAAAGTAAGTAAACAAGCTAGCAAGTAAGTAAGTACGTAAATAAGTACGTAAGTAAGTAAGTAAGGAAGTTGGTAAGTAAAAGAAGAAATATGTAGGTAAGTAATTAAGTAAGTATGTAAGTAAGTAAGGAAGTAAGTAAGGTAACAATAAAATAAGTAAGCAAGCAGGTAGGTAAACTAGTAAGTAAGGAATCAAACGGGCACGGAAGCAAGAAAGCAAAGAAGTAAGTAGGTAAGTAAGTAAGAAGGCAAGGATTAAACCTAGCAAGCAAGTATGGAAGTAAATGAGTAAGTAACGTATTTAGTAAGTAAGTAAATAAGAAAAAATAGGTAAGTAAATAAGTAAGAAAGTAAGTAAACAAATAAGTAAGTAAATACACAAGTAAGTACTACTGTCAGTAAGTAAAGAATTAAAAAGAGAAGTAGGTAATTAAGTAATTAACTTAAAAAGTAAGTAGGTTAGTAAATAAGTAAGTAATACATTTATTAAGCAAGTAAGTTAGTGAGCAAGGAAGAAGGGAGTCAGTAAGCATGTAAATAAGTAAGTAAGTAAATAAGTAAGTAAGCAACAAAATAAATAAGTGAGTAGATAAGTCAGCAGGCAAGGCAAAAACCAAGCAATTCAGTAAGTTATTAAGTAAGTAAGTAAGAATAATAGGTAAGTTAATAAGAAAGTAAGTAGGTAAGTAAGTAAGTAAATAGCTAATGAGTAAGTAAGTTAGTAAATAAGTAAGTAAATGAGTAAACAAGTAAATAAGTAAGTAAGCAGGTATGTACGTAAGTAGTACGTAGGAAGTACGTAAGCAAGTAAAAAGGTAAGCAAGAAGAAAAGTAATAAATAGGCAAGAAGTAAGTAAGTTAATAATTAAGTAAATGAGTCAGTTTGTTAGTAAGTAAGAAAGTAAGCGAAAATGCTAGCAAGTAAGTAAGTACGTAAGAAAGTAAGTATATGAGTAGGGAAGTAAGTGAAAGTAAGTAAGTAAGTAAGTAAGTAAAAGATTAAGTAAGTAGGTAAGTCACTAGTTCATTAAGTAAGAAGAATGGAAGGAAGGAAGAGACAAACGAGCACGGAAGCAAAAAAGCAGAGAAGTAAGTACGTATTTAAGTAAGTAATAAAATAGGCAAGGAAGTAAGTAAGTAAGTACGTAAGGAAGTAGGAAAGTAAGTAAGTAAGTATATAAGAAAGTAAGTAAGTAAGTAGGTACGTAAGTAAGTACTTAAGTAAGTACTTAAGTAAGTAAGTAAGTCAGCACGAAAGGAAAAACAAAGCAGTTAAGTAAATAAGTTAGTAAGTATTTAAGTAAGTAAGTAAAACAGTAGGTAAGTTAATAAGTAGGGAAATTGGTAAATAGACAAGGACTTAAGTAAGTAGGTACGTACGTAAGTAAGTAAGTACAAAAAATAAGTAAGTAAGTAAGTAGATAAGTAAGTAAGGAAGAAGTTAAAGAACAAGTAGTAATATAAGTTAGTAAGTCAGTAAGTAAGTTAAGGAGGAAAAAAGTCAACAAGCAAGTAAGTAAGTTAGTATGTAAGTAAGGAAGCAAACGAGCTAGGAAACAAGGAGACAATGGAGTATGTAAATAAGCAAGTGAGTAGGTCAGTAAGTAAGCAGGTAAGTAAGCAGGCAAGGATTAAAGCAATCAAGCAAGTTTGGAATTAAATGAGTAAGTAGATAAAAAAAAGTAAATAAGTAAATAAGAAAGTAAGTAGGTAAGTAAAGAAGTAAGTACATAGGTAAGTATGCAAGTAATAATTAAGTAAGTAAGTGATTATTTAAGTCCATAAGTAAAGAAGTAAATAAAAAACCAAATAGGTAATAAAGTAATTAACTTAACAGGTAAGAAGTTTAGTAAGTAAGTAAATAAGGAAGGAAGTCAGACCGTAGTTAGGTAGCTTGATGAGTAATTAATTAATTAATTAATTAATTAAGTAAGTAAGTAAGTAAGTAGGTAAGTACGTTAGTTAGTAAGGAAGCAAGGAAGTAAGTAAGCAAGCAAGTAAGCAAGCAACTCCAAAAGTAAGTGAGTAAGTAGGTAAGTAAGTATCTAAGTAAGTCAGCAGATAAGTAAGTAAGTAAGATAGTGGGTAAGAAATAAGTACGTAAGTACTGATGAAAGTAGAAATACGTCCGTAAGTAAGGACATAAGTAAGTAAGGACATAAGTAAGTAAGTAAGTAAGTAGGTAAGTAAGTAAGTAGGTAAGTAAGTAAGTAGGTAAGTTTATACATAGGCAAGCAAGTAGGTAAGTTAATATGTAAGTAGGTCAATAAGTCACTTAGTGAGTATGTAAGTAAGTAAGAAAGTAGGTACGTAAGTAAGTACGTACGTAAGTAAGTAAATACGTAAGTAAGCAAGTAAGTAATGAAGGAAGGAAGGAAATAAATTGGTAAGTAAGTGAGCAGATATGTAAGTCAGCAAGCAAGGTAAAAGCAAGCAATTAAGTAAATTAATAAGTAAGCAAGTAAGTAGATAAGTAAGTAAATAGGTAAGCAAGTAAGTTAATAATTAAGTACATAAGTAAGTAAGTAAGTAATTACGTAAGTACATAAGTAGGTAGGTAAATAAGTAAGAAAGTAAGTACGTAAGTAAGTAAGTACGAAAGTAAGTAAGTAGGTAAGTTAATAAGTAAGTAAGTACGTACGTAAGTCGATAAAATAGGTAGGTAAGTAAGAACGTAAGTAAGTAGTAAGTAAGTAGGTGAGTAAGTGAGAAAGAAGTAAGAAAGGAAGTAAATTAGTCAGTAAAGTGAGTTAGAACGTAAGTACATAAGTATGTAAGTAAGTAAGAAAGTAAGTAAGTAAGTAAATAAGCAAGTAAGCAAGTAAGAAAGTAAGTAAGAGAGTAAGTAACTAGGCAAGGAAGGAAGTAAGTTAATACAATAGTATGCCAGTCAGTCAGTTAGTAAGTAAGTTAGTAAGAAATTAAGCAAGCTAGCAAACAAGTAAGTATGTCCGTACGTAAGTAAACAAATAAGTAAGTATATACGTAAGCAAGTAATTAATTAAGTAAGTAAGTATGTAAGTAAATAAGTAAAAAAGAAAGTTAGTAGGTAAGTAAGTATGCATGAACGTAAGTACGTAGCTATATAAGGAAGGAAGTAAGTAAATAATTTTGTTGGTAGTTAAGTAAGTAAAAAAGTAAGTAAAAAGGCAAGCAAATAAGTAAGTTAATAATTAAGTCAGTGAGTCAGACAGTTAGTAAGTAAGAAAAGAGGCAAGCAAGCGAACAAGCAAATTTTAAAAAAGGTAAGTAAGTAAATAAGTACGTAAGCAAGCACGTAAATGATTAAGTACGTAAGTACGCAAGTAAGTACGTAAGTAATTAAGTAAGTAAGTAGGTAAGTAAATAAATACGTGAATAAGAAAGTAAGTAGAAAAGTAAGTAAGAAAGCAAGTAAATAAGTAAGAAAGTAAGGAGGAAAGTAAGTAGGCAAGAAAGTCAGTAGATTAATGATTAAGTAAGTCAGTCAGTCAATTAGTAAGTAAGTAAGTAAGAAAGTAAGCAAGCAAAGAAGTAATTAACTAAGTAAAAGAATAGGTAAGTAGGTAAGTGAGTAAGTAAGTTCAGGCGTAAATAGGTAAGTAAGCAGGCAAGGAAAAAAGTGAGCAAGTCAGTCAGTCAGTCAGTCAGTCAGTCATTAAGTCATTATGTAAAGAAGAAAGTTAATAGGTATAAAGAAGGAAGGGAGAGAGTAAGCAACTAAGTAAGCAGGCAACTCAATAAGTAAGTAAGAAAGTAAGTAAGGGGAGTAATTAAGTACGTACGTAAATAGGTAAGGAAATAAGTAAGTGATTAAGAACGTAAGTATGTAAGTACGTAGGTAAGTAGCTAGTTACGTAGGGAAAGTAGAAAGTAAGTACATAGGCAATGAAGTAAAGAAGTAAGTACGTTAATTAGTAAGTAAGTAAGCAATTTAAGCAAGTAAGTATGAAAGTGAGTAAGTAAGTAAGTAAGTACGTAAGAAAGTAGGTAAGAAAGTAATTAAGTAAATAGTGAGTAATTAAGGACGTACGTAAGTAAATAATGAAAGAAGTAAGTAAGTGATTAAGAACGTAAGTATGTATTTAAGTAATTAAGTAAAAAATATGCGAGGAAGTAAGCAAGTAAGTACGTAAGTACGTAATGATGAAGGTAAGTAAGTAAGTAAGTAAGTAAGTAAGTATATAACTAAGTAAGTAAGTAGGTACGTAAGTCAGTAAGTAAGTAAGTAAGTAAGTCAGCACAAAAGGAAAAACAGAGCAAATAAGTAAGCAAATTAGTAAGTAATTAGGCAATTAAAAAAGTAAGTAAGTTAACAAGTCACTAAGTTATTACTTAAGAACATAATTAAGTAAGTAAATAGGTAAGTGATAAGTAAGCAAGCAAGTAATTATGTAAGTGAGTAAGTAAGTAGATAGGTAGGTAAGTAAGTAAAACAAACAAGTATATATGTAAGTTAGTAATTAAGTCAGTCAGTAAGTAAGCAAGTAAGTAAGTAAGTTAAGGCGTAAATAAGTAAACAAGCAAGTAACTAAGTTAGTAAGTAAGTAAGGAATGAAACGAGCTAGAAAGCAAGAAAGCAAGGAAGTATGTAAATGAATAAGTAAGTAAGTAGGTAAATAAGCAGCAAAAGAGTAAAGCAATCATGCAAGTATGGAAGTAAATAAGTAAGTAAATAATTAGGAAAGTAATTAAATAAGCCAGTAGTTAAGTAAATAAGTAAGTAGGTAAGTAACAAGTAATAATTAAGTAAGTAAGTAATTATTTAAGTCCATAAGAAAAGAAATAAAAACATAAACAAGTAGGTAATAAAGTAATTAACTGAGCAAGTACTCACTAACATACTTAACAACTACTCAGTAATCTACCTAAATACGCACTTACTTACTTTCTTATTTACTTACTTACTTACTTACTTACTAACCTACTTATTTGCTAAGTTAATTACTTAATTACTTATTTCTTTGTTTATTTACTTATTTACTTAATGAATTAAATTTTTACTTACTTACTTATATACTTACCTACTTACTTTCTAATTTACTTACGTACTAAATTCCTTACTTATTTACTTCCAGACTTGCTTGCTTGCTTAATCCTTACTTAATTATTTACTTACTTCTCTTTTTTCTTGCTTCCAAGCTCATTTGCTTCCTTACTTACTAACTTACTTAATTGCTTGCTTACTTTTTTACTCCTTAACTTACTTACATACTTACTTATTTACTTACTTACTTTCTTTCCTACTTACTTAAATACTTACTGACTGACTGACTGACTTCTTAAGCACTTACCTACTTACCTGTTCTTTTACTTAGTTACTTACTTGCTTACTTACTTACTTACATACTTACTTACGTACTTACTTACTTCTTTACTTACTCCCCTTCTTTCTTACTAACATACTTACTTAATCAATTAATTACTGAATTACTCACTAACCTACCTAACTACGTCTTACCTTACTTATTTGTTTACTTACTTAAAAACCTACTTACTTGCTAAGTTGTTTACGTAATTACTTACTTTTTTTTTATTGAATTATTATTTTACTGACTTTACTAATGACTAACTTACTTACTTATTTGTTTACTTACTTACTTCTTTACTTACCTTCTTACTTTCTTATTTATTTACTTACTAAATTACTTACTCACTCATTTACTTGTATGCTTGCTTTAATCCTTGTTTGCTTACCTACTTACTTATATTATCTTACTCACTTATTTCTTACTTATTTACTTCTAAAATAAGTAATTAGCTAAGTAATTAACTAAGCAAATAGGTAGGTTAGTAAGTAAGAAAGTAAACAGTAGGTAAGCAGGTAAGAAAGTAAGTGAGTGAGTAGGTAAGTAAGGAATTAAGTGAGTGTGTAAAATGTGATAATTACTTACTTACTAACTTATTAAGTTACCTACAAACCTCCTTACCAATATGTTTTTTATTTACTTACTTGCTTGCTTTCTTGCTTCCCTGCTTATTTACGTATTTACTTTCATACTTACCTACCTACTTACCTCCTTACTTACTTACTTACTTACTTACTTGATTCCTTGACTTCTTGCTTCATTGCTTACTTACTCACTCACTTACTTACTAACTTTCTTATGTATCTACTTACTTACGTATTTACTGAATTACTTACTTGCTTGCTTGCTTGATTACTTGCTTCCCTGTTTACTTACCTTTTTCCTTACTTACCTGCTTACTTTCTTACTTACTTACTTACTTACTTAATGGCTTGCTTTCTTGCTTCCTTGCTTGCTTACTTACTTACCTACTTACTTACTTGCTTACTAACTTACTTATTAACTTGTTTACCTTCTTGCATAACTACTTTCCTATTTACTTACTTACTTTCTTATTCATATACTTACTTACATACTAAATCATTTGCTTTCTTCCTTGCTTTCTAGGTTCCATGCTCTTTTGCTTGCTTACTTACTTACTAACCTACTTACTTGCTTACTTATATATTCCTTAACTTACGTACTCACTTACCTACTTACATTTCTTCTTACTTACTTACTTACTTACTTACTTACTTACTTACTTACTTACTTACTTTCTTACTTACTTACTTACTTACTTACTTACTTACTTACGTACTTACTTACTTACATACTTACTTACATACTTACATAAGTACTTTTTTTACCTACTTGCTAGCTTGCTTGCTTACTTTCTTACTTACTTACAAACTGAATGACTCACTCACTTAACTATTAACTTACTTACATGCTCGCTTTTTTGCTTACTTACTTACTTACTTACTTACTTTCTTAATCACTTACTTATCCATTTACTTTCTTACGTTAGTACTTAATTACTCACTTACTTGCTTGTTTACTTATTGAGTTACTTGCTTGACTTACTTTCTTACTTCTTTCATTAATTATTGACTTTTTACTTACTTACCTACCTACCTACTTATTCTTGTTACTTACTTACTTACGTACTTACGAACTTACTTACTTACTTACTTACTTAATTACTTGCTTGCTAGCTTGCTTGCTTACTTTCTCACTTACTAATGACCGACTGTCTGACTTACTTACTTGCTTGTCTTTTTACTTTCTTACCTACTTACTTACTTACTTACTTACTAACTAACTAAATTGTTTACTTAATCACTGACCTCGATACTTCTTTCTTGCTTTCATCCTTACCTGCTTACTTACTTACCTACTTACTTACTTATCTACTTACTTACTTGCTTACTTGCTTCCTTGATCGCTTGCTGCTTCCTTCATTGCTTCCTTCCTTACTTAATTGCTTGCTTACTTGTGTGCTTGCTTGCTTGCCTACTTGCTTACTTTCTTACTTACTTACTATCTGACTGACTGACTGGCTGACTTATTTACTTGCTTACTTGCTTGCCTTTATACTTACTTATTTACATATTTACTTTCTTACTCAATTACTTACTTAATTCATAACTTACTAACTTATGTACTTACTTATTCACTTACTTACTTATTTACCTACTTTATTTACTTACTTGCTTATTGAGTTACTTGGCTTGCTTACTTCCTTCCGTACTTATTTACCTAATTGACGTACTTACTAACTGACTGACTTACTTAAATACTTTCTTCGTATTGTCCTTGCGTCCCTGTATACTTATTCACAACTTAACTTACTTACTTACTTACTGACTTAACTTTTTATTTACTTACTTAATTACCTATTTACTTACTTCATCATAATTACTTACTTACTTACTAACTTACTGACGTAAATGATTACTTAATTACTTCCTAATTAACTTCCCTACCTTTTTCTTATTTATTTACTTACCTACTAAGTTATTTACTTACTTAATTACTTATTTACTTTCTTACTTACGTCATTATTTACTTACTTATGCACATACGTGCATACGTACTTTCGTACGTTTTTTCGTACGTACTTTCGTACTTACTTTCGTACTTACTTACTTACTTACTCATGTATTTACTTATTTACTTTTTAACTTACTTACTTACTTATTTACGTACTTACTAACATACTTACTTCCTTACTTCCTTCCTTACTTACTTCCTTACGACTTACTTACGTCTTACTTCCTTACTTTTTTTCTTACGTACTTACTTACTGACTGAATGACTGAGTTACTCTCTTACTTCCTTACGGCTTTACTGAATTACTTACTTACGGCCTTACTGAAGTACTGAGTACCTGACATACTGATTTACTTAGTTACTTACTAACTCACCTACTTATTTGTTTACCTACCTACATAGCTACTTGCTTACTTACTTACATCCTTACTTACTTAACTTCTTGACTTTTTTGCTTACTTACTTACCTACGAAATAACTAGTTTACTTACCTACTTACTGACTTACTTATTTACTTACTTATTTACTTACTGATATGCTTGCTTACTTACTGACTTACTTGCTTTTCTTACTTGCCTGCTTACTTACTTATTTACTCACTCACTTACTTACTTACTCACTTACTTACTTACTTACTTTCTTAGCTACTTACTTACCTACCTACTTACTTACCTACTTACTTACTTACCTACTTACTTATTTACTTGCCTACTTACTTACTTATTCACGTATTACTTACTTACTTGCATCCTTGCTTGATTTTTGCTTACTTTCCATCTTACTTACTTGCGTGCTTGCTTGCCTTCTTACTTACTTACGTTTAATTTTGTTTACTTACTCAATTACTTATTTACTTCCTTACTTATTCACTTACTTATAAACTTACCCACCTGCTTGCGTATTTACTTACATAATTACCTGTTTACTTACTTACCTACTTACATTCTTGCTTACTTACTTACTTGATGGCTTGCTTTCTTGCTTCCTTGCTTGCTTACTTACTTACTTACTTACCTACTTACTTACTTACTTACAAACTCACTTACTAACTTGCCTACCTTCTTGCTGAATTACTTACCTATTTACTTACTTACTTTCTTATTTATTTACTTACTTACGTATTTACTTACTTACTTACTTACTTGCTTGATTGATTGAGTTCTTGCTTCCCTGCTTACTTGCTTATCTATTTTCTTACTTACATACCTACTTACTTACTTACTTACTTACTCAATTACTTAGTAACATGCCTACCCTCTTGCCTATTTACTTACGTATTTACTCACTTATTTAGTTACTTGCCTACTTTGTAGTTTGCTTACATTTATTTTTGCTTTACGTACTTGGTATTTACGTTTTTACGTACTTACTTATTAACTTGCCTACCTTCTTGCCTAATTACTTACCTATTTACTCACTTATTTAGTTACTTGCCTACTTTGTAGTTTGCTTACATTTCTTTTTGCCTGCTTACTTTCTCACGTACTTAACTTCTTACTTACTTATTTACTTACTTATTTCTGACTTCCTTGCTTCCTTACTTATTTACTTACTTACTTGATTGCTTGTTTCCTTGCTTACTTACTAGCTTACGTATATACGTACTTACCGTCTTACTTACTTACTAACTTACTTACTTATGTAAATGTTTACGTTCTTCCTGACTTCCTGACTTCCTTACTTACATACTCACTTACTTAATTAATTACATACTTACATACTTAAAAGCTTACCTACCTGCTTATTTATTTACCTACCAACTTACTTACTTTCTTACTTATATACCTACTTACTAACTTATTTATTAACGTAACTACCTGCTTTCTTACTTACTGACCTATATATTTACGTTATCACTTACTCACTTTTTTACCTACTTATTCACTTATCTACCTGATTGCTAACTTACATACTTACTTACGTATAAGCTTACTTGCCTTTTTGCTCGCTTGCTGACTTACTTGCATTCTTGCTTGCATGCTTGCTTGTTTACTTACTTAATTATTTACTTACTTACTGGCTGACTGACTGACTGACTGACTGACCTGCTGTCTTACTAACTTACTTACATACATACTTACTTACTTTCTTACTTACTAACTTACCTACGAACCTACTTACTTAAAAGCTTACTTAAAATAAAAAAAACTTCCTTATTTACTTAAACATTTCTTATTTACTTACTTACTTATCTGCTTACTTACGTACTTACTTACCTACATACTTTCTTACTGACTGTCTTACTTACTAAATTCCTTCCTTCCGTTCTTCCTTCTTTCATTCCTGACTCACCTACTTATTTATTTACTTATTTACTTTTTTTGGTATTTACTTACTTACGTAGTTACTTACTTATTGCTTGCTTGCTTCCCTGCTTTATTGCTTACATACTTAGTTACTTGCTTGCTTGCTTATGTACTTACTTACTCACTTACTTACCTACTTACTCACTTACTTATTAACTTACCTACCTGTTTGTATATTTACTTACCTACTTATTTACTTACGTACTTACTTACGTCTATGCTTATTTGCTTCCTTGCTCGCTTGCTTATTTGCTTGCTTGCTTGCATGCTTGTCTGCTTACTGACTGACTTATTTTCTTAATAATTTACTTACTTACTTACTTTTTTTCTTACTAACTTTCTTACTGACTGCCTGACTGACTGACTTACTTCCTTAGCTACTGACTTACTGATTACTGACTTCCTTCCTTCCTTACTTACTAACTTACCTACAAACTTACTTACAAGCTTACTTACTTTTTAAAAACGTACTTATTTACTTAAGAATTACTTATTTACTTACTTCCTGTCGTACTTTCTTACGTACTTACTTGTAAGTTTGCTTTCTTGCTTGCCTGCTTCCATACTTACTTACTTACTTGTTTCCTTGCTTGCTTGATTGCTTACTTATTAACTTACTTACTTATGAACTTACCTACCTGCTTGCTTATTTACCTACCTACTTATTTACTTATCTACTTACTTACTTACCTACTTACTTACTTATTTACTTACTTACTAACTTACTTAACTTTTTTGGGCAATGCAATGATGCACAGTATGCAAACAAACCCTCACAAACACACGCGCACAACACGCACACAACGCACGTACAAGCACACGCTCGCGAACGCGCACACACGCACACGCACATACACACCAGCACATGCACACGCGCACGTACACACACACACACACCACACACACACCACACACACAAACATGCACATACACACCCACCACACACACACACACACACACACACACGCACACACATACACACAGCGCGCGCACATACACACGCACACACACACTCACACCACCACACACACACACACACACCACACACACACACATTTGTTGTATTGCATGATGATCAATGCAATGTACTAATGATGCTTCTGTGGACGTGCATGGGTTGACACTATTGACAGTTTACTCTACACTCTATCATAAGATATCCGGCGTCAACCGCCCGAGGTAATTTGAGCAACACTCTCAAACTCGCATCTTAAATGCAATGAAACTGGACTGTGGGGTCACAGCACGCACACTCTCTGAGTAGGAGCGGCGAGTCCGAGAATCCTATGACACTCATGATTCGAACCCGCGATGTTCCAGTCCGAATAAAAGAAAGTAAAGGAGTCCTAACTATGGGTCGTAGGGAGCGAGGCGCAGAGACCTCACTTCTCTAGGGCCAGCTATATTGAGGGCAGCGCCCATATCCTCTCCCTCGCTGCTTTACCTTTCCTGACCCTAAAGAGGGCAGGTACCCATTTACAGCTGGGTGAACTGGGGGAACTGCACTGAAGCCAAGGCGCGCAAACGGTCACCCATCCAACTGGTAACCACGCTCGACGCTGCTTAACTTGGCTGGGGGAAAGCGAGTGCTCCGACCACTGAGCTATCCCGTCCCCAGTCCGAAATCCAAGGCGCTTAATCACAGCATCACGGCAACTGGGTTTGTTGTGTTTTTGGGGGGTAGTTTTTTTTAATTATTGATTCCTTTCATTTTTACCCAGAATTATTTCTTGACACCAAACAGAAATCAACAATTCTTTTAAAGGTAGTTCTTTTTGTTCTTTTTTTTTTCTTCTAATCGTAATCTTATATTCTTTCATTGTATACGAAATGCTTCTCTGTCATCTTTTTTGAAAAAACGCCTATACTTTCTCCAAAGTCTCATTTTGCGTTTTGCAAATTTACATTCGTGATCAAACCATTATGTTTATTTTGGTCTGTGCACTCATCATCTCATCTGCTTCCGAACCCCCTCAGGGGTCGTAGGGGCAATGCAGTGTTAACGTTGCACCAGCTGGCTCCATTTGCAGTGTTAGTGGGTAAGTGCCTGGGTTGTGGAGAAGTTCTTCCCGGGTTCACTCAATGATGATGTTTGCCCATTTCTTCTTCTTCGGCCTGCCTCGCCTTGTCTCACCTGTACTGTTGCTTGCAGAGCCCATCTGATCTTGTCATGTGCCTATACCACCTGAGCTTCCTTTTCTTATTGTAGTCAGCAGGTCTTCGTTAATCCTTTACTTGTTGGGTGATGATTTGGCGGACTTCTTCGTTGATTATGTGGTCGGTGTATGAAATGCCAAGGAGTCTTCTGGGGTATTTCATCTCCAAAGCCTGGATCCTCCTTTTCAGATATGCATTTAATGTTCAGGATTCGCATACATACACATTTGTAGGGATGACCCATGTATGCAGTAGCTTGACCTTGGTTCTGGGAGAGATGTTTCAGTCTTTCCAGATGGTCTAGAGCTTCGCCATTGCTACTGCTCAAACTACTTGAAGTGCAGCTCTACTTGAAGTGATCTACAACCTCAAGTTCTTTTCCACCAGTATTCTGTCCATCTGCTAATGATATCTTTTTCTCCTACGAGGCAGTTCTCATCTTTGTCTTCGATGTTATTGACTCTTGCCTCTTCTGCTATGTAAGCTACGATAAGCTCTTCTGCGGTTGTTCTTAGACAATTTTTCTTCGATATCTGAGCATTGTTTCTTTGACCTCTTTCATGTCTTTCATAACTTTTTGTTGATCTATCTGTATTACCCTGCTCCTGTTGTGTATTTGACACTCTTCAGTTCACTTTGTTTATCACTCATATCGAGGATTTTATCTGTGATCCACGGCATTTCCAACAGCGTATTTATATATATATTATATATATATATATATATATATATATATATATATATATATATATATATATATTATATATATATATATAGATATAGATCGATAGATAGATAGATATAGATATAGATAGATAGAGAGATAAGTAGATAGATAGATAGATAGATAGAATACAGATAGATAACAGATAGATAGACAGAAGAGATAGAAGATAGATAGATAGATAGATAGATAGATAGAAGATCAGAGATAGAAATAGATAGATAGACAGATGATAGACAGATAGATGATAGATAGATAGATATAGAGAGATAGATGTAATACAAGATAATAGATATAGAAGATATAGATAGATAGATAGATATAGATAGAGAAGATATGATAGAAGATAGATAGATAGATAGAAAGACAGGTAGACAGATAGACAGATAGATAGATAGATTGATAGATATAGATATAGGTAGATATAGACAGATAGATAGATAGATAGATAGATAGATAGATAGATAGATAGATAGATAGATAGATAGATAGATAGATAGATAGATAGATAGATAGATAGATAGATCCCACATCTCAGCTGCTTCAAATATTTTTAATCGTTTCTTCCAGGATTCACAAGAAAATGACATACCATGTTAAGCATTCAGTTATTGTCATTTTCAGCTGTTTCAGGTACATGGAAAACTATATGTATCGAAACTTGTATAAAAATCATTACCTTTTTCAAAGTTGTCCTCAAACTGTTCTCTACCTCAGTCTCTCTTTTCTCTGACTGCCTATCTTTCTGAAAGCCGCTGTCTGTATGCTTGTTTGTGTCTGTCTGTCTATCACTGGGTTTGTGTCTGTTTATCACTGGGTTTGCGTCTGTCTGTCTATCACTGGGTTTGCGTCTGTCTGTCCGGAGATTCCATTGTGGTTTTCACAGCCAGAATTTTTTGTTTAAAACACCTAGAATGGTTACTGTGCATAATCTCATACCACTCTTGCTGGTGATTTTTTGGGCGATTCTTCCTCTCATAAAGATCCTCTGTGGATAAGGACCGAACTACACAAAATCTTAATTAAAGCGAAAGCACAGGAGCTACTTTGCAGAAAGGACTCAGCAGGTAAATTAAGATTAATCACACCGGCAGATAAAGGAAAACAGGTACGCAAAACTACCGACAGTAAAAAGCTTCAAATATGAAGCTGTTCGCTGTCTGCAGCTATGCACACCATCTTCAAATGGTAAAAAATCAACGCCATTCATTTGCAAAAGGTTGTCAGATCCTTAACATAAAGATCATAAAGTACAATGAGAAAAAGTATACGAACTAGACCAAACGTGGCTTAGAAATGTATCAATACTCTCACCAAAGACTTGAGTCACGATAACACAAAAGAATATAGATAATCCAGTGTATTCATGCAAAAGCGTTCGCATGATCATGTACACACTCTACACACACACACACACACACACACACACACACACACACACACACACACACACACACACACACAAACGCACACACGAACAGCACACGCACACAACATATGCACAAGTATGCAGACGCACACACACGAACTACACACACACACACACAGCACGCGCGCGCGCGCGCGCACATACACACACACACACACACACACACGCCCGCGCGCTCTAACAGTTGGCCGAGACTACAGGACAGGTGGAGATGAAAATACTTCACTTTCTCATAGATCGTATACTCCTCAGGGACATCTTGATTTTTCTTTTTTTAACATTTGTGTTAGATTGTAACTTTAGTTTCATTGAAACCGGCGTGCATAGGTAAAGAACGAAATCATGTCAAAATAAGAAATATTGCAGAACCAGTGAGCACCTTAGTGCTTTTCCCTACAAGTTGCTCACCACGTCACAGGCATACGATTTCTTAAGTATGTTTCAATTTCTTTCTTTTTTTCTGCAGCATCAGATATTTTCTGCAGAACAGTCTTTTCTTGAACGCCTAGGTAAGGAGAGAAGAAACAAGTTATCAGCTGTGCAACAACTAACAATTTCTTCGTCTGCCTTTTTTTAATTTATAGATTTTGAGAAAATACACTGCTCTCATCTAGAAATAGTGTCTAGGTTTGCATCCCGGTTTGCTATCATACTTCGAAAGTTAAAAAAATTAAAAAATTAAAAACTTCTTTGCCTTTTCTATGTCAGCAGTTTACTGTAATTTTCTTATATCAACGGATGATGGTGAGATACCCGCGTTTTTAGAGCAGTGCGCCCGTTGATAGCCCGGGAATCATGCCACAGCGGAGACACCCGCCCATTTCAAGAGATGTTACGCTGCTGTTAAACATCAGTACAGGCTTCACGGCCCCGATAGTCCTTCGGGTCATATTATAAACCAGGGTCACTTGTTCGGTTCGGTACTGCGTGGGGTCCACGCAGAACATCTTCCATGCATGTTAAAAACACCTGTTCCGCCTTTCGGAAGAGTTAGCCATTTCATTCAGGTAGGAACCGTTGTCAATTTAAAACAAAAAACTGCACACCAGTCTCGTGTTCTGACACTCTGGTGAGTCGAAAAGTGAGTGACTTTTGCCCCTGAAAGACAATCTCAGCCTTCATGAACCTCGGAGAAGGTGAGTAAAGAATTAAAATCAAATCAAAGGATTTTGCATTTAAAGCATTTAGCCCAAGGAAAAATGAATACGGGCTTGATATTGACCTTGCATTAAGACAAAAAGGACTATAACTTCAGTTTATATTGGAGAAGGGAGTTCATAACTGATTTCCTGCTGTTATTTCTGTGCAGCGTCAAGTACACAACAGGCGCAGGAGAATACAGAGAGATCGACAAAAAGATCAAATAAGAAGAAAAAGGCCAAAGAAGAATGGGTTGAAAAACAGATATCGAAGAAAATAAGAGCCTATTAAACTATAAAGCATATGCCTGCGAAGAATTCTCCGGATCTTTTGGCCAGAGAAGATCTCCAATGAAGACCTATTACGGAGATGCAGGCAAGAAGACATGGGAACCATCATCACCAGACGACGGTGGAAGTGGATTGGGCACATCCTCCAAAGAGACCCACAGTCAATCGCAAGAACAGCATTGCACTGGACCCCAGAAGGAAGGAGAAAGAAAGGAAGACCAAAAGCAACGTGGAGAAGAACTGTAGAAAGTGAGATGAAGGCCATGCAGCACTCTTGGGGATCAGTGACTAGGTTGGCCCAGAATAGGCAGGAGTGGAAGCGCTTTGTTGCTGCCCTACACACCGCTGGGTGTAATGGTTACTGATGATGATGAAATTGTAAAGCAGCTCACATAAGCAGGAGCCCGGCAAGAGTCAACAGTATTGAAGACAAGGATAAGAACTGCCTCAACAAAGAAACAAATCATAACAGATGGACAGATTACTTTTCAGAGCTCTACAAGCCTCAGACACAAGGTGATCCAGTGTCAGACAAGTGGGAAAAAAATTGGAAAGCTGCAGGCATTGACAACATTACAGTAGAACTGATCAAACAACGGGGGAAAAACAGTGATGATATTCTCACAAGAATTTGCAACAAAATCTGGCAGACCAGAGACTGACCAAAACCTTTACCATGGTGTTAAACATCAGTACAGACTTCTCGGACCCAATCACTCATCATGATGCTCCCCAAGAAAAGCAATGTACAGCAATACTAGAACTAATGAACGATCAGCCTCAAAAGCCAAGCCAGTAATAGTCATCTTGAACTATCACTAAAGCCACGGGAAGAAGAGATCATCGTCGAAAAACAGGCCCAAACAGAAGTGTATGTTTGTCCGTCGTGTCCGACGATGACCTCCAAAACAGCAGAGGAGGCAGCTGCTGTTTGGAAATTGGGCAGAAATTTGATTATAGTGGAGATGCCTTGCCCACAGTACATCCCCACTCTCTCGGCCAAGTGGGCATAAGGACAGTCAGCGTTGGAGATGTTCTCCAAAGGCCAACCAGCCCCCAGGGCTGCAGCACATAAGGACTGAGCGAGTCAAGCCTCCTAGTCAGAGAGTCACAGTCGATCACTAAAGACTAAGCTGTATAGTGGAATTCCATGAGTGAGAAAGCCACTGGTCATACAGCCTCTCACTTTGCTGTTGCCCCCAGCGTCAATGGTTTAATCAAGAACTGTGATAAATATAGAGTGGGCCTTGATAAGAGACAGTCTCTGTTACAGAAAGGCTTGATAAGAGACAGTCTCTGTTACAGAGGGGCTTCAAACAGAAGTACCACAGAACAAATATTCAGCCTGCGGGTTCTTTGTGAGAAATACAGCCAGAGCCAACAGAAACTGCACCACTTCTTCACAGACTTCAAAAAGGCGTTCAACCGTGTATGGTATATCTCCTATGGGCCACAATGAAGTACAACATCCAGACCATCAGAGAGAACAAGCCACCAGCGCAGTACTTGCCCAAGTCACGGTTGGAGAATGGTCCATACCTCAGTGGGGGTCCATCATGGCTGTCTCCTATCGCCGACACTATTCAATGTCTTCCTTGAGCGCATAATGACTGATGCCTTATTTTCTTTTTATTTATTTTCTTTTATTCTTTTATATCGAGGATAATGGAATAAGCACATGTGTGCTTTTTTACATCCAGTCCCCGTGTGTATGCGGTTTTGTCAATTTTGTCATCTGTTTCCACCGGCATGCAATGGCCTAATCTTACGAAAAGCGGAACAGGATTTAACGTGTGCTCAAGATGTTCTGCGTGCGTTTGCACACGGGATCTCGGTTTATAGTCTCATCCGAAGGACTTTTGGGGAGAGTGGAGTCGGCACTGATGTTAACTCCAGGGGAAATATCCTCTTGAACGGGAATCGAACCCGGGTCGTCAGATTGCGAGCACAATGTTCTAACCACTAGGCTATCCCGTCCCCTTAGATCACACTGGCACAGTCACTACTGTAGGGTGGACAATCACTAACCTCAGATTTGCCGATGACATCGGCGAACTGGCAAAAAACGAAAAGGAACTAGCCAACCTAGTGTACAACATGTGTCCTCCAGATACAGCATGGAGATCACTTCAAGTGCTTTGGAGCTATTATTAGTGAAGAATGTTTAAAGAAAGCAAAGCGCAAGACTATGTGAAAAGACCAAAAAATCTCTCCCAGGACCAAGAACTGTGTGCATGTGAATCCTGGACATAGAATGCAGATCTGCAAAGGAGAATCCAGGCTTTGGAGATGAGATGCCACAGTAGACTCCTTGGCATTTCATGCACGTCCACATTACCAACCAAGTCCGACAAACCATCACCCAACAAGTAAAGGACTACAAAGAATTGCTGACCTCAGTCAAGAAAGGAAGCTCAGATTGTATGGGCATATAAGATCAGATGGACTCTCGAAGACCATACTGCAAGGAACAGTGCAGGGGAAGAGAAGGCGAGACAGGCCGAGGAAGAAATGGACAGACAACATCACTGAATGGACCGAGAAGAGCTTCTCCACAACCCAGGCACTTGCTCACAACCACCGCAGCTGTAAATGGGTACCTGCCCACAACTACCGTAAGTGAATCCAGCTAGTGCAGCGTTCGTCACTGTCAGTTCCCCAACGACCCCGGAGCAGATGAGATGGCATTAGATTTCTGTGGAAAATGTAGCTGAGTGGGAGGAGAGGCATTCCAAACCTGAATCTGATCCCCCCTTCCCAAATAAAAAAAAACCAAACTAAAAGAATCCCCATCTCCAGCTCATTTATGCCATATTTAAAACAAACAATTTAGTCCGCTATACAGTTTGCATATTATCATTGTAAGAATCTAAAAGGTGGAATCCTCTTTATCGACATGTGTACGTTTCCGCCCAGCTGATGGATAAGCAAACAAGAAAACCTATTGACAATAATTAAGTAGTCAGTTGATTGATTCATTCATTACTTAACTAATTGAAATAGATCAAGATATCAATAGTAAGCAAACAAAAAACAAAGAATAACAAATTTAGAAATGGACACTGCAGAGACATAGGGGAGGAAGACAGCAAAGGAAAAACGAGAACATACATGTCAGCTTGTGACGTGGAAAACAAGGTGAACAATCTTCATGCTTATCCGTGTGTCATCAAGGCCTGAGGTATCAACTTGGCTTGAGTCGACTACACATCAGCGTGCTGAGAGTTCTGACCATGAGCTGATTCCGTTTTCAGACAGTACCCAAAAAACCAAGCTGTTCTGGTCATAGAAATCTGAAGAGAAATGTGTTCCATAACCTAAGTGATCGTTGGGGAGCGATATGTCAGAGACCTCAGCTTCTCTTAGGGCTAGGGGTCAGCAGCATATTGAGAGTGGCGCCCTTTCCCTGACCCTAAAGAGAGTAGGTACCCATTTACCGTTGGATGAACTCAGGGAACTGTACTGAAGCCAAACCGCTCAAACGGTCATGCATCCAGTTGGTAGCATAATCTTGCTCAACGCTGCTTAACATTGGCTGTGGGAAAGCGAGCGTTCTGACCACTGAGCTATCCCGTCTGTCTATCTAGATATCTATCTTGTGTCATTTTCCATTTCGAGATACTAGATTATGATGCTCTAGGCATGATCTCTATGGACTTTTTTCTTTTTCTTTTCTTTTTGGTGCTTCATTTCTCTCTCGATATCTGTCGTCTGCAATGTAACCTGTACAAAAAGACAATAGCTAGAAAGCAGGAAACAGAACACTTTGGGGTCACTAATTTCTTTGTAAAACAAAATACACAAAATATATGCAGGCATACACCTGCGTATACGTTCACACACGAACACGAAATTATGCACACATTTTGTTAAATTTAATGTACACCTGGAGTTGTATTTTTCTTAAAATAAAATCTAAAGTCTGAAGGTGCGTGACACTGATGATGTTGATCTGAAATAATTCAGAAGCCTTTTTACACATTATCTGGCTGGAGTTTTCCTCGCGGATGGCGGGGACATTTCAGAACTGATAAATAGCATCACCACTTTCTAAAAATTTTGTAGCTAAATATTCCCTATTTCCTTTCCTCTTTGTTTTCATCTTTTTCCTTCTTTCACCTTTGTCTATTGTCTGCCTGTTTGGTCAATTTTCCCGCCATTTTACAGAAATAGTTCTCTCCCACACAGGTCAGATTTGCTGGTCCTGACTTGTCAGTCGCTTAACGGTACCTCAACGCATTGTTCCTCATATGGCAGGAGCGGTTTTTAAAAGAAGAATCTGGCGGGACCCCAGAACCAGCATGTCAGTGTGGCACGAGGTGATCATGAAAGCTGGGCCACAGAACATCCTTTGGGCTGCTGTGGAAGAGGAGGATGTTGGTCAGGTGGGGTCACTGCACGCGTCATAATTCTTCCTGCCCAGACATGGGACACTTGCAGGAGAAAAACGACGGGCAGACAGATGAACTGCGTGCAGAGTCTTCAAGATTAGAAAGGCCTTGACAGCTTGGAGTCAAGTCCACCAACTCATCCCCCATCTTCCTCCCCCCCCCCCCTAAAACCATCTTGGTCAAATGAATAGTGATGCTTACGATAAGAACAACTGAACTTAGCAAAACTCAAACACTCTCTCATTACGTGAGAAGTTCCTGAAGAATTTATGTGACATTAAAAAACAGTCTGATGATCGATAAGTAGGTCTTACATAGACAACACACAATGCGTCACAGTAAGGGATTCCTTTGTCTTTATGTAAATATTGGTGAAATAAAAATGGCCGTTCTGTATGCTGACATTATCTACTTTCTGTTATTCGCACAAATTGGGAAAACCTTCCACACATTAGAGCGAATATCAAAAAGTGTAGCGTCAGTCAATTCTCGTTGCCCTAAGTAAGTTTAGTTTGAAGTCTTTTATTTATAAGAGCTTTTATGTAGCCAGTGAAATCTTTTATACACCATTTTTAGTTTGGAGGTACACACATACACACACACACACACACACACACACACACATACACGGGGCGGGATAGCCTAGTGGTTAGAACATTGCGCTCGCAATCTGACGACCCGGGTTCGATTCCCGTTCAAGGGGATATTTTCCCCTGGAGTTAACATCAGTGCCCACTCCACCCTCCCCAAAAGTCCTTCGGATGAGACTATAAATCGAGGCCCCGTGTGCGAACGCACGCAGAACACCTTGCGCACACGTTAAATCCTGTTCCGCTTTTCGTAAGAGTAGGCCATTGTGTGCCGTGGGAACAGAAGACAGAATTTACAAAACCGCATACACACGGGGACTAGATGTAAAAGAGCACATAAGTGCTTACCATTATCCTCGATATAAAAGAATAATTTAAAAAAAACCCGCGCGCACACGCGCGCGCACACACACACACACACACACACACACACACACACACACACACACACACACACACACACACACACACACACACACACACACACACACGTTTTTCAACAAAGAGGACTATCTGCTAGACATTATCAAATATGTGCATGATTCTTTTTCCAGAACAAAATACATAAATCTAAGAATTACATCTTTTATGAAATGTTGAATATGTCTATTATATTTGGTGTCAAATAAGTCTTGTTCTGACTTAATGGCATTAAAGTTTGTTTTTATTAATTCTTACACACACACACACACACACACATCCGCACACACACATGCGCGCGAGCACGCACACACGTAAGCACGCGGGCGTGCACACACACACACACACACACACACACACACACACACACACACACACACACACACACACACACTTAGTTTGATAGTCCAGTTGATTATGGGCTTTTGATTTTTGTATTGTATAGGGGTTTTACTTGTTTGAATTATTGTTTCTTTATTATTATTTTTCTATTTGATTAAATGTTTTTCCCCTTCCCCTTTGATACTCCACCCAACCCCCATCCTTTCCAATGCTTTTTCTGTTATTATCGTTATGTTGTTGTCTCATGGTGATGGGGATTATTGTTATATTGTTGTCTCATGGTGATGGGTGATTGTTGTTATTATTGTATCTCTATTATAATAATCATTGTCATTGTCTTATTTGACTTATTTTGCTTGATTGATAGTTATTGTGTGAATATATTATATTTAAGAAGCGTTATTTGAAGAGTATGAGCGCATAATTATAAGCACACGTTTGCTGGGTGGAGGAGGAGAGGAGGGAGGTCACTGAAGGCAATATTGTCAGTAATGACGCAATGAATGCCTAGTATTTTCTAACGTTCTGTTCCTGTACCTTTTTATCATCTAAAGTATAAACGTGAAAGAATGGATGATATAGTAGGTGAAGTAATTTGTTTGTCCTGCCGTTTTAAAATTTATTTTTTTTATTACTTTAAACATTCTTTATTTAAGTGTGTGTGTGTGTGTGTGTGTGTGTGTGTGTGTGTGTGTGTGTGTGTGTGTGTGTGTGTGTGTGTGTGTGTGTGTGTGTGTGCGCGTGTGTGTGTGTGTGTGTGTGTGTGCGTGCGTGCGTGTGTGTGTGTACGTGAGCGCGCCCGCCCGCAGGTGTGTATGAGTATGTGTGTGCGTGTGTATGCATATGTATGTAATTTGTATCTTCCAATGTATTATCTTATCGATTTTCCTCTTTTTACTGGTTTAATTTATTGGTAAAGGTTGCAATAATGTAGTATTTCAGTATAATCATTAAGAAATTTGTTCTTTGATAGATGGCTTGATAAAAAAAAGCAAATGCATTGGTTATTCAATGTACCATCTGGAAATAAAAATTTGACTTGACTTGACTTGGCTTGACCTCACACACACACACACACACACACACACACACACACACACACACACACACACACACATATATATATATGAATAAATGTTCATGGATGTTGAGAGGAGAGGAGCAGGGATATAATTGCTGACAGTATTGTTGATGCAATTAGGTATAGTATTTTCTTCTCTTTGGGGGGTGGGGGTTGGGGTTGGTAGGGGGATGCCTTGTTCCGTTTGTTTGTTTCCTTGTTCGATTCATTTGTTCGCTTTCTCATGGCTTTTTTGTGTGTTTGTTGTCATTAATTATAAAGTATGAACGGGTAATATTGTAACCTGATATAATTTGTTTGACATTTTATTATTATTTTTCTCTAATTTTCTTGTAATCCAAATCTAGGTGAGTACAAATGTTTGTGCGTGTATGTACGCGTGTATGTGTGTGAGTGTGTGTGTGTGTGTGTGTGTGCGTGTGTGTGTGTGTGTGTGTGTGTGTGTGTGTGTGTGTGTGTGTGTGTGTGTGTGTGTGCGTGTGTGTGTGTGTGCGTGTGTTGTGCGTGTGTGTGGCGTGTGTGTGCGTGTGTGCGTGTGCGTGTGTGTGCGTGTGTGCGTGTGTGTGCGTGTGTGTGTGTGTGTGTGTTGTGTGTGTGTGTGTGTGTGTGTGTGTGTGCGCGCGCGCGTTGTAATGTGCTGGGTTGGGTTGTGTTATGTTGCATTGTGTTGCGTTGAGTTGCGTGTGCGTGCGTGCGTGCGTGTGTTTGTGTGTGTGCGTTGTGTGCTCGTATGCGCGCGTGAATGTGTGTACGAGTTATGCAGTGTATTTTTCTTTTCCTTTTTTTTTTGGGGGGTGGGGTCCATATTTGTTTTTGATGAGTTTTTTTTTTTGTTTTTGGTCATGTGTGTGAGTGTTTGTGTGTGTGTGTGTGTGAGTGTGTGTGTGTGAGTGTGTGTGTAATTGTGTGTGTGTCTTCTTTCTGTCTTTTTTTCTCCGTTTCCATTTTTCTTTTGGAGTTAGTTTTATTGTTATTAGTTATGGTAATAACGTAGTTAGATAATATTGATCAAGTTGGTTTTTGTTCCTAGATAGATGGCTTGATGAAAAAAAGCAAATGCATTGCTTATTCAATGTATCATCTAGAAATAAACATTTGACTTGACTTTACTTGCGATACACACACACACACACACACACACACACGCGCGCGCGCGCGCGCGCTTTATCCATGCAGAAGTCGAACTGCATCCACTATCACGTGCATCACATCAAGTCCGGCACTGATTCGATCTCTCCCGGTCAGCAGATGGGATCACAGCTTAAGCTTCGGATACAACACGTTCATCATGGGTCATCAGCCTGGTGTTCTTCTTTACAAACCAAAACAAATTCGGCAAGGGGGGGGGGGGGGGGGGTGTTCATCAGAAGCAGTCAATTGGAAACGAAAAACAAGATCGTCAATTTCACAAACCATCGTGTCTGGATGCCGTTTACTAGTGCACACGAGATGGAAATCTTGGTTCTTACGTGTGTCCCTTAGCTTCCTGTGCAAAGATGTGTCTGTCAGGTCAGCCACATGGCCTTTCATGACCTCGGCACTAGTTCCAGCTAGTTTCGCCAGAGGATCGTCACAGTCCCAGGTTTCCTTAGTAAACACAGGGGCAAGGTCAATGTCACGTTGGGCGTCAGCATGCTTTTCCTTCCACGACTATCTGCAGCACTTGGTGAACGCTGGATTTTACCTGCACATTCTTGGGGCAGAAGGGGGTGTTTCAGTGTGTTGTGGGCACAAACAAACATTGCGAATGTTCCTCTGGCATCACATTCTCCCTTTGCCTCTGCTTCTTGCCTCTGTGCTGTCTTTCTCCTCTCCTCTGCCCTTCGGCTGTCTCTGTAAAAAGTGACTTTGTGGCTTCTTGCCATTGCTGTGGGAGCCGACAGGGGTGTGCTGTTGCGCCATGTTGCTGTTTTTGGCTGGGATGGCTTTCAGTCGTAACACAACGACTGTATTGTCACCACTCCCAGTGACTTTCCAGGAAGTGAGGTGCTGTTCTTGGAACAGGGCATCCAAGGTCGCTTCCAACACTGTTGGCAGGCCTATGCATTTGTGTGTGTGTGACAAATTCATTAACAGCAAAATTTCTTCCTGCCTACCTTCAAGGGAGATCACTCAAGCCTCCAAGAGAGAGAGAGAGAGAGGAGAGAGAGAGAGAGAGAGAGAGAGAGAGAGAGAGAGAGAGAGAGAGAGAGAGAGAGAGAGAGAGAGAGAGAGAGATATTATTTTTTTTATTTATTCTTTTATTTCCAGGATAACTGAATAAGCATTCATGTGATTTTCTTCATCCAGTCCCGTGTGTATGCAGTTTTGTCAATTTTGTCATCTGTTTGTACCGGCATACAATGGCCTACTCTTCCGAAAAGCGGAACGGGATGTTCTGCGTGCGTTCCCATACGGGACCTCGATTTATAGTCTCTATAGTCTTTATAGGTTGAGAAAAAAAAGAGAGAGAGAGAGGGAGAGAGAGAGAGAGAGAGGAGAGAGAGAGAGAGGAGAGAGAGAGAGAGAGAGAGAGAGAGAGAGAGAGAGAGAGAGAGAGAGAGAGAGAGAGAGAGACTCCAAAAGTTTACTCTCAGGCCCAACAGGATACATTTCAAAAACTCTCACGTACACAGACACCACACTGATGCACGACGAAAAAGAACTTCAAAAGTTTCATCAAAGCGTGACGACATAACATTATTAGCTCTCCTGACTCTGGAAAGAGTTATATAGATATACACCAAGATTGTTTTTACAAGTTTCCTTTGTTGATACTAATAATGTTATTGGAAACACACCCGGATCATTATCATCTTTTGCTTGAACCAAATCTTCTCTTTAAAAAAGAAAAGCTGGGCAAACAAGTATCAAGAGTTTCTTGGCTTCAACACCTGGTATGCATAGAGCACACATGTGACATGCATTTGCTGCCACCTGAGTATCTCAAATCGAAGATACACCGATTCTAAGTTTGGTAAGATTACGCTTTGTATGCCTGTTCATTTTGAGAGGCAGACATCGTTCAAGTTCACAAATGGAATCAAATGTTCTGAAAATACATTTTCTTTACTGAGAGAGAGAGAGCGTGTGTGTGTGTGTGTGAGAGAGAGAGAGAGAGAGAGAGGAGGGAGGGAGAGAGAGAGAGGAGAGAGAGAGGAGAAATAGAGAGAGAGAGAGAGAGAGAGAGAGAGAGAGAGAGAGAAAGAAAGAATGTCTCTTAACATGATTATGTAATATTATGTCATCATTAAAACCTGCCTCAACACCCCTTTTTTATAAGAATTCAAAACTGTTGGAAAATTTGCTGATTTAATAAAGCAAAGAAAATTTTTAGTTTCATATCTTGCTCTTATATTTCAAATTTATATCCTGCTCTTATAATCTTTTTGAAAAACACTTGAACATTTAGTATTGATTTAGATATAACAGTTTTGCAATTTATATAGTAAAATCGAATATTTAAAGCATTTTAAGTATTTGTCATTTCAAGATAGTTCACTCAGTAGTAATGTGTGTACAAACAGTGGTAACTGCCTTCGTAACGCCATTCAAAACAAAACTTTCACAGACCCGCATATCCAAAACGTATGCTATAAGCTTACTTTTTCAAGTTGACAGAGGCTATATCTTTTATCAGTGTGTACGCCCATGGATGACAGCACTACATTATTTGCCAGAATTCTGTATAATATTCGTATTTGAAACCATTTCCGTTGAAGTGTTCTAATTTCTCCCTTTTTGACAGTATTTGGGGACAGCTTTTCTCTGAATTGTACTCCCTTTTCCCTGTGAATAATTCTAGTGCTTTTGGGTACATGCTTTGAGTATTATTCTCAATCTGTATTTGAAGTTTCTCAATCTTAAACTCAAGATTTCCTCAAAACATTTTGTTCCCATGTATGCGTATGTTAGATGTAAAATCTTTTCATTAAAACAGTTGTTTTTTTTTCTAGTGGAAAAAAATGGACCAAGAAGGTAGAAAACAGACAAGAAGGTAACAGGAAGAACAGGAACAAGGCAGAAAAAGGGAGTGACAGAAAAGAGGAAAATTGTATCACAAAATGTTCAGAAGGTGTGGATCCTGGTAGGACCCTGGCATCCTCACGGGGGAGAAAAAATCAGCTTGAAGGTCACTACCCGATCTTGAATAATTATGTAAACTACTGAACCATTATGGTGCTGCAAACAGTAAACAGTGTGAAATGCTGTCGTGTTCTGTGTCACCTATGCTACCTTTTTGAAAGGGAAAGATAATAGACGATGTCCATTATTCTTTTAAGATAACTTTCAGCAGAAAAGGTACAAAAACGCTATCTCGCTTTTGAACCTATCTAGTCTTGGCGCTTTGTCGTTTCCAAGAAAGGAAAACAGCTTGAACGATTTCTTCTAGTATGAAAGGAATGTTCTACGATTCAGCATATGCGCTAACAGCATCAAGATCTTTTATAAGGCATAACATTTAAATGTTTACTAAAATGATCAAACCAAGCACTTACAGAAATATTGTTACACACTATACTGTTTTTCTGTTTTACATTCTTCTCAAACTGACGCATGTTATATTGTTTCATTTTCAACTCTTTCTCTTTCCTCTTGACTAGGATAGTTGTATTCTTCTCCCCTTATCTTGACATTCATGACCAAGATCGAATGGTTTGCGTTATTTTGGTATAAGAGAGCAAACGTGTGCTCCAAACATTCCTTATCGAACCAAATATGACATCGTTTTTCTTGGAAATTCTCAACAGGACAGAAACTTTCTGACACTTGAAGGCGTGAAGCTTCTTCCAGTGCAGTCTTTGCCAAGAAAGTGATGTACAAGTGCTGTGGGCCATCTTAGTGGGGCAGGGCATTATACGAAGCAAGTGCACTTATTCATAACTAAGCTTCCACCGTTTAAAGGAGAACTTTAGTGGCATATGGTCTGACTCTATCCTTTCGCCAACACAAAAGTGAACATTGGTTAAGCAATATAGTACCATAACTGTTTACAGTTTGATTTGTTATCTTGACATGGTCAGCAGAATCCGGGTATACATGTGCATCCCCAAAGGGTGGGAAGATATCACCATTTCTAGCATTGAGATCCCCACACAAAAGACCATAGACATCAAAATCAAGAAACACTACAGTTAAACATTGTTCGAGGATAACATTTAAATCATTATCTACTCTGTAATATCGCGTATGAAGACTTGGTATGTCAGTATATACAGGGGGAACATCTTTACTCAGACTAAACAGTTCTTCAACAAGCACAGCCATGTTATTATAACTGACATTCGGCCTCGCTCACGTTACCCATGTTTTTGTTACCCAAAGAAGCACATCTGATGGACGCCCAAAATGGGATGTTTTGCAGAAGGACTACAGAATGCAGTATACAAAGAAAATCTATTTGACGTGAATGTTTCAAGTTGTTCAAGTAATTTACTTCATCATCTGGGAGTTTTTACCACTGACATTTCAACTTCAGATGTCAACAGACACGACCAGTACATGCGTCATTGTTTTTGTTATTTTGTGTGTCTGCTGCAGGCCGGCAAGACACCTATTTAGATACATGTGGCTGGTTTAATTAGCCACTGATTTTGGAGACGCTTTCTTTGAGACTGAAGTGTTTGCTCCAAGTCTGTTCTTCGGTGTATCAACATTGTCGGTGCTACGTTATCTACATCCATGACAAAGTGTAGTGATTTGGGATGGACTATGATTATCTTAAGGTAGGTTCATATCATGAAAGTTCAGGACTGACGCTCACCATACCACCAATACCATCAAGAGTCTGCGAGGGGAATCCCTGTGCTGCTCGCCACCCTCACACTGACTGGTATTGCCACCAACACTCCCCCACCAGCAACAGATGCTCTGGATGACCCCAGTGATGGAGACGTGATACCAGGATCAGTAGAAGTTTCTGCATCACTGCTTGAAGCAGAGACTCACTGAAGAATGCAGCCTTGAGAGAGAGAGAGAGAGAGAGAGAGAGAGAGAGAGAGAGAGAGAGAGAGAGAGAGAGAGAGAGAGAGAGAGTTAGTTCTGATTCTGATTCTGACTCTGACTCTGATATGTATTCATATAAGGCCATGATCCTTTAGAACAGGACAATGTTGACAAAACATCAATTGTTTCACGGTCTCTTGTCCTTTGAAATGCTTTTGAGGAAATATGTGCTTCATCTGTCAACAAAAGTTTTATTTGTTGCTGACATTTTAATAGTCATGGATACTTGAAATATTTTACTGGAATAAATAAATTCTGGACAAGAAAGTACAAAAATATTTAAATGGCCTCATCTTCTTTTGAATCCTTACTATCTATCTATCTATCTGTCCCGTAGTCTGACGACCGTGGGGGCACCCTCAAAGACTCAACAACCAGTTCCCTCCATTCCTCTCTCTGTTCTGCCTTTCTCAGGGTTTTGTTGAGTTCTAGGCCTGTCCATTCGCTGATGTTATCCTCCCAGCTCTTCCTTGGTCTGCCTCTTCTTCTTCCTCCCTGGACAGTGCCTTGTAGAACTGTCTTTGCAAGTCCTTTGGATCTTGTGACATGCCCATGCCATTTAAGTTTACGTTTTTTCACGATCGTTAGAAGGTTCTCATAGGGTCCAATGGTTTGCTTGATTCTGTTATGCACGCTTTCGTTGCTTATGTGGTCTTTGTAGGAGATGCCAAGGAGTCTCCGAAAGCATCTCATCTCCACCGCCTGTACTCTTCTCTCCAAATCTGCAGTCAGGGTCCATGATTCACAGGCATACAGAAATATGGATATGACAAGGGAGCGCATTAGTCTGATCTTGGAGATAATATTTTTATCTCTCCAGATGGTGTTTAGTTTTGACAAAGCTGTTATTGTCTGTGCAGTCCTGCATACTACTTCTGGCTTGGATCCCTGGTCTGATACAATGGCTCCCAGGTACTTGAAGCTTTGAACTGTTTCCAGCCTCTGGTCATTAACCCTGATATCAGTGCTAATGCCGTTGGTGTTATTAGTCATCAGTTTGGTCTTCTCTGCACTGATTTCCATGCCGTATGTTTTGGAGGCCTTATTCAAGTGTTCTGTTAGGCTGGCAAGCTCTTTTTCTGATCCTGCTATTCCATCAATGTCATCTGCGAAGCGGAGGTTTGTGATCGTTCTGCCACCAATGCTGACTGATCCTTCATGATGTTCCAGTGCATCAGCCATGATTCTCTCAAGGAAGATGTTGAAAAGAGTGGGTGAGAGTAGACAGCCCTGCCTTACTCCAACTGTTGTTCGAAACCATTCTCCAATGTTGTTGTTGTAGTACACTGCACTGGTGGCCTCGCTGTACAGCTGTTTGATGACTCTGATCAGGTTTGCATTGATGCTGTACAAATTCATGGTTGCCCACAAAGCTGCATGCCACACCCTGTCAAATGCCTTCTTAAAATCGATAAATACGTGGTAAAGGTCTTGTTGATGTTGAAGGTACCGCTCACATAGTATTCTGAGGTTGAATATCTGTTCGGTTGTGCTGCGCCCTGCTCTGAAACCTGCTTGTTCCTCAGCAATGATGGTCTCTGCTTGTGGCTTCAGTCTATTCAATATTATCTGCAGCATGACCTTGCTTGGGTGGCATATGAGGCTGATTGTGCGGTAATTATGGCATTGTTGTAGATTTCCTTTCTTGGGGAGGGTGATGATGAGTGACTGTGTCCATGGTGTTGGCCATTTTCCTGTCTGCCAGATCTTGTTGCAGATTCTTAGTAGGGCGCTGATCATGGCTTGAATCCTTACACAATGGACATATTAAAGCTCTACCATATGATTGAACGTTTTTATTGGACAATGAATGGGCAATATCTAAAATTTCGAACGTACAGTTGGTCATGTCTCTATAATATTATATGTAGGATTGTATACAAATGAAATGTGTGAACAGTCTATAGCTATTTTGAACATTGGCATTCAACCTGCCTCTCTCTAAACATGCAGATTCTTTTACATCTTCATCTTGATTTATCCAAACAAACCCGAATCCATATTCCGTTTCATTCTTACAAGTGCTAAGCCAGTTGCTTTTACCCCTATGTCCAATAGAATCTTGTAAGCCTTAAAAGGTTATCTTTGTGTATCCATCTGTGTTACTTTTAACCAATATCGAATACGTTTAACCGAAGAAAGCACCATCAATGGATATCTATCTGTTTCACCATACACAATTTGGTCTTTGTGGTGATACTCCAAGAAAATTCCTTAGTGCAAATACTCTTTTTGACAGGGCACAGCAGCAGCATCAGAAGCCCACAAATAAGCTGAATTTGAGTATCAAATATTTTCAGACGCAATATTAATGACTACTAGTTTCCTCATTATACAAAATAACACACGTTTTCCTCTGGCAAGATCACTGCAAGCAAAATTAAAACAGTGTAGGAAAAAAACACCAACATGCATATTTTTACTCAAGGCACCAAAACGCCTTAATATCACCATCTTCCTAATCCAGAAAATGATCCCCCTTTTATTTTGCCCCTTTCATCGAAAATCTCCCCTCTTTGGGATGACAGGCCCTGTCAGTGTAAACAGCACCCCCACCATCAGGAAATTAGGCGCTAGTAAGTCCCTCTTTTCTATCCCTCTCTTTGTTGCTGCTTTGTTCTTTTTCTTTCCTTCTTGTCTTTCTGTCATTTTGGTCCATTCTTCTGCCTTTCTTTTTTACCAGAAAAAGATAACGATTATCTCCTACGCCGAATTCGGATGCACTTGGCCTGACTTGTCAACTTTTCTTTTCAACAATTTTTGGGGGGGCTGTCTCACCTTCTGTGGCGTCCCCGTCCTGCTGTTCCCACCCCGCTTCTCCCAATTTCCCCGCCACAACCATACCAACATTCGTTATGTATCATTGTAAGGGTTAGAACTCCACAGGGTGCCCATCGATATCAGGCCGCCGTGAGGCCACCAGCCAGAGAGGCCCTGCACTGCTGCTGGGTCCCTTAGGTGCTGTTCAGTGGTGCCTGTGCTGAGCTAACATACGCAGGACAACCCAAAGGCTCAGAGAAAATCTCACTGCTGGCACAGAAGTGTATGTGATAACCGAATCTGAGGTCACCCAGTACTCAGTACCAGTGAAATGAGAGGCATTATTTTTTAAGTATGATGATCAATGACAATGAGGATGATGTAATGATGCTGCTGTGGAAGAGCATGTGCTATGAGACTACCTGACAGGGTTGTACTCACGGTATTATAATATATCCCGGCGTCAATCGGACCCGAGAGATGCAGACACCTGCAGTGTTGGTCAGGCAATGTGAGCATCCGTTAAGTGGATACAACTCGACTGTGTGATCCCAGTCTTCCCTCTGAGCCCCAGCACACTCACTCTGAGCATGAGTAGGAGCCGCCCGGAGTCCGAAAAATCACAATGACTTATGAAATTCGAATCCGAGACCTTCTAGTCTGAAATCCAAGGCGCTAACCACTGTGCCATGGCGGCTGGTGTGCAACGCATTTTCGCTCATATGACAATTGACAGACAACAACGGTTGCTGTCTGAGCGTTCAATGACGAAGCAAGAGAATATTATTTGTCTGGCAACCTATGATATTCCATTCAAAATAGTTTATTCAGTAAGAAAAATATAAGGACGGAAGCTCAGTGGTCAGAGCACGCGCTTTCCGCCAGAAAAGGTTAAGCAGCATTGAGCGTGGTTACCACTTGGATGGGTGACCGTTTGGGCGCATTGGCTTTACTAATGTCCCCCAGTTCACCCAGCTGTAAGTGGGTACCTGCCTCTTTAGGGTCAGTGAAGGTAAAACAGCTGGCCCCTTGAGAAGTTGAGGTGTCTGTTGTCTACGACCACATAGGTTAGGGACACTACCTTTACCTTTTAAGAAAAACATCTCACAATGAATGTATAATGATTGGAGAGCGAATAGTTTATGCATAGACTGGCTTGTTAGGCGTTTTCATAGTAACTGCAGGATTTTTTTTCAGCGCAAATATAGATGTTTCACAGTGGTACGCAGAGTCAAAAAGGTCCTATATTTCAGCTCCTTACTGACTGATGGGCTGAACCTGAGCATCAAATGATTTTATATTTCAAAACATTTTTATAAGGCAGACAACTTTTGTGTAATGATCAACAATATACGTTTGGCTGTAATTGCTAGGATTGCACAGAATAAAACTGTTGTTGAAAAGTATATTCCTACAAATTGATACACATCTGCCACCGGCATAAGTGGTCCATTATGAGTCCATCTTTCTCTACTATCAAAACATGCCCCTTTTCTAAAATACAATAACTTTGCCTTTTGACATTACTTTTAACTGTAGAGCTATTCAACTGAGTTTGCAAGCCAATAATCGGTTCAGACATGAATACATCATCAGCCAGAATGCATATCTCCATCACATCACCAATAAATTGTCTTTCATGGTGGGTTTTTAAATTATTAACAACTTCTGCGGTCAATTCATTCATGAAAAGAGAAAACAAAACTGGGCTATACCCGTCGCTTTGTTTTAGAACTTAAGTACACCATACATTCAATGATCGTACTCCCACATCTAACTTTGACAGAACCGTACATGCTCATAATGCATCACTGATTTTCCCTGAACCCATTTTTCTTTAAACAAAATAGACCAAAGTATTTGTCTATTGTATCGAATGCTTTGAAAAGTCTAGAAAAGCAGAAGACAACTCCCGATTAAGAGAAAACCGATTCTCTGAACATGCCATTCATGTAATCGGTGGTTGCGTTTAAAGCCTACCTGAAATTCAGGAGCAAGACTATTTTCCTTGAACCATTCGTGATGTCTACTGTAAATTATTCTCATAGTGTCATACAATGATGATAGCTGCTTGGATTATTCATATCATTTTTTGGGGGAAAGAGGCAGAATGATAAATTACGTCCAGTTGTCAAGGGCAGAGTTCTCTTTTAAATAATGAGTTGAAAAATACTGACATGAAAATCCAAAATAGACTCTGTCCTGGCTTGATCATCACCTATAGCCATCTACAGCATCCACGTGAGAACTACGCACAGCTCCTACTGACAGTTTGAAGCCGAGCTACCGCCTCACTGTGTGGCACCCATCACGGCTGTTGCACCCGTCACGATCAGGAATTAGAACATTAGCTACATATAGTATAGTTTCTAGTCTTACAGTTTTTTGGCTTGTTTCATTTGTGTTTAAAATATTTTTTTTATTAGCATTTGCTTTTTGTAGACTGTTCTCTGGTGGGGAAGGGGTGGGGGGGGGGGGTGGGGGGGGGAAGTATACGGAGATACTCTAGCGATCAGGAATTGGTGAAAAATCTAGGGTCGAATAAAGAACCACAACCTGGCACTTATGGTGAATTTTTGGTGGAAAAGGAATCATGTCTCCGAGATATTTTCGCAATTATTCAAAACCTTTCCGAAAGAATGCATACATTTAAAACTATGCGCTGCACCCTAGGAAGAGAAAGCCCCACACAAAGGATAGTTTGTAGTCAACGAAGAGCAAAGAAAGAAGGTAGGCAGGGAGTGATTCAGATCCTGTCATCCACAGTGTTTCTGATGAAAAGGCAGAGAGGCTGGAAACAAGAGTTGATGGCAGAAGCTAGAGTGAATGAAATAAACCCAAAGACATGCTTGCTAAACTGGCATCATCCTTTGATGACAAAGGACCATCGTTTTCCGAAAAATTGGCAAAGCTGCGCGCACACTTACACACACACACACATATATATATATATATATATATATATATATATACCCACACACATAATATAATACTTTATCTTGCATTATACATATATACACACATGCATGCATACATACAAGCGTGCTCATTCATACATACGTTTTTGTATGTATGCATGTATGTATGAATGAGCACGCTTGCATGCATGCATGCATGCAGAGATGCATACATATATAGCCGGGTGGACCTACGGCTACAATTGGTTTACATTAGGAACATCAAAGCCAACTCTGGCTTTGTGGTCAAAATATATTCAGTTTTCTCAACTCTCTATGTAAACTGATTATTATGCTTACGATATATTTGTATTTTTATATCTAGTATATTATCTAAATATGTTTATTTTCCAATATTCTGATGTAACTAATCATTAAACTACTTTGTATTTTATCTACTTGTTTATGTTGTTTTAATGTTGTTTACATGAAATGTCTTAATGAATCTTTTAGTCATTCAATGGTACGGACCGAGTTATCTCCCTGAAATGTGAGCGCTTGTCTGATCTAGGAAAGAAAATAAAAAATAATAATTTTATTATGTCATATTGTTTGCTCATATTTATGGTCATTGAAATACTGATCTTGACTCGATTCATTTCAACCAATATGAGAGTTATCTATTTTTCTTGTAAATCAATATTTTTTCGTTTATTGCATCATATATATATATATATATATATATATATATATATATATATATATATATATATATATATATATATAATATATATATACAATATAGAATAATAATAATATAATATAATAATTATATTATATATATATATATATATATATAGAGAGAGAGAGAGAGAGAGAGAGAGAGAGAGAGAGAGAGAGGGAAGGGGATGGTTAGGGTGGCTAGAGAGACCATCCACCCACAGCAGTAGATGTACTGGATGGCTAAATAAAGAGGTAACAACCAAAGCTGCTGTCTTCGCCTGAGTCTTCTTTTGCCTGGTTGGTGTACACACACATGTTGCCATGAATTGCTGTTGCTGAGAATTGTGTGTTCCACTCTTTCCCTATCCTGCCTCTATCCTTGCCTCTCGGCACGGTCGCACATACATACATACATACATACATACATACATACATACATACATACATACATACATACATACATCCATACATACATACATACATCCATCCATCAATCCATACATACATACATATACACATACATACATACATACATACATACATACATACATACAAACATGTATGCATACATACATACATACATACATACATACATACATACATACATACATGCATGCATACATACATACATACATATATACATACATCATCCATACATCCATTCAACCATCGATCCATCCATCTATCTATCCATCCATCCATCGATCCATCCACACACATATATATATATATGTATGTATATATATATATATATATATATATATATATATATTATATATATAATATATATATATATATATATATATATATTATATATAATATTATGATGATGATTATTATTAGAATATGTGAGGTTTCAGTGAAGAGTTTGTATTTCATGGTTTTCTTTTAACTGGCACCGGCCTTGCTAGTTAATATATCATTAAAAGAAACTATTACTTTCAGATAGGATATGAGAGTAATGAGTGTGTCAAATCATCATTCACAAAGTAAAAAGAACAAAAAGAGGATGCAGATCTCTCTCTATTATATGTTTAAATAGTTTTGAAACGGATCTATAGCAAAGCATTTTTAGATTTAAAAATGGAAAGGCATCAAATATGAAGTAAACATATTCTAAGCCACATTAAAAAGATCTCTATGTTCACAGAATAATCGATATATGACCAATATTTTTTTTAAGAGAAACCAGTATAATAATGTGATAAAACATAAAAAGAAAGCTTTCAAGAACATTTTGGTATCACAGTTACATGGAATGATAAATACACATCCAAATATATTGTGGAAAAGTTTGCAGAAATTAAAAGACAGCGAAAGTGATGGAGTAAAGCATGTAGGTAATATGAACAGGAGGAAGTGAAAAAACAAATGATGACCCATTCTTAGATAAACAAATCACTAAAGAAGAGATATCAAGAGCAATTAAAAAGTTGAAAAATAAAAATTCACCTGGTAAAGATGGCATGATAAATTAAATGCTCAAATCAATTTCACCCAGTCTAATGGAAGTAATAAAGAGCATGTTTAATCTTGTGTTAGATATAGTTGCATATCCTTGTGACTTGAAAGTAGGTGTTAGTATCCCGAATTATAAAATTGGATGCTCTGATAATCCGGAAAACTACAGAGGGATAACATTAACGAATGCAGTTGGGAAGCTTTTCTGCTAAATTTTGAATACAAGAATCTCAGAATATTCGGAACAAAACTATCTTGCCAGAGAACAAGCTGGATTAAGAAAAAAAACATGTAAAACAGCGGACCACATCTTTATCCTTAATAAACTAATAGACAAAGCACTAGAAACAAAAAACAATAGACTATATTGTTGCGTTGTAGATTTTCAAAAAGCATTTGACAATATAGCATCAGGCTCTACTTGTAAAGTTAAATAAAATGGGTGTAACTGGTAAATATTTCATGTCATTAATAGTATGTACACAAACGCAACATATCTTGCAAAAATAAAAGAAAAATACACAGAAGATTTTTTTTAAAAAGGGGGTACACCAAGGCAACACTCTCAGTCCTACATTATTTAATGTTTACATCAATGATATTGTTCAGTTCACTGAGGGAAAAGATTCACCACATATTACTGTAGAAGATAAAGTTCCATGTTTGTTATATGTTGATGATCTAGCACTGTTATCAACTACAAAATTAGAACTA